>OZ023306.1:3970188-5170188 GCA_964007245.1 Hypomecis atomaria
ATAGAGAGAACGCTTTTTACGTTGCTATTTAGTTTACGCTGGCGCCTCTGTAATCGGGCTTACTGTAAAACTAAAGAGATCTTTGTCAAAAATAATAAAATATTTTTTAGTGACCTAAAATGGAATCGTACCGAATTCAAATAAATGTAATCTTTAATTAATTTTGATTAATTAATTCAAAGGTTAATGTAAGTGCATATCAACAATAATGACATGGATGTCACATCGATTAGTGTAAACTAGAACTAAGTATTCGAATTCTGTTCACGGTCGATGTCGGTGGTGCGATTTTTGCGAAAGTATATTTCAAGTTTTAACAAAATTAAACAAAAACCAGGGGAATCCCTGGTAGCTTTGCTTTAGCTTTAGCGGTGAGTATTTGTTTGCAATTTAATTTAATCCACAATATTTAAAATTGACTTGGACATCTTAAAAATTTGACTTTGGCATTTTAATACTTGACATATTACATTGTATAATATTGACTTTGACAAATTTATAATATAATGGCATTTATTTTGTACTCATATTTTTGTGGCTTGTGGCCTCAGCTTGTGGCCTTATACACGGCTATTTTTTAATCAATTAGCATCCTTTTAGGGGCTTATTCCAAATATCAAAACTAACAACTTTTGTTCTACGACTTTTAATATTTCGCTTAAATAAGTGGTTGTTCCACAGAAAAATTATCGTTCACTCTCGACAAAATGTATGGAAATCGCAAATTTGCACGTCAGAAATGACAGAATGTAAGAGAATTTGTAAATTTTTATAACACCTTGTTTGTACTACATTCTAGCAAATAAATAAATTCATTCATTCATTCATTTTGATACAGGATCGGGATTTGAACCTACCAACTCACGGTTGTAAGATAGGTGTCACTACCACTAGACCACCACGGCTATATACCTCCTCTATTAATGCGTCGATTAATGTAGTACCTACAGATTTGGAAAACCTATGTTAGGCAGCCGACATACAGACGATTTATAATTTCTGTTGTAGTGATAGTGAGTGGAGAGAGTGACTGTCCTGACACATATACGAGTAGTACGCAAAAGAATGATCGATGGGGCTTTAAAGTTCTCGAATGTAAACAATGTATCGGCAAGTGTAGAGAAGGTCTTCACGTGAATCTAAGATCTGGTCGAGACCATCGGAAAACGTTGCATGCCAGCGCTTCCATCGGTTCCATCACAGCTTTTGGGCTAGCAAGTTGAAGAGGCCTTAGGTAGGGCACACAATTCGTAGATCTGATGGCCAATATTTTACAAATGAAATGAAATTGTTTATTCACCAGACAATGTCCACAATAAATTCCACAGATTAAATTAAAATTACAAAAAAATTACAATTTAAATATTAAAATGTCAATAAAACGATTACACAAATTAAATGATAATCCTTACTAATATTATAAATCCGAAAAGTTTGTTGGTTTGTTGGTTTGTTACTCCATCACGCACCAACGGAGCAACGGATTGACTTGATTTTTGGCATGGACATAGCTTAAAAGGCGGAAGGAGCTTTAGGATACTTTTTATCCCGAAAAATTGCATAGTTCCTGTAGGACAGGACAAAAACCATCGAAAGCGAAACTGTCGCCACTATCACAAAGACGCTAAGTGATTAATTCTTCTATGACGCTAATATGGACTAACGAAACGTCACAGCCAAACGTAATTGGATGACAGGTGACATTGTCTGCAGACTTTTATAAATCACAAGTAGCATGGCAAGGGGACAAATTGTTTTTCCACCATTATATCCCCTTGAAGAGGAAATAAAGTATGGATTGAAAATGACAACTGACATTAAAATTGGATAAAATGTTATTTTACCTCTGCATGCTACATGTTACTATGACGTTTAATACCAGGCCGTCATTTTGTCTGACATTTAAAATATTTTTAAATCTTCTATCATTAGAGGTTTAACATGTTTCTTTATTCTACCTTTATGGTATACATCATACTTTAATATTATCAATCCGAAAAGTTTGTTGGTTTGTTCCTCTTTGACGCAGCAACGGAGCAAAAGATTGACCTGATTTTTGGTATGGATACCTTTGGTTTAAAAGACAAAGTGATAATAGGATACTTTTTTATCTCGAGAAAATTCGTGATTCCCATGGGATAGGACAATAACTGTTTCTCAGCAATGGAGCAACGGATTGACTTGATATTTGGGGTGGGTATAGTTTGGAAGACGGAAAGTGACATAGGATACTTTCCATCGCGAAAAAATTGTGGTTCCCGTAGGACTTAACAATATTTTTTTCTCAGCAACGGAGCAACTTGCCTTGGCTTATTGCATGAATATAGTTTGAAAGACGAAAAGTGACATAATAGGCCACTTTTTATCGCAAAAACTTTAACAGTTCCCGTAGGATAGGATAAAAACTAAGTGAGCGGGCTGCGGTAGCAGCCGTCTAAGCGCCAGAAATAACCTGTCATGGCAAGTTTAGGACGTTCCTACATTTTTCGCACTCCTTCACGGCACTCAACAGAGCTAGCCCAGACTCGGGCTCCATAACGGAGCTTGCGCTCTCGCCATAATGACGGAGTGTTTCGGAGCACAAGACACATCGTCATCCACCACTCTGGACTAACCAGTACTGAACGTCAGACAGCATTCCAACGCCCTGGTCCCAGTGCAGCGGGTCAGTCATAGTAGCCCAGCGCCTGCCTCTTCAACTGCAGAGGGCAGTGAGAACGGCCATCGCGATACCGACACCTCTCTTCCCCTGCAGCCCCACTGCGTCTGCCAACACGTTGACGGCCTAGCGGAAGGTAGGGTAGGTGGCGGCACCCACACCACCAGTTCCATATATCCCTCCGCGGCCCCTAATCCGCGGCTGTCATATCAGAGTCCAGGAAGCAGCCTTGCTTTATGAAACTGAGAAGGGTTATTCCCAGCAAGTAACTGGAGATAGAGAGACAGAAAAGAAGCCACACCCAGCGCAGCAGGAGGAGCTGGAGTTCATATGCCTGGCAGACGGAGCAGCACTAGAACAAAATCTTAACCGAGAAATTAACATATTTACAGACGGCAGCAAAGTTAAAGGAAAAGTTGGGGCGGCATTATCCATTTGGGATGATGCCACTGAGATCAGTACCCGCAAGCTGAAATTCGCCGATTGGTGCTCCGTGTACCAGGCCGAGTTATTGGCACTTCTTGAGGCTACCGAAAAAGCAAAAATCTTTTGTGACTCCAGGTCTGCACTGGAAACGGTAGTTGGCGTATCTTCCCTCCATCCCTTAGCAGTAAATTCAAAGCTAACATAAAGTTGCTACACGCACAAAATAAAATAGTGAAACTTTATTGGATTAAAGCACACGCGGGGATGGAGGGAAATGAGAGAGCGGACCAGCTAGCAAAGGAAGCAGCACTGCACTCGAAGTGCAGACCTATTTACGATAACTGCCCCGTTTCATTCGTCAAGCGAGAAATCCGAAAGGACTCTCTTGACGAGAGGAACCGGCGTTATCAGGATGGCCACACAGCGGCGGCAACCAAAACATATTTTCCGGATGCAAGGGCGGCATACAAGATCGTAAGAGAAATAGCACCAGTGGGAATCATAACTCAAGTGCTGACGGGGCATGGTGGGTTTTCCCAATACTTACATCGATTTAAGTTGAGGGAAAGCCCATCGTGCATCTGTGAACCCACAAAAGAGGAGACTCATGTGCAGTGGCACATAATCTTGGAATGCCCAGTTTATGGAAAGCAGAGATTTTATTTAGAACAAAAATTTGGAATTAATCTAACACGTAAAAACCTTAGAAACAAATTTATCGATTTTTGCACAAATATTTGTAAAAAAGCAATAATTAGGAACAAGTAGGTATAAACTTTGCTGTACCATTGTAATGTTTATTATAACTGCAAACAGCCAAAAACATTGAAATATAGGTATAGTTTTTATTCATTTGTAATTAAGACCCCTGACCCTTGCATATACACTCCAACCTTGCATTCCTTTAAGGTACCTATTTTGATATTTGTCGGTTAGGTTATTAGGTTTCGCAGCCGACATAAACATAAACCAAAATCAAAATATAACGCGGGCGAAGCCGCGGGTAAAAGCTAGTACAATATAAATATTAAAATGTCAACAAAAAGCGTGCGTAACAGGAGCGTGGAACGCTCTCCACGTTCTATGCAGGGGACTGGAATCCCACTCTCTCGCCGCCGAGACCAGGGAGGTGGAGGAGCGGTACAGCGCCGCGCGGGCGCCGGCCGAGCGCGCCCGCAGCAGCGCCTGCCAGCCGGGCGCGCGCCCCGCCGCTAACATACCGCTCGCGCTACACTACCGCGGCAGCCGGAACATGGCGCGCCACGCATCCTTGTACTGCACCCTCATCTCGCCGCGCGCCGCCGCGCGTGTGGTTTGTCCACAGTTCTACCGTATACACGCTCGTGCACAAACTGACAAAAAGCTGAGTTTTACGGAGTCGCTACACCTGTGGAACCTCCTGGCGCATGTTGGCGCGCGGCGAGGGCTCGCCTCTGCCTCTGTATGTCGGCGTGATCCGATAGGTCGGAGGAGATCATGTGCCCGAGGTATTTGACTTCCTCGACTCTCTCTAGCGCGGCGCCGGACAGCATAAGAGGAGGCAGCCGGTTACCGTAATTAGAGGCGCTTTTAAATACCATGTATACTGATTTATCCGCATTGTATTTCATATTATGCTCCTCCGCATAACTCTCGCAGATCGCCAATAGTTTTCGCATCGCGGATATTGACGGGGCTAACAGTACCATGTCGTCTGCGTAAGAAATATGATTGGTCAAGGTCCCGTTGATGGAGCAGCCTACACCTGACTTTATGAGCTACTCGGAAAGGCCATCCATATACAAATTGAAGATGGGTGGAGACATACTTCCACCTTGCCTTACTCCGCATTCAAGGGTGGTAGGTGCAGAATACTAGTTTTTCCATCGTACTCTATTCCTTTGCTGCTCGTACCAGTTCTTTAGTACCTGGACAATTTGGTTGGGAACCCTCCGGTCTCATAATTTTTGCCATAGCAATTTGTGACTTACGCGATCGAACGCCTTGCTCAGGTCGAGATAGCAGGCTATAACCGATGTATTTCTGCTCTTGTAATATCCCGCAACCTGTTTCAACACATAGATAGCAGTGGTGGTTGATGTGTTACTTTTGAAGCCATATTGACAGTCCGACGATTCTATGTAGGGAGCAGCACAGCTATGCAAAACCTTCTCCAACAGCCTAGCCACCATATTAGCCAGTGCTGTCGGCCGATAATTACTGATGCTAGATACATTTTTTCTTCTATTTTTGCAAATAGGAATAATTACTGTATCAGTGAGGGCCGTCGGGAGATGACCAGTTTTAATGATGGCCGTGAAAAGGACCGACAGCACATGGTACATTCCTAAGCCGCCGTGTTTAATGTGATCTATGGTCAAGCCATCCAAACCCGGCGACTTTCCGCCGGCTGTTTGTTGTATGTACTACGTTCGCAATATCTTTCACGGATATCGTAATATCGCTGTCGGATTGAGTATGCGATACTTCCTCAACCGGTCGGGTAATAGGCGCGGGCTGGTACAAAGTAGGTACTTGAATGAAGAAAAGTTTAAAAACAAGTGTATATATTAGAACGTCAACTAACTTACGTTGGTAGATTGTAGATGGACTGCGGGCTGCGGGTCTCTAATATTCTAACCGTTTAAAAATTCTGAAGCCAGGGATAGCAACCCGACCCATACGAAATTACTTTTATTTAGATAGGCAAACACTACCTTTATTTTACGTAAATAGTTGAACAGATAAATACTACGATTCGATCGATTCTAATACAAAATTGGTTCATATTTGACGAAATGATCGCGTAACAAACATGCAAAATGAAACACACAGTCGAATTGCGAACCTCATTTTTTGGTGGATACATGGATGGACGCTGGATACAAAATTCTTGCAATGGTTTTATTCAGTGTTATTCAAGATCTAATAAGGGAGCCCTATGTTAAGCAGTGAGTGTTCTATGGAAAAAATATTTGCTTATATGATACTGTAATATAAAAACGCGCTAAAATAACTGTGTTCATGTCAGTGACATATCTACATTACGTGGTAGGTAAATAGGCACAATAATCATAAAATCTGTCTTCTTCCAATCGTACCCAGACGAAGCCGGGGCGGGCCAGCTAGTTACTGAATAAACCTGAAAAATTTCGCGCTCGCTTCGCTCGAGCACATTTTTTTTTCGTTTATTCCGTAGGCACCGCGGTAAGTTGTAACACGCGGGCTAGTACCTATGTTATAATCAAGTTCATCAGTGTGCGGCCCGCAGTGATACATCGCACTGTCCTATGTAGCCCTTGACCAGAAAAGTGTAACGACCACTGTTCTATAGGGTAGTTGACAGCCCTGTTGTCAGAATTTTTAAGCCGCCTGAAGGCCCCTGACACAGCTAAATCAACCGGGACCTACAATTTAACATGTCATACGAGCAACGGTAGCGCTCAGTTGTAAATGCCACCCGCGGTCACCCATCTTAAAATTGGCCGTGCTGAACTTTGCTTAACTTTGATGATCGCTAACGAACACCCAGTCAAACTACGCTATGGAATACTGTTCCTTTTACGTGATATTTTTAGCACATCACTCCAAAAATACAGGTACAGATGTTAACGTAACATTAAATAAAGCCTAGGTAGGGTATATTATTTTTGAAAAATAGATTTATCTTGTTTATTTTCATTGAATTTAGCTCTAAGATGTGACATTTATTTTGAAATATTCAATTCACGCCACTTCAAAGTTATGTCGTCGGTTTGATGACAAGCCTTCAGGATCGCAGCGCGCTGTATAAACTCTAAAATAGACAACTGAACTAGAATAACGACAACGGACTAGCGAAAGAAAAACGAAATCATTTGGTTTAGCAATTGAACTAGATGAAAGATTATACTTCGCTTGAAGGAAGATAATTGAAAAGATCCTACTTTATATTATAAATATTATATTATAAACGTGAAAGTTTGTAAGGATGGATGTATGGATGTTTGTTACTCTTTCACGTAAAAACTACTGAATGGATTGAGATGAAACTTTGCAATTCTATATCAGAATAACACGCTATAAATTATAACGATACTAGCTTTTACCCGCGGCTTCGCCCGCGTTATATTTTGATTTTGGCTAATGTTTATGTCGGCTGCGAAACCTAACCTAAGCGACAAACATCAAAATACCTTAGAGGAATGCTTTTGTTGGTTATGTTACGGTTGGAGTGTATGTATATACAACCCCCCTGTGTATTCCCGCCTTTTCGTGGCGGGGGAGGTCTAAGGCAGCTGAAAAGGCGGCGCTCGATGTCTCCCTCTTCTTTGGGTCTTTCCCCCAAGGCAGCTTAGAGGCCGGCACTCGTTGTTCAGCCGCTTCTAAAGCAGCTGAGTGGATGGCCGGTAGGTTGCCTGCCTTATGAGGAGTGTTGCTTCTGAGGCGGGCTGCAGTGCCGCTCTTGCGACGCTGCAGCCGAGGATTAGGGGCTGCGGTGGGATGGATCTGGTTGTGTGGGTGCCGCCACCTACCCTACCTTCCGCTAGGCCGTTAACCTGTTGGCAGACGCAGTGGGGCTGCAGGGGAAGAGAAGTGTCGGTATCGCGATGGCCGTTCTCACTGCCCTCTGCAGTTGAAGAGACAGGCGCAGGGCTACTATAACTAACCCGTTGCACTGGGATCAGGGCGTTGGAATGCTGTCCGACGCTCAGTGCTGGTTAGTCCCGAGTGGTGGATGACGATGTGTCTTGTGCTCCGAAACACACCGTCATTATGGCGGGAGCGCAAGCTCCGTTATGGAGCCCGAGTCTGGGCTAGCGCTGTTGAGTGCCGCGAAGGAGTGCGAAAAATGTAGGAACGTCCTAAACTTGAAATGACAGGTTATTTCTGGCGCTTAGACGGCTGCTACCGTGGCCCGCTCGCTTACTTTTCATCCTATCCTACGGGAACTGTTAAAGTTTTTGGGATAAAAAGTGTCTTTTGTCACTTTTCGTCTTTCAAACTATATTCATGCAATAAGTCAAGGCAATCCGTTGCTCCGTTGCTGAGAAAAAGTTATAGTCTTATCCTACGGGAACCGCAATTTTTTCGAAATGGAAAGTATTCTATGTCACTTTCCGTCTTCCAAACTATGCCCACCCCAAAAATTAAGTCAATCCGTTGCTCCATTGCTGAGAAACAGTTATTGTCCTATCCCATGGGAATCACGAATTTTCTCGGGATAAAAAAGTATCCTACTATCACTTTCTGTCTTTTAAACCATAGGTATCCATACCAAAAATCAAGTCAATCTTTTGCTCCGTTGCTGCGTAAAAGAGGAACAAACCAACAAACTTTTCGGATTGATAATATTAAAGTAGGTATGATGATTCTGTACCATAAAGGTAGAATAAAGAAACATGTTAAACCTCTAATGATAGTAGATTTAAAAATATTTTTAATGGCAGACAAAATGACGGCCTGGTATTAAACGTCATAGTAACATGTAGCATGCAGAGGGAAAAAAACATTTTATCCAATTTTAATGTCAGTTGTCATTTTCAATCCATACTTTTTTTCTCTTCAAGGGGATATAATGGCGGAAAAACAATTTGTCCTCTTGCCATGCTACCTGTGATTTATAAAAGTCTGCAGACAATGTCACCTGTCATCTAATTACGTTTCGCTGTGACGTTTCGTTAAGTGTCATAGAGGAATTAATCACTTAGCGTCTTTGTGATAGTGGCGACAGTTTTGCTTTCGATAGTTTTTGTCCTGTCCTACAGGAACTATGCAATTTTTTGCTTAACGTCTAACGCATCTAAAATTCGACGCGCTTGGTTTTGCTCTTGAGTCTCAGCAGTCCTTTGCGCTGCGTGATGCTCGGCATCTAAAAGTTGCCGCGCTTGACTTTCTCCTTAAGTCTCAGCAGCTCTCTGAGCTGCGTGACGCTCAGCATCTAAAATTCGACGCGCTTGTCTTTTTGCTCTTGAGTCTCAGCAGTTCTTTGCGCTGCGTGATGCTCGGCATCTAAAAGTTGCCGCGCTTGACTTTCTCCTTAAGTCTCAGCAGCTCTCTGAGCTGCGTGACGCTCAGCATCTAAAATTCGACGCGCTTGTTTTTTTGCTCTTGAGTCTAAGCAGTTCTTTGCGCTGCGTGATGCTCAGCATCTAAAAGCCGCCGCGCTTGACTTTCAACTTCAGTCTCAGCAGCTCTCTGAGCTGCGTGACGCTCAGCATCTAAAATTCGACGCGCTTGGTTTTGCTCTTGAGTCTCAGCAGCTCTTTGAGATGCGTGGCGCTCGGCATCTAATGTCAAACGCGTTTAAGTGTGCTCTTCAGACTCTTGGCTTCTAGCAATTTTCTTTACGCGAGCTCCTCTAGAACTACGCGCTAGATTCGATTTGCGTTTTGTAGGCATACCTATTAGAATGAAAACTACGTAATTAAACTGAAAAAATACATGTAACCTTCTCTAAATTTTACAGGAAAAGATTGATTGACTTTGACATTTGCAACTTGAGCAGCCTTGAATAGGCATTGGGCATAGAGAATGTAATTTGGAAAGTCAAGATGCAAATTACCATTTGTCATGGTAGAAAATAAGTTTTTTCTTCTAAGATTCTAGCCAATGCATTTTCATCCCCCCTTTTAACCCTTTAAAACTATTTTTTCGAATCAAAAAGTAGCCCATGTCCTTTATCAGGCTCTAGACTATCTGTGTACCAAATTTCATTCAAATCGGTGCAGTAGTTTTAGCGTGAAAGCGCGACAGACAGACAGACAGACAGAGTTACTTTCGCATTTATAATATTAGTAAGATTAGTAAGATTGCGTAAATTATCCATATTATAACAATAAGTGTTAAGTAAGTAGGTAGGAAAACATCTGCCATCTGCGAGCTATTCTAACGTGCGCTCCAAGAAATGTCAAAAAAGAACTGTCGAATAGAACAAATGTCAAATCGAATTTTTGTTTTATTTATTTTCCACCTCTTTTTTTAAGAGTGTTAAGGTAGGACCTCGAAATATCATGCGAGCGAAGCCGCGGGCAAAATCTAGTAGGTACATGATTAAAATATATTTATAAAGACTCATTCTGCAAATACCTGTGCCTGCTTAACTAAAGCCGAAAACATGTCAGCACTGTCAGCCCCTTCTTAAAGGAAGGAACCTACAAAAAATATGCCAAAATTAAGCTTTGGCAGACTGGCAACACCAAACTAGTTGGTTTAGTATTAGACACAGTATTCAAAATGTTAAACACAAAACTAAAACGAAACGGTGCCGCGGGCTAACTTGCCTGCTAACTCCATCTAGTGAGACTACGAGTGAAACTTCGCCGAACAATTTCATATGTTGCAATTTATCAATGATTTGAGTTTGAGTTTGAATTAAATAAGAAGGCGGATGTGATGTTAGGTACTTACAAGGTGCAATTTGATAGTAAAGGTTTAAAAATTGACAAAAGTACTTGTAATAATCTACAAGAAGACAAATCCAACCAAAAACATTTTCATAAATACTTGCCTACATAATTATTAGTCGCAAAAAAAAAATCGGCCAAGTGCGAGTTGAACTCGCGCACGAAGGTTTCCGTACTGTATGGGAGCCCCCCTTAAAATTTTTATTTTATTTTAATTTTATCCTTAATTATTGAAGTAAACATACAATTAAATGTTCTGTATAAGTATATTTCAAGCTTCAAAAACGGCTAATGATTCAGGTTTGTTGTATGGGAGCCCCCCATAAACATTTTTTTCTGTTTTTAGTATTTGTTGTTATAGCGGCAACAGAAATACATCATCTGTGAAAAATTTCAATGTTCTAGCAGCTAGCTATCACCGTTCATGAGATACAGCCTGGAGACAGACAGACAGACGGACAGCGGAGTCTTTAGTAATAGGGTCCCGCTTTTACCCTTTGGGTACGAAACCCTAAAAATGGCAAAACTGTATCGTGTAAAATCAAACTGTTATTGTATTTCGTTCATTAGATAAAATTCATTTCGCCTCAAGCCAATCATGTCCTAATACCTACCAGAAATCGGCATTTCTACGATTTAACGCTTTTCGTATAATTACCATATTATATAAATATTAGTAGCGTGTAATTAAGTAAAAGTAATAGTGCGTGCCACCAAAGATGAGACTTGACGAGCGTAAGTGGTGTGGGATCTTGCGCAGGTACAGTCGTGTACAAACTATCCAGAATTTGTATATCTATTAAACGTTTGTATATCTATTATCCAGAATCTGTATAAGTATTCATTACAAACCAAAGTGGTTTCTCAAGTCTCATCTTTGGTGGCACGTACTGTATCCTTTATTATTTCTCATTGCTTTGAACAGCCATTCTCCGATAAGCTAGTTTTTACATGGTGCTGGGCTTGCATAATCCTTACAGTGCCACCAACTTAGCTGTTCAGCTGACAGCGTCGCTAGTGGCGCAAATTCAAATGACGAATTCAAAATGGCGGCTGACTCATATGTAGTTCCAATTTTGCCCAGCTAAACAGCTAAGTTGGTGGCACTATACTTCCTTACTATTATCGTAGTATTCTTATATATTCTTTGCTATTATACTTATACTAACAATAACAAAAATCTGGAAGTGTGTTTGTTAGTTAATAATTAGTTTGTTCCTCTTTCACGTAGATACGAAGCAACTGATTGACCATTTTCGCATAGGCGTAGTTTGAAAGACGGGAAAGTGATATGGGCTACTTTTTATCCCAGAAAAATAAATAGTTCCCATGGGATAGCATAATAATTAAAATACCACACAGGCGCTGAAAAGGTAGTCCGTCAAATAAACGGAAAAGTTTGCGTCAAATAAATAAGGGTACCTGCGGTAATTAGGAGAAAACACCAAATAAGAGATTGACCGAAATATGATTTATCTCTGTCATGTACAGAATAGAAGAAACAAAAAAATATATATTATAGATAATGGCACGGAACGACGGAACCCTTCGCGCGCGAGTCCGATTCCCACTTGGCCAATTTAATTTTTTATTTTGTTTTTCTATCTATTGCTCTACAAATAATCCGTGTACCGTTATAATTATTACAATGTAGATATCAGGAAAGTTTTACTATACAAAGTGAGTGAAGCGTCTCAGTTTTGACTTGGCGGTTTTGGAGTCTGGATTTTAATTTATCTCTACAGATCGCATTTTTCATCGAACCCTGACACAATTTGGTACCTACACAGGTTCTATAAACCTATTACAGTCGACTCTCGTTAATTCGAAACTCAAGGGACTTAATACTTATTACGAATTATCGAGTGTTTGAAATAACAAATGGTTCTAGGACTCATAACAATCACAAACTTTTAATCCGTATACCAACGAAAGACTAACAGTAACTGAAACATAACTAAACAAACCAATTCGTGCGGAAGTGTATGTCAAATAAGTCAAACTAATCATAGCAAAAGCAAAGGCTCAACAAACAAACGTTGATACAAGTTTGAACTTGTCGCAGTACCTACTTACAATCTTTCCGCCTCTTTCTCTCTGCAACTTTGAATTGTCGAGTGTTGGACGCCGATGAGTTCGAATTAACGCGTCGTTTTGTTATTTTTTCTACTTTATTATTTTTTCGTACGAATTACAAAGAGCATAAAAATGTATTACATTAACCAGCCCGAACCCAAAGCTGCGTTTAAAACGCTAAAAATATTTGCCAAAAATCAACCGAGTTGCCAAATACATGATAATGAGAATAGATAATTCAACCGCCATTAAATCCAATTCCTCTACTTAACCAAAATAACGAAATAATTCTGGCAATGGTGCGAAAAACGAAATCTTATCGCAGCGCATCGTACGTGAAATCAGCAGAAAACACTCAGGAAGACACGGCGTCACTACGCCTCCATCCATCCCGACATTGAACGGAAACTGAGGGGCAATGCGTTCGAAAATACTATAACCCAATTTGGGCCACCCCAAATTTACTTACTCGCTAGAAGGCAATAAGACGCAGTTGCGTTCACAATTGACGCGTTTAAAACAGTACTGTTTTAGACTATTATCGAGATATTTAGACTGATCAACATGGTTCTTCTGCGCATTTACTCCGTTCTCAGTAATTCTAAAACCCCTCCGAAAACGATAGCAGACCAAGCTAAATGCACTGTAGTCGTCCCGATGTGGCCTATGCGCTTGGTATCCACTATTCAGATAACTTCTTATCTCTGATCTGATACTGTTCAAACCTGACGAAAAAGTCGACAACTCGCATTCCAACAAAGGCAAGATTCACGACAATCTTACCGATTAAGCAGTTCGACGTTTGCTTAAGACTATGGCGCGACTTCTGTTCATGAAAGAGTCGCAATGTACTCGAAACTCCAGCACTGTAATGTACAGTAATGTATTTCTTGTCTTGACCCAAGTTTTTTCAATCCGGTGTGCAATAGTCACAGAGGAGCGCTATCCTTCCTAATAGGCCCCCCTATATTGAAAGACGACAGAATAAAATACCCTTTAAAGGAATCTTCAGGACACGACCTCCTTTACCCAAATATAACATAACCTGGGACATTTCTAATGTACTGGATCTGTTAGGGACATAGTACACTAACGAATTAATGCCCTTAGATAGGGTCACAAAGAAATGCTGCACACTGCTAAATCTAGCAACAGCTCATAAAGTCCAGACGCTACAAAAAATCAAAATTGATATTTAATTGTCGATTCCAATATTTCCCAAATTAACATTAAGATACCAGAACTAGCTAAAACGTCAAAACTAGGCGTTAACCAGCCTACCAGCCTCCGCATAAAAAATCCTCAAGTATTTCCAGCTCCAACTCTATTACTATACATACATAAATCGAACAGCTACTCTTCGCAAAATTTAACAATCCTTTCATTGATTTCAAGAAACCTCGCAACACAATATAGTAACCACTCAAACTATTAGCCGTTGGATCAAATTGACACTTAAGACTTGAGGTATCGATATCAATACATTCACGGCTCACGCCTCGACGGCTAAAGCCCACCAACTGGGTGTCAACATTGATGTCATAAGAAAGACGGCAGGGTGGAGTGGCCCCTCAGCCACGTTTGTACTATGGTACAATCATTTCGAATAACGAACAAACTACACCAACCAGAGCAGTATTTGGTCGTGATTAACCAAATACACCTAAACTAAACCTAAGCATTAGAATTAAAAAAAATGCTAAGATACCTATACTCAGTATAGGTAAATCAAAACATTATGCGACTTCCTATTAAAGATTCTTATAACTAAGAATGAAACCCGAGCGGCAGCTACAGCCGTACAATAAACAATGGGCAGAATGTACTATGAAACAGTCTGTCTCTTCATACCTACTAACGATGACTACGGTGATATTACCGAAAATAACTCTCAACCTCTACATGTGTAAATAATATTCATTTTCAGGATACTTATCTTGAAATACGAGATGCGAGGATAATTGATGATTAAACGAACGTAGTGACGTTCTATCAAAATTATCCGAAGCATCTCGTATGAAAAGATAAGTATCAATCACCCGCCCTTCCCTCATAGGCCTAGCCATGTTGCCCCAACAAATCTTCGGCAATATCACAAAATGAATACTATACTCCGAACTAAATGACGAACACGGCAGGGAAGGCAGGATGGTGGACGTGGGGTGACCATACACATTCCATTTAATTTTACTTACTCTCAACAATAGTGGAAGAACTGGAAGAACGGTAGCCAATTAGCGATACTACATGTGTAAATAATATTCATTTTCAGGATACTTATCTTTTCATACGAGATGCTTCGGATAATTTTGATAGAACGTCACTACGTTCGTTTAATCATCAAGAATGTAGTACATACAAGGTGTTTTAAAAAATTAAAAATTCCTTTACATCCTGTCATTTCTGACGTGCAAATGTTTTCACATTAAATTGCTATAAGCTATCAAATTAAGGGCCACAAGTTTTATACAGGGTTATTTCTAATCAATTAGCATCCTTTTAGGGGCTTATTCTGTTCATCAAAACTAACAACTTTTGTTCTGCACTGCAATAAGGCCACAAGTTGAGGCCACAAGCCACATAAATATGAATACATATTATATGCCATTATATTATAGATTTGTCAAAGTCAATATTATACAATGCAATGTCAAGTATTGAAATGTCAAAATCAAATTTTTAAGATGTCCAAGTCAATTTTAAATATTGTAGATTAAATTAAATTGCAAACAAATACTCAAAAGCTACCAGGGATTCCCCTGGTTTTTGTTAAAACTTGATAAATACTTTCGCAAAAAATTGCGCCACCGACATCGACCGTGTACAGAATTCGAATACTTAGTTTGCACTTATCGATGCGACATCCATGTCATTATTGTTGATTTGTACTTACATTAACCTTTAAAATAATTAATATTCCATTTATTTGGATTCGGTACGATTCCATTTTAGGTCACTAAAAAAGATTTTTATTATTTTTGACAAAGATGTCTTTAGCTTTACTCTGAGTCTCACTAGATGGCGTTAGCAGCCAAGTTAGCTCGCAGTAACGTTTCATTGTAGTTTTGTGGTGGACTTTAATTTTACTATCTCATTTCTTACCCGATGATTTGCCAATTGCCAAAAGTTAAAACTTTAATTTGGCGCATTTTTTGTAGGTTCCTTCCTTTAAGATGGGGCTGACTAAATTATTGCAAATTAATGAATTAATTAATTATTGTAAAGTGAATATGCAACTAAATATTAACATTAACAATTTCTTAATTGTACATCAAATAACATAAATACACAAGAGTAGCTATTTACAAATGTTGTACAATGGAGGCCTTATCGCCTTCGGCGATTTCTACCAGGCAACCTTTGGATGGACTGGAGAGCAATAAATAATAGGAATACGGCCGGCCGTGTACACTAACTGTGACATAAATAATATGCCTGTACAGGGTTATTTCTAATAAATTAGCACCCATTTGGGGCTCATTCTGTACATCAAAACTAACAACTTTTGTATACAAACCTACAGTGGTTTCTTGGTACAATATGTTGAACTATAATTGTAATATTAAATTGACATTAAATTTAAAAAAATATTATAAATTAACACCGAAAGTGTGTTTATTGGTTGTGCCTCTTTCACGCAGAAACGGAGCAACGGATGGGCCATTAATTTCGCATGGGCATAGTTTGAAAGACGGGACAGTGATAATGGGCTACTTATTATCCCAGAAAAACAGGTTCCCATGGGATAGGATATAGCATAATAATAAAAATACCACGCGTGCGAAACCACGCTGAAAAGGTAGTCCGTCAAATAAACAGAAAAGTCTGCATAAAATAAGGGAAAATAAATAAGAATACGGTAAGTAGGAAAAAGCACCAGATTAGAAATTGACCGAAATATATTATATCATTTATCTCTATCACAGTACAGAATAGAAGAAGAAAATATATACACCTGTGCTATACTTTAATTTAAATGTGTAAAATCCACGCTAGTTTCCATAATCAAAAAAATATGGATAGATAATGGCATGGAACCCTTCGTGCGCGAGTCTTCGCCGATTTTTAGCATTACATAGGTAATATTGTTAGTATTAGTATAATAGTTAGGAAATAAGGATTATGCAAGCCCAGGATATGTTAAAACTAGCTTAGCGGAAAATGGCTTTTAATTCATAGCAATGAGAAATAATAAAGGGTATAGGTAGGTACCTACCTAAGTACATAACTAGGGGAAAAGCGCTTAATCGAAGAACGGCCGATTTCTGGCAAGTATTGGTCATGATTAGTCAGGTGCAAATTGAATTTTATTTAACGAATTAATTCCGGGATTCCGAAAATATATAGTTCACGAATGAATCCTTCAAATGAACTACATAGTTTAATAGGGTAGTCTACTGGTAAAGCCATAAGTTATTTATTCGTAAAATAGCAATTTACACGTCAAAATATATGTGGGTATACATAATAAACATTCAATACATTATAAACATTCAACACATTTGACTGCCTCGGTGGCTCAGTGGTTAGTGACCTTAACTTCTGGGTCAAAGAGGCGTGGGTTCGATCCCCACCCAGGGCAAGTATTTATGTGATGAACATAAAGTAAGTAAGTAAGTTCGTATAGGCCGGGTGGCTAGCCCTGGTGTCAGAGTTTTGGATGAACATAATAATATATGAACATAAATAAAAAATATGTATATATGTAGTTTATCAGTCTCTGGCAGCCATATCACAAGCTTTGCTTAGTTTGGGGTCAGAGACCGTGTGTAAGATGTCCCTAATATTTAAAAAAAAAAGTAAGTGAGTTCAAAATAGGCTGGGTAGCTAGCCCTGTTGTCAGAGTGATATGGCTGCCAGAGACATAATAAATATACTACATACTTATACTTATTTTTAAATACATACTTATATAGATAGTAACTAAATAACACCCAGACACAGAGCAAACACTTATGTTCATCACATAAATATTTGCCCTGGGTGGGGATCGAACCCACGCCTCTCTGACGCAGAAGTTAGGGTCATTAACCACTGAGCCCCCGAGGCAGTCAATTACAACTACTTATTAAAAGTAATAGAAGTATTATCATACTACTACACGGGACTTATCGCGCAATAAAACTTGAGATATGAGCTAATTAAGTACCTCTTTTCTCCTCCCGACGTTTCGACCAAGTTGCATTGGTCGTGGTCACGGGCACTAAATGCGACGCCGTATCACTCAAATTGAAATTGTCACCGCGACACACCACACTGACAGTGTCTGTAAAGGTCTTAATGCCTACACCACGCAGTTTGTTCCACACACTACAGGATTCCACGACACTGATAGTTTGAAACCATCCTCTCGGTTGAAATTACGATGTTTTTTAATTTCTACGGCCTCACGAACTATTCTTGAGAAATAGTGACGATCTGTAGAGATAACTTTCGGGTCGTGGAGCTCGATCCAATGACCAGTTCCTCCGTCAAGCAAATGCTCGGCTATGTCAAATCGCGAAAGTTTAAAAATAACATTAATAGAAGTATTGCTAAATTTTACTCAAACAAAAACTACGCTACAGCTTTCTTATTCATATCTGGTTATACAGCATACGCGAGAGTGAGTGGAACAAAAATCAACGCTATGTCTGTCGCAAACGTCAAAATCACCAGTTGGAATGTCAAAATGGTTAAAATTTGGTTAGATTAGGTCATTTGTCATTTTCGGAAATTTGAACCCTCTAGTTCCAGTAAGAAAGTTCGAATCTCTAATCATTTTACCTTCCTACTTCTTACCCTTTTGAATTTGGACAGCCGAGATAGCACAATGCTAGTTTGTGAAAGCCTTCGAAATTACGTAAGTTCGGGTGTATGTGCATCTTGACCTAACTCCTTTTAGATTTCATTTTTAAAATGGGACAAAGTCAAGTATATCTCTTGCTATTTTAGTACTGTTTCTAGTACTTTGTTCTTATTCTATGGATTCAACGAGCTATTTTTTTCAACGGCTTTTTAATCGTTAACGCATTAACTATTTTCTAACAACAGGTACTTAAACCAGTTGAAATTTCTTAATCTGTTAATTTTCGGTCAACGAGTCAATCGCGTCAACGCAAACACATAATGCACACGAAACACAAAAATATCCGATCATCAAAATTCAAAAAAATTCAATTCAAAAAGTAGGTAGGTACTATTTATTTATGAAAGCACTTCAAGTTTTCGGAGGCTCTAGCTGCCAAACTGGGTTTAGGGAACCCATGTTTTGGAAACTAGTTCCTATATACACAAGGATTAAAATTTTGTTGTGTACATATTTATTTAGGTATTTGCTTTTATTAGATCACGTCGCTTACCATCAGGCGAGTTGGTGGTCAAACGCGGACTTATATGCGTTAAAAAAATGACCGATTGTTAGAGGCAAGGCACGGTCAAACATATTTTAGACCAAGCTGAAACATTTATCCTTCTAAACCGAATGAAAAATTAATTTGTATCTAAACCTAAATATAATAAAGTCTACAGATAAATAATAAACAAGATTTTATGATAATATCCAAAGTGTGAACGGCATGGCATTAAAAAGTAATTTACAATGTTATTGCAAAAATTGAGCTCCAGGTTTATAATAGAAAAAAAAAAACATAGTAGGTAATAATCAAAAATTCACTGTGAAATTATTGAATGCATTTTCAATATTGATTACAAATTAATAACATAAATAATAACTAACACTCTAAAACTAATTAAAATCATACAAAAACAACAAAATCATTAAAATTGACTAATACAGAAACAAATTGTAACATTTGTAGTAATTAAATTGAACATATTGGATTTTCATGGTAGTAAATTATTTTTTCGCAGTAGTATAGCGGTGGCATATTATAACCTCA
This sequence comes from Hypomecis atomaria, assembly GCA_964007245.1. Lineage (NCBI taxonomy): Eukaryota > Metazoa > Arthropoda > Insecta > Lepidoptera > Geometridae > Hypomecis > Hypomecis atomaria. The sequence continues at coordinate 3,989,595 of OZ023306.1, forward strand.
TGTATTTTTGTAAAAATGCGAATATCTATACTTTTTTGCTTATTTTTCATGGTACTGAGAAGTAACTCTAGAATCCAAGGAAATGCCAATAAAGGTATTCACCACAACGTGAAACGACAGATATTGGTGAATAAAATAAATGAATAATTATGGAGATTTTGTAGCGCTCATGGTGTAATTTAACTGGGTGCCTCTAAGTGATCACCAAAGTTAAGCAACGTTATTCCAGAAATATCATAAAAATTGTAGCGCCTGCATAAATTAAATAGCACAATACGTGTAGCTACTACCTTCTGTGCTCTCGGACGTTTTATGAAGTCAGTTGTTACACATGTCCAAAAATAACTATTTATTGGGCTTGAGCATTTGGATTATCTTTAAACCTACAAGGGTTTGTGGATATTCCAATGTAGTAGTAGTGTAGGTAGTTTTTTTTACGTGTTTTTCACTAGTAACACCAGCTTGATTATCTGTGGTAGCGCGGCCCCAAAGAGAGGGGTGCCGCCCGATTACGGATTATTATGCTGGAAAAACAAAAGGCGCCGATGCGAATCGTCGTGAATTTCATCTTTACAACTGTATTACAACGTGTATTGTATTGGTGAGGATTTAAAAGTCAGCTTAAAGGTAAAGCTTTTGATTCGATTAGTTATACATTAGTCGTCTTTTCGACATAGAATCGGATCTTTCTTTGTATTGAACGTTGCCTGTTGACAATATGTCACCTTGTTTTGTTAATATATCTTGAAATTGTAACGCTAGAAAACTGATCATAGACGTTTTAATTCAATGATATCCTGTTAGTAGTTGTATTTTGTTGTAGGTAGTTAATAAATTTCGCCCAGTCAAAAATTACTAAGTATTTATTTATTACAGAGACAAGATGAGAGCGACAAAGTAAAGTTTTCTTTCATCGTGCGTGATAGCAAAGTAAGTACCTAGATAGGTAGGTAGCTAAAACTTCTAAAACTTTTGAAGTGTATAACCAAGTCCACTTTCTCAAAGCTCACTAATTACAAAATCTCCAAGCGTCGATGCACATAAATTATTACTTTCAAACAATTAGTTCAATGTTTTCAAATAATTCAAAACTGAAAAAAGAACAAAAATATACGAATTTTCACGGAAAGATAAAAAATCAAGAAGAAAAAACAAAAGAGGATCAAGTTCGAAGAAAAATCTTATTCTTCTTTTAAAATCGCGCGCGCGGTCCAATAAGGCGCGGAAAAATACAAGTGGCGTGCCTCCGCCACACGCCACTTGTATGTAATACGTAGTATCTATAGTAGTCTGTGCCACTTGTATTTGTCCCGCGCCTCAGGCTGGACGCGTTGCGCGGCAAGGAGGTCGGTAGCGCTGACGCGTCTTTCCAATCTGTACAAGGCCAGAACGCAAGGGTACGAAACTAATCACGTATAGATTCTTCGAAATAAGTATTTTTACTAAGTTCTTACACACAATCTTCTTCTTACAATCCATACAAGAGCAGTGGGGCAATTTTGTTAGCCGATCTCTTTACGGAAGTGATACGTTATAATTAGTCCGTTAGTTTTTTTTACATAAGTATAAATATAATATTTAGACCGAATAAAACCTGTGCCATAAAATACGAGACTCGCTCAATGACGTCATACATTTTGATTCAGCCTTTACAGGTTTTATTAAAAAATATTATTTTGTCAGAACGAAAGTGATGAAGACGATGATGAAGATTCCCTTAACATCGGTGCAGAGGAAAAAAATGTCCAACGGAGCAATAATGTAAGTGTACTGCACTTTACCAGCCTTTTTAATAGTCCACTGCAGGACGTAGGCCTACCCACGAAGGGTGATTAGGCTATAACCACCACGCTGGCCCAGTGCAGGTTGGTGGATTCACATACGCCATCGAATTTCTTCAACGGACGTATGCAGGTTGCCTCACGATGTTTTCCTTCACCGAAAAACCAGTGGTGTGAAATTCCGTAAGTACATAAGTTCCAAAGAAACTCATTGGTACGGGACCGGGATTGAACCCGCTACCTCAAGAATGACATGCCAGCGTTACAACCACTAGACCATGTAAGTATATTTAAAGGCCTTACTGTTCAACATTGGTTCACTCTGGAGAGACGATTGGGTGATATCGATCACACTGGCCCAGCGTAGGATGGTGAATTTGCATACCTACGTCATATGATGGGAAAGAGGTGATAGACTGCAATCCATGTTGCCTGCATTTTGTCGTATTATTTCTTTGACCAAGTAGGTAATTTGGAGTGAAACTTTACGTTTATTAATAATAAAATCGCAGGTGCGGCTTTGTGGCGAGCCGTCGGTGAGTGGCAACACCGCGAACCCTGATTCCCTGGGGCTAAATGAGACCCATGACTCCTCTCTTGCCTTAACCGGCTGGCTTGGAGTGGAAATCGCAAGAGCTAAGAACCTAAGCTCCAGGGTGGAAGTGTTAAAGGGCATAACGCCGCTAGTAACTCTTAGAAAACGCGCAGCACACCTCTCGACACCCTAAGCCGTCCACACCAATGTTGCCCCTCCGGTGTCAACTTATGGTAGCCTTTATGGGGGGTCCATTGAGTGGATGGCAAGTCACCACCCGACTAAATATTTTCAGATGCGGCATTACTTGGCGGGTGCCGCACCTCATCCTATAGACCAGTTCATTATCAAGTAATTTTTAATTCCAATAGGCCAGAACTGTACAAATTCCCCGTCCTTACAATAGTTTCCCTCTTCCTATACCCAAATACAGTGTTTTTTATAGTATTTTGTTTGTAAGAGGGCCTCTCAATGTTGGCCTCGGCTCCATTGATGCCCTTCAAAAGCCCGGGCCTAGCCCGTGATGTGAAAACTGAAAAATAATAAAGAAATAATCTCTAATTGTGCAATTCTTATGTGCAATTCTTAGATGACTGGCTCTGTTCTGCATTGTGAATCCTGCATGTTCCGCAAACATCAGTCACTACCTACTCACTGATATGATTGTTCTGCTTACCCGCTTTTATTACGGCAACTAGTGCCTATAAAAAAATATATGTTTGTAAACAAGATTTTATAAGAAAATATGTATAGGTACCTAATGTTGTAAAAGTCAAATTTATTGTGTAATTTTGTATTTTATGCATGCGATTTTAGGATTAGGTAATATAATTGAATTATGTAATTGTTCTTTTGGTAATAAATGATTTATTATTATTTATTATTATAATTTGTCATTGTCGTTTATTTTTTTTAGCTTGACAGATTTTTCAATCATCAACCTTTGCAGCCAGTAAGTAACATATTATATTTACAACTTCTGTAACATAATAGGGTATTTTACTATGGACGAGAAAAAATCTGTAAATGTATTTTTGAGATAGCTTAGGCAAAAAGCAATCGGAAAATGTTAGTTTTAGATCACAAAACATCAAAATAAATTTTAAAAATTAACACAAAATATTCCGTTTTTTTAATCTGCACATAAAATAGGCGCAGCTATGTGATGACGTCATGATGCCATGAAAACATTGAAAACTATAGAATGGCAGTGTCAATGTCAGCTGTCGAAGACACTGTCGTGAGAAATATTCACATAGCATCGTGACGTCATTCGTAACCACAGAGTAAAATATTGACATCAATCGTTTTCGTAAATTATGCGCGAAATTTTGAAACTGCAAAATTAAAATGCAGTTTTAAAACACTTAAAGCCTGAATTTCTTTTTTTGTTTTTTTTTTTAGTGGTTTATTAGCCCTACAGAATCTAATTGGGATACTTTTCAAAAATGACTATAATACCCTATTAAGAATAAGTGTTGTTTTGAAAAGCGCGTTGACTTTGTGAGGAGTATATTGCAATGTCACACACGCGCTGAGAGACAAGCCGCTCCCAACCGGTTTTATTTGAGATCCGTAGGGGAGACCTATGTTCAGCAGTAGACGTCTTATGGCTGATTCACCTACTGGCCCAGTACGTATTGTTTCTTTTATCTAGGCCTGTAGTGTGAAAAACCCGTACACAAGTCCCAAGGTGCGTAGTTGGTACTGGACCGGGATACGAACTCTCAGCCTTACAAACTTAAGGCGAGCATTTCTACCACAAGGCCACCACTAGCTCAGCTGTTATTTATGAAATGAATTCAGACCCTTCTTTTTTTAAAACTAATTATTATAAGTACAATATACTTATACATATAGAAGTACCAAAAAATCTTTCGGTTTGTCTCTGTACCTTAATTCACCACTAATTAATACGCTACTCATTAATAGCATTAGTAATAATAAACTACCTAGACTAAATCAAATGAAAACAAAAACAAATTCGCACAGCTAAAATAAAAACCATCTGAATCAATAGAAATCAATAGAATCTTGAAATGTTTTACAAGCTTTTATTGTTTCACCTGTCCCGTTGTCTGTCGGTCTGTAATCAAATCTTGCAAGTTAAATTTGATCCACTTCCCGGTTACCGATTGAGCTGAAATTTTGCATAGATCTGTAAATCGCGTGACAATGCAATAATATGATGACATGATGCTGATCTGATGATGGAGCTGGAAGGTAGCCAAAGGAACTTAGCAATGAAACGACACAACCTCATCGAGTTTGGGTTCATTTGAATGTTCTTGGCGAGTAGTTTGTCTTTCAATGGTAACCAGGGTCTGATGATGGAGCTGAAGGGTGGTCATAATGGCATGGCTCTGTAATGAAACGACGCAACCCTATCGAGTTTCGGCTCGTTTGAGCGTTTGTCTTGGCGAGTACTTGTTCAGTAAAAGCTTGTTTAAATATATTTTTTAATTGTTTACTGTCTAGCCTATTAATTTGGATGTCCGGAATAAGGTAAGTAACTACATAAAACTAAGATCAATCAATCATTAATTTTTACAAAGATCACATATCACATCTCATAAACATTTATAAGTATTGGCCATAAGACGTCAACAGCTGCTTGAAGGCCTGTGTCTAGCAGCTCCTAAGCCATAGAGCTCAGTCCGCTATTTTATGTTCAGGGTTATTGAGTTCCAATTTTGTTTGGGACAGTTGATCCAGGCATAATAATTAAGTAGGTACATATTAAAAAGAAATTAAAGTGGCAATGGGCAGGACACTGACACACATTTAGAAGAAGGGATGGCCAATGATGCCGTAAAGTTTTCGAATGGAGACCACGGACCAGCAAACGCAGTGTAGGACGTCCACCGACTAGGTGGGCTGACTATATAATAAAAATCGCAGGAACGCGCTGGATGCAGGCAGCTTCCAAACGGCCTTATTGGAAATCCATGGGGGAGGCCTATTTAAGCAGTGGGCGTCCTACGGCTGATAGATAGATAAAAAGAAATAAGGTTATCGCGTTAGTTAAAATCACGGTTTCAACCTGGAACATATTGGAACAGGCCCAGGATGAGTGGCGTGTAAGAAGAGAGGCTTGTGCTCAGCAGTAGGTACAGGCTGAAAATTAGGAATTCTCGTTTTACTGTAGGTAGAACTCTGAAATGTGTATTTTCCTTTATTTATAGATACCGGGATACTTCGTAAAAGGCACCAAATGGAGTCAAGTGTCTGATTTGGTAACTAGTCGTAGTATACTGTATTTATAATATACTACGGGACTAATCACGCACTAAAATTACGAGACAAATAAATACCTCATCATCCCGACGTTACGTAGTCTATACGGCAGGGACCCGCCGCCCGCACCGGTCTCAGTCCCCCTTTGTCGTCTACCCGCGCGCCCCTGTACCCGCGCAGGCGAGGACTCAGTTAAACGGTCAGACTATACCCGTGACCACGATCGATGCAACTCAGTCGAAATGTCGGGATGATGAGGTATTTATTGATCTCGTAATTTTAGTGCGTGATTACTCCCGTAGAATATAATAATAATGTGTGTAAATCGCGAAAGTTTAAAACAACATTAGCATACTGTTGTAGCAATTTCGAAAAGAGAGTACTTAATAAATAATTTATGTTCTCTCAAAGATGCACAATTTGCACAATGGCTCAACGCATAAGCATTGCCATTCAGCGTGGCAATGCTGCCAGCATGCTGGGCACGCTGTCAACCGGCAGTGGGCTTGAGCATTTGGATTATCTTTAGACCTTCAAGGGTCTGTGGATGATCCAATGCTTTTTACGTAGTAGTAGTGCACTTTTGCCTGATAAAAAAAAAATTGCACAAGCAAAAAATATTCTCACTTCCTGTTGTGACGAAAGTCACAGATTTTGAAAACCGATTTACGACACCCAAGTGTCCCTGCCCGGTTAGCACGGCAAAGGGTGAAAGCCATTTTATCCACTTGTAATGTCAGCTGTCATTGTCAATCCATACTTTATTTCCTCTTCGAGGGGATAAAATGGTGGAAAGACTATTATTCCCTTTGCTGTGCTTCCCGTGCATGGGACCTATTTTTGAACTTTGCACGCCTCGGAACCTATACGGAACTTTGACAGTGACAGCTCCAAGACCATTCATCATATTTTTTTATTATGTTTTCTTCTTAATTAACGTTCCATTTCACGATTTGTAGTCTATGGTTTCATTTAAAATGGTCATGTTCTGTACTGTAATGTATTGTACCAGCCTGTTTGATTGTCCACTGCAGGACGTAGGCCTACCCAAGAAGGCTGATTGGCCCATATCCACCACGCTGGCCCAGTGCGGGTTGGTAGATTCACATACGCTATCGAATTTCTTCTTTGGACGTATGCAGGTTGCCTCACGATGTTTTCCTTCACCGAAAAGCCAGTGGTGCGATATTTCGTACATAAATTCCAAGGAATTCATTGGTACGGGACCGAGATTTGAACCCACGACCTCACGATTGTAAGGTGGGTGTCATTACCACAAGACCACCACGGCTTCTAAGTTCTACGGCTTGTCCAGTACTTACCTACAAAATTTTTGCGTGAAATGGATAATTTTAAATAAATTTCGAAAAAAAAAGTCCTTAAAGATAAGTACACGTTCGAAGTTCAAAGTTGATCAAGTTTAGTGGAGACGCGCGGTGAAGTAGATCTCTGACTGATTCCTCCTGATTGAGGGCTCCCAGGAGAGCAGATAGCGTTCTATAGGCAGTCCGAAAGCCCGGTCGCTCGACGACATCAGACCCTTCTCCCAGGTCACGCGTGGATGAGATTAGCCCAAGATAGGGAACTATGGCACATGAAAGAGAAGGTCGACACAGGCTGATGATGACGATGATGATAAATATTCAATTTTGCAGCACATCTCTTTAGCTGAATTTTCATAAGCCTGATTCTATTAGCTCGAGATCGATTTGGTTCATACTCATCTTGTTAGGATTTGGATGTTAACCATCTTACCAAATATTATTAAAATCGGCTGATAAATAGCGCAACAGTGACTTTCCCCCCCATTTTTCAAGAAAACACCGTCTCAATAAAAAAAAACAAAGTATCTAATTTTCGCAAATAATCGCAACACCGACTTCCACCGTGTACAGAATTCGAATAATTTGCACGAATCGATGTGACATCCTTGTACTTTTTTGTTGATTTATTATAAACGGCTCAGCCGATTTCGATAAAATTTAAATGGAGCCACTTCAAACGTATATTCTATCGAACTAAAGAAGATTTTTTTAAATCGGTTCATAATTGGTGAAAATATAGATGAACATATACAAAAAATACACACAGGCGAACATAGTAATATACCTCCTCCTTTTTGGAAGTCGGTAAAATCAGTGCACCTACGTCAAGAATATTACTAAGTAATGTACATTACTCCCGACTAAATGAAAGATCTACTGATATATACTATAAGTAAGTACCTATAGCGACGCGTGACCAAAATGCTGGCGTTTATTTGGCTCAACGCATAAGCATTGCCATTCAGCGTGGCAATGCAGCCAGCATGCTGGGCACGCTGCCAACTGGCAGTGGGCGCCAGCATTTGGATTATCTTTAGACCTTCAAGGGTCTGTGGAAGATCCAATGCTTTTTATGTATAGGTAGTATTAGTGTAGGTAGTTTTAGCGTATAGTACCTATTGTATTTGTTGTAGTTAAGTAAGTACCTACCTATGTATGATACATTACATACCTACAATATTCACGATATCGTTTCATTCGATATTATTTCAACATTTTCAGAAAGACTACGAAGATTACGAAGCCAACGAAGCGCTCCGCGATAAGATAAAAAAACTTCGAAAAAAACGCATCAAGCAGAAAAAGTACCACGAATATTCTAGCGATTATGACTCCTCATACAGTTTGGAATCATTTGAAAATGATTTATATAAAAAGAAAGTAGACAGAAAACCTTCAGTCCCGTCAATACCTCAACCTATGCCTAAGTCATCAGAGGATTATTATGAGCTTGACAGAGATTACAACAAAGACGCAGAATATGGAGCACCACGCCAATATAAGGATTATGATGTAAGTTACATTAGTTATTATTTTTTTATTAATCCATTTATTTCAGTCATTACAACCATAGAAGTAATAAAAAATTAATGAAGTATTCATATTTTATTTTTTATTTTTCTCATCAAAAACATAAATGTGAAATGGGAGCCAAAGTGTCGCCACCAAAAGAATTGAGATCCAACAAGGCGGCCAAGTGTTCTGTAGAAAATCCTAAAGTTTAAGCTACAAGATCATACCTACAACATTCTAAAGGAATTTACTTATGTAATTCAAGCTCGTGATTTGACTTGGCTAGTTTAAGAATAAGTACAGTGCAAATAAGCATTTGTCTGTACGTGTAAACTAGCCAAATCAAATCTTGAGCTTGAATTACATAAGTCAATTTCTTTTAAATATTGTAGGTATATTCTTGTAGCTTAAACTTTAGGATTTTCTACAGAACACTTGGCCCCCTTGTTGGATCTCAATTCTTTTGGTGGCGACACTTTGGCTCCTATTTCACATTTATGTTTTTGATGAGATATCATAACTTTTTGTTTAGAAATAATTATTAGTTACATCATGATTATCATAGTACACTTATCTCTGAAAAAGTTATCTAGTATTTATTAAATTACTATCACAAATGGCATCTATCGAAAATCTCAGTGCCTCGCGACGCTACCGCCATTTATTGAAGTATTGGTTAGGTAAAATTTACAATTACTTTGTTAATAATACTAATTTTCAATAATTTTCAGTTTTTAGATTTTTTCCTTTATATATGCCCGATAGTCTACCTTGGTGCCAAGATTCTAGGTCATCTGGAAGTGGGTTAGGTTTTCGATCTATAAGTCAGTGAGTGAATCAGTCAATGAAACACGAGTTTTTAAACGTTAATATATCAATAACTGATTGAGCAAAATTTATGGAATTTTGGATTCTTGATAAGCTAAAAGACTTTAGTAAATTTCATGTATGTAGGCTAAATAGTTTTTGAGTTGTGAGGGGGTCAAAAGTAGCTCCAAATGGTTCGTGTAATATTACACACGGCCGCTGCGTCGCCAGTTTTCTTTGAAACTTTGGCTGGACACGCTGCCGCGTGTCTAGATTTATTTATGTAGGTACCAACAGCAGAGTACGAGTACCTAAATAGTCAAAGACTTTGACGAGTACATTACAAACACTTTTTGATTAATTGTATATTGTATAGTGTATACGGAATGACTGTGAATTCATTTAGGCACCTCTAGGGTGTAATTTTTTATTGACATCGTATTAATTTTTTACTCGTAATTTTGAAATGTAGAGATTTCTTTTTATTGAAATGTAATAGTGTTGTTTAAGCTTAATTACCTTGAAATCTATTGATTGATTATTTATTTATATTGATTAAGAGTGTTTGACCTGTAACTATTTGTTACCAATAAATGAGTATGAGTATAAGTAGTATGAGTATAATATTGTACTCATCGTTATGGCAAACTTCCACTTTTTTGTAAACTATATTACAAACCGCTTCGTATGCTTGTCTTTCTATAAATCGAAAGTTTTTCTATAAAATTATATTTTAACGAATGATTCACAATTTATTTACGATTTACTATTTAATCACTGCATTAGTTATCTATACACTAAAAAGTAATGACAGAACTACTAAAATACTGATTTTCATTAGCTAAATTTTGAGAGATTACCTAGGTGTATCTAATGATGCCTACTATCAAAGTACCTCCTATTATAAAGATTTTGTTACTATCAAATTTGTAATACAATTATTGTCCATCTAATTTGGTCGAAGTCTAATCCATTTTCAAAATAAAAATAATTCTATTGTTGCTTTATTACTACATACCTAGTGACAACAATTCATTTCAATGTGCCATGTAGATTTAATTTACACTAAAATGACAGTCGCAATCAATCAATACGCAATATGAATCATTCTTTATTTTTATCAATTTTATAGAAAAACTACGACGAACACGAAGCACTCCGCAACAAACGCAAGCAAAGACAACAAAAATATCCCAAAAGAAAACCTTATATCCATAAAGTAGCTAAAAATACGCTTAAATTTGACAGTACTGAAAGCTTAGAAGTAGATTCTGAAGAGATTTCCAGTATAACAGACAATAAAGAGCTTGATGATTGTACAGACCCCAAAAAGAAAGCAAAATGTAAAAATGAAGGTTCTAAAGGTCATAAAGTTCTCTCAAAAGTCAAAGGAAAACCGACTTCCAGCGAAAGCGATGGACAGATAGATATAAATGACGATGTAGTTGGCTCGGGGTATGACGTAATCAATATTCCTGATGACTATGATACCGCAGTGCTTCCGTATATAAATCGGCCTGTAAGTGACATTGAAACCCTTACTATACCTTGTAAAATATAGCTTGATACGCAGGACATTCCGTCAACAATAGAGAATAGTTTTCCGGTGCCGAAATGTTCCGTGCATAGCAAGTGACCGACTGTACGATTTATTGGGCATAGTTTCATACTTTTTAATAGATATAAAAGAATAGGTATTTTTGTTGTCTTACTGTGCCAGCCTTTTTTAATAGTCCTCTGTAGGACGTAGGCCTACCCACGAAGGGTGATTGGGCCATATCAACCACGCTGGCCCAGTGCGGGTTGGTGGATTCACTTACGTCATCGAATTTCTTTTACAGACGTGTGCAGGTTGCCTCACGATGTTATTCTTCACCTAAAAGCCAGTGGTGTGACATTCCGTACATCAATTCCAAAGAACTCATTGGTACGGGGCCGGGAATTTGAACCCACGCCCTCACGATTGTAAGGCGGGTGTCACTACCTCTAGACCACCACGACTTTTTTGTCTAACACATTCCCATTTGACTGCCTCGGTGGCTCAGTGGTTAGTGACCCTAACTACTGGGCCAAAGAGGCGTGGGTTCGATCCCCACCCAGGGCAAGTATTTATGTAATGAACATAGGTTACATTTGCTCTGTGTCTGGGAGTTATTTAGTTACTATGTATATAAGTATGTATTTAAAAATATGTATAAGTAGTTTATCAGTCTCTGGCAGCCATATCACAAGCTTTGCTTAGTTTGGGGTCAGAGGCCGTGTGTAAGATGTCCCCTAATATTTATTTATTTATTATTTAAAAATATGTTTATGTAGTTTATCAGTCTCTGGCAGCCATATCACAAGCTTTGCTTAGTTTGGGGTCAGAGACCGTGTGTAAGATGTCCCCTAATATTTATTTATTTATTATTTAAAAATATGTTTATGTAGTTTATCAGTCTCTGGCAGCCATATCACAAGCTTTGCTTAGTTTGGCGTCAGAGGCCGTGTGTAAATGCCCCCAAACATTTATTTATTACGGCCATGGTACGGTCAGTGGCGGACGCTTCATAAAGACAGAAAGACACTGCCTACCCTGGTTCTGATAATAGATCTAATAATATTTTATCAATAAACAAAATAACATAAAAAACTTAAATCATGAATCAGCTCCACCTATCGAGTGCCGGTGGTATCATTAAGATAAGATCGAAGGTAATTTTATTTCGCATCACCGAAACGCGCTGCACGAGCGCCACCCGCCCTTGCCACGGCAAAGACACAAACTATGGATCTCTCAATGTTTTGTATGTGTGCTCTCGTGGTAAGTCGTGGTCATGCGGATTTAATGTGTGTGCGTTCCTATAGCTACGTGGGCTTTGCTGACACACAATGACAAAAATCACGCACACAACTGCATGAAAAGCCAGTGTCTTTTTGCTTAGCTAACACGAAAAATTACGACTCGTACCGAACATTTCCGAAAGAAAGTTTGCTATGCAATGCAATTATTTTAGAAAGTAACATTGTTTCATTGAATTTTATACATTTAGATGGCCATCATTTTTTGTGGTATTATATTTCCCTTTTTTACTACTAATTTCAATAGTCAATAGTCGCCATATTGTTTGATGTGTATTGTGTTTGTGACTACGCTATCAGATATTTAGGATTTTAACGTTGTTAATAGAGTGAAAAATGGATAATATTGTCTGTGAAAGTTGTTCAGATGGTGTGTGTATTGAGAAAATAAAAGATGATGCGTTTTCATAACTTGTTTTTTTTTCCATCTTTCGGTGAAAAAAAAACAAGTTATCGAGATAGGTCTACACCGGATATTTCAGCTGGCATTTGGCAATCACCTACATTATCAATCGACAAGACGACGAACCAAAACCAACGTGTTTTTGGTGTGTAAAATTTTCTGCCTACCCTGTCTTAAAACTGTGTGCACGCCACTGGGTACGGTAGGCTATAGTGGAAACACAACATTAATTTCGGATAATTTACTTCCATATATTTTTATAGGTTAATCCTGTCAACCGCGTACCGGCAGTGGTAAGATACCGATTTATTTATCGTAGACGTAGTTTAGCTTGCGGTCTGTTATTGCTTATCTATGATTTTTAAACAATTATAGTTTGGCCATGCAGGCGTTCTTTTGCCTCTAACGAACCAAGCGAGGTGCTTGCGGTCTGTTTGTACTGAATCTGTATCGGTAAAACTTTTATTATTGAAGTGAAAAATTCTTCAGCGGAATTGTGCACTTTTTGAGATGGGTAAAAAATGTTAAACTTACGTCAGGATAGACGAGTAAGCTGATTGAAAATTCGTAAGACGGAGCAAGAGTAGACCGCCGGCGAGTAGTATCCCGTGTCTTTCTACCGCACGGCGAAAATTTTTGCCTGCTCCTGTTGTTTCGTTTAAACGGAGCAGGGCGCTTGCGCGAGTGTGCGCCACATAAATTATAGTACTTTAAATGTTCAAGTTTTCACTTCTGCCGGCACTCCAGAAGTGCAACCCGTTGTTTTTTTTACGTATTTTATCGGCGGACCGAGCTGTCGTAGTTAAAATATAGTGACGTAGAGCTCTCCCAAGATAGCGTTAGAGAGAGTATCGATCTGATTTTTTTAGAATATGAATTATCTTGTACTCGTAGCCCAATTTTACAAATAATTGAATTTTTTGGCAGTACGTAATTGAGTTTTTTTTATTGTTGTCCTTGTATTTTTTATACACAGCAATATCCTGACGAGTTTCCACCCAGATCTCCTAATGGGCCACCAAATAGACCTCACAACAGACCTAATAGGCCGAACGGGTCTCCCAACGGGCCTCCTAACAGGCCTCCTAACGGCCCCTCCAACTGGCCTCCTATTGTATCACCAAACGTGAGTACCTTTTAATCTTTATTTATTTATTCTTTCACCGACTTAAAATGAAGTAGTTATCTCAGGGAGTGGTCCTAGATTTTAAGGTTCATCCTATTGTTGACTGCCTCGGTGGCTTAGTGGTTAGTGACGCAGACTCCTGGGTCAAAGAGGCATGAGTTTGATTCCCACACAGGGCAAATATTTATGTGACGAACACAGGTGTTGTCGTCTGGGTGCTATTTAGGTATTATCTATATAAGTATAAATTTAAAAATATGCCGTATATCAGTCTCTGGCAGCCATATGACAAGCTTTGCTTAATTTGGCGTCAGATACCGTGTGTAAAATCTCCCCTGATATATTTATTTATTTATATTTTAAAATGCTCAATATAATATGTCTTAATATTATTTCCAAATTAATTGATTAGGCGCTTTCAAAATTAGCCCAAAAATTTACGGACTGTGAATGATGTCCTTCACTAATATTGTATGAAATTATTTAATCAGAAACGGTTCTGAAAAGGAATGATTCAGACAATCATTATGATATGAATAATCTTTAGGATGGACTCAATCTGAAATTCGCTAGATAAATCAATTGTTTCATACATTTTGCTGGTTCCGAGTTGCTATTTTGTTTGGGACAGGTTTTGTAATGGGGTTTTTCCGTAGTACCTAATTGATGTTCATAATGGTAGTCTAAAATCCTAAATATATCCATTATCAGATTACTATTTTTTAGAGTACACCTTTGCGAATAACCCTGTATCTTCTTATTAGATTAAATTATTTGTTTGTATGCTGCGATGTATAAAAAATAAATAATGGTTTTCTGACGCTTCGGACACAATATTTACGTAACTAATAAGACGTTAACAAATAAAACTGAAGGTGTTATATCGGACAAAGGGTTGTCCGATCTAACACCTTCAGTTTTATTTGTTAAATTACTTATACTTTTATAGAACAATATTTTAAAAACCCAGAATAAATCCTACAGCAAAGTCTTGCTTTGGTACTTTTTGAACTATTTTGGATTTTTTTTACTTAACTACACAGGTTCCGGCGGGAGGGATTGGTTCAATTGGAAACATTCAAAACCATGTAAGTAATATAATAGATAATGACCAGTGACATCGAAAAAATCTCCAATGGAGAGTTTCTACAGGTAAGCGCAGAGAAGGACGCTAACCCACAAGATGAATTGTTGAGTTTTTAAGACATCAGGATCGCCCTAATGCAAGCCGTTTCAAACTTTTTTTTTTGGAAGTCTATACGGGAGGCCTAGGTTCTGCACTGGCTACCATGTACAAGTTTCATGTGAGTAGGTACTTTTCGGGGAAAAAGTATCAAAAACATCAAAACCCTCTCTATGTATGATCATCCTATTATAAACGCGATGGTTTGTATGCATGGATGTTTGTTACTCTTTCACGTAAAAACTACTGAACGGATTGAGATAAAACTTTGCAATAACAATGCTTATACATCAGAATAACACATAACCTCGCCAGGTCAGTTGGTATTCTATAAATTGTAAACAAAAGACACGGAAACAGTGGTACAGTAATTGAACTAAAGTAATATAATTTATTTTTCTATCGATGTTATTATTTTAGATGAACAGCGGAGTTATGGTAAGAACAAAAAAAAATATAAAAATCTCTATCAAAATCAAATTAATTAAATTAATTAAAGTACCTATGCTAACAAAATTATTTGTATTAAAAGTATATGTACTCGTATAAACTTATGATTTCTAAAGATAAGTTTAGCTGGCTAAGCTGTTTTGTACAAAAAACTAAACAAACAAATATACAAGACTCTTTTCTAAGTAAAGGGTGAATCAAAATAAATGGTGCCTGTGAACACTAGGCGAGTCGTTGCGCAGTATCTAACATTTTTAGGGTTCCGTACCCAAAGGGAAAAACGGGACCCTATTACTAAGACTTCGATGTCCGTCTGTCCGTCTGTCACCGGGCTGTATCTCATGAACCATGATAGCTAGGGAGCTGATTTTCACAGATGATGTATACCGGTTGCCGCAACAACAACAAATACTAAAAAATATTTTATTTTATTTTGTACAATAAATCTAAATTTTTAGACGTTTTTCGCTCTATCTATATTAATAATGGTACCAGGTACCTAGATGCTTGAAATTTTCACAGAATATTTAATTTTATATTCCCTTCAATAATAAATCATAAAATGAATATGTAAGGGTTCCGTACTGTATGGGAGCCCCCATACAGTACGGAACCCTCCGTGCGCGAGTCCGACTCGTACTTGGCCGATTATTTTATGTCTACGGCGGTGAGGAGTGGCGTTTTACGCGGCTTGTAGCTTCACAGACGCTATTAAGTTTGAAATGATTTATACAACATAATGTTGCAGTTATTTTCTTAGATCACTGTCTATTACAAGCTTTTATTTAACTTGCAATTGATGTACCTACCTATGAATGTATGTATGTAAGTTCGAGTGGAATCTTGCAAGTTAATTTGACCAACTTCCCGGTTTTCGATTGAGCTGAAATTTTGGACACATATGTATATCGTGTGACAATGTAATAATATATGGTACCATAGAACTGATCTGATAATGGAGTCAGAAGGTGGCCATAGGAACTCAACAAGGATAAACGAGGTAGACCCTTCGTTTTTGGGCTCGTTTTACTTGTCTTGGCTAGCACTCTGCTGCTACATGATATCCAGGACAAAAAGCTTGTATTTTTAATGAACTAATGTGTGATTGTAATGAACTAATGTAATTAATGAATGAGTAACTTGCCTATCACTTTTTGCACACCCTCTCGTAGGGTAAAAACATGAGATAACTTACCTAGAACTAGAACCAAGCGTTTCGAATCGTCATTCCTCATACGAACAGCCAGAATGTGGAACGCTTTGCCTGGGTCTGTCTTCCCGCTAAAGTACAATGTGGGCGTCTTCAAATCCCGAGTAAATAGGTATCTTCTAGGTAAGCGTGCTACAACCTAGACCGCTTATCTGCTTAACAACAGGCAGTATGTGGTCAAACGCAAACCTATTCAAAAAAAAAAAAAAAACTAAATAAGACCTTTGAAAGTACCTACACATGTTAATCAAATAAATGAATCCTCATCTTTTAAAAAGTTATACTTTTATAATAATTTCAAATATCAAATTTTCAGACCAACCAATGGATTAACCAAAATCTGCAACAAATTGTTAGCGATGGAAAACAATCCATGAGCGCATCGATAAGCCAGAGCCAGACGCTACACAATAATTCGGTGAATTTATGATCATCAAAATATTTTTTTTTAAGTATATTTATTTATATTCGTTTATTGCAAATGCACTGTTATAACAAAAGTTCTTACAAACTAGAGTCTTAACTTAGTGACATTGACCCCGTAAGAACATTAGCTCTACTAGATATTAACAAAGAATCTATAAATTATTTACTTCCAGTTTCCTAGCATAGTTATATGTTAACACTTTGTAAAATATTCTATTATTCTAATTTGGCTGGGTTATTTCTAATCAATTAGCATCATTTTAGGGGCTTATTCTGTACATCAAAACTAACAACTTTTGTTCTGCTACTTTTGTCAAAACTCAAAATAAAATTTTGTTGTTCCATAGAAAAATATCGTTCACCCGTGACAAAATGTATGGAACAGCAGATTTTTTTGAGTTCTGAAAGTAGCAGAACAAATGTTGTTAGTTTTGATGTACATAATTAGCCCGATTACAGAGGCGCCAGCGTAAATTTAATAGCAACGTAAAAAGCGTTCTCTCTATCGAATGCCTAAAGTGAAAAAGAAACAGAACTATGCTATTTAGCTAATATAATTACGCTGGCGCCTCTGTAATCGGGCTTATTAAGCTCCTAAAAGGATGCTCATTGATTAGAAATAACCCTGTATAGTTATAAGCATTGCTATTCAGCGTGGCAATGTCGCCAGCAAGCTGGGCATGCAGCCAACTGAAAGTGGGGTTAAGACCTTCAAGGGTCGCGGGTTGATCCAATGTCGTTGTATTTTGTAGCAGTAGTTTAATTATGTAGTTTTAGCATAAGTAAGTAAGAGGGGCCGCACTCGAAGGACTGTACTGTACCAGCCTTTTTAATAGTCCACTGCAGGACGTAGGCCTACCCACGAAGGGTGCTTGGGTCATATCCACCGCGCTGGCCCAATGCGGGTTAGTGGATTCACACACGCCATCGAATTTCTTCTACGGACGTATACAGGTTGCCTCACGATGTTTTCCTTCACCGAAAAGCAGTGGTGTGAAATTCCGTACATAAGTTCCAAAGAAACTCATTGGTACGGGACCGGGATTGAACCCACTACCTCAAGAATGACAGGCCAGCGTTACAACCACTAGACCACCACGGCTTCAAGGACTGTAGGTACTGACTTTTGTCATCCAGGCAAATTACAGAAATATTTTAGCGAGTAGTTTTAGGCGTGACACGATTTATTTTATTTATTATTGTTTATGATTGCTTGACATATATGTAAGTATTTATTGTAACATGTAGTAAGTAGTATTTTATTTTGTTGTAGTCAATAAAATCACTTGCGATAGAAAATAAACATTAAAAGTTGTGGTTGTCTAGTTGGTGGTAGTGGTACTAACCTTACCACTAAAACTATAATCACTACATAGTACAAAACAAAGTCGCTTCCCGCTGTCTGTCCCCATGTATGCTTATATCTTTAAAACTATGCAACGGATTTTGATGCGGTTTTTTTAGTAGATAGAGTGATTCAAGATATATGTAAAATACACCTGTGCGAAGCCGGGGCGGGTCGCTAGTACTAATAAATACTATAATAATATACTTTAATAATTACGTACTAATGTTACTTGCTACCTGGGTAAAGGGAAGGGAGGTTTCAAGGGGAGATTTCATTAATTTATTTCAATTGGTTTTTATTTCTAATTTATTTAAATATATATTCTTTTCCAGCCCGGTAAATTAAAAACTCGGATGTGCATATTGAACCAATATCACGAATACTGTACTGCAGAAGAAGGGATTAAACCGAAAAAGTAAAAGGAGTAAAAGATATCATTACATTTATTATTTACTAGCAGCCTTCCTAATTTTTTTTTAAATATAATATAGCCTATGACACCCGGGAATTGTGTAGCTTCCCAACAGTGAAATAATTTTTCATATCGGTTCAGTAGTTTCGGAGCCAATTCAATGCAAACAAACAAACAATCAAATCTTTCCTCTTTATAATATTGGTATAGATTAAAACAAGTATATTTTTACTTATCAAGACATTTTTATTGAACCTTTTAATGAATTTCACACCTTAACAACAATGGCGACAACGATATAGGCGGCGTCACACAAGTTGGCGGAAATGAAGTTAGGCACAAGCTGCGCAATATCCAATCCTGACTGAAGCTCACACAAAGCTTCGCGTTGATTCCGCAAACTTGTGTGACGCGGCCTAAGTATATTATTTTAGGATTTTATTGATACTAATCATTATGACCGACTAACCAACCAACTTTAAAATTGGTTGCCTGGAATAAATCGCTTAAAGCGAGAAGGGTGCCAGTTAGAAACCTATAAATTGTATTATTTTGTCTCTGTAATTTGTTTTTTTGTAGGTAAAGTGGTTGTCTAATAAAGTGTTATTGATTGATTGGGAAAATAAAATAAATAAATATCAGCAAACATCTTACACACGGTCTGTGACCCCAAACTCAAAGCTAAAAATATAATTTTTAAATGGTTGCCAAAGAAAGATAAAATACACATATTCTACATATTTTTAAATACATGCTTATACAGGGTTATTCCTAATCAATTAGCATCCTCTTAGGGGCTTATTCTGTACATCAAAACTAACAACTTTTGCTGTACAACTAAGTAGTAACAAGATAGTAACATCCAGACACACCTTAAGCTAAGATACATAAATAAACCTATTTCTTCGTGTTCAATTACAATCCACAAAATGTTTGGATTTATAATTTTACTAACAATTCAATTTAATTCTTCCATATTACGATATTGTTTTCTGTTGAATATTTCACGTAAACAAGTTTGTGTAGGTAATGAGTATGAGTAATTTTTTTAAATCGCCATTTATGAAAATGCACGCCATAGGCATATAGCCCCGGTAAATAATAAACAAGTTAAAGTAGCAGTAGGTAGGGCACATAGTTCGGAGAACGGATGGCATGTGCAGCGAAAGACTTCTAACAATAAGGTAGATCGACGTTATAAAGATCGCGAGGTCGCGCAAGTAGCTTCCAATTGGTTGGTTTTATTGAAAATATTATGAGAATCATATCATGCATAATTATTAATGTGCTTTTTTTTTAGCTTTTTATTTTTTTGTTTTTTGTTTTATTTAATGAAAACATGATTTGTTTGTGTGGACATAGATTACCATGTGATTCCTAATTTTTAGTGAACTCTGCCCATCCCAAAATGTGCACAACGCAGATAAAGAAAGTTTCACTTCCAAAAAAAACAACGTAGGTATGTATTAGTAAGTATTATTTATTAGTATGAATCTGCATATCTTAAAAACAAAAATTTGGTTTTCACACACTCTTTCTTTACTTGTTCTATAGGCCCATGAAGGCGCCATCGTAATTACATATAATAGCTACGAGTAATTATTAGAATATTTCTGTTTCTTTTTCACTTTAGCCTCTCTCTATCGAATGATAGAGCGAACACGTTCAGCAGTGGACTGTTGAAAGGGCGGTTCAGTACTGGCGACGGCGTGTAGAAAAGCTTGTTTTGTCCCAGAGATATCTGGGCATCTTAGGCACGGTAATGAAAACTACAGTAGAGTGACTCCATACAAACGGTCGGAACGCGAATCATACCTACGCGCCTCGAGCGTAGTATGTTCAGAAGCATACCAGTCAGTCGCGGCGCGGCCGTAGTGACGAACGAAAGTGTGGGTTTGCAACTGCGATTTACGTACCTACTTCTTTTTTTTTTTTTTTTTTTTTTTATTCTGAATAGGTTTGCGTTTGACCACATACTGCCTGTTGTTAAGCAGACTTCTTTTAAATATGAGAAAATATAGATCATATTGTGCTGTTTATGGTTGTGTATACCTATGTATTTTTATTGAATGCTTCCTTTTTCATTCACAACGAGTTTCTTTTCTGTAAGTACTTAAATATAAAAAATTTGCATCATTATAATATGTAGGTACCATTGGATAGTGTAATAAGTTTACTTATTTGATGCAAATTTTTTTATACACAAAACTAGAAAGAAACTCTAGTAGGTAATGAGTAAGTAGTATGAAATTAAAATACTGAAGGCGGGCCAGCCCTACGGCGTGGCTCGCTCTTTGAGGCCACGTGACGTCGTAGGTATATATCTCAAGGACAGCGCCGAGTCACTCTACTGTAGTTTTCATTACCGTGTCTTAGGCGTCCTCCACATCTCTATCGCATGTACGAGTACAAGATACTGTGCTGATAAATTACGTGCCTGAAAACCACATACAGATTTTACTATAAAAATGTTTTTTTACGTATACTGGGTTTTAGGTAATCAATTAGCATCCTTTTAAAGGCATATTCTGTACATACATATAAACAAACAACTTTTGTTCCACAATTTTCCGAAATCTCAACAAACTCAAAACAATAAAAAAATGGGATCGTGGAATTTGCATAATATGTACAAATTATGGTTTTTCACATACCTAACTAGTAGATACAGTAGAGCCTCGATAATCCGGACTAATTCGTGTCGTTGGGCAATTTTACAACAAATGTACATTTAAAAACATAATTTTTCAAAATAAAGTAAACTTTGTAAAATTATGTTATTAAATGTAAAATTGTTGTATTATCATTCATTGTAAGGTTTTTTTCTTAAATTCTTAAACTTATTTGTCTACAACAACAAATCGGAAATACACTAAATACGAGTATTTATTCAAAACAAAGATTTGTTTAGACCGGTGATTTTTTATTTTTATATTTTGTATGAAAAAAAATTTAGACGTTGTAGGACAAAAGACATTCGTACTTTTTTAACTGGGCAAGTGCCTTTACTACCACTAAATACGAGACTTAAATAATATAAAACTACACAAACTACTACTACATAACAAGCAATTGGATCATCCAGAGACCCTTGAAGGTCTAAAGAAAATCCAATAAAATTATATAGCAACAGATGTTCGTTTTGATTTACATAATACATCCTTACAATGATACTAATTGATTACCAGTAACCCTGTATAGCATTAGTCGCGGCTGTCTGAAGGATGCTTTAATATTTTTTGGATAAAAAGTTAGCCAATGAAACTTTGTAATCTTTGAACTAAATGTATGCCAAAAATCAAGCCGTCCTGCGTCGGCCTTACATAGTAATATTTATCTCATCAAAAACATAAATGTGAAATGGGAGCCAAAGTGTCGCCACCAAAAGAATTGAGATCTAACACGGGGGCCAAGTGTTCTGTAGAAAATCCTAAAGTTAAAGCTACAAGATCATACCTAATAATAATAATAATAATAATAAAGCCTTTTATTTCCATGCTATTTACAAAAAAATGTTTATAAGATAATATTTTTAATATTGATTTTAATTAGGCATGGCCCCGCTCTGGGTATAGGCCTCCTCCAGCCGTTTCCATTTCTTTCTGTCTTGTGCCGTCTGCATCCAAGCTCTACCGGCTATTTTTTGTATTTCATCTATCCATCGATCCTTAGGTCTTCCTTTGCTTCTTTTCCCGATTGGACCTGTCCATTCCGTGACACGCTTTGTCCATCGCTTGTCTGTTGTCCGGGCAATATGACCTGCCCATCTCCACTTAAGTTTCTGTGCATGCTGTCCTGCGTCTATTAATTTTGTCTTTTTTCGGATGTCTTCGCTCTTCTGTCTATCTTTTAGCTTTATACCTAAAATGCTCCGTTCCATAGCTCTCTGGCACGTCCGTATTTTGTTTTTTGTTTTTTCTTGAAAAATCCATGTTTGTGCCCCATATGTTAAACAAGGCAACAAACAAGAATCTATTACTTTTTTCTTGAGCATTAATGGAAGTTTTGCTTTCAGGATTTCTTTGAAGCTCCAGTACTTCTTCCACGTAATGTTTATACGGCGCTCTAGCTCATCTTCGTGCCTAGTTTTCTTGAATGACATTTGTTTACCAAGATATACATAGCTGTCTACATACTCTATTGTCGTTCCGTTAACCACTATAGGATTTTGTTTGTTATTGGTTGCAACTTTAGTTTTTGAAGCGTTCAATTTTAAGCCTATTTTTTCACTGGCAGTGCTTAGTTCTTCTATCATTATTTCCAACTGTTTCGATGTTTTTGCGAATAAGACGATGTCGTCTGCAAAGCGTAGGTTGCTTAGAAATTCTGTATCTATCTTTATTCCTTTTTTGTCCCAGTCTAGGTCTTTCATGATATCCTGTAGCACAGCTAGAAAAATTTTACTTGAAAGGGGGTCTCCCTGTCTTACCCCGGATCTGATGTAGATTTTTGGTCCAAGTCTGTCAAGTTTCACTCTGCTTATACTGTTCATATATATATCTTTGATTATATTTATGTAGATATTCGGTACCCCTTGGTGTGAAAGTGCTCGCCATATGCTATCGTGTGAAATTGAGTCAAACGCTTTCGCGTAGTCAATATATGCTAGGTAGAGCGGCTGGTTGAACTCTTGATACTTCTCAACTATTTGGTCTAATGTATGTATGTGGTCAATAGTACAGTAACCAGGGCGGAAACCAGCTTGCTCTACTGGTTGACTTGACTCCACATTTAATGCTATTCTTTTTTCTAGACACATGGCAAATAGTTTGTATAGAGTTGGTAGCAAACTGATAGGTCGATAATTATTGATATCTGAGGGATCTCCTTTTTTATATAGCAATATTATTCGTGATTCGCCCCACTTCTTTGGGATTTCTTGTATTTCTAATATTTTATTGAATAATATTGTGATGGGAGCTAATAATATTTTTTTCCCGATTTTCAGAGCTTCATTGGGAATATTGTCATGGCCGGGACTTTTTTCTTTTTTTAATTTTTCAATGTTTTTCAGTACTTCTCTACAGTCGAAAGGCATGACAGAGGTATTTTGTTGTATTTCATGTTTTATGTAAGCATCTTCTTCGCTGTAAACATTCTGGTAGAGGTTCCGGTAGAAATCCGAAGCAATATTTACCAAGTCTTGCCTAGTCTGAAATTTCCTTGTTGTATTTTTTTCTTTTAATGAAGGTATCCATTTCTTCTCAACACTCAGCTGTTTGTAGGCTCTCTTCTGACTTCCACTAGTGATTAAATTATTTTCGATTATTTTCATTCTGTAGTTTTCATAGTCATTTTTTAACATTTTATTTGTACTTTTATAGAGAGCTGTGAGTTCTTTTTTCTCCTCTTTATTTTTAGGTGTTTTTGCTTGCAGTATCACACGTTTTCTTAGTTGTTGTTTTGTTTCATTAGATAATATACCTTTTTTCTCTTTATTTGCTGTAATAGTGTTTATACTTTGCTTTATGGTGGTTTCTAACTTTAGATAGAAAGACTCTATATTGTCGCTTTTTTCCCATTGCATTTGTTTGATTTTTTGTTCTAGAGCCTCCAAGTATGTTGTTTGATTTTGCTCGTTCGTTAGGTCAGCTCGTTTATCACTAAAAGTTGCTCTACTTTTTCTAGTTTTCTTTAATTGTACTGTTCCTCTCAACAATCTATGATCGCTTGGAAATACGCTATTTTTCAAAATTTCAATATTTGTAAAGAGTTTAGGATAACTGCTCAATATATAATCAATTTCAATCAAGTTTTAAGCTACAAGATCATACCTACAACATTCTAAAGGGATTTACTTATGTAATTCAAGCTCGTGATTTGACTTGGCTAGTTTAAGAATAAGTACAGTGCAAATAAGCATTTGTCTGTACGTGTAAACTAGCCAAATCAAATCTTGAGCTTGAATTACATAAGTAAATTTCTTTTAAATGTTGTAGGTATATTCTTGTAGCTTAAAACTTTAGGATTTTCTACACAACACTTGGCCCCCGTGTTAGATCTCAATTCTTTTGGTGGCGACACTTTGGCTCCCATTTCACATTTATGTTTTTGATGAGATATCATAACTTTTTGTTCAGAAATAATTATTAGTTACATCATGATTATCATAGTACACTTATCTCTGAAAAGTTATCTAGTATTTATTATATTACTATCACAAATGGCATGGTTCATCTATCGAAAATGTCAGTGCCTCGCGACGCTACCGCCATTTATTGTAGTATTGGTTAGGTAAATTTTACAATTACTTTTTTAATAGTACTAATTATCAATAATTTTCAGTTTTAAGATTTTTTCCTTTATTTATGCCCGATATTCTACCTTGGTGCCAAATATCAAGATTCTAGGTCATCTGGAAGTGGGTTAGGTTTTTGATCTATAAGTCAGTGAGTCAGTGAGTGAATCAGTCAATAAAACACGAGTTTTTAAACGTTAATACATCAATAACTGACTGAGCAAAATTTATGAAATTTTGGATTCTTGATAAGCAAAAAATTTTTAGTAAATGTGCCAAATTTCATGTATGTAAGCTAAATAGTTTTTGAGTTGTGAGGGGGTCAAAAGTAGCTCCAAATGGTTCGTGTAATATTACACACGGCCGCTGCGTCGCCAGTTTTCTGTAGAACACTTTGGCTGGACACGCTGCCGCGTGTCTAGATATTATACCTACTACAAATAAAATTAATAGGTACCTCAAACAGTTATTTTTATGATAAACATTTCAAAAATTCGTGTCGAATGCAGGACTCGGACCTTGCGTCTTCGGATCACTAACTCGACTCTATGCCAACTGAGCTATAATTCGCTGTACTGCCCTCGCGCCGAATTTGTGAAGTGTTTATCATTTCAAGCAACTAAACCAAAGAAACTAAAAATAACTCTTTGAGATAAACCTAGTGTGGGATGCACTATAAAATTAAAAATCAATAATAATATCAATTATTATTACCATCCCACATGATGAAAACCTCGTGAAGGCCGAGAAGGACAAGCTCAGAAAGTATCCTTGACTTGGCTCACGAGGTTACCGCCATGTGGGATGTGGACTCGACGATCATTGTCCCGATAGTTTTCGATAAACGGCTTAATAGCAAAGAGTCTAGACGGTTGGGTCAAGGGTCAAATACAGAAGGCAGTCATCCTGGACACGGCGCGCATCGTCTGGAGATTCCTCTCAATGTAGCCCCAGCCACCGGTAGCTTGGGCCCTGCCCTCGCTGCCGGCGGCACCCATAGTTTTTAAGTTTTTTACTATATACAGGGTTATTTCTAATCAATTAGCATCCTCTTAGAGGCTTATTCTGTACATCAAAACTAACAACTTTTGTCCTACGATATTTGTTAAAACTAAAAAAAAAACAGCTGTTCCAAACATTTTGTCGAGGGCGAACGACTTTTTTCTATGGAACGTAAACTTTTTTTTTGAGAATTAACAAAAGTCGTAGTACAAAAGTTGTTAGTTTTTATGTACAGAATAAGCCCCTGAAAGGATGCTAATTGAATAGAAATAACCCTGTTATAAGTACCTTTATGTTGTATAAAACTTAAAAATTAAGAAATGAAATATATGTGTATATCAATTTGATTTGATGTGCGTGGACAATGTATATACCCAAAAGACTAAACAGCAATATTAAGCACCAGCCACTGGATCCCTCTTATACATAGATATAATTATGGACTCGTATATTGATAAGACTACTTACTACAGGAAGATATAACTTTTCCTTATTAGTATGGTACGTCTGAAAATATTGAATTCAATTAGCCTTTATAAAAAGTATTAGCATTTTTTAAATTAATAATTCAGCATTGGAAAAGAAATAGGTATATCTTGTCGAATCGATTGAAACTGACTTTTGGAATTGCATACTTTGCTTTCCTTTTTGCACTAACATAGATCTTCAATGTTTCTATTCTTACTTGTTTCTTGTGAACATATCCTACCTAAGTATAGGTTAAAAATCTGCCAAGTGCGAGTTCGGTTCGCGCACGAAGGGTTCCGTATCGTAGGTACCGTCCTTTAGCCCCATTTCAAGCATCTGAGTACTTGTTGCTAATATTAATATCGAGCAATAAACAGCAAAAAAACAGGTTTGTTGTATGGGAGCCCCCCTTAAAATATTTATTTTATTCTGTTTTTAGTATTTGTTGTTATAGTGGCAACAGAAATATAGGTACCATCTGTAAAAATTTCAGCTGCCTAGCTATCATGGTTCATGAGCTACAGCACGGTGACAGACGGACAGACAGACAGACAGACGGACAGACGGACATCGAAGTCTTAGTAATAGGGTCCCGTTTTTACCCTTTGGGTACAGAACCCTAAAAATCACATAAAACCAACCACTCTCTTACCTATACATACTAGAGTTATTTAAATAAGGTGTAAATGCTATGCCAAACGGGGAAAAAATATTCAGACCATCTGGATTGGTCCCATAATAAAAGTTGCCCATAATAACTTTTATTATTACCTTAGAAATCGCCAAAGGCGATAAGGCCGCCCTTGTACAACATTTTTTTTGTGTAGTTTCTGTTGTATATTACTGTAATTTTTGGTGTAAAAGATACATTTATTTACTATGGGACCAATCCAGAGTTCGGGAAAAATAACAACAGGTTGCACTCCGGGAGTGTCGGCAGAAGTGAAAACTTGAACATTAATGTTGTGTTTTTTTGTATATTTTGAAATGGCTAGGGAATAATTTCGCACGAATTGCTTTATCAGTATAAAAGTATCGGGTGGCATCCAATTGAGCTCTACCATGGCTCGGTTGGCACGTTAAATTGTAGGTCTCGGTTGTTTTAACCGTTTAGCCATGTCAAAGACCTTCAGACGACCTAAAAACTCTGACACCAGGGCTAGCCACCCGGCCTATACGAACTTACTTACTTTTAGTATAAAAGTACTATCACTTATGTGGTAAAATACAATATCACACACGCACACTCGCGCAGCAGGAGAAGGCTTTCATTTTCGCCGCGCGGTAGAAAGGGAGAGGGATATTACTTCCTCTCCTATGCTGCGCTATGTCTACTCTCGGCCACGGCCACGGGGTAGTTCACAATGATGGTCTAAATCACCCCTTTTCAGCTTAGTAAACCTTATCTGAATAGACAATAGATAATCCAGCAAAACAAAACAAAATAAACAATTAATCTTAAATATTTTACAATGTCATCCCTAATACTTAATATTATTTTTGTCACAACCCGGTCCCTCCTCAGTATATGTTGATTGTGGATCAACCAACGCTGGTCTTCCGGAGAGACTAAGCCCAAGGACCCAATCCCAAGACTCAGGAAGGAATAAGCTTGTATAAAGCAAAAATTGGGATAAACTTCATTTGCTGACATACCTTCTTTAATCTCTTATTATGGCGTACCCTCATAAGACTTTCTGTTCGTATAAAAAGCAATAAAAACAAGCTAATGAAACTAAATATATTCACATTCATTATAAATTTTAAAAAACACTTAAAAAACTACATCTCTGACGAAAATTAAAATTTAAAGTAAGTAGGTAAAAGGCACTCACTGGCATAGCACTAGGTAATATAAATGTGAGTTTTTGTGTAAGTATGTTTGTAACTATTCTATTTTTGACGAATCCGTAAAAAAATATATACATTTCTTTGATTTTTTCGGCCCGGACTGGCAATATATTTTTTGGGATTGAATAAGTTTTCAAGTTGAAAAGTAAAGCTGAAAACAAGCTATCGGATCCGGCTGACGGACGCGGCTGACAGTCGCGACTTAGCAGTGTGCACAGTTTTAAAACATTTACAACTTAAGGCCGCTGCATACGTGACGGATTTTGTTTACGGACGGGACGGAACGGGAAATTTTAGAAATATCGTTTCATACAAAATGTATATGGAAGCGCATATGTCACGGAGACACGGACGGGACGAGCACGTGGCGGGAAAAATATCGTCGCCAACGATGTTTAGCACGACCCGCCCCGCACGTGCCCCGTCTCGTCCGTGTTTCTGCTACGTATGCACAGTCACTCCGTTCGTTCCGGAGAGAAAAGTAGTGTTGGACGTTTGTAACTACTTCGTCATCTAGAGCAATAGCAATTAAAGCCAATTTTTGAAATGAAAAATCCATCTTTCCTTCTTCACAACAGTTAGATCCGAAATTCGAATCACTGTTACGGTACCTATGCATTAAAAACACGTTCCCGTCTCGAACGAGGCAGTCACGTCCCGTTCCCGTTCACGCCCCGTCCGAGGTATTATCTCGTTACGTATGCAGCAGCCTTTAACCGGCCTGCCCGGGTAGCACGGCAAGGGGAGAAAACCATTTTATCCACTCTTAATGTCAGATGTCATTGTCAATCCATACTTTATTTCCTCTTCGAGGGGATATAATGGTGGAAAGACTATTAGTCCCTTTGCCATGCTTCCCGTGCAGGGGGCAATTCTGTTAGCCGATCTCTTTACTGAAGTGATACGTTCTTGAACCTCTCTCGTTTTTCTGACAGTTTTGAGCTGTCGGAACTGTCAGAAAAACGAGAGAGGTTCAAGAACGTATCACTTCAGTAAAGAGATCGGCTAACAGAATTGCCCCGCAGATCTCTTTCGGACGTCCGAACCCTCAAGATAAGCCAAGGTGACGTCCGCGACTGATTTCCAGTAGTATGCACGGCTCAGTGGACATTCATTAGGTATCTAGACACCTATAAATAGACCTACAGTACGATGGTTTGTTTCCAGCTTAAGTCGCGACCGTCAACCGCGTCCGCCACCCGCATCCGACAGTTTGTTTCCAGCTTAACTTGAAAACTTTAGTTTTTTAACAGACTAGAACAAGGAAAATCAGCGAGGCTTCACTAGTTCTAACATTGTGTGTAATCATAGTATTCTTAAATAGTTATTACTACATTTCTTATCGTTTATATACTTTATTGTTTTACGTTACCGTGTAAAAATGCAATAATAATAAATAATTCATAACCAATTTATGAGTAGTACCTACTTGTTCACAGGCTATTTCAAGCGTTGTTGAGTTTATTTTTGAAGAACTTCACTGAAATATACTTATTTAGGTATATTTTTTTTCTTAATCTATGCTGCTCCCAGGACAAAGAGATCAGTCGTCGCATAGACAATGCCTGGAAGAGAAACTGGTCCATAAATCGTTAATGAAGAGAGATCTACCAATCTCCCTGAAACGAAAACTCATCGATATAGGGTAAATGCACCGGTTGTGGCCATCTTAGTACCATTTGTGGCCACTTTGAATATTAGGGATTAAAAAGAGAACTTCATGTTAAAATAATATTTTATTTTAAAATTTCTAACATGTAGATTCAGACGAACAATATTTATGGTATTACATTGTTTATAATTATCATTTATGCAACAATTTTATGAAATGAAATGATATAAAATATCTTTATTCGACACAAGTACAAAAAAAATAACTTATAAAATAGTGAAAAAACAAAAGTGTCGAAAGGGACTCACCTCAGCTATAAAATGCTGAGTGCTGGGAGGACCCAACACTCAACGCTGGTATTCTAGTGAGCCCTTTTATTCAAGGATAGGCGTAACTATAGATCATATTAATATTAAATAGACAAAAAACAACGAAACCGTGACAAAGCGCTTATTTATCAAAAAACATCCACAGAAAATTGACAACAGCAAAGAACAAAAAAGTAACAATAATATTTATCAGCAAATGGCCACAACCGGTACACCCACTATATTGTGTATTTTGCCCAAACGTGGACAAACGTGCACAAACGTGGTCGTTCACCAATGTTCAAAAGTCTCACCTTAATATAATAATACTACGGGTTTGCCAAAAAGCAATGGAACGCAGTATACTTACCTATAGTATTAATAAGTCCGAAACACCACACTGCGTTCTATGACAGGCGATAGCGACGTCGGACTAAAAGCTGCAAAGCTCGAATGGGAGTGGGCGGGACACGTGAGTCGTATGCACCCAGACAGATGCGCAAAAGTCTTAACGGAGTGGGGGGCTGGGGGGCCTCTGTGTAGTCGACCCCGAAGCCGTCCTTAAACACGATGGCGCGACGAAATCCAGAGGTTTTAAAGGATTGGACGGAGGTAGCACAGAATAGAAAGGAATGGAAGGAATTGGGAGAGACCTTTGCCCAGCAGTGAGACAGTCCACGTTAAATAAAAAAATGCTGCTCCACTAAAGGCTCTCACTTAGCAACTTCGTAGGCATTAAAAGGACGGACAAAGCCAGAAACACAGCACTTCTTAAAGCCGCCAAACTGAAATTCAATAATGGGCTAGGATCACGCAGTAGGCACGTAAGGGCAGACGAAGCTAAAGCCAAGAAGACAAAGCTTGAGTTGACATAATGGACTAATTGACCTGCGTGCCAGTGCATGCCCTGAGCATATTCATGCTCGCTATCAAGAGCTCCTTCTTGTGGCGGCGTCGTTTGTAGGGTTGTTCTCTTCCCTCAAATATAGTCGAGGAGAGCGATGGCTGGCACATGTCACACTCGTGATCGGGTGCTGCTTGCGGGTCGCCAGTTTGCTCGTGGCATTCACGCAATGCACCGAAACAACTAACTTAGGCTAATATTTGAACTAACCCATCTCTATTGTACAGTCAATCAAATTTAATATGAACTAACTTAACAAAAGGCACAGACCCCAGGGTCTGAGAGAGTCCAGACTCTCTGAGGAAAAATAATTTAAATTTAAAAAAAACTTGACCTAAAGACATCCAATCTAAGGTTGACAGAAAGTAGTTACGGAAGTTATTAGCTCATTTTTTACATGAAATATACAAAAATATTCTGACAACAGGGCATAGCCTGCGGCCTATACGAACTCCAAGTTAGTTTATTATAGCACTAACTTTTTAGTTATTTAGATATAATATTCATGGAACAGGATGAACTTGAAAACGCGCAGTGAGCGCGGAAATGGCGAAATAAAACGTAAGCTAATCTTGTTTATAATACTTACACGAATATAGGTAGATGAAATTAGTTTTTTTCTATCTATTTTCCATCCGTACTTGGTAGCCTGGAAGAAATCGCTTAAAGCGATAAGGCCGCCAGCTAGAAACCTGTAAATTGTATTGTTTTGTCCCTGTAATTTTTATACTCGTCTCGTACGTTAATTCCAACCTTAACGCAGTGGGTGCTCGTGTAAATAGAAATTACCCCTTCACCCAGCAGTGGCTTAAGCCAGTAGGAGGACGGGTAGCGGCCCGTGTACAGGTACGAGTAGTATTTGGAAAAATGTACCTTTTTTCAGTGACAATATGAACTAGTATAATTCGTGTTTTCGGAAATTTCCTAACATTTTTGTGCAAATACGGCATATCAAAAGGTCATCATCATCCACAATCTTCTTTATACCACTTTTGGATATAGGCTCCCACTGTTGGATATAGGCCCCTATTATAGTGCCATCTGACTTGGTAAGTACCTATATAAAATTAACCAAAAAAATGTTTGTGGCTGACTGTACATAAAATCACCGTCGAGCGAGTTAACGACACAAAATATAGGTAAAATCGGATGGCGGTAACTCGCTCGCGTGAGCGAGTATCCCTCGAGCGAATCACTGAATAAGTCAATTTATGACTCTATAATAAGATATAAATAATAATAAAAAAGATATAGTTAGAGTTAACTACTATTCTAAAGGATTTTTACAGGGCCGTCTGTTGGAATCGCAGGTTAATATTCATACAGAGTCAGTGTTGATACTTATAATCTATACGGCAATTCAGATTTTCTTTTTGGAATATAAGGCAGATTTTTTATTGCCGTATATAGAAATTCCAAGTTCTGAAGCGACAGCTTTGGACGGTACCTAATAGGTTTTGGACCTCAGAACAATAACTAGTTTTTGATTATTCTGACTTTAGGACGGTATAAGGCCCAGATTTCACCTAAACAAAGCTCAGCTGAGGCGGTAAATTATTTATACAGGGTTATTTCTAATCAATTGACATCCTTTTAAGGGCTTATTCTCTGCATCAAAACTAACAACTTTATTGTTCTGCGACTTTTGTCAAAACTCAAAAAAAAAAATAACAGCTGTTCCATAAATTTTGTCGAGGGTGAAGTATATTTTTTATGGAACAACCACTTTTTTGAGTCTTAGAACAAAAGTTGTTAGTTTTGATGTACAGAATAAGCCCCTAAAAGGATGCTAATTGACTATAAATAACTCTGTAGGTATTTATAAATAACATAATGAATATAATAAAACAAAGACTAATTTCCAAAGATTTATATTTTATTTGAAATAGGTATCCGAGTGAATGCCGCAATCTGAAAAAACAATGATTATGTTTTAATGAACATCTTGTGGATACCTCCATGAATTTCCAATGAAAATGCTTTTACAGATAGACTGACTAGACTAGATGGACAGACTATTTTATATAGATAACTAGTTTATCTCATAAAGCCGGATAGCCATTTCGCTACGCCTCGGCGCTCCTTGTGTTTTCCCACACAGGTGCGTCTGTGGAGAAAATGTGAACAGCCTCGGTCACCACGGTTTGTCTTGCAGCAGGAGTGCCGGCCGTATTGCTCGCCATAGCGCTTTAAACGATATCATCTGTCGGGCCTTTGGTAGCGTAAACGTGGCAGCCACGCTGGAACCAACAGGTCTGCTACGAGACGATGGAAAAAGGCCCGATGGAATGACCTTGATTCCCTGGAAGATGGGACGGCCCCTGGTGTGGGATGCTACGTGTGTCGATACACTGGCACCGTCACATCTTCTAGAGACATCAAGGCAGCCTAGCGGTGCGGCTATTGCGGCAGAATCCCTCAAACGGCGCAAATATTCATCTCTCGACAGAGGATATTCATTTGTGCCATTTGGGGTAGAGACAATTGGACCGTGGGGGCCGGGTGCTCTAGAGATTTTCAAAGATTTGTCGGGGAGATTAAAAGAAAGCACACGTGACCAGAATGCTGGCCTGTATTTTGGTCAGAAAGTCAGCCTCGCAATTCAGCGAGGCAATGCGGCCAGCATTTTAGGCACGTTGCCTGAGATTAGAGACTGTTTAAACATTTTATAGGTTTAAACAGTATCTAATTTTTTTTTTAATTGGTATACTTTAGATATAAGATATTTTAGTTTAGATAGGATAATTTAGTTTAGATAGGATATTTTAGTTTAGATAGTTTTATTTAGGTTTGGATTAGTTATTTTTGTTGTTTCTGTTATATATTTTACAATAAAATGTTTATCTCATAACGGTACTTACACATAACATAACATGTAAAACGTCTTAATATAATAAGTTATATTATAATGACAAAATTATAAAACATGTTACTTATTGCGTACGCACCTTAAGGATTATTTTACATTTTAGTGTCCAAAACGATAAAAATAATAAAACTTAACGTAAATACAAAAATAGCGGTATCGGTAATAGGCAGAAATCATAAAAACTTACACGTTATTAATTTTTGACGGATTTGAAATATTTACTTGCGCCCTGAAAAATAATAATAGGTAAATATTTTGATACAATTTCATGAAGATATTTCATCGTAGGCCCATCTTTGCCATGAACAATATAAATAAGACAAAAGAACGCAAGGCCAAAGTCAAAGTCAAAGTATTTATTTGCATGATAGTGGGTATACAAAAGATCTTAAAAATTATACTTAAAAATTATATATCCATCCACTAACAACCATGATAGGTGTGCAAAATTAAATAATTGAAAATTACAATACATTTCAATCAATCAATCAATCAATAATCATTTATTTCCACAAACACAAATTACAAAGGAATCTTAAGTATCGCATGCAGACAAAATAAAAGAAAGCAAGAAAAACAATTCCTTATTACTATTTCCAGCGGTCCCACACTAGGCTCGAGGGCCCGTGTTGTGGAGACCAAAAATACGAAATATTCAAAATTTTTTGATAAGTTGTGGAGGAATTTCGTAACATTAATAGCATTAACATTAACCCTGACGTTACACAAAAATAGTTTTAGATAATCATTTTTAATTATTATACTTATAAGTTGTACAGCAAATATGTATAGATCAAAAATTAGTAATGATTGAAGTAATAACATATATGATCCTTTACTATAGATATTGGACAGCAAGCGGAGAGAACAATATGCACGTTATTAACACTGATTGTGTAAAAGTGTGCGAGAGAGTGTGTATGTGTGTGTTTGAGTAACACTGCAATACACGAGATCTCATGAGAGTCAAGGTTTGCAGTGCTACCCGTGTGTGTGTTTGTGAGTGCGTGGGTATGAGTGTGTGTGTTTGTGTAGCACTGCAATACACGAGATCTCATGAGAGTCAAGGTTTGCAGCGCTACACTTGTGTATTTGGTAGTGTTTCTGTGTGTGTGTGTGTGTGTGGAGAAATGCTCACAGTTCGGTACGGATCTGCGTAATTAAATTTTCTGTGTCATCGTACGACAGGGTAAGCAACCACTTTTTTACTTCATGCTTTAGAATCGTTGTTCGTTGGTTTTTTAACGATGGGATGGTTTTAACCACTTTATTGTAAACAAGTGGAAGGAGCGAGTACGGATGACGATTTGCAAAAGCGGAATTAACGGAGTGTATCGGCACTCTGTACACTCGTCTGCTTAACAAATCCGCAAACTGGCGTGAATGAATAGTGGTCTTATGTATTGCTACTGTGGCTTTTTGAATAAAGAGCTGCCGCACTGTCAGAACTTCTGTCAGCTTGTACAGCTCTTCTGTAGAGAATCTAAAGGGTTTGTTTAACATGACTTTTAGGACAGCACGTTGTGCCCTTTCAAGTCCAATCAAGACAGATTTTGCCGCGCCTCCCCAGGCCAAGCTGCAGTAAGATAGTATGGACTGACAGAGGGAAGTGTAGACCATGAGCAGGGTCTTCAAGTCGCAAGAGTGCCTTAAGGTTTTCATTACATAGATGAGCTTACGAACTCGACCCGAGAGCTTTTTAATATGAGCCTTGAATGTAAGCGATTCATCCAGTTCTACACCTAGGTAACGTATGTTATCAACCCTATCGATACTGTCACAATTATTGCAGTTATCAGGAGTGTTTAAACCAGATGGGTCGACACAAGTATGGATTTTTAGATTACCTAATTCAGTAGCCGATCTCTGTGTTTTGAAAAAAGTCATGTATTTTGTTTTTTTAGTATTAAGTGTTAGGAGATTGCTATTCAGCCATGAAGTAATAAGACCTATTCCACCCTCCGCCACCTGCATAACCTTTTCCCACGAAGAATCCCTAAAAACCACAGCCGTATCGTCAGCATAACAGATGATGTCTGCTCCGGGGATGTTAAGGTTTAAAACGTCATTCATGTAGACAGCGAATAGTGTCGGACCAAGAATGCTACCCTGAGGGACGCCAAAACTCATCAAAAGATCATCGCTAAGGTTCGACCCGACCCTAACCCGTTGCCTACGATTTGTTAAATAGCTTTTGAACCACTGCAGAGCAATACCTCTGATTCCGGCTGCTTTAAGCTTCTTTAGTAAGATCGGAATTGAGACCGTATCGAAGGCCTTAGCAAGGTCTAGAAAAACGCCCACACAGCACATTCCTCGGTCCACCGCAG
This sequence comes from Hypomecis atomaria, assembly GCA_964007245.1. Taxonomy (NCBI): domain Eukaryota; kingdom Metazoa; phylum Arthropoda; class Insecta; order Lepidoptera; family Geometridae; genus Hypomecis; species Hypomecis atomaria. The sequence goes on from OZ023306.1 coordinate 4,025,773, forward strand.
ATGAGATCAAGTTTGTAAGAAAGACTACTGCATCTTCCGCGGATCTCCCTCGTCTGAACCCGTATTGTCTCTCCGATAGGTATAGTTTGGCTTCGAGATAATCAACCAACCTGACGTTAACAACCTTTTCAAGCACTTTCGAAAAAATAGTTAGAAGAGAAATAGGTCTATAGTTGCTGGGCAAGTTTTTTGGCCCATCCTTATGTATGGGCACCACGACCGCAAGTTTCCAGCTATCTGGGAATTTTCCGCTTTCGAGACTTAGATTGCATATATGGGTTAGTGGTTTTAAGATGTAAGGTTTAATGTGCTTGATAAGACTGCCAGTGAAACCATCATGACCCGGGGCACTATTTTCTTTGATGCATGATATAAGCTTACTAACTTCGTGGATGTCTGTAGGCGCCAAGAAGAGAGAGTTCACGGGTGCGTCTTTATATTTGTATGAATCTGCTAACGAGTTCTCATTGGTTGAGCCCTTACAAAGAATATCATTTGCGAGGTTCTTCCCTACATTTGAAAAGTAAGTATTACAGGCATTAAGAGACTGTGTGGGATCCTCATGAGCAGCAAGTAACTCAGATGCCACGACTTGTGGCTCGATACGTTCACTAATGCTGTTTATGACTTGCCACATTTTCTTTGTATTGCCCTTGCTTTCAAAGAGTTTTTGTTTCTCATACGCGGTTTTAGCACGCCGCAGAATTTCCTTATAAAAATTTCGGTATCTGCGATAAGTAGTTTGAAGAGTAATATTATGTGGGTCCTTTTTAAGTTTTATATGCAATCTGTCACGATTTTTCTGGCATCTAATAAGGCCAGGGGTGATCCAGGGCTTGATATTATAGCACGAACGTCTGACAACTACCTGACGGCTGTGGTTGGAGACAATCATTGCAAGAGTTTCCTGAAACATACTGACAGCATCATCCACATCCGTACTACTAGTGACACAATACCAGTCTTCCTTCTTCAAATCAGTAACAATAGCAGGGTAGTCAATTATTTTCCGGTGACGCGATTGAGGGGTCAGGGGTTTAGGTGAGCTAGTTATACCTAGAATGCATATGCTGTGATCAGTAATTGCAGAGTCGCAGACGATCCCTACAGCCTCGAATCCTTGTTTGACAAAAATGTGGTCAAGACATGTATTAACTCTGGTAGGCTTAGTAATTACTGGAAGGAGCAGATTTTCCGCAGCCATACTCAGATATTCAAGACATTCTTCACTTTGAGGGACTTGTATAATATTAATATTAAAATCTCCTGCTAAAATAATGCACGATTTATTATGCTGTGAAGTAATTTCATCATTTAGAGAGTTTAGAAAGTTAGAGATTCCCTTGAATGAAGGGGAGCGATAGATGCCGAAAATGACGAATTCTTCTCCCAGCGTTAGTTTAATACAATTACAGTCATGTACATCGGGCTCCGAGACCACAGCCGACCATGTATTCCGGACATATGCAGTGACTCCGCCACACTTATTTACAAATTTAGTGGTATTGTACGAGCTAAATCCCGGAATTTGTGGAATGGTGGTATTAGGCGTCCACCAGCACTCAGTTAAGATTATTACATCAATTTTTATCGCTAACCGCATCAAAGCAATCAAAAAACAGTCAAAATTTTTCCGAATACTCCGGATATTGACATTCAACACCTTGAAATTATGTAAATCGGTAACAAAATCTTTACATTGTTCTAGGCTTTCAGTTGTGTAGCACTTTGCCTGAAACGAATTGTCTAGGTTCTCAAAGATATCTATCATTTTAAAGCTTAATAAACAGACACTGTTTATTTGAAGCCCCAGAAAAAATATAGAACAAAAATTGTATTTTAGTATTTTTTTAAGAAAAAGAAAACGAGAAAGTGCTCCAGTCCATGTAATAATTAAACGTAAATCAAGCCTAGCGATGAATGTATATAGGTAATAACTAGTCATCGGTGTTAGTAATCTGTGGTGCGGCAGAAAGAGCCGAACCGAAGAATAGCCGTGAGCAAGTGTGTGTGTAAAGTTGTTGGCAGTGTTTACGTGTTTTATTGGGAATGTAAGGAAATATCGCTTGCAATGCAGTAAACATATTACAATAATTATGTGCATGAACCTAATGCTCGCAGGAATGAACAGTCCAAGATTATAAAATACTATGCGACTTTCATTATGTATCTTATGCAGTAGAAATGTCATATACATTGTCAATAGTGCTAGGATTTTAATTATGAGCTTATGATATAATGTAACGTTAGTAGATTTTTCAGTATCGCGTACGGGATCAATTCGCTTAGACAATGAACCAATTATACTTAGATTAGGTCGCGAATGATACCGGTACCGCGCCAGCGACAGACTCACACTGCTTGAGAAGGCGGTCCAGGTCAGTCTGGTTCCGTATTGACACAGCTGGATGTCCTTCGGCTTTTTTGGCGAGAAGAGTACCATTTTTGGTCCAACAGCGGGCAGATCCGGATAATTTGCACCTACGTCGGGCCTCCCGAAACAACTGCCTACCAGCTTTCGTTAGGCGCTCGTTTACGAAGATGTTGCTCCTTGACCCATCAGAAAGCAGGTCACCAGAGGAGAGATTTCGCCTAGATTTTGCAGCCTTTAGAAATGAATCTCTTTTAGATCTTCTAAGGAAACGCACTATAACTATACGCGAACGCAGCACTTCGCTGTTTCCATTTTTCGGTGCTTTCGGGCCAACTCTTTCGATCCAGTCTATATCACCTTCTTGGACAGCTTCACCAATCTTACAACCCATCACGTGAACCAGATGAAGTAAACTTTCATTAGGCGACTCGGGAATTCCAACGATCTCCAGCTCGTTTCTAATAGACGATTGCAATTGTGCTTGGAGCAGCTCCTCCGTTTTTTGCAGTCGGTCACGTAAGCGGCCGTTGTCAATTTGGGCAGCCTCGAGTTCAGCAATCCTGTGAGTGGCCGCAAATAATGCTTTTCCAAAGTCGTCCATCCTTTTGTTGGATTTTTCTGTCACTTCTTCAAATCGTAGCTTTAAATCATTCATTTCTTTCCTCATCTGTCGAATTTCTGAAATTAATATGGACATTTCCGATACTGTTTGTTGTTGTTGTTTTTCGCTGACAGGAGAAGGCACAGGTGACGGCTCGGAGACAACAACGGCAGTCTTGGCTTCGGAGGTGCTGAAGGTTTTCGCTGGAATATTGTGCGCGGTGGCTGCAGCAGCAATTTTCTTTTGCCTTTCTGTAACTGGGTAATTCTTTGCTGGTCTCGTAGAAGTACTCGAGGCTGAGCGTACAGGAGTGTCAGAATTATCGCCCTTTGGTTCATTGTTTCGGCAGTTAGGGCAAACCCAGGACGAGCGAAGCTCAGGTGTGGCTTCCCTACTAGCTATTTTCACGCAGCCCAGGTGAAAGATAAGAATGCAATTTGTACATTTTATATTGGCCTTAGTCTCGACGGGGCCGCGGCACGCGTCGCATGTGTCGGACATCTCGATAAAAGTTGCTTCGATTATTTATTATTTAATTATAATGTGCAAATCACTGCGGGACTCTGTGTTTAGTGTGTGTGACGGTGACAGTGAACTGGGATTTCTCGTGCGTCAGAGCGAGATAGCAGCGGTCAGACGTGGAACACAACACAAAATCCGTTACGAGGTTTGATCAATCGATTCTAGTTCTATATCATCACAAAATCCAAGTTTTTTACACAATATCGCTTTCACCACTGTTACACTTTGGAATTAACAATAGGTTGTTACAGTAATTGATCACTTTACAATATTAAATTGAAGATTTATGAGAGCGAACCGAAAATCAATGTTTACACGGACTACCTCCTTTCGAAATCCAATTTCAAATTGTCATTGTGAAAAGTTCTATTAAATAATTACTAAATATTGTTATTATCTATAAATTAATGTTTAGGTACAGCCTCTATTATATGTATGGAAGCGACTCGCTGTTTTATTAAGAAATTCGTCAACTTCGTTAAAGCACTCCGTCACCAACCACTTCTTCAACTAAAAGCAAAATCTCTTGTATGGGAGTTCAAACAACTCCTCGGGAAGCGAATTAAAGATCAAAGCAGCCATGTGTATACAATTTTTCCTAAACATCTCGAGCCTAGGTTGTGGTAGTTTGAGACGTAATTGAGGAGCCGACCTCTTGTTTACATTTTCGTAGCGCTCAAATAAAGTTGGATTGTTCAGTACAAATATGGCCATCTCATAAATGTAAAGACAAGGAACCGTTAGCAAGTTCTTAGCTTTGAAAACTGGTTTACATGAATCGTCCCATTTCATACCATACATTGCGCGGATACATTTCTTTTGGCCAATGAAAACCTTACTAACATCACACGAATTTCCCCATGTAATGATTCCGTAGCGAATAATGGAGCAAACATGAGCATGGTTACTAGCAATACAGTTTCCTGAGACGTACATTGTGTTAGTATTTTTAAGGCAAATACAAAGCTATTCAAGCGGTTCGCTAGTAAGCTTACATGATCTTTCCAAGTTAAATGGGCATCAATAGTTATACCTAGAAATTTTGTGCTATTAACCTGTTCAATTTTATCATTTCCGTAATTTATATTCAAACGTGGTAGTTTCTTTTGAAAAGTTTTAAATAAAATAATTTTAGTTTTCGACATATTGATTTTTAATTTATTACGATCGAGCCAATTTACAACGTCAGCTAGGCATTCATTAATATCATTTTCTATATTATTGATATTATGACCTTTTATAACAATTGTTGTATCATCCGCAAAAAGAGTACAACTATGCCTAATAGAGGCAGGTAGGTCATTCACGTGGTAGAGAAAGCAGACTGGACCTAACATGCTGCCCTGAGGAACTTCACAGTTACTATTTTTTTCCTCGGAGTCGTAATCATGTAAGATAGACTGTGTATCTAGTTTAGTAATACGCGTTATTTGCGGTCGATCACACAGAAACGACCGTAGCCAGTCTTCTGCAGTTCCTCTTACGCCATTTAAACAAAAACGGCCAAAAATTGGCATTAGGCATACTCGCAGTAGGTATAGTAGACGCACCGGTTGTGGCCATCTTAGTACCATTTGTGGCTACTTTGAATTAATTAATTAATTAAGGATTAAGAAGACAATTTTATGGTAAAATAATATTTTTAAAGAAATTTTCAAACATTTAGATTCACACAAACAATATTTATGGTATTACATTGTTTATAATTATCATTAATGCAATAAGTTTGACACCAAATGGCCACAACCGGTACAGTGGCCACAACCGGTACACCCACTATACGATCGGAAAATACTTCCTACCTAAAATGTAGGCTGTTATTAGGTATAAAAATATATAAAATATTTCAAGCAAACAACCTAATTAGGTTAATGAAAATACTCACGTCCTTGAATCTTTTTCTGTAAACAACATAATTATTAATTACTAGCTGGCCCGCCCCGGCTTCGCCCGGGTACGATTGGTTAAAGAAGACAGATTTTCTGAGTATTGTGCCTAATTACCTACCACGCAAAGTAGATATGTCACTCACATGAACACAGTTATTTTAGCGCATTTTCATATTACAGTCTCATAATTATAAGCAAATACTTTGTTCCATAGAACACCCACTGCTTAATATAGGGCTCACTTTTTAGATCTTGAATAACACCGAATAAAACCATTGCAAGAATTTTGCATCCAGCGTCCATCCATGTATCCACCAAAAAGTTAGGTTCGCAATTCGACTGTGTGTTTCATTTTGTATGTACTTGTATGTTACGCGATCATTCCGTCAATAATGAATCAATTTTGCAGTAGAATCGATCGAATCGTAGTCTTAATCTGTTCGACTTTTTACATAAAGTAAAGATAGTTTTTGCCTATCTAAATAAAAGTAATTTCATATGGGTCGGGTGGCTATCCCTGGCTTCAGAGTTTTTAAACGGTTATAATATTAGAGACCCGCAGCCCGCAGTCCGTCTAGATTCTATCAACGTAAGTTAGTTGACGTTCAAATATACAGTTTTTTTGATCTTTTCTTCATTCGAGTACTTTGTACAATATTGTCTATCAGTTCTACTTCTACGAATTGTGTGCCCTACCTAAGGCCTCTTTAACTTGCTAACCCAAAAAGCTGTGATGGAACCAATGGAAGCGCTGGCATCCAACGTGTTCCGATGGTCTCGACCAGATCTTAGATTCACGTGAAGACCTTCTCTACACTTGCCAATACATTGTCTACATTCGAGAACTTTAAAGCCCCCATCGATCGTTCGTTTTACGTACTATGTATCAGGAAACTCACTCCACTCACTATCACTATATCCCCTGAAGAAATTATAAATCGTTTGTATGTCGGTTGCCTAAGTTAGCTTTTCCAAATCTGTAGATAGAGGAGGTATATAGCCGTGGTGGTCTAGTGGTAGTAACACCTACCTTAAAATCGTGAGTTGGTAGGTGCAAATCCCGATCCCGTATCAATGAGTTTCTTTGGAATTTAGGTACGGAATTTCACATCACTGGCTTTTCCGTGAATGAAAATATCGTGTGGCAACCTGCATACCTACGTCCGTAGAAAGAACTGGATTACGTATTATTATAGGAATCCACCAACCCGCACTGGGCCAGCGTGGTGGATATGGCCCGACCGTAGGTAGACTCTCTCGCTTCTCAATAGATTACAACGCAGTCGCGGTTTCATGTCTATTTAATATTACTTCTTTATCCTTTCGTCAAAATTGTAAGCAGTAAAAGGAAAGTCTTTTTTTTAAAACACTTTAGACGCTACATTTACATTCGATGCCCGGATGCCCTATATGAATTCGCCAACCCGCACTGGACCAGCGTGGTGGATTTGGCTCAATCACACTTCGTGGGTAGGTCTATGTCCTGCAGTGGACTATTAAAAAAGGCTGGTATAGGTACAGGTACCTACAGGAATAACGGAGATAAAATATGGTGATGCCTAGCTAGCCGAGCGGGGTGAGCGGTGACCACGCGATTTTTTTCTAATAAGTACTTACATTTTTAAACTCATGATATCTTTCGAATGAAATGTCTGAATTGAACAACTTAAAAAGTTATATAAAGGTCCTGAATTATTCCTGAATATAAAGTAGTTTATTTTGAAAAAATTTACATAATATTATACCATGATATAAAGAGCCTTTTCTTGCGACGGCATTTCAATTAAAATTTTCAAATAAAAGAACACTTATTGTGGCTTAACTATAATAGATAGACATACTCTGTCGGGAAACTTTTTGTAAATAATGATAAGCTCTACAAAGTCGTAGTACATTATTTTATTGTATCATCAATAGTTTTCGCAGCGCACGCGATGTAAATAATATTTTAGGTAATTTTTGTACACCTTGGGTTACATGGGAGTTTTAGTATCTCTTAATTATTTAAGAAATATAATATAGCCTTTGGCAGCCAAGGATAACGTAGCTTTCCAACAGTGAAAGAATTTATCAAATCGGTTCAGTAGTTTCGGAGCCTATTCGATGCAAACAAACAAACGATCAAATCTTTCCTCTTTATAATATTGGTATAGATTTATTTTGCGCCAAACGAAGTCATCTGGAAGACACTATTGTACTTTTGTATGTTGGTTAAAAAATGTCCGGCTAGTGAATGATTACTTGGCAAAAGATTTTTATTGGTTGTGGCGGCTCTTCAATATTGGGGAGACTAACTTTACCAGTGCACAGCATATACCATTAGGTTCATCGTCCCATTTTTTTGCATAACACTTAGGGCAAATCTTATTCATGGTTCCAATTTGGACGGAAGGCTGTTGAGCATAATCTATTTGTGGATCGTATCTGAATGCTGATCTGCTACTGTGAGCTAAAATTTGAGTTCGAACTCTAGTTGTTAACGTATTCTGTCTTTCTCTCTGATCTCGTACGCGTTGGGAATGCTCAGAGTTCGATTCATTCCGTAGTGCGAGTTAGAATATTTCTATTATTTTGCTCTTCAAGCCGCTACGAACGCTTTGTACTCGACTCTCGCGCGCAGACTTGGGAGGTTCTCTAATGTTGTTCGGCAAGCCTCTGGGAACGCTCGATAATCGACTCTCTGGCACGCGATTATGACGCGTATTCTCTCCGGCTTTCAAGACGATTTTCAGTTTCCGATGAAGATTTTGATGCCGTCGCCTTGCCTGGGAACTATGTCTAGAAAGTTGAGATCTTGATCTTCTGAGCATTTTAAAATGGTAGAAAATATAAGTAAATTGCCTTTGTACCTCATAAATGATTTGCTAACTGTTGAACAGGAATTATGACGACGGAAACGGGCCTGTAGCTACACAGTTAAATTAAATAAAGCTGAATATGTGTCTTGAAATTTATAATTCAATGTGTTTAAAGCATAATCTAAGGTTTAAAGCTGTAAACTGTTAGCTGTTTATATTTCAAACATTTGACAGAAGTGACATACTTATTTTTGGTTGCTAGGGTAACAATAACCAATAGACTATGACAGTTAAATATTAAATACTTTTTACATATTCAGATTACATAATATTTAAATTATAAGGTATTTTTTTTACACCTTGAGTTAGTTTATTGGAGTTTTAGCAAGGATCCCTAATTTTTTTGATAATGTAATATAGCCTATAACATCCGGGGATTGTGTAGCTTCCCAACAGTCAAAGAATTTTTCAAATCGGTTCAGTAGTTTCGGAGCCTATTCAATGCAAACAAACAAACAAACAAACAAACAAACAAACAATCAAATCTTTCCTCTTTATAATATTGGTATTATTGGTATAGACTAAAGAGCCAGTCAAGTACGTTGGTATAGGTCAAGAGGCTAGCCCTGGTGTCAGGTGTTAAGCTGCCTATTATTTGTCAAATCTTAGATCGAGTGAAGGGCGAGACGAGATGCATGGATAAAAACATCATAATTATTTATCATGACTAGATAATTGTTATTATTCTATAACATAGATTATCAAAAATTTTACACACGTACTTATTTCTTAAAGAAGCCGTGGTGGTCTTGTGGTAATGACATCGGCCTTACAATCGTGAGGCCGTGGGTTCAAATCCCGGTCCCGTACCAATGAGTTCTTCGGAATTTATGTACGGAATTTCACACCACTGTCTTTTCGGTGAAGGAAAACATCGTGAGGCAATCTGCATACGTCCGTAGAAGAAATTCGATGGCGTATGTGAATCCACCAACCCGCACTGGGCCAGCGTGGTGGATATGGCCCAATCACCCTTCGTGGGTAGGCCTACGTCCTGCAGTGGACTATTAAAAAAGGCTGGTTCAGTACAGTACTCATTTTACAAATTAAATGAAATAATATAAGACAATAATAAAGCGAATCAGCGTATTGCTGTATTAGATGTTATTAGTATTTTTCAATTAATCTGATTATTTATCTTTACATGTAATATTATTATTATGAATAAATTACTATGACTATGACTCAAGTAATAGAGTCTCGATTCAGTTAAAAAATCTCATCATTGATAGGATACAACAGCTCCAATAATTAATAAATTCATTTTCTTACCATGGCACTCAGTTTTTGTTGCTGGAAAACAAAATAGACAAGAGTTACGCAAAGTATTGCACACTTATTCAGAAAAAGATAACTTTTATACTACCTAAGCCAAGCCAGCCATCAATATGAAATTTAAGACAAAACAAAAATGCCAAGTCCATGCAGTTAACCTGTTGATAAGCTTCGAAGCTTCTTATTACTAGATAACAGTAATCAAAACATCCTACTAATATTAAACGTGAAAGTTTGTAAGGATGGATGGATGGATGCTTGTTACTCTTTCACGCAAAAACTACTAAACGGATTGAGATGAAAATTAGCAATTATATAGCTTAATGTTACATTAAATTTTTTATTACATAGCTTATGATGTCAAGTAGTTATCAAATTATATAGCTTATATATCAGAATAGCACATAGGCTATAAATTATAATGATATTGCGTAAATTTTCCATATTATAACAATAAGTGTAAAGGTAGGAAATAATCTGCCATCTTCGAGCTATATTCTAGCGTGCGCTCCAAGAAATGTCAAAAAAGAACTGTCGAAGCGAACAAATGTCAAATCGAATTTTTTGTTTTTTTATTTTTCAGTTCTTTATTAAGAGTGATAAGGTAGGGCCTCGAAATATCATGCGGGCGAAGCCGCGGGCCAAAGCTAGTGTATTACAAGCTATTCATGACTTTTCAATTATAAAGTACTAGCTTCGCCCCGCGGTGTTACCCGCTCGTTAGCCCAAGATAAAAAGTAGCCTATGTGTTAATCCAAAGTTTAAGCTACCTTCATACCAAATTTCATCCAAACCGGTTCAGCCGTTTGTGCGTGAAAGAGTAACAAACATCCATACATACTTACTCACAAACTTTCGCGTTTATAATATTAGTAGGATTATAGGTACATTAAAAACATGTCTTTTAAGAATTGTAAATACTTACGTAAACTCCGCTCAGCATTTCCTGTAAAAGTAATATGTATTATAATTATAAATGTAGCACAATAATTAAAATCTAATTTATTGTTGCTTAGCTAAAATAGCGAAAACAAAATTATTAACGGCAAAAGCAATTAAGTAAATATAATACAGAATGTGTAGGTGCATCACAGGTAGCGGCACGTAAGTGTAACGCTGAGGGTACTGTGGAGGGGATGGCTGCGCATGGTGACCGTTATACTAAACCCATGCGCAGCCATCCCCTCCACACTTCATTCAGCGCTAGACTTACGTGCCGCTACCTGTAGTAAGTTCGAAAAGCGGGTGGCCGATGTAGCCGTAAAGTTTTCTAATGGAGACCATGTTTACCATGTATAGCAGACGCAATGTAGGATTTCCATCGACTAGTTAGGGTCTAATTAGTTAGGCGGACGATAATATACTTAAATAAAATGAATAAATAAATATTAGGGACATCTTACACACGGTCTCTGACCCCAAACTAAGCATAGCTTGTGATATGGCTGCCAGAGACTGATATACTACATATACATATTTTAAATACATACTTATATAGATAGTACCTAAATAACACCCAGAGACAGAGCATACACCTACATATGTTCACCACACAAATATATAATATAATTATGAACATAGCGTAACGCGCTAAATGCAAGCCGCTTCCCACCGATCTTCAATATTAAAATCCATAAGGGAGGCCTATGTCCAGCAGAAGTCCTGGGACTTGAAGGAAAATCAAAAATAAAAAATCAAAATCCAACTAACCCTTTTCATGTCAGGGGGCAAATGTAGGTCAGCCAACTTTGTGTGACTGATCTGAAAAATAAAGAACATGTTGCACTCCGGGAGCGCCGGCAGAAGTGAAAACTTGCTCTCTCCGTCTTACGAATTTTCGATAAGGTTACGTAATGTCCTGACGCGAGTTTAATTTTTTTACCCATCCTAAGCAGTGCACAACGCCGCTTCAATTTAAAAAAATATAATAATATTTATGAGTTGACTGGCAGATAATGCTATTTAGCGTTAAGTCCTCCTTTTGTACAAATGGTGTGCATATTAATAAATGAATAAATAAATAAACGCCTATTTATAACTGGGAATAAACCTGCAGAAAAAAAAACTTGTATTGAGGACAAGTATTTTTTTCTGCAGGTTTATGCATACTAAGTCTACCTACTACATACTAATCTAAAATGGTCTGATACAGCTCATTGTTATTATGATAAAAATTTACTATGAGGCCAACTCGGGATTTAAGAAAAAACTGAGAATTAGATGAATTTCTTGTATGGAAAAGCAGTTTTTCTTTGCGATATCCAGGCTGGTCCCATAGTAAAAGTGCTTCGCATTGATGGGTAGGTATATTTGGCCACTGAAAGTCACCGCGCTTTTTCCTGCTATTTAATTTTTAATCTTATTTTATATTGTCTCCAAAAAGAAATAATGCAGAAATATATCGAGTTCAGGCCATTACCTTGTACAGTATTCAATTATAGTCTTTGGTTGTTTTGGAAAATGATTTTCCTATTATTTTCTTTGACAACATTCGTCTTTAAAAGGAATTTCTTTTATTCGGATTTTATAACCTTTCAAACTCAAACTCAAATCATTTATTGCAACATATGAAATTTACGTGCGGTTCTTAAACATGTTTTGTTTAGGTATATCTTTAGACGTTGCTTGTAAAATATAGCGACCTTAAACAAAAATCAAATTCAAAATAAGCATTCAAAACGGTGCTTTTACTCTACGCATGTGTTTACTATATATTAGTGGGTTTTTGAGCTACTGTTTACAGTCTGGTCCCACTTTACAAGATCTTCTTAGGTTAAAAGTAAAAACCTACTTATATACCTATATTCATGAGAACTAACCTTGTCAGCAAGAGGTCCTTCCACCTATAAACAAACAGCTAAGATTATGAAGGGCTTATAATTATTATTAGTCTTAGTTGGTCCGCTGCTGCCAACTTCTAATAACTTTATCTATTAGGTGCCTAATCTGTTTACTTTCTCACTCATGTCTGTACAATTTGAGTGAGACAGTATTTAGTATTTATTTATTTCTTGCATTATGTACGAAGCAATCTTAATAGCTAGGTACATACCCTGTTAGGGCGTTGCAAACATAAGTATGTAATGACTTAATAATTATCTAAGAAAATGTATCCTTAAATTAAGCTTAAAAAATACCACACAACATACGTTAACATAACTTGCTTGAAATATATCTGAGTTATATAATTATGTAATCAAAGTGTATTTATTGTCCATATTAATATTAGGTTTTATTCATTTTGTTTTTGTCATCAAAGTAATCTTCTAAACTGTAATAGCGTTTGTGGAGCAGGAATTGTTTGAGTTTATTATAAAATGTTTTTTCACTGGTTTCGTTTTTTAAATAGTTGGGTAAGCAATTATATATTTTGATGATCATATATTCCGGACCTTTTTTTACTATTTCAAGTTTCGGTTCGGGAGCTACAAGTTGTGTCTTCTGGCGTTGGTGTTAAAGGTGAATAAATCGGAGTGTTTTTTGGCGAACATAGCTGCTTCTAGAATATAAGGGCAAGGTAGTGGCAGTATTTTTTGTTTATTAAAATGCGGTTTGCAGCTTTCACGTCGTCGGATATTTACTAGAATGCGAATGCATTTTTTTGCATGATGAATAGATAATTGGCGTCTGTACTGTTGCCCCATAATATGATGCCGTATATTAACCACGCAAAAGCATAAGCGTAGTAAGCGCTGGTTGCAGTTTTTAGGTCTGTGTTTGATTTGAGTACTGATAGGGCATATACAAATTGGGATAGTTTAGATTTTACTTTTGCAATGTGCCCTTTTATATTTAAATTTGAATCTATGTTAATGCCTAGGAGTGTGAAGTTGTTTGTTTCGTCAATATCTAAGGTTTTAGATATGGTTTTAAGGTTCATAGGATTTTTTTGATAGGGGTGGAATTGTATAATTTTTGACTTCTTTGTACAGTATTCAGTAAGACTGGCTACAATCTGCATCAGGCATGACAAACAACACGACATTATGCCTACTACACAGTACGTTCGCCAACAATAGCCGTGGAGAATATTTTGCCGAAACCACGGTGATGATATCTAACAGTATTCCGTCTTCATACAAATCGGAACGTGAATCACACCAACGCGCCTCGGAGTTCGGTATGCTCTCGGTATGCTAGTCAGTCGCGGCGCGCCGTAGTGATGAACGAACGTGAGTATTTGTAACTAGTAGGCGTGCAATTTACGTTTTTCGGGTTCCTCGATTTAATACGGAACCCTAATAATTATTATTATTTTAGCCATTATCGTCCCACTGCAGGGCAAAGGCTTCCCTTCCCTCTTTCCATTTTTCTCGGACGGAACCCTAAAAACATCAAAAACACAATATGTATTTTTATTGAACGCTTCCCTTTTCATTAAAAAAATCTTTTTTGTAAAAAACACAATCATTTTACATCATAACAGATAGACACTAGAAAGAAACTAAAGTACCCAGATGAAATTAAAATACTGCAGCCCTAGCGCGCGATACGTGTACGCGTTCTGCGTGGCCACGTGGCGCTGTAGATATATATTTCAAGGACAGGACCGAGTCACAATATGGTTAGATATCATTACCTACTGTGCCAAAACGTTCCGTCCAAACGACGACGCGACGGCGGTGGTCGGTGACGGAACACTTTAGTGGGCAAAGTCAAACAATAATCTACTTACTATAAGGTAGCTTTGTGACGATGGGACGGACGGACACAGCGATCTTATAAGGGTGCCCCTTTTATTTTACTATGAAACCTTAAAAAAATATGCTACACATATTTACCGATAGCTGAATTGTTGGTCCCTAAAACATACATAATATTGTTGTAATTAAATTAAGCTAAAACACAAAAATATAAAACAGTAAATCACAAAGAGGAAATCTGTAAAATTATTGTATAAGCTTTTGATTTTTTACTAATATTTGACAATAAAAATAAGAACAAAATCACGATAAAATAATTCGGTAAACGTGTGAATCAGCCACTGGATACTTACATTTCCCGGCAGTATAATGTCGCTAATGCCGGCCAAGTGCAGAGTCGCGTCAGGTCCGTATGGAGAACCCTGCCTCTGTAATTAAGAAAATAATAATCCTCTAAAAAAAACCATCTAATTGGAGCAGTTATGCTAGTGGCCCCGAGCAATTTTAATGGGCCCCGTTCACCAGAAGTCCAAATGGATGACATCCATTTGATGTTACGAGTTTGCGACTTCGTCGTTAGAAATGGCGACCTTTCATTGGTATAGCGAGCGCTTTAGCGTCAAATAGTTAAGCAGCTTGTCTGATTACCTTCAAACTAAATCATTTGAGGATTTATCTTTATGTACATAGTATTTCTAGCTACCTACATCTTCAAACAATTTTTCTGTATAAAATGAAGTCTAAATTTAAATACACTAAATTGGCAACATTAGCCACATTTATTTGGATGTCATCCATTTGGACTGATGGTGAATGGGGCCTATAAGGTGTTGGGTTGGCTCGCCCCACATCGAATAAGAATAAGAGAGTAATAAGGGAGAGGCTCTCAATTAGGCTCTTCCATCTCTAAAATGTGGTAACTAGGACAAGACGCGTATAAACCCCGGATTTTAGAGCCCAGAACCAGGTCATGGATGGAAAAGTCGACCAGATTTTTTTACCACCGTAAACGGAGGGGGGGTTGTGGACGTGGACGGAGAACGCTCCCCGGACTCCCTCTAAACTAGGACAAATCCCGGGGATACCAGGAAGAATGCCAACCCTGGTCTCAATTTGTCTAAATACAGGGGTATCTGCTTGCCCTGTACTAAGCAGAAAGGGGATGATTAAGATCGTCATAATGAACAGCTTTTACAATAGGGCCACCTCGGAAATTGTAGATAAAAATCAGTTGTTCCATACAAAATTGCAATTCGGAATTCGGAATCCACATTTATGGGAACAGCAAATAATTTTTCGCTCGATATCCGGGCTGACCCGTTGTGGCCTAGTACCTACAACTAAAACATCAGCGCACTCATAATTAGAAAATGTTTATTTTTTTCACTCACCAGACTTTTGACAGGAACGATAGGAGAATTATTTAGACTGGCCAGCTGAAATAACACATTTATGTATAAGTAACTTATATTAAGAAGATTACGGCAATACGCCCATTTTCCATCTCATCCCGCAATTTCATATAAATTAAGATGAATTTTCAAACACTATAATTGTAAAATGAAATACCTAATAAAGGCATTATGTTTTGTAGTATTTTATAAATCTTTCTATAAGACAACAAACAACAAAAAATAAAGCAAATATAAGATATAATATATGATCGATCTCTTCTGTTAAATCAAAGATACTTGAGTACTAATAAGTACTTACAAATGTGCGAGAGAGAAAGGAGAGGCCAGTTGAGAAACCGTTAACACTAACGCCAAAGCTGGAATAACTAACATGTGGTCTACAGCTCAAACCGCTGAACATGGAAACTTGAAATCTTTATTATGTTTATTGTTTTGTATAATGGGTTACTAAGAACGGTTTTACTCACTTTTTCAGGAAGGTTCTACAATTAAATAATCAGTTATTAATATTCTTATTTTGAATCTGTATTTAATTAGTGTCAGACTGCATAGAATATAATCTCACTAATCCGGCACTATAAGAAGCCAAAAAGTGTCAGATTATTACAACATTCAGATTTATTTACAATACGAGCTTTTTATTATTCCACTTCTGAACATATACCTTCCCACAAAAGACAACTGGGCCGTATCCATCTTCACTAGCCTAGGGCGGATTAGTGGACGCCATCGAATTTTCTTTCACGGACTTATCCACTTATCCAGGTTTCCTTAGGATATTTTTCCTCAACTAAAAGCCAGTGGTGTGAAATCTACACCGTTCCAGACAGAATTCATTGCTACGAGACTGAATTTGAATTCTTAAGAAGAACTCTTACCCTCACACTTAATAAGGATGTTTACTGGGTATAAAAATTATTATTATAATTAGTCCGCCAGTTAGATTATTAAAAAATATTGGACACGTATTTTTTCTTATGTCAATCAAACAATTAGTGACAAATATAAACCTTGTCAAAGTTTGAGAGAAAAGGCTCTTGACGGCATTGGCCGGTACATTTGATAGTGGTTAGTGACGTCACGCGGAACTTTAACGAGCTATATCTTCATAAATTTTTGCTAAATTGTCAAAAGAAAAAATATGTGTCTAATATTTTTTGACAATCTATTTGACGGATTAATTATATTTTTTTAGTAAACAAGCCTATTGTAGATAATTATAATAAAAATCACGCTTTGATTAGTAAAATATTGTCTTTTACGTCATCCTACTAACGTTATAAACGCGAAAGTTTGTATGTATGGATGTTTGTTCCTCTTTCACGCAAAAACTACTAAACGGATTGAAATGAAACTTTGCAATAGTAATGCTTATAGATCAGAATAACACAGCTATAATTTATAAAGATATTGCGTGAAACGAAATTCGCCGGGGCAGCTAGTACCAAATATGTCTAAATCCAAAAGCAAGAGGGACATAAATATAATAAATATAAATAAACATAATTAAAAATATCGTTTAATTATTCTATTTTTTTACCTTGTTGTCGTCAAGTGGCTCTACCTAAATGACAAGATCAATAATATAATTAGTTTTATTAATTTTGACATAACAGCACTTAACAAACTTAACGTAATGATTTAGACAACTCAACCTGCTGTATAAGTTTAGTACAGCGGGATCAGCTGACTAATAAGTCAAATCATTTTAAGTTTAATCAATTTAAAATTACTAAAAATACCACAGTTATTACATATATTCTGTAAAATCTTTACATCATATTTTGTTATAAATTCGAAAGTTTAGTTGTTAAATTGATTTTTTTCTTACTTTTTCATGTAGGTATTCTTAGCAACGGCACAACTTGATTTTTTTCATGCTTATAGTTTACAGTGTTATAGGTTTTTTTTTTTCTAGAGCAGGGAATACCAGTAGCTGGCACACTGACATGCTAGCTCATTGCACGTGCCAGCTACTGGCATGCCTACACACGTGGCAGTAGCTGACACGTATCTTCATGCTCTCAGTGTCCGAATGCGTGCACAATACGGGACCTCTACCAGGCTACCCCCGGCGGGACGAGTGTAGCTGAGTATCAGTAATCATATAATGTTGAGGATCATCGACACGACGAAGAAGAAGAAGTAGCTGGCACGTACAAAGAGCTGCTATGCAAATTAAATGGCATGTCTGTACCTGACGTACGAGCAGACAACACATGCACAACATTTGTGTTTGGCATGCAATATAGGGAGCGGCGCGGGGACTGCTACCGGCACGTATAAGAGCCCATTCACACGAGAATGATTCGTGTTTTTAACGAATAGTTTTTTTCCACGATTCGTTTGTTTTAAAAAAAGAACGATTAGTTTTCGTTTTTTTTCACGATTCGTTTGTTTTTTGACGGTAGCAATGCATTTTAAAGGTCCATGTTCACACGCGTCACGAATCGTGAAAAATTACGGATCCGTCATTTATACTGTATCGTTTTTTAAAAATCACGTACGTTAAAATACACGAATCGTGAATATTTTGCGACGGATCGCTATTGCGCTCATGCGTAAATCATCAAAGTATGGAAAGACTGAATTTAATCAAAAAACAAATGTGAACATCAATTCGTGTTTTTTGACGAATCGTAAAAAAACACCATTCGGTATGCAATGTGACGTATCGTGTTTTTTTTGATAAATCGTCAATGACGTATCCCGTGTGAATGCGCCGTAAGGTGAGTGCCCGCTAAAGTTTGACATACACGATGCGATGATTTGATCAAATTTTCGCTTCATGCCAACTGGGCACTCATTCAGTTTAAGAAAAGGCAGGAATTGGTGGTTCACGATTTGAACCACTTCCTGAATGTTAATTAACTCTTGTAATTTTAATTTTACGCGAGAAATGGTCAGAACTAAAGTTGCTTATAATTTGATTTCCTACATTTTTGTTTCCCATTAACTTTTTATATGATTGATATTTTTCAAATAAAACGAAAAAGGTATCTAGATGTGCAATTTTCTTTCTTCTATAACTATAACGCCCCGTCGTTTTTGCGTAGGTGGCAAACAGGGTTATCGGGAGAATAATACGGCAACATTCACTGAAATGAGATAGGTATTTTTCATGACAATCAGATTATCCCTCTGGTTGTAATTGTAATAGCTCTATGATCTGATATAGGTACGCCAACCTATAATGGTCCGGCTACAACTACGCCCAACGGCGAAGTTATCATCACTGGGGGCTCATTTAACTAATTCAAACGGTAGTAGTTGGTTGTTCACGATTTGAACTACTACCTGAAGCTGGGCACACACGATGCGATGATCGCATCAATTCATCAGATCAGTCCAGCGAGGTCCTAATATAGTTGCATTGCCGGTAGGTAGGTAGTTACTCGTATTGAGGAATCAAAATGACACCCCTATTTTATTCGAAAATGTATTAACAAAAAAATGATGGGTATCAAAGTTGCAGAAAATCAAATTTCAAACAACTTTGATTCCGATGATTTCTCATGAAAAATTGAAATAACACAAGTTATTGAAGAAATGAAATGGTACAACCAACTATTTAAAAAAACTATCAATCCTACAAAAAGTTGATGTGAATCAAAGTTGTAGAAAATCAAATTTTAAACAACTTTTGTTCCTATAACTTCTGCTGTAAAATTGAAATAACACAAGTTATTGAAGAAATGAAATGGTACAACCAACTATTTAAAAAAACTATCAATCCTACAAAAAGTTGATGTGAATCAAAGTTGTAGAAAATCAAATTTTAAACAACTTTTGTTCCTATAACTTCTGCTGTAAAATTGAAATAACACAAGTTATTGAAGAAATGAAATGGTACAACCAACTATTTAAAAAAACTATCAATCCTAAAAAAAGTTGATGGGAATCAAAGTTGTAGAAAATCTAATTTCAAACAACTTTTGTTCCCATAACTTCTGCTGTAGAATTGAAATAACACAAGTTATTGAAGAAATGAAATGGTACCACCAACTGTTTAAAAAATATCGATCCTACAAAAAGTTGATGGGAATCAAAGTTGTAGAAAATCTAATTTCAAACAACTTTTGTTCCCATAACTTCTGCTGTAAAATTGAAACAACACAAGTTATTGAAGAAATGAAATGGCACCACCCACTATTTAAAAAAAATATACCGATCCTACAAAAAGTTTATGGGAATCAAATTTTAAACAACTTTTGTTCCTATAACTTCTTCTGTAAAATTTAAATAACATAGTTATTGAAGAAATGAAATGGTACAACCAACTATTTAAAAAAACTATCAATCCTACAAAAAGTTGATGTGAATCAAAGTTGTAGAAAATCAAATTTTAAACAACTTTTGTTCCGATAACTTCTGCTGTAAAATTGAAATAACACAAGTTATTGAAGAAATGAAATGGTACCACCAATTATTTAAAAAAATATCGATCCTACAAAAAGTTGATGGGAATCAAAGTTGTAGAAAATCTAATTTCAAACAACTTTGATTCCGATGATTTCTCATGAAAAATTGAAATAACACAAGTTATTGAAGAAATGAAATGGTACAACCAACTATTTAAAAAAACTATCAATCCTACAAAAAGTTGATGTGAATCAAAGTTGTAGAAAATTTAATTTCAAACAACTTTTGTTCCCATAATTTCTGCTGTAGAATTGAAATAACACAAGTTATTGAAGAAATGAAATGGTACCACCAACTGTTTAAAAAATATCGATCCTACAAAAAGTTGATGGGAATCAAAGTTGTAGAAAATCTAATTTCAAACAACTTTTGTTCCCATAACTTCTGCTGTAAAATTGAAACAACACAAGTTATTGAAGAAATGAAATGGCACCACCCACTATTTAAAAAAAATATACCGATCCTACAAAAAGTTTATGGGAATCAAATTTTAAACAACTTTTGTTCCTATAACTTCTTCTGTAAAATTGAAATAACATAAGTTATTGAAGAAATGAAATGGTACAACCAACTATTAAAAAAATATCGATCCTACAAAAAGTTGATGGGAATCTAAGTTGTAGAAAATCTAATTTCAAACCACTTTTGGTTCCATAACTTCTGCTGTAAAATTGAAATAACACAAGTTATTGAAGAAATGAAATGGTACCACCAACTATTTAAAAAAAATATACCGATCCTACAAAAAGTTGATGGGAATCAAATTTTAAACAACTTTTGTTCCGACAATTTATGTAACACAAGTTATTGAAGACACAAGTTATTGAACAAACTCTTGAACTTTTTCTCTATTTAAAAAAATATCGATCCTACAAAAAGTTGTTGGAATCAAAATTGTAGAAAATCAAATCTCAAACAACTTTTGTTCCGACAATATTTTTCGAATAGGATAGTGGTGCCATTTTGTTTCTTTAAAAACTTGTGTTATTTGAATTTTTCATGAGATATGGGATCCAAAGTAGTTTGAAATTCTATTTTTTACAAGTTTGATTCCCATCAACTTTTTCTAGGATTGATATTTTTCTAATAAGATAGTGGTCCATTTTATTTCTTTAATAACAGGTGTCATTTAAATTTTTATGAGATATTATCAGAGCCGAAATGGTTTGAAATTTGATTTCCTACAACTTTGATTCCCATCAACTTTTTGTATGATCTATATTTTTCGAATAAGATGGGTGGTGTCATTTTGTTTCTTCAATAACTACCTACCAGCAATGGTTAAGTACATGATGATACTACATGGCCCCTGCTGCACTGATATGATGAACAGATGCGATCATAGTTTCGTGTGAGCCCAGTTTCAGGTAGTGGTTCAAATCGTGAACCACCAATTCCTACCTTTTCATTAACTGAATGAGCTCCCAGTTGGCATGAAGCGAAAATTTGATCAAATCATCGCATCGTGTATGGCCACCTTAAGGGCATGCCAGTCGGGCATGCCAGTAACCAGCGGGAATGTAATAACTTGCAAATGCATACGCTGTGTGCTAGTAACTTGTACCTGCCAGTAACTGACATGCCCGCTACTAGCACGCAAGTGTGCCAGCTAATATGGCATGTGTATAAGGTGGCTTAATGCCACCCGGGCAAAGCTGTGGGTAAGAACTAGTATGTACATACCTTAAGTTCAATCGGCTCTCCGGTTCTCTAAAGATGACATAAACAAAAATCATATTCATTACGATAATTAAAATGAAAAAGACTGCAAAGTGCAGTGACCTTAAACTTTCAAGGGAGCATTGTGCATGACGTAAAATTAATTAAATTAGAATACATATTATTATTACAGGTACACTATTTTACATATTTTTAAAGGCATTGGATACAAAAAATAAATTTCAAGTATTTATACCAAGGATTCCCGCTGAAAGCAATGAAAAATAAATTTGTATCAAAAATACTTAATTTGAAATCTATAGATACTTACTGCCTTACTACAAAAGATTTAAACACGGTTTAACCATGCAATTAGTACTGTCAAACATATTCTAAGCCGTGCGTAAAACTTTTTTGGTAAGACGGTTTTTTTAATACCGTATAAAACACCAATGACCAACGCTGGACGTAACATAGTAGAGATTAGCTATAATGAATTTATAAAACTTACTTCTACTTGGTTGGTGACAGACTGGACTAGTTTGAGCTGAAAAATACATGCAAATCCAATCCATTTAAAAATACCATACAGTTCTCTAATGATAACCTGTAGGACGTCCACCGACAAGGTGGACAAGCGACCTGTTAAAGACCGCAAGCAATGGAAGTCACTATCTGTACTGTATCAGCCTTACTAATAGTCCACTGCAGGACGTAGGGTTACCCAAGAAAGGTGATTGGACCAGTGCGGGTTGGTGGATTCACACACGCCATCAAATTTCTTCTACGGACGTACGTAGGTTACCTCGCAATGTTTTGCTACGTCGAAAATCCAGTGGTGTGAAAGTGGGAAGCTTCTATCGTCCGAATTATAAATATTAATATACTAGCGACCCGCCCCGCCCCATCTTCGCACAGGTGTAATATACAGGGTTATTTTTAATCAATTAGCATCCTTTTAGGAGCTTATTCTGTACACACATCAAAACTAACAACTTTTGTACTGGGACTTATGCCAGAACTCAAAAAAAAAACAGCTGTGCCATACATAGGTGAACGATGTTTTTCTATGGAACAACATTTTTTTTGAGTTTTGACAAACGTCGCAGAACAAAAGTTGTTAGTTTTGATGTACAGAATAAGCCCTAAAAGGATGCTAATTGATTAGAAATAACTCTGTAGGTAAATACAAACCTTCCCCTTGAATCACTATCTATTAAACAAAAACAGCACCATAATCCATTGCGTAGCTTTAAGATATAAGCATACACAGGGACAGATGGACATGGAAGCGACTTTGTTTCATACTATGTAGTGATGAATAGGAAAGTAAGTAATGGTTACAAGAGCTGGGATGATGCGAATATTCGCATCCTT
This sequence comes from Hypomecis atomaria, assembly GCA_964007245.1. Taxonomy (NCBI): domain Eukaryota; kingdom Metazoa; phylum Arthropoda; class Insecta; order Lepidoptera; family Geometridae; genus Hypomecis; species Hypomecis atomaria. Next base: position 4,048,808 of record OZ023306.1, read on the forward strand.
TTATGCGGAGCTTCTGCATCAGTTTGGACGTTTGCATCCGTAATCAATGCGGGCATTAATGGCAATACAGCTTCACTAGACCAGAGGGGTTAGTCCAGGTTTACACGTAAATTGAAACTACAGCTGTTTCCGTATGGCTCCATACATTTCTGTACAGCGCCCCTGGCGGAAACGAGGAAGAACTAACCAAAATGTATGGAGCTACACGCGAACGCGAAAGTTTAAGTAAACTACGCAAAACCTGGACTATGGGCTCAGTATGAGTAATTGTTTTAGTGTAATAGAAGCATAATATAAACTGTTAAATAAACTCACCACGTTGATGACATCTGAGTCGCTCATCTTGAAGAAAAAAAAGGGTCCATTAATAAGTACATGCTTAACTCTAAGTAAGTATACATAAATGTTGTAAGTATACGTTTAAGATATCCATTTAATATACCACAAATACATAGATCTAAGAGATGTATTTGTGGTGCAATAAACGATTGAATATCCCGACGTTTCAACCAAGTTGCATTGGTCGTGGTCACCATAGAGGAATCAATTACTACTCAAATTGAAATTTTCACCGCGTCACACCACACTAACAGTATCTGTAAAGGTCTTAATGCCCACACCACGCAGTAGGATAATGTGCTCAAATCGCGAAAGATTAAAAATAACACATGCAAATTTATTTTCAACAAACTCTAAGCTTGTGTTCTACAGTAACTTACTACTATGTATTAACATAATAATAACAGTATTTTGCTAAATAAAATCAGGTGTTGTGCTACTCTTCTGGGAAGGAAGGAAAATACCAAACTTTATTTAGGTTCTTTTTTTTAACAGGGCAAGTTTCTTTATTAACTAACACTAAATGATCTAAAACTACATAAGCTACTAGTACATAAGAGTATAACAAGCAATTGGATCATCCAGCGACCCTTGAAGGTCTAAAGATAATCCAAATGCTCAAGCCCACTGCTAGTCGGCAGTGTGCCCAGCATGCTGGCAGCATTGCCACGTTGAATGGCAATGCTTATACGTTGAGCCAAATAAACACCTGCATTTTGGTCACGCGTCGCGTCTGGTAGACGCGAAAATTTAAGTTCTTACATTGCACTCATAATTATTTATTCGTTGTTTTACCTTTTGCCTCATAGTTTGCTGCGATCGCTAAAAATTAAGCGAAAAATTATGTCTTTTAATTAATTGATTATCACACATTCACTATAGTACAATTTAGCAACTTTTAATACAGCTTAAAATTTCTGTGGAAATACTAGTTGGTTTTTAACGCAAATAACTCCTCGTTTGATCACCAACTCGCCTGATGGTAAGCGACGTTGTGGTCGAATATGAATCACGCAGACCTAAAAGATACCTATTCACTCTGACCTTGAAAAGTTTTAGATTATATTATAATTCATAAACATCGGTGAAGCCGTTTTGTAAGAAATTGATAACACGATACGATACGAGACGACGATACGACTCTGTGAAACGAGATTTTTAATATTAAGGCTTGGTTGCACCATGTTTACCTAAGCCAAATAATATATAATAATACTACGTACTTAAGCAATAACAAACAAGTAATGGTTAGGGAAAATATGTTGCACCATTTGACAATTTGTAAGATGACGTCACAACTTTAACTATAACCGTAACTGGCCACGCTTCTCTGGTTAATGCTATTGTTAACGTAATTTTTTTTTTATTTTCTTCTTCTTCTTTCTTTTAAAAATTATAAAACAAAGTCGATTCTGCTGTCCCCCATGCCCTCATGTATGCCGTATTTATATCTTTAAAGCTACGCAACGGATTTTGATGTGATTTTTTTAAATAGGTAGAGTGATTCAAGAAGAAGGTTTAAATATATTATACACCTGTGCAAATCCAGGGCGGGTCACTAGTATTCTTATAGTTTGAAAGGATCCCTGTTGAAGCGCGAAACCGAGCATAAGTACTAATTTTATTTTTAAGGGCTCCCAAGAGGCCGGCCTGGCCGAGTTTGGGACCCACTGTTAATTTTACAGTAAGTATAGTGAACTTTTATTGAAATTGTTAATTTCACTAAAGTTTTTCGTAAAAAAATCTTTCTTTCTTATGTCTCGGAAGCGTTTAAACCCTGATAACTTTAACTATTACAAAGACCTACCTACCTACGGTGCCGTGGGGTGCCGGCAGAGTAGAATAGCACCCCCCTCTAGTACCAGGTGTCGTAGGAGCCGACTGAGGTACAGCGGAACCGACTAATGGCGGTATAACCATTCAAATAAAAACGTAGCTAAAATGGCACAGGGCAGGGATGGGGAGCAGCATCCCTGTCGCGAAGCTACGTTTCTGCGATCGCCACCACGCCTGCCCAGCGCGGCGATTATGGGCAAAAACCCCGATATGGAAAACACAAATAGACCAGGCCCCCAGTCCCCAGCAGCTCCGCTAGCCCGGGGCTACGGTAGCGGCCCCGGTAACGGCGGAGAAGGGGGTGCTAAGAATCGCTGGCAGACGCCCGGCTACCACTCCCGTAAACGACGACTGGCCCTGGTAACACACAACGTGCGCACGTTGAGGACTGACGAGAAGATTGCTGAGCTGGAAGAAGAGTTGAGTAGGTTGCGTTGGGATATTGTGGGGTTGTCTGAAGTCCGTAGAGAGGGGGAGGACACGATAACCTTAAAATCCGGCAACCTGCTTTACTACCGGGAAGGTGACCAACGGTCCCAAGGTGGTGTTGGCTTTCTCGTTCACAAGTCCCTCACCAACAACATTATTACCATCGAAAGTGTGTCGAGCAGGGTGGTATACCTAATACTCAGAATATCCAAGAGGTATTCGCTGAAGGTCATTCAGGTATACGCACCGACATCGTCACACCCAGATGATGAGGTGGAGACTATGTATGAGGACGTAAGTCGGGCCATTCATGTGTCTAAGACCCACTTCACTGTTGTTATGGGGGACTTCAACGCAAAGTTGGGCAGAAAAAACGACGATGAGCTGAGGGTGGGGCAATTTGGATATGGGCAACGGAACCCTAGGGGCCAGAGGCTGGCTGACTTTCTGGAGAGAGAGGAACTCTTTATGATGAACTCTTTCTTCCAGAAGCCGCCTCACAGGAAATGGACCTGGATGAGCCCTGATGGTTCCACGAAAAACGAGATAGACTTCATCATTACCACCGAGAGACGAATATTTAATGATGTCTCCGTGATCCACAGGGTGAAAACCGGCAGCGATCACAGAATTGTACGAGGCACATTAGATATTAATGTTAAGCTCGAAAGGTCCCGCCTGATGAAGTCCACGCTCCGACCTACTCGTGAACATATCCAAAACCCCGAGGACTTTCAGCTCGAGCTCTCGAATCGTTTTGCTTGCCTAGAGAACCTTGCGTCGGTGGACGAGATCAACAACGGGCTCGTAGAAACTGTCCAAACGGTGGGTGCTAAGTTCTTTAGACCCCACCGTTCAAATAAACCGCAGAAATTCTCCGATCACACTGTAAATCTCATGGCCGAACGACGCTCGCTAAGATTGCAGTCTTCCGATGATGCAAAGTCATATAGGCGTCTCAATAGACAAATTTCGAAATCCTTGCGGCACGACATCCGTCTTTTTAATACTAAACATATTAAAAAGACAATAGAGCGGAACAAAGGCTCCAAAGTGTTCGCAAGAGATTTGTCTATTGGACAAAGCCAATTGACAAAGCTGAAGAGAGAAGATGGAAGTTTAGCGTCGACCAAGGCAGAGGTATTAGAGGAGATCGAAAGGTTTTATGGACAGTTATACGCTTCGGTCGCTAAGCCTGTTAGCAGCGCGGCCAAAGATCCAACAGCCAAGCTGACCCGACACTTCACCGAAGATATCCCAGACATCAGCCTGTACGAGATTAGAATGGCCCTGAATCAGCTTAAGAACAACAAGGCGCCGGGTGATGACGGTATCACATCAGAGCTCCTGAGAGCGGGTGGAACACCGGTACTAAAAGTCCTCCAGAAGCTTTTTAACACCGTCGTCCTCGAGGGCATCACGCCAGAAGCATGGAACAGAAGCGTGGTGGTGTTGTTTTTCAAGAAAGGTGACAACACCTTATTGAAGAACTACAGACCCATCTCGCTTCTGAGCCATGTTTATAAGCTGTTTTCAAGGGTCATTACGAATCGTCTCGAGCGCAGGCTTGATGACTTCCAGCCTTCCGAACAAGCCGGTTTCCGAAAGGGCTTTAGTACCATGGACCACATTCATACGCTACGGCAGGTTATACAGAAGACCGAAGAGTATAACTTGCCACTTTGCTTAGCGTTTGTGGACTATGAGAAAGCCTTTGATTCGGTCGAGACTTGGGCTGTGCTCGAGTCTCTCCAACGATGCCGTATTGACTATCGGTACATCGAAGTGTTGAAGTGCTTGTATAATAACGCCACTATGTCGGTCCGAGTACAGGAAGAGAGCTCCAAGGCGATCCCTTTAAAAAGAGGCGTAAGACAGGGAGACGTAATTTCTCCGAAACTGTTTACGGCTACTTTGGAGAACGCCTTCAAGCTCCTGGAATGGAAAGGATTCGGCATCAATGTCAATGGCGAATACCTCACTCACCTTCGGTTTGCCGACGATATAGTAGTCATGGCAAAATCGATGGAAGAGCTCAGCACGATGCTCGAAGGCCTCAATCGGGTTTCTCAACAGGTGGGTCTTAAAATGAACATTGACAAGACGAAAGTTATGTGTAATTCCCATGTTGTACCCACCCCGATCTCTGTTGGGAACTCGGTTCTTGAAGTCGTTGACTCGTACGTCTACCTAGGACAAGTAGTCCAGTTAGGTAGGTCCGACTTCAAGAAAGAGGCCAATCGCCGAATCCAACTCGGCTGGGCAGCGTTCGGAAAATTGCGTAGCGTCTTCTCGTCCGACATACCTCAGTGCCTCAAGTCGAAAGTTTTCGACCAGTGTGTGTTGCCAGTGATGACTTATGGCACAGAAACGTGGTCTCTCACTATGGGCCTTATTGGTAAGCTCCAAGTAGCCCAACGAGCTATGGAGAGGGCTATGCTCGGAGTCTCTCTGCGAGATCGAATCAGAAATGAGGAGATCCGTAGAAGAACCAAAGTTACCGACATAGCCCAACGGATTGGCAAGTTGAAATGGCAATGGGCAGGCCACATAGCGCGGAGGACTGATGACCGATGGGGTCGAAAAGTTCTCGAGTGGAGACCACGTACCGGCAAGCGCAGCGTAGGACGTCCACCCACAAGGTGGACGGATGACCTCATTAAGACCGCGGGATCGCGCTGGATGCAAGCCGCTTCCAACCGGTCTTATTGGAGATCCATAGGGGAGGCCTATGTCCAGCAGTGGACTTCTTATGGCTGATGGATGGATGGATGGATGGATGACCTACGGTGCAACATATTTCGCAGTCTCCGTTTAAGTCAGCTTCAGGTACTGTTATTGTTAAATTTGACAATAATCTTTCTATAAATAAAAATGAATCGTGGTTGTTAGTCTCGCTAAAACTCGAGAACGGCTGAACCGATGTGACTAATTTTGATATTGAAATTATTTGTGGAAGTTATGGGAAGGTCTAAACGGTGAGAAAACTTATAAAAGTTGCGAGAAAAATAATAAAGACATTAATTTCATTTTCTCATACAAAATGTTCTTGTATATTTAAGTTGTCGTTGACAGATAAATGGTGAGACGAAGTTCACCGGGTTTGCTAGTCTTAACTATAACTGCTAATATGGTGCAACCAAGCCTAAATGTTTTGGAATGTCTTCAAATGTACTATCATTTATACATAACTAGCGACCCTCCCCGGCTTCGCACAGGTGTATTATAACAATAATAATAACCTTCCCCTTGAATCACTCTATCTATTAAAAAAACCTCATTAAAATCCGTTGCGTAGTTTTAAAGATAAAAGCATACATAGGGACAGACAGCGGGAAGCGACTTTGTTTTATACTATGTAGTGATTATAGTTCGGCCGTTCAGAGAATGCGTTCCTGACACGTCATCTTGAAAAAATGTTTTGGCCGATATCTCGGAAACTATGTACTTTGAGATTATATTAAGATATATTGCTAATTTTTCTTGTAATAATAAGATAGGTACTTAGCAAGATACCTATGTAATTATTGCCTTTTTTAAAATAACAAATAAAATTTCTGGTATTCCTTACCGCATCGCCATAGCGTGATTGCTAAAACAAATAAATATATTCATATAACATGACGTATAGGTACCTATTTTACAGGGTTATTTCTTATCAATTAGCATCCTCTTAGGGGCTTATTCTGTACATCAAAACCAACAACTTTTGTTCTGCAACTTTTGTCTAAACTCAAAAAAATTTGCTGTTCCACACATTTTGTCGAGGGTGAACGATGTTTTTCTATGGAACAGCCACTTTTTTTGATAGTTAATAAAAGTCATAGAACAAAAGTTGTTAGTTTTGATGTACAGAGTAAGCCCCTGAAAGGATGCTGATTGATTAGAAAATTAGAAATAACCCTATATATCTCGACTCAAATACTACTATGTGTATAAACTAGAACTTTAGATGATCAATAATAAATAATAAGAATTTAAATAACAGGTAAATTAACGTTATAAATAATATCTATTAATAAGGTAGGTCATAATAAAAAAATTAAAAATGTCAATGGTAAAGAAATTTTAAACAATTGAGAAATCGATAAAATAGTCAATGTAATTAATTGAGAACATTATTAATGATTTTAAAATAAATCATTTTTCATCATTTTTAATAAGCTTAATAAAACACAGATATTTCACAACCAATTAGAAGTGTAATGTGTAATTTCGGGATCGGGCTTAAAAAGTCAAAGCCTTTTGACAACGGGAACAACTATGTAAGTAATTAAGGGAAAAACTATTTAATATTTTAAAAAGAATCTAATACTTTAAATAAATGACATACCGAATTATCTAAGCCGTAGGCGCTTAACTGAAATAATAAATAAAAATCGATAGTAAAACAATCTTTCAAAAACAATACATTCGTACCTTATATATACAAAAAAAAGGTTCATATTTTACCTGATTCTGGCCTCTGTATAGCCGATTCAGCTGTAATCAGTAAAAAATATAAGTTAAAGGCACAATTAACACAATTATTGAATTTGTATGTAATTGTCTGAAGCAAAGTGAATGTTGCTTCAAAACGATGACTTAGCTTGTATACGATTGTTTGAAAGAAAAGGGAAGACCACGGAGGGCATTTGTGGATCATATGTAAGAAGGTAGGTGAAAACACTGGCGGTCCTCGGCCAGTGTTTTCACCTCCCTGTACAACATAACATCTACCTTCTTACATATGATCCACAAATGCCCTCCGTGGTCTTCCCTTTTCTTTCAAACAATCGTTGGAAGTTGCTCCACCGACAAGAGCCAAGCTCTTAAATTATAAATGAACTAAACGATTGTTTAGTTTGTATCTAAATTTAAAGATTATTTTAGCGCGCTCAACACAATCAATATCAAAACGTTATTAGAATGAATATTTAATACAGGGTTGAGCTGACACTGACATTAAATTTTGAATTTTTTCAATTTATGGTTCTTTTTCTGATTGCTTTTATGATTTTTTCAAAGGGGCAAAAGTTTATTAACCACAACAAAATACAATACTACTTTATAAGCTAAAACTACAAACACTACTACTACATAAAAAAACAATTGGATCATCCACAGACCCTTGAAGGTCTAAAAATAATCCAAATGCTCGCACCCACTGCCAGTTGGCAGCGTGCCCAGCATGCTGGCTGCATTGCCACGCTGAATGGCAATGCTTATGCGTTGAGCCAAATAAACGCCAGCATTTTGGTCAAGCGTCGCGTCCACCAGACGCTCAGAAAGACTTTTGAAAACAAGATGAGCTCCCGGCCGCTATGGACCCGATATCTCGACTGCAAACGGCTCAAACATGTAACCACTACCAAAGTTAGCATACTTTTATGATTACTGGTGAGTATTATTATGGTACCGTACTTGTGGGTTAAATTAATGTTGTCGTAAGCTCTCCACCCTGTATAATGTGTTGCTTTGTAAAGCACAGTAATTTAGGTCCAAAGGCCCTATTATTGAGTTTCGTACGGCTAGGAACGTCTACGGAACTTCGACAGATTGTACATAGAATCTCTATGTTGTCTAAGGAAGTTGCTAATAGTCCATACAAGTTCCGTATACGTTCCTAACCGTACGAAGATGAAAAATAGGACCCCAGAAGCATATTGCTTGCATGTTTATAACTTACCGAATCATCGTAACCATAACTGTTTAGCTAAAAATAAATGTAAACAAAATAAATTAATTGATAGATTGCAGTCGGCTGAAAAGCCTTACAATGACGATGCTTTAGCATTTATCACAAGTATTATACTAAAAAAAAACCTTTTTTTTCCAAACAAGCTTTTACTGAACAAGTACCTACTCGACAAGACGAATCAAACGAGCCGATACTCGATAGGGTTGCGTCGTTTCATTACAGAGTACCTATGACCACCATCCAACTCCATCATCAGACCCTGGTTACCATTGAAAGACGTACTACTCGCCAAGACCATTCAAATGAACCCAAACTCGATGAGGTTGTCTCATTTCATTGCTAAGTTCCTCTGGCCACCTTCCAGCTCCATCATCAGATCAGCACCATGTCATCGTGATATTGCATTGTCACGCGATTTACACATGTATGCAAAATCTCAGCTCAATCGGTATCCGGGAAGTGGATAAAATTGAACTTGCAAGATTTGATTACAGACAGACAGACAACGGGACAGGTGAAACTAAATAAAAGCTTGTAAATATACCTGCTGGGCGTTGGTTTGCTGTAAGCTCTAAACAAAGAAATAAAATGTTTATTTGAACAATTTTCAAATGGCTCTAGTCAAGGTCAGATTGAATTATCGCATTTTTAATACTCTGTAAAATTATTTTACTTACTTGTCCTCTATAACGTGATTGCTAAAAACAAAAAAAAAAAAACATTTCGTTTATAATAATAATAATAATAATATATACTTTATTGTACACCAAACAAAAATAATTACAAACATTCTTAGGATTAAGTACATTAATGGAGTACAAGGGCGACCTTATCGCTCATAGCGATTTCTTCCAGGTAACCCGTGGAGAGAAAAAGACATTGAGGATTGGCAGAATAGTCGGTGGTGCATGTATAATAAATGATAAAAAACATAATAATAATATAATATGTTATTTATAATACATGTTTTATTTAATCTTTTATATTACATTTATTCAAGCTATCTTGCCATGAAGTATGTAATAAGCATTTATTAAAAATAAAATTAAATACTTAATGTGTTCTTGATTAAAAAAAGATAATAAATAGGTACATACCGGATTGTCATACCCGAAGTCGCCACTAAGCTAAAATTGTAAGTAGGAAATCGTCGATTACATTACGTTGTCACATAAAAAAATCGTATTATACTTCGTAAAGGGACATATTTTAAATATTTTGTTTTGATAGTAGAAATTTATTTTATTTTTTGTTTCTGAAACAGTGTTGCTCAGCGAACACCTACATGACTTTACGAACTACAACCATTGACTTGGCTAAATCTCCGTACATCTCTGCTCTAAATACCTACCTTCTTTTCTTTTCTTCTTATGCTGGAGTTTGCTCTAAGCTTCGAGCAAATAATATATAAGTCACAAACGTGCAAAAAAGTGTCCGAGCCAAAACCTTGCCCAAGCTGCGTAGTGGGCAGGCTTTTTGGTTAATCGTAAGGCGTTTGCAGGCCAACTACAAGACCACGCGATGTGTCCGTCCGTCGGTCTATCCGTTAAATTAAATTCATTCACTATAATACACTCGTCACCAAGTCGCAACGTGGTCCAAGTCAGAAATCTAAAAATGGAATAATACACCTATATTATATTATTTACCTGCTGTTGGCTTCCACCTTGTGGCACTCGCTAAAAGTAACAATAAAATATCTTAGTAAAAGCTAAATTATTGTTTTGTGTTGCACCTATCTTTAAAGAGGTTCTAAAAAGTCCGAGTTATCAATCGCGTTATTGTTTTTCTTTTTTTTTTCAGAAAATTGCTATAACTTTATCTTTTATACTTTGTCATTAAAACTAGGGTATTTCAGTGACGTGAGTTGCGTAAAATGAGTCGCGTGATTTTGGATTCATAAAAAGTCATAAAATGAGTTGACTCATTTTCGGTTACAGTGTACCTAGTACAAACAGGACTTTAGTATGAAACCGAATACAGTTTATATTCCGCTACCCATTTTATGCGACTCATAGCATAAAAAATCTCTCATAAAAATATAAAACTGGCTCCGTCAATTTTTGGGGATTTTAAATCGAAAAGGTTGCATGTCGAGATGCGATTTGATCGATTATTTTATACGCTGCGAATTAACGGGTTAAAAAAATACTAAGCTACATTACAAAACAACCATGTAAGTACATCAATGTTTGTAGCTACTTTTTACGGTTGAATATAGGACTAATAACCCTGTGTGTATTAGGATATAACATACATCACGCTGCCCAGTGCGGGTTAGTTACTCATACGAAAACATTTATTCCAATGAATTTCTCCCGACTTCTTTCACTGAAAAGCCAGTGGTGTGAAAAACCCACCTAAGTTTTAAAGAACTCATTGATACGGGACTAGATTTTGAACTCACGACCTCACGATTGTCATAAATTACGATATCAATATTATCTACTTACGAACAATTGAGAATTGTATAGGTTGCTAAAGTCGTAGTCCCCAAACGCCGGCACAGTCAAACAAAAAAGCAATAAAATTGGACGCATTTCTATTTCGCGTCACTACACGTTTCTAAAACAACACTAACTCAAACAGCAAGAAATAATGAAACCACTTCTATTTATAATCCTGCGATAATTAATTTATTCGCTTTAAAATGTTATTCTTTAATTAGTACACTGATTTTTAATTTAATCGGCTAATACATGGGCTTAGCATTCTAATTGGAATTTTCTAACATGTGGTTATTACACGGTTGATTATAGTTTTATTAAAACAACGTTTCAATTTAAATTACTCAAGTTAACGCAAAATTAAAATCTTGTGAGGATTTTCATAAATACCTAATGAAGAGTGACAGAGATCTCATGAGAATGGGCATATTATCTCAAGCTAGGGAGTACCTAATTCCGTACGAAACTGTGGTACATTACATTATGGTACATTGTGTACATTATGGTACAAGTGTGTAATGATGGTGATTACCGCTGAGGCGCTATTGAACCCGAGCCGCAGGCGAGGGTCTTAAGAGAGCCGAGGACGGTAATTTAAGACGAAACTTTTAAGAACAAAGCACTCAACCAATAAAATAAAAAAAACTCTAGAACTCACTTATAAAATGTGTCATTATGTGCCTAATTGCCGTGAAATTAGAGCCACTTTAAATGAGCAAGTGTGTTGAAAAGTCAATAACTTTGTGTAAATCTAAAAATTGTACAATTAATGTTCACTGACTTAGAGGAAAAAGTCCGAAAAGTTCTCGAGTGGAGACCACGTACCGGCAATAGCACAATGCAGAGCGTAAAATGACCTCATTAAGACAGCAGGGTCACACCGGATGCAAGCCGCTACCAACCGTTCTTATTGGAGATCTATAGAGGGAGGCCTATGTCCAGCAGTGGATGTCCTATAGTCAACGGATGACTATAAAAAGCCACTAATTCGTATTTGCACTGCATTCTGCATTGTACTGCATTCTGTTATGTACAATACAAAATGTTTTGTACACATCGCTGAATCAAATATGGAAGAGCCACTTTGATATTTATTTTTGAAATCATTTTAGATACAAATAAATTTTATCTGTTTATTTATAGGTATACCTTATAAAACATTGAATTTTCATTCTATCCTACTAATATTATAAACGTGAAAGTTTGTAAGGATGGATGGATGGATGTATGAAAATGGATGTTTGAAATTCTTTCACGCAAAAACTACTGAACGGATTGAGATGAAACTTTGCAAATATATAGCTTATACATCAGAATAATACATAGGCTATAAATTATAATGATATTGCATTAATTTTCCATATTATAACAATAAGTGTTAAGTAAGTAGGAAAAATTCTGCTGTCTCCGAGCTATTCTAGCGTGCGCTCCAAGAAATGTCAAATCGTTTTTTTTTTTATTTTCCACCTCCTTTATTAAGGGTGATAAGGTAGGGCCTCGAAATATCATGCGGGCGAAGCCGCGGGCAAAATCTAGTACTACCTAAAATAAAATACTACACAAAATAAAATATCTACCTAAAAATACATTATCCAAAAACAGCGCCTAAAAATCAAAAAGAAGACTTGTCTTTGTGGAAGGGTGTTTTCAACATATTTCTAGAATCATTTGTGTGTCAATACACTCAAAAACTTCTTCAATCGTAGAACTACCCCATTTTTTGGAATTTAACAATTCAACACACTCTGCGCAGGAACGTGGATCATATTCCAAGACAGGCCCTGGACTGGAACCCACAGGGCCGACGCAGGTGTGGTCGTCCCAGGCAGGCCTGGCGCTCTGCCATGGCAGAGCCGAAGAAGATTGGCAAGACGTGGAGCGAGGTGTAGTGGGCTGCCCAAGACAGAACCGAGTGAAGAAGTATCTGCCCTCTGCCCCGACGTGGGGGACGACCCCCATTCCTCTTGTCGTTACAAATAACGAGCAAAAAACTCCCATAAAATCACGTTTATTGTATGGGAGCATCCCTTAAATATTTATGTTATACTATTTTAGTATTTGTTGTTATAGCGGCAACAGGATACAGGCAACAGATGAAAATTACAGCTGTCTAGTTATCACGGTTCGTGAGATACAGTCTGGTGACAGACAGACGGACAGACGGACATTGTAGTCTTAGTAATATAGGGTAGATATATTCGTTTTCACCCATTGGGTACGGTCCCGGTTGATTTAACCATTTAGCCATGTCAGAGACCTTCAGGCGGCTTAAATAAATGATACCAGGGCTAGCCAGTCGGCCCATGAACTGATTTACTTTTATTTTGGGGTGTATGAGAATTTGCTAAATTTATATAATTTAACTGTCTCGCGAGCCGCGCCGGGTAAAGAAAATGCCTCTCTTTAAATTGCTGTGGTAATTAATGTAGATAAATAAAAATCTATGTTTAATTTTCTAAATAAATAATAGGATACTCTAGATAATTACAAATTAGATTTAGTAAAATTTTCAGTATCTAAGTCTATAAAAATAATACAAAAAATTGTGCTCGTAGAGCTTAGTAGATAATAGGTAGCACTCTCCTTACAATCGTGAGGCTTAAATCCCGTCCTTTTGCAAATGAGTTCTTTGATCTCTACGCACTATTTAGAATTAATGTTATGTGATTTACTCCTAACTGTATAATTCTGTCAGGCCGTGGTTGTCTAGAGGTAGTGACACCCGCCTTACAACCGTGAGGCCGTGGGTTCAAATCCCGGTCCCGTATTAATTAAATTCATGAATTAATGAGTTCTTTGTAAAATACGTACTTTATTACGGAATTTATTATTTACGGAACTTATGTACGGAAATTTATGTACGGAATTTCACATCTCTGGCTTTTCGGTGATGGAAAATATCGTGAGGCAACCTTCATACGTCCCTAGAAGAAGTTCGATGGCGTATGTGAATCCACCAACCCGCACTGACCCAGCGTAGTGGATATGGCCCAATTACCCTTCGTGGGTAGGCCTACGTCCTGCAGTGGACTATAAAAAGGCTGGTACAGTACAGATAATAATTGTGTATAGGTCTTCATCTGCATTACGTTTCGCGGTTTCGTTTCATGTAGACGGGGTTGCTTTAAGACCACACAATAACCTAAATTGCTTAAATGATAAAGTTGATAATTGAATTCATATCAGTAGTCTATTATAAAAAAAATTGTATAAGCCGAATGATACAATTCAGCTAATCAGAAGCTGCACAATATCCAATCAATGTTATGTTTTGTTCGGGTTAAAGAACTTTATTTACATAACTTAAGAAACAGTGACATTCTTTACCACCTAAAATAATAATAAGTAGTAAAAACTACACAAAATAAAATACCAACCTATAAAATTATACAGGGTTATTTCTAATCAATTAGCATCCTTTAAGGGACTTATTCTTTACATCAAAACTAACAACTTTTGTTCTGCGACTTTTGTCAAAACTAAAAAAAATCAGCTGTTCCATACAGTTTCTCGCGGGTAAACGATATTTTTCTATGGAACAACAACTTTTTTTTTGAGAATTGATAAAGTCGTACATAAAAAAAGTACCTACACCAAGAAGGTTCCGAGTCTGAGATTTTAAATTGCACAAGGTTGTATGATATATTCGGCATCAGCATCACGAAGGTAGAAGAAGTAAATAGGTTTGATGATGTTTTGAATTAACAAACTTAGTGCGCGCGATGTTCTAAATTCACTTTTACCTACCTTAGTGAATTATTGGTCTCGCTCTGCTTGAAGACGAGACCAATTATTAATCTAAGAAATTTACTTTATTCTCTAGCGGATAAAAACGGCTTTTGCGCTGAGATATCGAAGAGCAAAAATACTCTTTTCGAGATGGGGGGGATGAAAAGGTTTTTTTTTGGAGATGGGGGGATGAAATTGTATTCGGAAGATAATTTTCATCACATCTATTAAAAGGACTACTTGGTTCGCCTTAAAGGGCACCCAAATGAGGTATTTTCAATAAGAAACATTTAGCGGGCAGTAATGAGTTTTTCATCACATCTATTCGAAAAGGACTACTCGGTTCGCTTTCAAGTGCGCCGGAATAATCTTTGCCGCGCACTTTCTGAATTTGGAACATTTTCGTTTTCATAAGTGCGCCGGAATTATCTTTGCCGCGCAATTTTTGAATTTGGAAGTAAGTATTTGTAATGTTAATAGTGTTCAGTACCAAGAAAATAAATGAAAAGTATGTTAATTTAAGTTTTCAGTTGTTTTATTATTAGATACCTACAATATAATTTCAATTTAGTTGTAACTCTATGTTTTTTTAAATAATAAAGATTAGTTTTATTGAATAATAATATTACATTAAAATATGAAGCGCCTTTTTATTTTCTCATAGTGATGAAAAGGTGATGAAAAGTAGAGTGTACCACTCGGGCGCAAAATAATTTTTTTTGGTTCGGGCGACGTACTTTGAATCCCTCGCAACGTTCAGGATTCTACTAAAGAATCCTCCACTTCACTCTGGATTCAAAAAAGCGCCTTCGCCGGAAAAGTATTATTTTGCTCTCATATTATGTATTATACAATCTACTATTGTGGCTAATGGGCTTCCACTCTTTTGTTGCCCGGAGGGAAAGAAGATACAATAATCCAACGCCTGAGGCCTCCAGTCTACTAAATCCGACCCTGCCTCTCAAATAACCTAAATTGAAATCTGTTTGCTGATAGACTCCACAAATCGTGTCGTTTATTTCCAACTAGCTTTTGCCCGCGGCTTCGTCCGCTTGGCATTTTGATCTTTAACCCAAAGGAACATTTTATTTTTCTAAAATTATTAGAATACGTCACTATCCATATTTCAGACTATGTCCATGTCAAACGTCAAGTCAATCCATTGACATAGGAACAAGCCAATAAACCAAGAATCACTCTTTCGGATTTATAATATTTTTTTTAAAGATAAAGATTCTTTATTGCTCTCAACTGTGTACAATTAGATGTTACAACAATAATAAGACTCAACAGCTTATCCTAGCGGACATGCAATATTTAGTTTTGGCATCACTAACAAGCTTTGTATGTTATCTTAACCCACAAACTTAAGAGATATAAGTATATTATAACTATTATATATATTCGAATCATATACCTCATATATATTCATATACCTCATATTAGTTAGGATAATTTAGATAATACTTATACTATCCTTATCTTTTTCCAACAAATATTAAAAATCCGAAAGTGTGATTCTTGGTTTATTGGTTTGTTTCTCTTTCACTCAGCAACGAAGCAATGGATTGACCTTATTAATGAGGAAGTTAGGTTAAATGTCTTCGAAAAAATATAACAACTGAGGAATAAATTTGTTCCCATAGTCGAATTCCCCGAGCACTGGCACAGACAAACAGACAAACAACAGAACTACATGCATTTTGGGTTCTTCCATCGACACTAAGTCAGGAAATAAGTAAGCAAAAAGAACCAAAAAAATTCTAGTTACCTACCTATAATCATACGATTTTACGGTAATTAATTAATTCACTTAACAAGTCATTAAGCCCGATTACAGAGGCGCCAGCGTAAATTTAATAGCAACGTAAAAAGCGTTCTCTCTATCGAATGCCTTAAGTGAAAAAGAAACAGAACTATGCTATTTAGCTAATATAATTACGATGGCGCCTCTGTAATCAGGCTTATTGTTTAATTACAAGAATCCAATTTCAGTCATTTCAAACACCTAATTAATACCTACGTCAGTTTATGATTTTATTTGGAATTTTGGACAAGCGGTTATTATACGGTCAATTATATTTTTATTGCTACAAGGTACAATACGTAGCAAAAATAGAAAACATGCAAGGAGCTAACGTACAGCTATGGCGTTACAGTGACTAATTTGCGGTTATAAATAAACAAATTGTTCTAATTTCAATGTGAACCTGTAATTTATGAAGAATCTTCCAAATAGAATCAAATGGTCGCTGAAAGTATCATATACAGGGTTATTTCTAATCAATTAGCATCCTTTCAGGGGCTTATTCTGTACACCAAAACTAATAACTTTTGATCTACGACTTTTGTCAAAACTGTTGGACAGACATACAACAAAAAATGGACGCAATAGGCGTGCCTATTGCGTCCATTTTATGTACATTTATTTCAGCTCCCGATTACAACTCTTTTTCGTCTCTCAACTCCTCAAGCACTTCCAAATTCGTGTATGTTTCTCCTTCAATCGCCGTTTTATCTCCTTTCGTCTCCGTTTTACTTCCAACGTCCTTGTTACTAGGGTTGCATCTGTCGGAATAGTCCGCGTCGGGTTCGATACTCCGCGACCTCTTGGTCCGACCTCCGGCCCCTTTCCTGACGCGAGGCAGCTTGTGGTGCACCCCTCGTATATATTCTCTTTAATAGCGTTACGCAATATGAGTCTTTAGCCGCAATTTTTTTTCTTTACGAATGCTCCTGATATAAATTATTTATCAATATTAGCAATCCCTCGATATATTTGACTAGGCGTTAATGTTATATTACTAAAAATGAAACAATTATTTTTAAGTAGTAGGTAATGAGTTTATTTCAACGGAATCAACCAATTGTAATTAACTATTCGTCGTGTCTCTGAGGGATTGATTACAATAGGTATGAGGACTGGGTAAAAGAAATATTATTAAAATTAGTCCGTCTGCGTCAGTTAAATTACAAAAAAAACGCTCCGGGATTGCCGGCAGAAGTGAAAACTTGAACATAAAAAGTATTATCATTTATGTATAAAATACAATATCACACACGCACACTCGCACAAGCGCCCTGCGCTGTCTTACGAATTTTCGATCAGTAGCTCAAGCACGAACTTTCAGCGCTTTCGTATCGTTAACGTATCGAAGGCTCGATACGATTCCGGACGATGACGATAGCCGGCAGCACGAAGCGGTATCGACGGACATTCGAGTGCTCGATACGATTCCGTTAGTGACGTCATCCTATCGTAAGCAAGGAGGTGCGTGTTTCGTTCAAAAACAAAATCGTACATTACCGGTTTTATTATATTGGACATAGAAATGTATTTCTCATGAATTAAAATCAATTTTTATACGAAGATAATTCATAAAACATACACAAAAAAGAAATGCTTACTCTACTCCTAAAAAGTCGAATTTATTTTAACCAAGTGTTTGTATTAACGTTAGCTTTGACGGTTTTTGAACGAAGTGATTCCATTGGCACTTGACGCCAAACTAAATATTGAGGTCAAGTTTGTTTACAATACGACGTACGAAGACTTAAAAATATTTTTAAATGATTCCTGTCGCATTCAATAATATTATAATTGAGGAACTAGCCATATTCAGTACAAAATGATAGTGAAAGTTTGTTGGAAAGTAAGTTTTAAAGGTTTTACTTAAATCTTTTGTTATGTGCTGTTTTGTATTTTCGTGATGTGAAGTGGAAACTAATTAGATCCATTCTTTCAGAAATGGATATTTGTCGAAGCCTCGTGGTGGCCCACGAAGTCGACGTTTTGCGCAATCAAATGGAAAAAGCTTGCTAATAAATAGTGATGGCACAGGAGACCATAAGTCGGAGGAGAAATGGTGCAAGGTATGTTGTCTCAATTGCATTTTTTGCTGTTTGGGGCACTTGACATACCGCCTCTACCTTCTCGGTACTTCATACTTTTATAATTTGCTTGGCTAAGGGTCCATGAAAATAGGGTTATGCAGATAATTGGAGTGAGAGCAGCAATAGGTAAAGTGATAGAAGAAGCTTGGTTAAACGGGTTAGAATGGTGTGCATTTAGTATATACAGATGTATAACAGCTAGTTTAATAACTTATTTATTATTATTCCAGGGCATGCTGTCTGTGGTAGAAGAAAAGCCTGTCAAAGCAACAGGAAGCTCTCAAGAACTTGTACCATATGAGCCAGTTAGTAGTAACATCCAGCCAGTAGTTGCATCCAATTTTTATGTAAAAGGTACTTATCACAGTTCATTTTTCAATTATTCTTATTATGATATATCACACTATGTTCAAACAATGACATTAAACAAGTCTCAGCTCAAAGCCAAAGGATCTGTCATTTCAATCTAAATGGTGGTTATCATACATAAATTATATTTTTTTTTTTATTCCATATAGGTTTGCGTTTGACTACATACTGCCTGATGTTGAGCAGATATGCGGTCTAAGATGTAGCACGCTTACCTAGAAGATACCTATTTACTCGGGATTTGAAGACACCCACGTCGTACTTTAGCGGGAAGACAGACCCAGGCAAAGCGTTCCACATTCTCATACAAAATAAACCTTCGATAGTTAACTACGATTTAGTTTTTACTGCCTCGATGGCCCAGTAGTTAGCAACTCTGGCCAATGTGTTAAGTGGTGAGGGTTCGAGTCCCTCCTAGGGGATTAATATAGGTGTTTGCCCTGTGTCTGGACATAATCATCTATAGGGACAAGTATGTATTTCAAAATATAATGATTGTAATGATGTCCCTACTATTTCAATTTCTAGGAGGCTTTGTTCATAATACAAGTTTAGATTACACAGAGGCCATGTGAATGATGTCTGATGTATTTCTTATTCATTTGGGCCTTTTTCAGATTCGAATACTCCAGGAACGAGCACTCTGCCTCCACCACCGGTCACCTTTAAAAGAGGAGGTTCCTCTTTTATCCCCAGAAGCTACAAGAAAGAGTACGACGTAGAGATATAGAGCTCAAGGTGCATGGATAGAATATTCAAATAGGCTATAAATATTTTTGTATGGCTTATGGAAAAGTCTTAGGTATATTTATCTATAAACATTAAAATAAATCTTCTTGTTGAATTTAAATAAAAACTTTTTATTTATGTGTCTATTTAGTCTGTTATTTCTATCCACTAATATATTTTTCAAAGCTCTTCCTCTAATAAGGTCATCTCCTGTATTATTGTCATAAATATCATCTTCAGAAAATAATGACTGTTGAGGTACCACATATGAGGTAAACATAATGAACACGAACCTAGAAAAAACAACGAAAACAACTGTTTTTCTAGGTTCATGACAATAATCAACTTTATGATACCAATCAGGAATTTGAGAAAATATAAGGTTCTAGACAAAAACAGTCTGGAATTCCATGTTGGTCCCATAATGAAAGTTGCTCATTAAAATTTACCTCATGTGTGTTCACAGAATTACCCACTATCTACACCTTTCTTAAACACGTTGTATAATAAAGAATTATGTGAAAATACTAGTGGTATTTGCATTTTTAGCATTCCGTTGATTTTACTAATATCCGAAAGTATCTAAAACTACTCAATATTGTAAAATAAGAGCGTAAAAAAACAATTTTATACAACTCGATACTAACTCGATACCAACTCACCGACAAATTCTAAGTGAGACAACTTCCGATAGCCAGCCTTCGAAATCCTCGATACGATACGTCAAAATGCGGTTCGTGCTCGCAATTTTGTTTACAAGTATTACGTTTCACGAGCTTCTCGATACCAACTCGATACGTTACCGATACGAAAGTTTATTTATTTAGTTCGTGCTTCGAAATTTAGTTCCTTTTCCGTACGATAGGGGCGCTGTTCATTTTTCATACATTTCTTTCTCGATAACGATACGAATATTTTTTCGCAAGGAGTTCGTGCTCGAGCTACAGGTAATGTGTCCTGACGCGAGTTTATTTTTTTTTTACACATCCCAAAAAGTGCACAATGCCGCTTAAGAAGTTATCACTTCAAAATAGTGGACACGTATTAAACTAACGACAGCAAAGATAAAACGAGTCGAGGAGTGGAGGCACGCGATGTCACTTATATGTAAAACTAGCAGCGCCCCGCGGTTTTACCCGCGTTGTGCCCGTTCCCGTGGGAATTTCGGGATTTTTTATACATATAAATCTTCCTCTTGAATCACTCTATCCATTAAAAAAAACCGCATCAAAATCCGTTGCGTAGTTTTAAAGATTTAAGCATACAGACAAACAAACGGAAATAGCGACTTTATTTTATACTATGTAAGGATGTCTACGTCCTAAGAGTTACGCGGAACTTAAACGGTCTATATTTTCATCATTTTCTGTATAATCGACAGAAGAAAATACGTGTCTAATAATACTATCAGACTACTAACTGACGGGCTAATTATATTTTTTAGTAATCTAGCCATCACGGCTATTACGTCCGTTTTCTATACATTTATTTCAGCTCCCAATTCCAGCTCCATCTCGTCTCCCAACTCTTCGAGCATTTCCAAATTCGTGTACGTTTCTCCTTCCGCCGCCGTTTCATCTCCTTTCGTTTTCCTTTTACTTCCAACGTCCTTGTTATTAGGATTGCATGTCTCGGAATAGTCCGCGTCGGGTTCGATACTACGCGACCTCTTCGTCCGCCTTCCAGGTCCTTTCCTGACGCGAGGCAGCTTGTCGTGCACCCCTCGTATGTGCTCGGCCACACTGGCACGGAATAAGAACTTTTTGCCGCAAATGTTGCACTCGAAACGACGTTCTTTGGTGTGACTCTGAAAGAAGGAAAAAGAAATAAGGGAAACAATTTAATAAAGAGTGCAGATACGTTTATCGAGATCGTACACCGCAGGTACGCCGCGAGTTTACCTCTCTTTTTCAACCGAAGTTGAAAATATTCGGGTGGTTGCGCGAAGCGTTTTTTGCCCATTTCACTATTTTTCCCCAGATATTTATTAGTCTGGCATTTTTACGTAACGTACAGGACCAACACTAACACCGACTCGAACACCATTCAAACGCCGTTTCAATTTTACGAAAGCTAACTGGGAACAATTTTCCATCGCCATAGTTAACCAGCTCCGTGAAGTCGACCCTTCACCAACTAACTATGACAAATTCGTAGAAGCCGTATGGACCGCATCCCGCAAACACATACCAAGAGGTTGTCGCACTGCATACATCCCAGGAGTTGGTCCCAATTCCGCAAAACTACTAACAAAATACGAACAACTATATTCTGCTGACCCCTTCTCAGAAGACACTCTAAGCACAGGTGAAGAACTTATAGAACAAATCGCTGAAGATCGCCAAAAGAAATAGATTAAAGTTGTTACTGGTATAGACATGACGCACAACAGTAAAAGAGCTTGGTCAACGATCAGAAAACTTACAGGAGACCCACCTACAGCAACCAATCCAGGCCAAGTTACCGCAAACCAAGTAGCGCACCAATTGATGCTTGATGGCAAATCTCCACACAAACTGCAGAAAAAACACAAATCACTAGACAATGATCGCACGGATATAATTCTCACTCTCTGAACTAATCCTGTGTATCAAATCCCTGAAAACTGGAAAAGCAGCTGGTGTCGACGACATCACAGTCGAGCAAATCTTAACCCACTCGCAGTTTACTGGCTTCTCGCATTATTCAATGTCTAACGTCTCAAGCCACTACCTTTGAGGAAGAAGAAGCATCCCTCGCAGAAGCCTTACATGAAATAGGGGAGTACTACAGAGCAAATGCTCTTGGACCAAACCATTCGAAAACTCAAAGCTGCGCATTCCACCTCCTTTCTTACCTTCTCCTCGCAACAGGTCCCAATTGAACACTGCCCGACCCCAAAATATCTCGGTATTACCCTTAACAGATCCTTAACTTTCAAAGCACATATCTGTTACGCCGACTTACTAGCACAAGACGGGGAGCTTGCCCCCAGGTACTCCGTACAACAGGACTTTCTATGTGCTTCACAGCTGTATAGTTTGCGTGCCCAGTGTGGCACCGATCTGCCCACGCTAAAGAGATGTACATTGCCTTAAACGACACCTGCAGCGTTATTTCCGGATGCTTAAAACCCATACCTTTAAATCTGCTTTGTCCATTAGTCGGTATTGCGCCACCAACCATCCGAAGGGACATTGCATTCGCTGTAGAGAAACAAAAACAAGAGACAGACCTCCGACATCTTCTGTATGCTTATAAACCTCTGCCAGCCAGGTTAAAAAGTCGCAAAAACTTTATTTGCCACACTGCGCCCATAACAATGGGTCCAGCTGAAGCCAGACGTAAGCTATGAATAGAAAAACATCCCGTCCCACCCAGCTATCCTCCCCCAACAGAAAAACTTCCACCGGGCCACGAAATGCAATGGCCCACCAGGCTATAAAGCATGCGACCACGAAAAGCGACGAAACGAACTCATTTCGACGTGTGAATAAGTGACAGTTATATACTTTGCCATAACGCTGTCTCGTTCTGACACTACGAACGAAATAATTCGTGGCGCGCATACTAGCCCGGCTGGAAGTCCATTAACAGACTCCGAACACAAGTGGGTCGTTGTAGATACAACATGTGCAAATGTGGCTTAGCCGAACCACCAAGGGAAGAATGCGACTGTAGCGCCACTCAGCAGACCATGAAGCATCTACTACAATGCCCACTGTGCCCTAACACCTGCACACAAGTAGATCTCTACGAGGCCAACACCGCCGCAGAATCCGTGGCCTCCTACTGGTCGAACAGCATATAGCCAAATATAAATTTTTGATCGAATCGCTGACTCGAAAAGAAGAAGAAGTCGCATTGACATAACAACCGCCCAATAATTAAATACCTTCCCGTTAATTTATTCACCTGATCCTAATAACTTTTCAAATATTTAGGGAACAACCCAAAAAACTACTTCTCACTCTATTCGAAATCTATTGTAATAAATCCACTAAAAACTAAAGTTTTTTTTTTTAATATTTGACAAAATAGTAAAATCGCGTAATTAATACACTGGTTGGTTATTAAACCTATTCCTTCTAGTGGGTAATAGAGGGGGCTATTATCAACAAATTCGACCCCATAAACCCTTGTGCAAAAGTTAACCATTTCTGAGAAAAATTGAATTAAAGTTTATTTTCCATCTATCGATGCAAGGTGAAAAAAAGATTGATGTTTCTGCACAATAATTTTATTACGTAGGAGTTTAAAAAACTGGACTCGGTGCCCACATTAGATAATTACCACAAAAAAAATTTGAAAACAAAAAAAAAATATTTTCATTTTTAATTAATACCTTTGATCGACAAATTTAAAAAAATACGTTTGCCAAAACGTCGGCCAAAAACATTTTTTCAAGATGGCGCTTGAAGCTTCACCTGGATCTGTCAGCATTTTATGATTTTATGCTCAGTAAGTGATCCTAAACTTTACAAGAAAAAAAATTTGCAGAGGAAAGGAGATAATGCAAAATGGGCTCAGATTAGGTACAGTAGCTCAAAAAATCCGTTAAACTATGATAAATAAATGCGCAGAGTAAAACAACCGCATCTAATGCTTAATTTATGAGTAATTTCACACTTTCCAATTTGATTTTTGTTCAGCCATTGAATTACTGTCATTTTGTTCACATGTAACCTTAATACCCGAATACACGAAATTACTTTTAATGGACACTGTTATTGTAAAAAATAACGGGAAAATCATTTTCCGAAAGAAACAAAGCAAATTATGAAATACTGTACCCTTTAGTGGCCCAATTTCTATGCATATTTGCAATAACTCCTTTAGTGCAAAGTTAAATTCTTTTTTTCCTGAGGCACTAGTCAAGCTACGCTACGAGCGCTACAAGGTAAGGGCGTTGACTTACCCGCATATGATTGTACAAATTAGCCCAAGATCGGAACTTCTTCCCGCATTGTTCACAGCAGAATGTCCGCGGGCCGTGGATGAGCTGGTGGGTGTAGAGCGCGACGCTGGAAGGGTAATGTTTCCCGCACTCGGGGCACTCGTACCCGCCCGCCCGGTGCTTCATGAATATATGCCTGGTCACAGCACTCCTGGACTGGAATATAGTTTTTTTTAATATACAGGGTTATTTCTAATCAATTAGCATCCTTTTAGGGGCTTATTCTGTATATCAAAACTAACAACTTTTGTTCTACGACATTTGTAAAAACTAAAAAAAAACAGCTGTTCCATACATTTTGTCGCGGGTGAACGATATTTTTCTATGGAAGAACAATTTTTTTTTTAAGTTTTGACAATTGTCGCAGAACAAAAGTTGTTAGTTTTGATGTACAGAATACGCCCCTAGAAGGATGCTAATTGATTAGAAATAACCCTGTATATCAGGGGCTTTGAGCAAATATCTACAGAGCCACAGCCCCGAAGTGAAAGTAGTAAAAAAATGTCCGAGCGCCGTCATACACACCAACTTAGATATTTACATTGAATAATTCACAATGACCCGTGTTCTCGGATCTCGATGTTTATGTCACCTAATTAGTGCTTGTAACCGAGCACCGGCATCGCGCGGCGTTGTAGTCGGCTTGCAATCGCCTTACGACTAACTAAAAAGCCTGCCCACTAAGTAGCTTGGGCAGGGTTTTGCGTCGGACACTTTTTTTTCACTGTTGTGACTCTATCTATAGAGTCACAATAGTGAAAATTATCAAATATCTATATTTGCTTAATATGATATATTATATATAATATGATATATTAAGCAAATCTTTTAGGAGGCATCTTTTAACCCTGGAGATAAGCGCATTAAATGCAGGTTTTGTACTTTTTAAAAGCTGAGTTTTTGGTATTACGTTATCATGGAGGTGTACAACAATACCCAGGAGTCAGTCAGCTAGGCTCCTTAACATTTGGTGGGGTTACCCGTTTGAATTTAAAAAAAAGTATCTTCCAACTATTTCTAAAAGCTGAAACTTGGTGTATTGGCCGTTATTTGTTATACAAGAGTGCAAATTTTTAACCGCGTGCTCCATTTCGATGACCGAGCAGGCGACGGATTCTAAAATTAAAATCCTGAGCGTTAGCGAGGGAATTAAAAGAGCACAACGTGAAAAATCTTTGCACTCGAGTGCAACACGTATCTTTTCATCACACCTCAGCGAGAAAATGACTAAAGTCGTCTACATATCGTACTGTTTCAAATACTTCTCGCGTAATTGTAGAGGAGGAGGAGGCTTCTTATTAGCGAATTACCGTCTGTTTCAGTCAATTCTGTTGGCGTCAAATAGACTTCCTCGACGCTAGAATTACTCTACTCATTTCAGGATTATCACTTGTTATCAAGTTTCTTGTTTTATTTAACATAAGGTTTTAACAATATGACGTGAAAATAAAATGGCGCGCGCAAAGTAAATTTTAAAAAAAGTAGGTACACCAAGAAGGTTCGGATTCTGAGTTCCTACCAAATTAAAAAAGATTGTAGGTATGATAAATTCAGCACCATGGAGATAGAAGTAAATAGGCTTAATGATGTTTTGAATTCACAAACTTGATGCACACGACGAAATTAAATTTTACTTTATCCTCTAGCGAATAAAAACGGCTTTTACACTCAGATACCGGCGAGCAAATATACTCTTTCCGAGATGGGGGGATGAATAATTGGGGGGTTTTCACGACATTCAATCACCTGAAATGTGAAACAGGGCCTGTCACCGCAATATTTGTATTTTGATTAGTGATATGAAAATAACAATAAAACAGCAATTTTTAAAGCACTTCTTATAAAGCCAAGAAATTTTCAAATATGTTTTGTGAGGTCGATCCTCGGCATTCTTCTTTCAGCTTTTAGCAAGTACTTGTCTTTTTTGCGCTTACCTACAGGGCTATTATACACGGTCTCTGACCTCAAACTAAGCAACGCTTGTGATATGGCTGCCAGAGACTGATGTACAAAAATGTTGTTCCATAGAAAAATATAGTTCACCCGCGACAAAATGTATGGAACAGTTGATTATTTTTTTTGAGTTCTGACAAAAGTCGCAGAACAAAAGTTGTTAGTTTTGATGTACAGAATAAGCCCCTAAAAGGATGCTAATTGATTAGAAATAACCCTGTATAATAATATTTTTAAACACATGCTTATAACACCCAGACACAGAGCAAACATCTATATTCATCACAAATATGCTTGCCCTGGGTGGGAATCGAACCGACGCCTCTTTGAACCGCTCTAACCCAGGAGTCACAGTCACTGACCACTGAGCCACCGAAGCAGCTTTAGGCATAGCTAACCTTTGCTTAGTTTGGGATCAGAGACCGAGAGTAAGATGTCCCTTAATATTTATCTTATTTATTTATAGACATGACAGAGATGCAGGTAGGTAATGACGTGTGTGTGTGCGTGTGTGTGTGTGTGTATCTCACCTTGAATCCCTTTCCACAAATATGACAGAGATGCACGTAGGTCTCGAGGTACGCAGTATAGATGTCTTGTCCGGGGTGCTCGAGCGCGAAATGTCGCAACAGCCACTGGTAGTTCGCGCCCACTTTGTTGCACTAATACAAAGGTATATCTTAAAGTTATTATTGAGATAAACATTTCAAAACTTTGCCGGGATCGCAGGATTTGAACCTGAATCTTTTTGGAACACCGGTCCAGACGCTTTAGACGCTCACGCCAAAGATCTTGCAAAATGGGACTAGACAGTGTACAGTAGCTCAAAAAATCCCTTGAAATATAGTAAACACATGCACAGAGTAAAACAAACACATTGAATGCTTAATTTGAATGGAATTTCATATTTTCTTAATTGATTTTTGTAGGGCCGCCATCACTCCGCCTAATTTTACACGCAATTTCAAAAGATAATAAGATCCGAACATATGAAATTCCTTTGAATGAAGATGTTATGAAAGAAAATAATAGCAAAATAATTTTCCAAAACAAATAAAGAAAATAACTAAATACTGTCTAAGCTCGCTATATTTTTTTTTTTTGCATTCTCTCTTTTGTGAAGGGTTTATCTCTTTTACCAACATTACAGTGCGACATAAAAGACTTGAAAATAAATGAGGTCGCCACTGTCGCTTTGTTAGCATAATTTTTTGCATAATGATACTGTTTCCCTGTTCACAATCCACCAAATAGCACAAAACGAGAAAAATGCTAGAATGTTAACAATGATTGACAGCTCAAGTTGTGGTTCCAGCAAAAGTGATAATTTAGTTCCCGAATAATTAATTTCATCTCTTTTGTGTCGCACTGTACGGTTCATAATTGACCATTGGCGGAGTAATTGCGTCACACACATACAAAAGAATCAGTCAAATTGAGAACATCCTAACTTCAAAAAAGATTGTTTAAAAACGAAGAAACATTGTAAACATTTACCAGTATACAAGTCGAGGGCTTCATGGCAGGTCTTTTCCCTACCCGGTTGTCAACACGGGACCCGCGGCCACGGGACCCCTGGCCACGGGACCTGAAAAATGAAAACGATGCTATACTAAGCGCCACACAAATCTACGGATGAGAAGTTAGCCGTGATTCGCTAATTATTGCGCATGTGTGCACAATGCCTATACAAATGGCGAAGTAGTGAGCACGGGCGTAGGGAGCGCGCGGGAGGCATGAGGTTAGCGGGCGGATGTGCCCCGGCATCTCGTCTCTCTGGCTCTCGCGGATACCTATATTTCAGGTTTTGTGCAGCGTTCTGTACATAACTTCCCATCCGCCGATTTGTATGACGCTTAGTATACAGGTCGAATCACAGAACTATAATCCGACCAATTAACTTAGTCCTCGCCTGCGCGGTACAGGGGAGCGGGGGTAGACGACAAAGGGGGACTGAGACAGGTGACAGACAATGCGAATGACATGTCAGATGTCAGTAGTAAAAAGAGCTAGCTCTGAGAATCTTGTGGAGGAGCTAGTGGTGAACTGTGATTAGAACAACTCGAGTGGTGATTCTTATGGCGGTTATATGTGAGAAATATGTGTTTTTGCAGTTATTTTCTGACCTTTCTGCATGATGTGGCAGGTTTAAATCTTGTTATTCATATCTTCAGTTATTAAGCGAACTTTTAAAATACTTGTTATTCAAATTTGGAACTATTTTAAAATATTTTTTTAAAAGTATTACTACAGCACTTTTGTAATTATTGTTTATCCTATTTTTCATGGATCGGTAAGTCCATTTTGAGAACTTGAAATAAATTGTTTGAGATATTAGCACCTTTTGCTTGAATGGACATTTGTTTCTAAATGTAAAAGTTTAATAAAGTTTAAAGATCAATACTGCTAAAGCCCGCTGAAAACTATTCATTCACAAATAGCGTTGCTCGCATTTTGTGATAAGGCGTTAGCAGATAGACAGCGTTTCACGATGCGTTGCATGCCTGTAAAGTGAAGTCTAGCAACGTAGCGTTGCCATCCCGACCTGATTCTTGTGGCTTGCTGCTCGAGGCAGTGGTCTCAAACCTACCTATGTTCCGGTATTTCTACCGATTCCGAAAAATTCTAAAAAAATTGACAAATTATCGTGCTTGCTGCGCTCACTGACAATAAATAGCACTAAGTTGCTCATTTAATTCCTTTAAAATTATTTACTATGGAAATTGATAAATTTTCGGGCTCGCTATGCTCGCGCATATGACGTTTAGCTTACGTATAGGTACGTAATAGGTACGTAAGCTCGGGTGGAATCTTGCAAGTTAAATTTGACCAACTTCCCGGTTTCCGATTTCGCTGAAATTTTGCACGCATATGTATATCGCGTGACAATGCAATAATATGGTACCACGGAGCTGATCTGATGATGGAGTCGGAAGGTGGCCATAGGAACTCCTGTACCAAACAAGATAGACTCGTCGTGTTTGGGCTCGTTTTACTTGTCTTGGCTAGCACTCTGCAGCAACACGATTTTCAAGATCTCAAAAGCTTGTTTTAAAAAAGTTATTTTTTATAATAATTTATTGCGCACACAAATACGCGTGTAGTGTATAGTGTCTGTGAGGGTCAGTGATAAAGGAGATTTTGTACTAAGAATCGCAGTGAGTTTTTTGGCGGGAACGCGGAAAAATTATGTCGCCGCATTGATTTATTTTGTTATACTTGTGTATCAGTGATAATAAGTGGAAAATTGTGGTATTTCGTTGATTATGAGCTGATTTGCGTACATGAGTGTAGGCAAGTGATATAATGTGACATATCATGTTGTTCCGTGTTGTTACCAAAACTCCATTGACGCCTCTAGTAAAGTCTCCACTGCTTTACTGAGGTATGACTTGGACTTGACTATGTTTGGACTTGACCGCGACTTTATTGGACTATGACGTGACTACTGACTATTTTGATAAAATATTATCAAAAATTATTAAAACTTAATACTTGACACTGGCAAATGCACAACAATGCGACGCCAAAACATATAAGAAGAAGAAGAATCGCGATGTGTCCGGGCTGTAGTAGTACACACCTGGCACGCCGCGGAGGTTTGTATCCGTGTATAGTCGCTTGGTGTTTGATGAAGGCTTGCGCCGAAGCAAACGTCTTGTTGCACACTTCACACGTCACCTCCTCTCCAGCCGGCGGCGCCGGGGGACCGCCCTGAAATAATAACTATTCGTCGTATTTTTCTTCCTGGGGAGCGTTTTTTGAACTTCGCACGGTTTGGTCGTATACGGAACTTGTATGGAGCGTTCGCAACTTCCATAGACAATATAGTGTTCTCATACAATCTGTCAAAGTTTCGTACACGTTCCGAGGCATTTGAAGTACAAAAATAGGGCCCATTTAAAAAAAAATAGGTCCTCGGGGGCTCTGTTTTTCAACGTCGAACGCCTCGGACTTTTACCTACTTATTTTTACGGACGACTATTTTTTTCTCGAAATTTATTTAAAATTATTATCCATTTCACGAAAACTTTAGTGCTGGACATGGCAATTTTAAAAGAAGTCATAGACTGCAAAAGAAATCGTAAAAAGATAACCAACAAAACAAATATGGCGAATGGTTTTCGAGCTGTCACTGTCAAAGATCCGTATACGTTTCTAGGCTTTCAAATTTCAATTATAGCTTTACTAGCAGCGCCCCGCGGTTTTACCCGCGTTGTGCCCGTTCCCGTGGGAATTTCGGAAATTTTTATACATATAAACCTTCCTCTTGAATCACTCTATCCATTAAAAAAAACCGCATCAAAATCCGTTGCGTAGTTTTAAAGATTTAAGCATACAGACAAACAAACAAACGAAAATAGCGACTTTATTTTATACTATGTAAGGATAAGGATTCTGGGGTCTGATTTTTCAACTTCGCACTGTTTGGTCGTATACGGAATTTGTATAAAGCACTCGCTACTTCCAGAGACAATTTAGAGTGTTTTCATAAAATCTGTCAAAATTCCGTATACGTTACCAGTCGAAATTGAAAAATAAGGCCCCTGGACCTGTCTCTCTCCATCCTAAGATGGCCTAGAAGAAATCACTTTTAGTGTTAAGGACGCCGGTTGCTTCACATAATTAAGCTTCTGTTTTTTTCTTTTTCTGTATATTTTAATATCTTTGTGTGTGAATCAAGAAAGCCTCATCAATCAATTAATCAATAACTGTAGTTGATTAGTAGTAGTACTGGAGCGAAGGGTAAAAAAACTAACAAGAAAATCAGGTGAAATCAGTACAAAAGTGCGTCAACTAAATACTAAGGCGAAAATCTGTTCAAAAATTCACTTTCAGTCTTTCACTTTCATTATTACATAATTCTTCCACATTCATCTCATACTTTGCTTTTTTTATGGAATGCATAAGAAACTATTTAAAAACAACATTTGCAGAAACTATTAAAACAATATTGAAGTGAAACTTCTAATGCGACTTCCAACAAGGTTGCGTTATAGTAGTTTATGCAACTGTCATATAATGAAGTAATAGTAATAATGAAGTAAAGTAATATAACACGGGTATTAAAACACTCGTTGCTATTATGAAACTCGCTGCGCTCGTTTCATAAACTCACACTCGTGTTTTAATACCCGTGTTATATGCAGTTGCATACACTACTTTATCTTCACAAATAAAAAAAAAACTTATTGCGAAACATTAAATTCACGCTTACGTGTATTGTCACAGTGAACTTGGCACCATTAAAATCTAACCAATGAGAGCGCAGCTGCGCGCGCAGGGCCAATCAGGAGCGAGCGCGCGATGTTATAATGAGATTTTACGATATCGATGTGGATATTATAACATCATGTGAAATTGCTTAAATCGAGTGTTTTGTTGTCTGCGCTTAACAGTAGTCATTATAAGTCAAGTATTGGAAACATAAGTAGAATGTTACAACATTAGTTTAGATAAAACATTTAACGCTACCATGGAGGGGGTGTGAAAGCATTGTTGCGTTGAAGTTTCACTTCTTCCGGGCGGAGGCACTCCACGTGCATTTTTTTTCATATTATTTTGTATATTTTACTTCGTTGTTAAGTTAGCAGATTAATATATTTATGATAGAGCGTAGTGAAAATAAGCGTGAAATTTATTATTATTTTCTCTATTTTGTAAAATTATGTTTTTAAATGTATAATAATTGTAATATTATTATTGTAAGATTGTTTTTTTTACCAATCGTGCAAAACAGTTTCCGAGCCAAAACCCTGCCCAGGCTACGTAGTGGGCAGGCTTTTTAATTAGTCGTAAGGTGATTGCAAGCCGACTACAACGCCGCTCGATTACAAGCACTAATTAGGTCATTGTTAATTATTTAATGTAAATTATCTACGTACTTTTGTATGACGGCGCTCGGACTATTTTTCACTACTTTCACTTAGGAGCTGTGGCTCTGTAGATATTTGCTCGAAGTAGTTACCCGATGTTTCTTGGCGATATGTGTCGTCAATCCCATCGAGGATCCGAACCCCCGGCCGCAGATGGTGCAGTCGTGCTCACTCCTCGGGTGTGTGTTCATTTGGTGGCTCAGGAACGTTGACCTGCTTCTGTTGAAGGTTGAACCGTAGAATAAGAACAGTAACAGAAACCGTACTAAAATGGCAAGAGATTACATCACTTTGTCCCATTTTAAATATGAAATTTAAAAGGTGTTAGAAAAAGATGCACATACACCCGAACTTACGTAATTTCGAAGGGTTTCACAAACTAGCATTGAGTCCAAATTCAAAAAGGTAAAAAGTAAGAAGGTAAAATGATTAGAGATTTGAACCTTCTTACTGGAACTAGAGGGTTTAAATTTCCGAAAAAGACAAAAGATCAAGTTTAACCAAATTTTTAACCATTTTGACATTCCAACTGCCTGATTGGTGATTTTGCCGTATGCGACAGACATTGCTTTTTTTTATTCCACTCACTCTCGCGTATGCTGTATAACCAGATATGAATAAGACAGCTGTAACGTAGTTTTTATTTGAGTATAATTTAGCAATACTTTTATTACTTGTAATTCTTCTGAGGGTTGAACACAGTAGAGGTTCTGCCCACTATTATATAACGTACCATACCTCGGCCCACTATTATATAACGTACCATACCTGACTGCCTCGGTGGCTCAGTGGTTAGTGACCCTGACTTCTAGGTCAAAGAGGCGTGGGTTCGATCCCCACCCAGGGCAAACATTTGTGTGATGAACATAGGTGTTTGCTCTGTGTCTGGGTGTTATTTAGGTACTATTTATATAAGTTTGTGTTTAAAATAGGTATATGTAGTTTATCAGTTTCTGACAGCCATTTCACAAGATTTGCTTAGTTTGGGGTCAAAGCCGTGTGTAGGATGTCTGTCCCCTAATATTTATTATTATTATTTATTATACCATGACCGGGCTCGGTCCGTATTAGGCAAAAAAAATCTTTTTATCGATTAAGAGTACACGTTACTAAGACGTTCGAAGTTCAAAAACACACCCCCGGGGACTAATTTTTGAACTGCGCACGCTTTTGGTCGTGTACGGAACTTGTATGGAGCACTCGTAACTTCCATAGACAACATAGATTATTTTCATACAATCTGTCAAAGTTCCGTATACGTTCCGAGGCGTTCGAAGTTGAAAAATACATCATCTGTGAAAATTTCAGCTGCCTAGCTATCATGGTTCATGAGATACAGCCCGGTGACAGACAGACAGACAGACGGACAGACGGACATCGAAGTCTTA
Organism: Hypomecis atomaria; assembly: GCA_964007245.1. Classification (NCBI taxonomy): domain Eukaryota; kingdom Metazoa; phylum Arthropoda; class Insecta; order Lepidoptera; family Geometridae; genus Hypomecis; species Hypomecis atomaria. The sequence goes on from OZ023306.1 coordinate 4,082,413, forward strand.
GTAATAGGGTCCCGTTTTTACCCTTTGGGTAAGGAACCCTAAAAATGAGTCCCCCGATTGTTATACAAACAGCGGGGTAGAAGTGAAGAAAACTGAAGCGGGTAACGTAACGAGTGACCGTTCTATATGTAGTATTATTATAATTATCTTCTTTGACGAAACTTATATAATGATTGTTAAAAAAATCCGTAGTGGTCTAGTGGTAATGAGACTGACCTTACAATCGTGAGGTCGTGAGTTTAAATCCCGGTCCCGTACCAATGAGTTTTTCGGAATTTACGTACGGAATTTTACACCACTGGCTTTTCGGTGAAGGAAAACCTCGTGAGGCAACCTGCATAATGTCCGTAGAAGAAATTCGATGGGTATGTGAATCCACCAATCCGCACTGGGTCAGCGTGGCCATCCAATCACCTTTCGTGGGTAGGCCTACGTCCTGCAGTGGCCTATTAAAAAGACTGGTAGGTACAGTACATAATTATACTCACTTGTACGTCGCCTGGCATAGTTCGCATTTATATACGGTGCCATTGTGCTGCTCGTAGTGATTTATCATCGAAACCCTGCAAACAACAAATGTAATACTTGTTTCAATAAAGAAACCATTTGGGGGTTCGTGTCATCTCGCTTGCGTAGCTAAATGAGTGCGAGCAAGAGGAGGCGAGCTTTCGGATGTTTTCTTTTTTGAAAGGAGTATACCTAATGTGAAAAAAAAACCTTTAAACAAAATGTACAACCAAATAATGTAATGCTAAAAATTGATTTATATGTACTAGCGATCACATAATTGTAGTCTTTAGAATTTTTATTTTTGTGATAAATAAAAAGATCTTAAATAAGTTTCCATTCAAAACTTTTTATTTTTCCTTATAATTACAAAGTTATACCTAAAAACTGATTACTTTGACAACCACGACAACGAGCGTGTGATGTCATAATGTTACATCTTCCATCCATCCATCCATCAGCCATAGGACGTCCACTGCTGGAACAAGGCCTCCCCTATAGATCCCACTAATATTATAAACGTGAAAGTTTGTAAGGATGGATGGATGGATGGATGCTTGTTACTCTTTCACGCAAAAACTACTGAACGGATAGAGATGAAACTTTGCAGTAATATAGCTTATATATCAGAATAACACATAGGCTATAAATTATAATGATATTGCGTAAATTTTCCATATTATAACGATAAGTGTTAAGTGAGTATGTGATTGGAACATACTCGGACTCGGACCGAGTCTAGATAGAGAAATACGAGTATCATAACAAATGTCTAACTATAGTCAAACCGCTAAACTCAGACATCGCCTGCGCGGGTACAGGGGCGCCGGGGGAGACGACACAGGGGACTGAGACAGGCGCGGGCAGCGGGTCCCCGGCGCCCGCGCCTGTCTCAGTCCCTTGTGTCGTCTCCCCCGGCGCCCCTGTACCGCGCAGGCGATGTCTGAGTTTAGCGGTTTGACTATAATTATCTACAGTCTAGATCTAGAATTACACTAAATATTTATTCAAAACAAAGATTTGAAGCGGAGTTTCCGCTAAGTAACGCCTGATTCAATCAACTAATTATCCGTGTTTTTAACCCCCGACGCAAAAGAGGGGTGTTATAAATTTGACGTGTCTGTTTGTCTGTCTGTCTGTGGCATCATAGAGCCCGAACCACTGAACCGATTTCAGTTTAGTTTTTTTTGGATGAAAGGAGATTTAATCGAGAGTGTTCTTAGCTATGTTTTATAAAAATCGATTGAGCCGTTTAAGAGTTATGGTGGGTTAAAGTGGGGATGGAAGAACCAAAATTCTACAAATGTGCCCAAAATGGTTGTCAATTGAAAGTTTGTTGTCAAATATTTTTGTGTCGGAGGTTTTTTTAATTTTTAATTTATAACTAATTATTGCGCTACCGTGGCTCGGATGACACGTTAAATTGTAGGCCCCGGTTGTTTTAACCGTTTAGCCATGTCAGAGGCCTTCAGGCGGCCTAAAAACTCTGACACCAGGGCTAGCCACCCGGCCTATACGAACTTACTTACTTTACTTACTAATTATTGCAAAATTCCTAGGAGTTTTGCAAAAAAAACGGTTTATCTAATCTTACTGACATATACAAATGTAAAACTAGAAACGAATAACTACAAACTAGAATACAATATTAGAAAGGGCCGGAGCAGCACCTGTAATTTGTAATGAGGGGGCACAGTTTGCATTTGTAGACAACCCTGTGGACTCTCATGTGCTGACTGACCAGATACCGTGAGCGGTACCGCACGTGGCAAATACTGCAAGATACTGGTCCGCTGCTTTCCTGTAAATTACGACAAACATTATACAAATCATTGAAGAATCATATACGAGAACTGAAGATTCGTGTCTATGACGGCGACAGCCAACCGCCGGCCGGAGCCGGCGACCCGCGCCGATCGGCCGCAGTTGCGATTAAACAAAATGGTGGAACATATCAGGCGTCAAAATATTTTTTTAAAAAGTAAACATGGGGAAATGTGTAGTAAAAACCTGCAAATCCCGTTCCCAATTTCTTCAAGAAGCTTCCGGAATTTCTTTCCACAGGTAAATACGTTTTACACCATTCGTATTAATTGAAACTATCTCATAAAATATCATGATTTTAAAAATGAATAATTTTACAGTTGGTGCTGCCAGGTGAAACATGACTTTGTTTCTCCATAATTATGGGAGATTTCAACTAATCAATAATTACTTTTTTGATATTATAGAATACCCGTAGACGAAATACACCGTGATAATATGACTTTATTCAATACAAGAAGACAAAGATAATAATAACAAATCCGGTACCTAGATTAATAGGCGGCATTACCGTCTAAAGCGATTTTAAATAGGTAATAATAATAACAATCATTAAAAAAAATACAATTATTGATTGTTATGAATCAAAAAGCAGAATTAATCAGGCCTAAATAGGTTACGTTTTGTTACTTTTAGTTTAATCATAGTTCTGTTATAGCTAGACGGCATCAGGTATCTTTGTCCGGAGATTGAAGTGCAGGTATAGTTTTGTACACATTGGGCTACAATTATCAAAGAAGTTAATACTTCTTCTTGATTATAATTAATCAAGTGGTACGTGATGAAAATGCGCGTATGGGTATGTATGAGTGACACAGACTGCACGCGGGCCCTGCGGGGTGCGTGCGGTGCGTGGCAAGAGCTTGCGAACTCGGATGCGGGTGGCGGCGAGGCGTGGCCAAGCGATGGCTATGCTAGCTGCTACATTCTAGTAGCCTGCCTGTTACATTTGTAATTATTTACTCCGACTGTTCCAGAGTAAAAAAAAACATCAGTGCAATTTTCAAAACAATGTTGAAGATTCTTCATACAATGCTTTTGAATTATTTTACGGAATATCCTGCCGTACATCAATAACCCCTTATAACACGTTTTTGATGATTAAGTATTATTATAGTCATAATTATTTTGATTATCAAGAACGCATAAATACTGGACGGATAAATTAATAATATTTTTGTATTAAATATTTTTTTCATAATTACATCATATTTTATTTATTATTACTCAAATTCATTCGTTATTACTAAACTGTTGATTATTTTAAATATCGGTTTGTATCACTGACATTGAGAAGATATCGTAACATTTTGGGGAAATTTTCAATCCAATGAACTGGCACCCTAACTAAGTTTTGTCCGATTAAATTTTATAATGTTGCTATTTCTGTCTCTTATCAACGTCTTACCGTACTTTAGCAACTAGTGTAACAGGGATAAATATATGATTCCTTGTTTACCTACCAACGATATTCGGGCGGTAAATGTGTCGCCATGCTTAGCAACGCAGTTGTTTGAGTCAAATTGAGTCTTCATATCTCGACATATTAACATCATTGATACAAATGTATTAAATTCAACCGACGTCATACAAGGGTTCTCAATTCGTCTGTATGTTTTACCGGGAATTTTGAGTCGTCCCCATAGTAAAAGTTGTTCGTAATTATGGTCTCAATCACCCCCTTTCGGTTTGGTACATGCTAAGCAGATAACCCTGTATAGTACACAAAGTGATCCTAAAAGGTTTCTATTTTTTTTCTTTTTTTTTTTTACCCTAAAATACTAACTGAAATGTTTACTATGGCCAAACTTGGAATTAGAGAAAAAAATCAATAGTTTTGTACATTTTGGTAATTCTAAGTCGCGATTTTGTATGGGACAGCTACTATTTTAGGGTTCCGTACCTCAAAACCTCCTTACTGCTTAATATGCCCATAGAGAAACCCCTGTAAAAAAACTGCACTTACATCATGACACTTTTGATGATATTTCAACATTTTTTCACTCTTAAACCCTTGATAACAGACTTCACATTTGAATTTGGCCTCGACGTAGCACTCATAAGTCTTCCGCCGTTGAAACTCCTCTAGCATTTCCGTTTCTGTGGTCAAGTACTCAATGTTGAATATGGACTCGTATTGGTTTTCGTTCTGTTTGTTTTGAATCTTTCTGAGTATTGTCGCTGCGCACGGAGTTAGCGTATTTACGTCTGAAATCATACGGACAGTTTGGAGAATATTAGCGCCATTCTATTTTTTTTAATTTGTGTAGATTTGCGTTTGACTACACACTGCCTGAGGTTAAGCAGATGTACGATCTAGAGTGTAACACGCTTAACTAGAAGATACCTATTTAATCGGGATTTGGAGACACCCACGTTGTACTTAACCGGCAAGCCAGACTCAGGCAAAGCGTTCTATATTCTGGCTGTTCGTATGAGGAATGTGTCACCCATCCATTCATCAACCGTAAGACGTCCACTGCTGAGCATAGACCTCCTTTATGGACTTCCTTACTAATATTATAATTCGAAAGTGTGTTTGTTGATTCATTGGTTTGTTTCTTTATCACGGAGCAACGGATTTAATATTTTGATATTTGGCATGGACATAGTTTGAAAGACGGAAAGTTACCTAAGCAACTTCTTATCCCGTATTAAAAAAATCGTGGTTCCCGTACGGTAGGCAAAACACTTTTTAGGGTTCCGTACCCAAAGGGTAAAAACGGGACCCTATTACTAAGACTCCGCTGTCCGTCTGTCTGTTTGTCACCAGGCTGTATCTCATAAACCGTTATAGCTAGAAAGCTAAAAACAGAATAAAATTAATATTTAAGGGAGGCTCTCATACAACAAACCTGAATCTTTAAGCGTTTTTCGCTCTATATTAATAATGGTAACAGGTAAATGCTTGAAATATTCACAGAATGCTTATTTGTACTCGTATTTACAATTTAATAATAAATAATTAAATTAAAATAAAATGTATAAAAAAATATACTGTATGGGGGGCTCCCATACAGTACGGAACCCTGCGTGCGCGAGTCCTACTCGTGCTTGGCCGATTATTTTATTCGCTTACCAACTTATTCATATCCATGTCTAATTTACACAGGCGAAATGTAAAATGGATATTAATAGTAACATTGGCTGCAGAGTTTCATGCACAGAAGAAAGACAAAAAAGGGAACTTTATGACATGATCACCAAAAAATGGCGTAAATAGGCGAAGATACCTATTATGTCTTGTCTTAAAGATATTCAGATGGTAAATGTCAGAAAATAATGACGGAGGTACCTAAGGCATTCCAATCTCCATCAAAGAGAGTATCAATTATTTCTCTTCGTAAGCATCAGTCATGAAATTACATTGTAAGAGAAGAGAAAAGAAACCGTATGTAGACCTAGAAGATACCTATTCACTCTTGACTTGAAGATTTATTTATTTGTTTATAGGCGAGCAGTGTTTACTGATGTGCCTGTATCAAGCAGAGTCGAATAAAATTAGTATTTATCTGTCAAGGATTTTTTTCCTTCTTTATCCAAAGGTCTAGTCTATTCTTAAATGTGTTTAAAGTTCTTGCTGAGATTACATCCTCAGGCAACCTATTCCAGTTGTAGACAACTCTATTGCAGAGTTTGTGGTGTGCAGTGTTGGTTTGTGATAGTGTAGGCTGTAAAAGGAATTTATGGCGTCTGCTATCGTGCATATTTTCTTTCAAGGTGTACATGTTGTGAATATCCGGAAGATTATGGAAGCCATTGAGAATTTTGAAGGTCTCAATCAGGTCTCCACGCAATCGTCGTTCTTCGAGGATCGTGAGACGAAGAGCTTTTTACCTATCTTCATAGGTTTTGCTGCGCAGAGCGTATGGAATCCTGGTGGCTTTTCTTTGTGCACTTTGAAGCAAATCAATATGTTATTTTAAAGTAAGCACTCCACACCTGGAATCCATTTCTAGCAGATATCTTATATAAGTTTTGTAAATCTTAATAAAAACATCCCTTGTTACTATATGAAAGGACTTGCGAATGACATAAATAAATGAGTTAGCCCGTTTTACTATCATAGATACGAGTATATGCTCTTCCCATTTTAAATCTGCAGAAATAAAAACTCCCAAATCGCTCTGTTGGCCTACAGATGCTAAGACAACTTGATCAAGTGTGTTTATCTCTCTAGGGTTGGTTCTACCAAGACGTAACACACTACATTTGGTTGTGTTCACCTCCAGTCCCTGGTCAAGTTCTGAATGCGGTCCAGATCTTGTTGAAGTTCTCCAGACTTTATCAATGCATTAGGATTAGAATTAGAAAAAAGCTGACTGACATTCTATGAGCTCTATCAGATCTGAAGATATCCAAAATTGTAATTGTCAGGAAACAATGACAGAGGCAGGGCATTCAAGTCCCTGGCGGTCCGCATTATGAAGGAAAAAGCGAATCGCTTAGTACGAGCAGGTGGTACGTCGACTATGCAGGGATGGTATTTATGAGACTTAAAGTCTACTGGCCCGCATTTGGCAATCTTGTACTATTATGGCCTAGTAATCATCCACTAAGTGAACTTAAAACACACCTGGTGCAGTCGGTAGGATTTCTGCCTTTGTAGCAGGGGGTAACGGTCACTCCTGGGTGACGAAATTAAATATCTGATCGGAATCTGGGTGCCAGATGTCTTTGTTTTGAATTCGTGTGTGTAAAGTGGCACCTGCGACACAGGGAATCCTAGCGAGGGCTATAAGAGAAGCATTTAATTTTTATTATGGCAATAGTTTGTAACTCACCACGTAATTTATTTATCCAGTCCACGATCAGTTGTACACCGACCTTGTCGAGACAGTTCATTATGACATCCTTGTCGAATACAAAGCCATCTTCCGCCCTAAGTTCTCCCCACGAATCGAACTTTTCCATCAACTCTGCTTTTAGCCTAAAAACAAAGTAAATTACTTCATGACCACAACTCTTTTAGGTTTTAGTAAGTATAATTTTGCTTTATGTTTTCCTTACAATACATACATTACTTTAGATACATTCAGGCCATTATTATAATCATTAACTATCTTCTTACATTTTTTGGTAATTGTATCTAAATCACAATGCATGTCCGTCAAATCGGAAATTTGGAAATTCTTTTTCTTCAACAATTTCGACGCATTGACTTTGTCGGCCCCATCCCTTTGAAGAAAAAATTGAGAAGTGAATTTCTTAATTTCATTGTTTGAATTCGTTATACGTAGATCTAATAGAGATGTTACTTCCCAATTTTCGCATATTGAATCAAGAGCTTCGCCTATGGTAAATATTTTATAATCAATCCTATTTTCTGTCGCAACTATATCGAAATCGTCTTTCTTTGATGTTGATTTTTTGGTGTGTTTAGCTAAGTAATCGTCATCTGAATCATCGCCACTTAATGTTATATCTGGTAGCTCTCGGAGCGTCAATTTTTTTCTCCTTTTCTTTGGAGGCGTATTTAAGAAATCATCGCAATCGTCGTCGCTGTTGAGACTTGCATCTTCAAGGTAATCTATTCCATCTTCTATTTTTATTACATCGTTATTTTTACTATCGTTATCTTCGCAAGTTATTATATCAACGTCCAATTCACCAGGTTTATTAGTTTTATTACTAGAATCAAGCTCTGATTCTGATCCATTCGATATTTTTACATTTGCTGTTTCACCTATCCTAGTAGTTGCAAAGAGTAGTTTATTTTGGGTGATGTCATCAGACTCTGTGTTCACATATTTAAAAAGAGTTTCCGATTCCTCTTGAATGTGATAATCTTCATCAATTTCGATTTTAAATATATCTTCGTTATGGTTTGTACTTTCAACTACCTCCTGTAAATTAGGAAACTTTATAGTTGTTGATACAAATATAATAACAAAGAACTAGGACCCGATCGACTTTAATATAAATAATCAGCCTAAAACTTGTACCTAAGGCGATCTGCATATTTATTCTCATAGGAGCTGAAAATGCACTAGGCCAGTGTCGTGGTTGCCCTGATGCCGGGGCACTAGAATACGGCATCGGTATCTCCTGCCTGTAGTAAGAGCCTACTAAAAAGGGACCCCTGGGCTCGTGGGTAGTCAGAGTTGGGGCTCTGGCTATCCACTCAAGCGGGTCCGAGGAGGACGGCAGCGTGTGTGGCAACGCTGTTGTAAAGGACAGTACAAGCCTGGTTTCACCAGGCGAGTAGACACACAAAGTGCCTGGAGCACCAGTGCGTTCTTTTTGGAGATCCCGGAGCTCCCAAGAAAGCACAAAGGCTGGCCACTAATGGGGTTTTAGTAGGTAAAATCCCACATAACCCGACTGTACCTCAAAGCGGTCGGGCATCTTTTGAAGATTTCCCACTCGTAAAAAAAAGGCCAGTATGTTCCAATCCAGTGCGCCAACGCGCTGCAGACGCGATGCAACGCTCTACAACACAGAGATGCCATAGCTAAGGCAATTGCCGTGTTTTATGTCAATAGGCTAGATAACTTAAAAATATTATTAGGTCGTCAGTAAAATAATCAATAAATATTTAGACACGTATTATTTCTTTTGTTAATCAAACAATTAATGACAAAGAAAAGAAAACCATGTCAAAGTTCGGGAGTGGGGGCTTTCTACGAGAAAAGTGCTATATTTTTCATGTGGAAAAGACGTTACGCGGATCTTGAACGGGCTATATCTTTATCATTTTCGTTGAATTATCAAAAGTAAATTTGTCTAAAGAAAGAAAAATTACGTGTTTAATATTTTTGGTCTATTTTAAGAACTAATTTTATTTTTAGTTATCTAATCAATTGCCAAATGACTAATAGTAGTTATGTGAGTGAGGGCACACAATCACACAACTAGCGTCCTCATCGCTATCTAGTACACCATCCAAGCTACTGGAGCAGTTATGCTAGCGGCCCAGAGCCACGTTCCGTTATTTTAAGGAGCTGGGCTGGCTCGGGTAGACGCTGGAGGGGGAAATGCACAAAACACCCCATGCGGGACGTCAGCGCAGGACTTATCGCCCCTACATCGAATAAGAATAAGAACTAGCGACCGCATTGCGACTGTATCGATGCAAACGTGCGACGGCATCGCTACAAAAAGTCGCCGTGGGCACGGAAATAGTATCTATGAGTATTCCGTCTTCATACAAACGGTCGGAACGCGAATCATACCTACGCGCTTCAGAGTTCGGTATACACTCGGTACACCAACAGTCACATATGGAACATTCTTCCTGCTTTCTTGTTTCCTAAGAGATATAATCTAAAGCTTTTCAAGGTCAGAGTGAATAGGTATCTTCTATGTCTGCGTGCTTCATCTTCGACCACAACGTCGCTTACCATCAGGCAAGTTGGTGGTCAAACGCGATCTTATTTGCGTTAAAAAAAAATGTGCCGTAGTGTAGTGTAAAACGTACAAACGTGTGGAATTGTAATCAGTATGCGTGCGATGATCTAGTCTTTTTTTTTTTTTATTCTGAGTAGGTCTGCGTTTGACCACATACTGCCTGATGTTAAGCAGATAAGCGGTCTAGGTTTTAGCACGCTTACCTAGAAGATACCTATTTACTCGGGATTTGAAGACGGCCACATTGTACTTTAGCGGGAAGACAGACCCAGGCAAAGCGTGCCACATTCTGGCAGTTCGTTTGAGGAATGAGGATTCGAAACGCTTGGTCCTAACACGCGGAATGTCCACCATAAAAGGGTGGCGCTTTGGTCGCGTCTGTCTAGCCGTACGATAGAAGAAAGGGGCAGGTAGGACCAGATTGTGCAACTCGTGGGCGCACTCGCCGAAGTGAATCCGGTAAACCTGACCACCTGGTAGGTAACTACCAGGCGGGCAGCCCTGGCGTGTTGTGCGTATTTGTGTGGCCACGCGGGGCTGTAAGTATTTACTACAAGGACAAAGCCGAATTAATTACTGTTAGATACCATTATCGTGCCGTGTCCGATTGCCCTAAGCTTTAATTTATTTTTGTGTGTGAATTTTTGTTTGTTTATTCATCGACATTTTTGCTAACTGTGAACCGATCTAATAAAACCTTTACTAACGAAATCGGCGGAGCCGTTTTTGAAAAATCAACAATAATTTTAAAAATTCAACAATAATGTAAAATTTAAATCTCGTAAAATGTATAATATAAATCTATACAGGGTTATTTCTAATCGATAAGCATCCTTTTAGGGGCTTATTATGTACATCAAAACTAACAACGTTTGTTCTACGACTTTCATTAATTCTCAAAAAAATGTTTTTTGTTCCATTGAAAAACATCGTTTACCCTCGACAAAATGTATGGAACAGCTGTTTTTAGGGTTCCGTACCCAAAGGGAAAAACGGGACCCCATTACTTACTAAGACTTCGATGTCCGTCTGTTCGTCTGTCTGTCTGTCACCGGGCTGTATCTCATGAACCATGATAGCTAGGCAGCTGACATTTTCACAGATGATGTATTTCTGTTGCCGCTATAATAACAAATACTAAAATCAAAATAAAATAAATTATTAAGGGGGGCTTCCATACAACAAACCTGAATTTTTAGATGTTTTTTGCTCTATATTAATAATGGTACCAGGTAGATGTTTGAAATTTTCACAGAATATTTAGTTTTATATTCCCTTCAATAATAAATTATAAAATTATAATAAAATAAATATTTAAGGGGGGCTCCCATACAGTACGGAACTCTCCGTGCGCGAGTCCGACTCGTACTTGGCCGATTATTTTTTTAGTTTAGACAAAAGTCCCAGAACAAAAGTTGTTAGTTCAAACAGAATAAACCCCTAAAAGGTGCTAATTGTCTAGAAATAACCCCGTTTTAGTCGTAGATGACACTCGTGCAAACTATTGAATTCTGCAAGGTGGAAGACGGTTATGCTATTTTTAGAGAAAAATAATTAAATACTTACTTCATTTAGACTGTCATAATCCAAGTCGATCTTGTCAATAACAATGGGTGCATCAACATTTTCAGGGCCGACATAGGTATAGTTAAATACTCTGCTGTTTTGAGGTGTCCACGTGTCTAGGTTGGATTGTGGTAGCTTTGTGTGTAGCGTGCTTGCTGATGTACTCTTTGGCTGAAAAGATACAAATCAATATTAAAAGTCATTCAGGGCCTATCTGTGTATATTATACTTTGTGAAATCTTAAAATTGGTATTTAGATTAAAATTAATTAGAATTTATTTTTAGATATAAAAAACTGATGTTTATTTTTAAACATCAGCCGCCTTACCACAAGATTTAAATACGCTTTAAACACTGCTGTTTAACCGTGTAATTTTTACTGTTAAACATTGTCTAAAGCGTGCGTAAAACTTTTGTGGTAAGCCGGCAGGACGATTCCAAGTGCATTTGTAATGTTTATGGAATAAAGAAACTGACTTGATTTTGTCTGTTCACATTTTGAGTTAGTTAAAAAAATGCAAGTTCTACTGATCAGATAGCTACTAGTGTAATTATTTGCAACATTAATTTCATTTCAGAAATACAAAGTCACTAGCTGACCTGGTGAACTTCATAACACTTTCATCTGTCACACTAATTTCGATAGCATCTAGCGCCACCAACGTCCAGATATGGCAACTTTTACATGCAGGAACATTGTGTATGGGAAAATTAAATTGATGCTTTTATTATTTTTCTCACAATTTTCTTATACTTTTCTTTCACAAGCTAACCTTTACCTAAAAATTGTAAGTTCGTGTAACTGGGTGGCTAGCCATAATGTCAGAGTTTTTAGTACACCTGAAGGCCTCTGACATGCCTAAACGTAACAATAAAAACAACACAAAAAAAGAATCGGCAATATTGGTCCAGCCGTTCACATATGATGATGTGACCTAGGGAAATAGGGATTCATTTTCCGGCTTCCAAAAAGGAGGAGATTCTATGTTTATCTGTACCTATGTTTTTTTTTTATGTGTGTTCATCGATATTGTCGCCCATTGGGAACCAAATCAATACATATCACTTTAGTTTGAATGGGTATAATTTCATAGTCCCATTTAAATTTTATTGAAATTGTCTGGGCCAATTTTAAAAATCAACAATAATGTAAAAATTGTATACTTACATCAATTCGAATGAACTATGTGTTCGAATTTTGTACATGACGATAGTCAGTTTTTGCCAATTTTTGCAAAAAATAATTATCATAGGTATATAGGACATGGGTAGATATTAAGATAATAGATTGTCACTCACCCCTTGAGTTTCCGTGAGCCATGTTTTCAGTATTTCTGCTGCTTTCAAGCATTTTTGGTGGAAGTTGTATGTTTTTCTCAGCAGGAACTCACACTCGCTACAGTACAGGTTTCCAGCCAGCTGAAGCTGAAAAGATAGATAAGTTAAATGTTGGTAAATGTTTCTATAAAAAAATTGGTTTTCTGTAAAGTTGGTTCTTGGACAATAATTTTATATCTTAAGAAAATATTGTTGAATCCATAACTGAAAAAAGAGTGATTCGGACCATCATTATGAACAACTTTAACTCATACTCTTTATTGATAACAACTAGTTACACGTCATTACACATACTAACATATTTCAGCTAACACTATAGTATGATTTGTTATTAATAAAATAAAAGTGCATTGAACAAAATCCAAAAAAAAATAAATTCAAACAAAAAATAAATTAAATGTCAATAGTAATAATTAAATATTCTACATTTCGTTATACCTACCATAAATGGTAGAAGAATGACAAACAATACAATAGGTAGACTTTGGGACAGCGCAGAAATGGAAATAAAATATCAGATGTTTCGTACATTTTATCGATTCTGAATTGCAATTCCGGGTTAAATTCCCTTAAATGACTTAAATTATGATCATTTACTGTGGGACTAACCAGTACCTCAGTAAATGATCATAATAATGGTTTTAATACTTTTAATCACCCCCTTTCGACTTCATACAGGGCAAGCAGATAACCCTGTTTATTATTCACTAACATGCAGCTGGGCTAGCCACACTAACCCACTTCACCTGAGCATATCTTCCTTCGAGGGTAGGCCTATGTCCAATAGCGGACTGTGAAAGAGTGTGTACAAGTGCATACTGTTCCAAAGCTATTGCTAGGCGGTTGAAGAGCGGATGAGTTGATAGCAAGGATCTTGGAGGTAAATAACTCTCTAAAACGAAATTTCGGTATGTGATTTTTGAAGCCATTTCTCACTTTTGATTATTCACGAACATTGTAAACAAATACGTACGGAATCATCAGTTATTTTGTTATGGTACGCCGATAATAAGGAAGTAACATTTTTAAGTTTTCTATTGGTCCGCAAGCAGATTACGCAAATATTAATTAGCTCCATGATGCTGTTTCACGTCTAAATATTGCCAAATCGGACAAAAACATTGAAAATCCATTCATTAATTTTTGAGAAAAAGTAGAGTTTAACTTCACAGAGGCCTCTTCTGTGTTCACAGCAGTTCACAGACTACTTTAAAATAGATGTTTAACTTTGATTGATTGATTGACGACATCGACGTGAATTTGTTTGAAATTGAATTTGATTGAAGTTTTTGAAGCACTTCATTCAGTGCTACCAGATGACTGTCGTGGTTTCCCAAATCAATCTTGAAATCCTCCCAAAAAGAAGGTTCTGAGAAAAAACCTCCAAAAAATCAGTACCTATTTCTGAACGTTGTATCAAAACTATTTCTAATAGACTACTTAAATATTATTCTCACTCTTGCTTTTGGGTAAGGTAGACACAACGGCGCATTGTAGGGACGTCTGTAGCAACGTATTGAGCATTGCTACAGACGTCCCAACAATGTCCCGATATACAGTTGGCTGGTTGAAATCAACCGCCTTCAATGATTTTTTATCAATAATGATAATGTTATTAGGACCTCGTTACACACACTCGATTCGATTTGACAGATGGCTATGAAGAACGTCCATAAGGGCTTTAAATTATGATGGAGTTGGTGAATCTTCACTCTTTCCATGTGTAGCAGAGTGCCCTAAGTGCACAGCTTTAGCATATAAAAATCATAAGTCGCTCACAAAATAGTTATATTTGGAAAATACTAAACAAAATACAATAGCGGAATGTTATAGCAAAAATTAGATATTTTTCACACAAAAGAATTTTCTTTTGTGACACTTCTCTGTCATCAACTTTTGATTCAAGCAAAAAACCATTCTAACTGGTCACTGAATGCCACAAGATCTTAATTATGAAACAAACTCCTTGCTTCAACAAATTACATAATACGTTAAAATAATAGTTGGATATTGTTGCTTGTAGCTAACTTCACATCCCTTGTATGATTCCTCGTTTTTCTGTCTCTTTTTTGGTGAAAAGGATGAAATTCTCCCCAACACACCATCTATTCCTACCGAAATTCAGCATAATTCAGCAACTTGTCTGATTACCTTCAAACTAAATCATCTGTGGATTTATCTTTATGTACGTACATAGTATTTCTGGCTACCTATATCTTCAAACAATGTTTCTGTAAAAAATGAAGTCTAAAAATACACTAAATTGGCAACATTAGCTACATTTATTTTGATATCATCCATTTGGACTGATAGTGAATGGGGGGCCTTAAGTCTTCAAAAAAAAAAAATCACGTCAAAGTTTGACGTGAACGTGATTTTATTTCAAACTCTCAAATTCAAAATCATTTGCAATGTTTTTGTCCATTATGGCAATATTTAGACCTTTGATTTAGACGATACTAATTAGTATTTCCAGTATCCCTTAGTGGCCTTAGTTTGTGGTATTTCCGTGAAACGGCACCATGGAGCTAATTCATATTTGCGTAATCTGCTTGCGGACCAATAGAAAACTTAAAAATGTTACCTCCGTATTATCGGCGTACCATAACAAAATAACCAATGATTCCGTAAGTATTTGTTTACAATATTCGTAAATAATCAAAAGTGAGAAATGGCTTCAAAAATCACATGGGTACCGATATTTCGTTTTAGAGGGTTGTTTACCTCCAAGGTCCTTGCTATCAACTCATCCACTCTTCAACCGCCTAGTAATACAAACTATCAAACAACAACACTTAAATAAATAACCACATTACAGCTTTGGATCAGTATGCATTTGTATACCTACAAACAA
Source organism: Hypomecis atomaria (assembly GCA_964007245.1). NCBI lineage: Eukaryota > Metazoa > Arthropoda > Insecta > Lepidoptera > Geometridae > Hypomecis > Hypomecis atomaria. Next base: position 4,097,852 of record OZ023306.1, read on the forward strand.
TGCATTTGTTCACCTACACCCTTTTACAGTCCGCTATTGGACATGGGCCTACCCTCGACGGAAGATACGCTCATGTGTAGCGGGTTAGTGTGGCTAGCCCAGCTGCATGTTAGTGAATAATAAACATGGTTATCTGCTTGCCCTGTACGAAGCCGAAAGGGGGTGATTAAAACCACAGAAGAGAGAAGGAAATAGAAAGGCGATGTGGAGGGGAGGTTTGTCGCCACGTACATGAGTTATAACTCAAGTTACGTGAAATCGTGACATTTTACTGTCTCAGTCGTTCAAGTGATTTCAGAGGTAATTTTTGCCAAAAAAATGCCGGTTTGCGCTATTATAACGTATCGAATACAAAGCAAAGACTTTAGTTTACAAAAAGGAGGAATATCCTTTCACTGGTAAGTCTAAATTGTGGGCATTTTTATATTTAAATGATTTATTTTACTGCCTAGATTTTCATTGATAGTGGTTGCAAACATTTTATCGACATCGATAAATTTCGCTAGTAAGTTAATATTTCGCAATTCGAAATTTATTGTTATTAAGTATCTGAATATTTTGATTTAATAAAATATTTGTGATTGTGGTGTAATTTTTATTAATAATTGTATTTGCATCACACTTTAACTATTATGTTCCTTATGAATAAAAGTTATCAGGTCCAATATATATACATATAAATATATAGATTGAACACGAAGCCGACTGCCGTTGCATGTTTGCTTTGATTTTCATTGATACATTGTATCTTCATTGCAGCTTTCCAGCCGATCCTCTGACGAAGAGTAAATGGATCGAGGCTACAGGACGGCAAGACTGGATTCCTACGAGTACAAACGTTCCATTTACACGTGGTTCTTAATTAACATGTTTTTTATAGTTATACATGTATATTATCTCGACATATAAAATGCTTAGATCTGAATGACTGACTGACGGATCCACGCACAGCTTAAACCGCTTCAATAAGCGGTCAGGAGAGACTTGAAATTCGGAGCGTGAGTTCTTTGTATGAAGTAGGCGTCTGATAAGAATAATTTACCGAAATTCTAACCAGGAAAATACAGACGTGAAAAATTAGAGCTAAATTTGTGTGAAACAACGTGATTTTTGGTTCATTTACTTTAGATTTTGCATTAACATTCTGTAAAAGAATTGGTGGAAGATGTGTTTCGTGTTTTATTGAAATATGAAAGTTATTTTGGGGTTTATTTTCTTCGAAGTTGATATCAATACTCTTTAGTGTTTTTGAATTAAATTACTTTTTATTTTGATGCATGTTTGAAAATTAAATCCGATTTTATTTAAGTAATCGGCCTATTGTCAGTAAAGATTAACCTTTTCTGAAATTCCTTATACCATTGTATGGTTCCAATTAACAAAATAGCAATGTATGTCTAGGTGTAAGGGTTCCTTGTTATGAGGTATGGAACACTACTTAAAGATATTTATAAATGTTGACTTATAATAAGGGACGCTAAAATAGAATGTTTCGAGAAAAAATGTATACGAACCACCCCGAATAATCTCTCCCGCTAGCACAAGCACGCGCTCTTACTCGCCCACGTAACCATTTACGTCTACGTTCAGCTAATCCAATGAATTAATTATATTATCGAGCTCCAAACTAGAAAAATATGATTGTAATTATTCTTCTCCTTATAAATATTGGCGTCGCATGGAATATGCATTTGCCAGTGTCAAGTGTAAGTTCTATTATGATGTTTGATAACTAATATTGTCACATGTAATTCAGTTGTGTTCACATGTAATGTTAGTTTAAGCTTGTTTTGTATTTACGATGTGAAAATAAAGCTATTTTTTATTGTATTGTAATTATGGTGTAATTTAATAAAATGTTTTGTACTATGATAATATTCATTATGAAAAATAGTTAAGTACAGTCGTGGCCAGCACAAAATATCTAAATACAATTGATTAGCCAACAATGGAATTTAGGCGACTTCCACCGTGTACGAAATCCAAATAGTTCGCAGGAATTGATTTGGCATCCATGTAGTACCTATATTAGAACTGATAGAAACACAAGTTTTATAAATTAATACAATACGGCACGTTGACATGATTTTTCAGTGTTAATTCCAAAAATTCCTAAATAGTAATAAAACTGCACAATCATTTTCATCAATTATATACTACCGTCTATCCCCCGTGGCTCTTCCAGTTACATTATCCATAAATTATGCAATACGTATAAAATCACATTATCGATAAAATTAAACTGCACAATTCATGTCGCCCATCACTAGTTAAATGCCAAAAAACAACTGTGATACCATATTCAAATTCGAGATTGGCCCATTTTTTTTTTTTTGGCTTGACATGTACCACGCATTTGCCATTGTTATGTAACATTAATAAAATAAAGTGAATTTAATAACTTTAACACGGCATTTAAATTATGACCAAATTAATGTTATTGGTCTTAGGTACCTTGGTGATGTGACAGAAAGTATACTACGCTCTATTCTAAAGGAAAAAAATATCTCCGATGTTAGTGAAAATTGCACAGTTATTGTGCAGATATTTTACAGTGGTAATACACACTTGGCGACAGCGGTTTTCATAGAAAATTTGTATGGATTTCCTTTCTAATCTAGTTCTGCTGTTCTGTGATTAAAACCATCATTATGATCATTTGCTGTGTGGCTAACCCGGAATTTATGAATTGCATGTAGGAATCGTTAAAATGTATGAAACAAAACAAAGTCGCTTCCCGCCATCTGTCCCCATATATGATTATATCTTTAAAACTACGCAATAAATATTTATTTATTTGTTTATAGGCGAGCAGTGTATACTGATGTGCCTATATCAAGCAGAGTCGAATAATATTAGAATTTATCTGTCAAGGAAATTTTTTCCTTCTTTATCCAAAGGTCCAGTCTATTCTTAAATGTTATATATTTCTAAAAGGAGATTAATGTTGCACTAGTAGCTCTCAGCAGAATTCGCATCTGTTCAACTGAATCAAAACGTGAAAAAATGTTAATCAAAACCTAGTCAGTCAGTTTCTTTATAGACGTTACAAATGCACTTGGAATTGTAATAAAACAATGTTTCACTACATAGTATAAAACAAAGTCGCTTCCCGCAACAACGCAACGGATTTTGATGTGTTTTTTTAATAGATAGAGTGTTTCAAGAGGAAGGTTTATATGTATAATACACCTGTGCGAAGCCGGGGCGGGTTGCTTGTGTCTTATGCATTCATTGATTTAATGCAGGTTGCACGCACGAAAACATGTCACATTTTGGCCTGAGCCGTGAATGCTAGCGAGAGCTGGGAATAAGCCATAGGGTGGCACGATCAAGAGGCCGATAAGCGTTTGGCTTGTTTCAGTTACGGATTCAACATTTTGTGTTTTCTCATGACGTTATCACAATAAATTATTGTTCTCAAATCAACTTTATTAACAACCAATTTTTTAAAATAAATATTACATTAAAAAATTATTTATCTTTTCAGCTTCAGCTGACTGGAAACCTGTACTGTAGCGAGTGTGAGTGCCTGCTGAGAAAAACATACAACTTCCATCAAAAATGCTTGAAATCAGCAGAAATACTGAAAACATGGCTCACGGAAACACAAGGGGTGAGTGACAATCTACAATCTTAATACCTGTGTCCTTTATACCTATAGTAATTATTTTTTGCTAAAATATTAGCAAAACTGACTACAATTGTGTACAAAATTTAAATAGTTCACTTGAATTGATGTACATACAATTATTACATTATAGTTGATTTTTTAAATTTGTCCCAGCCAATTTCAGTAAAATTTTAATGGGACCATGGAAGTATAGGTATTTGAACTAAAATAATATTTTTGATTCGGTTCCCAATGGGCGACAATATCGATGAACATACACAAAAAAATACAAGTTCTATGTTCGTCTGTGAACATAGCACCTCCTCCTTTTTGGAAGTCGGAAAATGAATCCATGTTTCCCTAGGTCACATCATCATATGTGAACGGCTGGACCGATATTGCCAATTCTTTTTTTGTTGTGTTTGTTATTGTCAGGAGAAAGTTAGCTTCTGAAGGAAAAAATTGCAAGAAAAATAATAAAAGCATCAATTTAATTTTCCCATGCACAATGTTCCTACATGTAAAAGTTGCCATATCTGGACGTTGGTGGCGCTAGACGCTATCGAAATTAGTGTGACAGAAAGTGATGTAAAGTTCACTGAGTCAGCTAGTGACTTTATATTTCTAAAAGGAGATTAATGTTGCACTAGTAGCTCTCAGCAGAATTCGCATCTGTTCAACTGAATCAAAACGTGAAAAAATGTTAATCAAAACCTAGTCAGTCAGTTTCTTTATTTTATAGACGTTACAAATGCACTTGGAATTGTAATGTAACAATGTTTCACTACATAGTATAAAACAAAGTCGATTCCCGCTGTCTGTCCATGTATGCCTATATCTTTAAAACTACGCAACGGATTTTGATGCGTTTTTTTTTAATAGATAGAGTGATTCAAGAGGAATGTTTGTATGTATAATACACCTGTTCGAAGCCGGGGCGGGTCGCTATTTTGAAAATAAAGTCTAATTATTTGTTAATTTCTACAATGTAGTGTACATTTACAACAGTTAAACTAATTGAAGTACAAAACATGGACCCCGTCACGCTGCAAGAGAACAATACTCTTAATTACTTATTATACTAAACGCCACACAAATCGGCGGATGGGAAGTATTGCGCAGAGCGCTGCGCAAAAGCCGAAATATAGGTATGCGCGGGAACCAGAGAGACTCGCGCCGGGGCACACCCGCCCGCCAACCTCATGCCTCCCGCGCGCTCCCTACGCCCGAGCTCACAACTACGATACGCGGCGTCGGAATTGTGCACACATGCGCAATAATTAGCGAATCACGGTGAAATGACATCTGCGGCTAAAACTCTCCGTATATACAGTATTCTTTGGCTAAAACTTCTCATCCGCCAATTTGTGTGGCAATTAGTACCTATACTAATTTAAAAGTAAAGTCTATTTTAATCTAAATACCAATTTACTCAAGTATGTTTCCAGATTTCACAAAGCATAATATACACAGATAAGCCCTGAATGACTTATAATATTGATTTGTATCTTTTCAGCCAAAGAGTACGTCAGCAAGCACACTACACACACAGCTGCCGCAAACAAACCTAGACACGTGGACGCCTCAAAACAGCAGAGTATTTAACTATAACTATGTCGGCCCCGAAGATGTTGATGCACCCATTGTTTTTAATGAGATCTACTTGGATGATCATTGTCCAAAAGAAGTAAGTATATTATTATTTTTCGTCAAAAATGGCATAACCGTCTTTCACCATGTACAGAATTCAAATAGTTAGCTTGGAGATATGTGTCATCTATGAGTGTGTAGTAACTTTTACAAGTTGATTTTTCAAAAACGGCTCCGAATTGGTGTCTACCAAGTACCAAACACTCTTAGTTATACTAAGTACTTAGCAATGACAGTGCAGTGTTGTCATCGTAACAAAATTAGTAAAAAAGCACGCGGGCGACCTCACCTACGACGCTTCTCATTTTTGCACCAAAAAAATATAAATAGAAGGTCAAAAAATATTAGACACATATGTTCCGTACCTTATGAAAGCACCCTTTATGTGGGAAAATTTCAACGTTCTCGCTATCACCGTTTTTGAGATTCAGCCTGGTGACAGACAGGCAGACGGACGGACAGAGAAGTCTTAGTGATAGGGCGCCGTTTTTACCGTTTGGGTACGGAACCCTAAAAATGATAAAGAATTTCGGCGTAACGTCACTTCTACATGAAAAATATAGGAATATAGCACTTTTTAACCGACTTCCAAAAAGGAGGAGGTTCTATGTTCGTTTATGTATTTTTTCTTGTGTATGTTCATTGATACTTTCGCCAATTGTGAACCGAATCAAAAAATTCTTTTTAGTTCGAAAGGGTATACCAAAATGGTCCCATTTAAATTTTACAGAAATCGGCTGAGCTGTTTTTGATAAATCAACAATAATGGAAACAATTCGAGCGAAATATTCGAATTTTGTACACGATGAAATTTATTAAATTATGCCATTTTTTGCGAAAAGTAATTATCTCGTAGAAGAACGTCAACGAGCCACATATTATTTATATTTTTTTAGTCATCTAGCCATGTCAAGTCAAGAGACGGGAAGAGAGTCATGTCACGAAAAGAGCCCTAAACATAATAGTAAGCGGCAGAAATGGGAGGGGGCGACCAAAAAAAGCGTGGAAGAATTGTGTGAAAGATGACATGCGAGAGAAAGGAGTTGATGATGAGATGACGTATGATAGAGTGAAGTGGCGAAAAGAGACGTGCTGTGCCGACACCACCTAGTGGGATAAGGGCAGGATGATGATGATGATGAGTCATCTAGCCATATGACACGGCTTGTTTACTAAAACATAATTAGTCCGTCAAACAAATTTTATCAAAAAATATTAGACACGTATTTTTTTCTTTTGTCTATTTAACAAAAAATTATGAAGATATAGCCAGATAAAGTTCAGCGTAACGTCACTAACCTACTGCAAATATATCGGTGCTGTATAATATAGTGAGCGAGTCACGAGCCCCCACGCTCAAATTTGACAAGGTTTACTTTGTCATCACTATCACTACATAGTATCAATGACCATTTATTGGTTCGTCTATGATAGTATAAAACAAAGTCGCTTCCCGCTGTCTGTCCCCGTGTATGCTTATATCTTTAAAACTACGCAACGGATTTTAACGCGGTTTTTTTATTAGATAGTGATTCAAGAGGAAGGTTTATATCCTACTAATATTATAAATGGATAGATGGATGGATGGATGGATGTATGGATGTTTGTTACTCTTTCACGCAAAAACTACTGAACGGATTGAGATGAAACTTTGCAATTATATAGCTTATACATCAGAATAACACATAGGCTATAAATTATAATGATATTGCGTAAATTTTCCAAATTATAACATTAAGTGTTAAGTAAGTAGGAAAAATTCTGCCATCTGCGAGCTATTCTAGCGTGCGTTCCAAGAAATGTCAAAAAAGAACTGTCAAATCAAACGAATGTCAAATCCTCCTTTGTAGTAAGGTAGGGCCTCAAAATATCATGCGGGCGAAGCCGCGGGCAAAATCTAGTGTATAATATACTAGACGACCCGCCCCGGCTTCGCACAGGTGTATTATACATATAAACCTTCCTCTTGAATCACTCTATCCGTTAAAAAAAACCGCATCAAAATCCGTTGCGTAGTTTTAAAGATTTAAGCATACAGACAAACAAACGAAAATAGCGACTTTATTTTATACTATGTAAGGATCTGTGCGAAGCCGGGGCGGGTCGCTAGTTCATTATAATTATGACGTGGCGTCTTCATCGCGTCTGTAGCGTGTTGCACTCGTGCCTGTATCACGTTGGCGCATTGGTTTGAACCATATCCACCTCACTGTCCTAGTGCAGTTTTGGGATTCTATGAGAATATGCAGATTGCCTTATAAGATTTAGGCTGATTGTGATATTAATGGCGATCGGGCCCTAGTTCTTCGATATTAATTTGTATCAACACCTATAAAGTTTCCTAATTTACAGGAGGTAGTTGAAAGTACAAGCCCTAGCGAAGATATATTTAAAATAGAAATGCATGAAGATCACATTACAGAGGAATCGGAAACTCTTTTTAAAAATGTTAACTCAGAATCTGAGGACATCACTCAAAATAACCTACTCATTTCAACTGCTGGGATAGGTGAAACAGCAAATGTCAAAATCAATACGACTAAAAGGGACAGCAAAAGTAATTTGAGTGAAAAAGTGAGTAATACAAGCAAAATAACTATTAAACTGATAAATAATCAAGTAGTACTAGATTATGAAGACATTGTAACAGACAGCAATAAAAATGAAACAGTGATAGAGAAATTGGTACATCACGTAGTTAGTGACATATCAAAAACTTCGAATGAATCAAAATCAGAGCTTGATTCTAGTGATAAAAGTAATGAACCTGGTGATTCGGACGTTGAAATAATAACCTGCGATGATAACGACAGTAAAAATAACGATGTAATAGAAATAGAAGATGCAATAGATTACTCCGAAGATGCAAGTCTCAACAGCGACGACGGTTGCGATGATTTATTAAATACGCCTACAAAGAAAAGGACACAACAAATAACTCTCGATGAGGTAGCAGACATAACAGTAAGTGACAATGACTTAGATGACCATTCCTTAGCTAAAAATACCAAAACAACATCAAAGATAGACGAATATATCGATATATTTACTGCAGAAAAAAGGATTGATTGTAAAATATTGACTATGGGTGAAACTCTAGATTCAATATGCGAAAATTGGGAAGTAACGTCTCTATTAGATGTACGTATACCGAATTCAAACAATGAAATTAAGAAATTCACCTCTCAATTTTTTCAACAAAGGAAAGGGGTCGACAAAGTCGATATGTCGAAATTGTTGAAGAAAAAGAATTTCCAAATTTCTGAATTGACAAAAAGCATGTCTTATGATTTAGAAACAATTACAAAGAAATGTAAGAAGATAGTACATGATTATAAAAATGGCTTGAATGTGTCTAAAGTAATGTATGTATTGCGAGAAAAAATAAAACAAAATCTTTGTGTATACAATAACTGATAAGAGTCGTAGTTATGAAGTAATTTACTTTGTTTTTAGGTTAAAAGAAGAATTGATGGAAAAGTTCGATTCGTGGGGAGAACTTAAGGCGGCAAATGGCTTTGTATTTGACAAGGATATCATAATGAACTGTCTCGACAAAGTCAGTGTACAACTGATCCTGCACTGGATAAAAAAATTACGTAGTGAGTTATAAACTATTACTTTAGTAAATAAAAAATTACTATAAATTAAAAATTTAAAAAACCCCGACACATTGACAACCATTTTGGGCACATTTGTAGAATTTTGGTTCTTCCATCCCCACTTTAACCCACCATAACTCTTAAACGGCTCAATCGATTTTTATAAAACATAGCTAAGAACACTCTCGATTAAGTCTCCTTTCATCCAAAAAAAACTAAACTGAAATCGGTTCAGTGGTTCGGGCGCTATGATGCCACAGACAGACAGACAGACACACAGACATACAAACACACACGTCAAACTTATAACACCCCTCTTTTGCGTCGGGGGTTAAAAATAATAATGCTTCAATGTTATAGCCCTCGTTAGGATTCCCTGTGTCGCAGGTACCACTTTACTCCCACACGAATTAAAAACAAAGACAACTGACTGTTCAAGTATTACATAAGCAGATTTATTACAATTATTTACCCCCCCCCTCTCCCCTTGTCAGCAAAAGTAAGCAAAGCTCTTACCCCCCCTTCCATTCTTACGTAAACATAAGTACCTGTATGCATTTTTATATAACTTTTTCTACAAAAGCAGAAATCCTCCGTACTGCAATAGGTGTGTCTTTAAATTCACTTATCGGATGATTAATAGGCTATAATTTTACACCAAGATTGCCAAATGCGGGCCAGCAGACTTAAACTGATACTTCTTAAATTGTATAGAACTCTTAGACATGCAAGTTTCCACACATGTTTTCTTTCTCCGTTTGAAACTAGTGGCGAACTGCAATGTATAAAACTTTGAAAATACAGAATTAAACTTGTATCGGCCGTGGCATTGGAATCTAGGACTTCCGGATGAAAACTCAATGGGTTGTGGCCATCGTAGAATTTCTAAAGAAAGGGAATAAAAATTGTTTCTTTTCTCTTACTTCTTCTTCTTTACCAATGTAATTTAATGACTGATGCTTAGGTAGAGAAATAATTGATATCTTCTTTGATGGAGATTGGAATGCCTTAGGTACCTCCGTCATTATTTCCTGACAATTACAATCTGGATGACTTTAAGACAAGAGTGAATTACGTATCTTCTAGGTCTACATACTCCATCTTCGGCTACAACTTCGCTTTCCATCAGGCGAGTTGGAGGCCAAATGTAGCCCTATATGAAAAAAAACGGCCTTATTCGAAACTAGATTTTACCCGCGGTTGCGCTCGCGTCACATTTTGATTTTGAAGCTTTCCTTTAAGAAGTTTCTCTTGCTGGCCTACCGTACGGAAACCACAAATTTATCGCAATAAAAAGTAGCTATGGCCATGCCAAATGTCAAGTCAATCCATTGCTCTGTAAAAGAGAAACAAAAATCAACAATCACACTTTCGGATTTAATGTAATATTAGTAAGACTCCATAAAAGTAGCCTATGTTCAGCAGTGGACTTCTTACATGTGATGAATGGATGGATGACACATTCCTTATACGAACAGCCAGAAAGTAGAACACTGCTTCACAATAGAGTACAACGTGTGTGTCGTACAACGATTAAATAGGTATAGGCTAGGTAAGCGAGTAACACCCTAGGTCGCATATCTCCTTAACCTCGGGCAGTGTGTAGTCAAACGCAAACCTACACGAAATAAATAAAAAATAGACGGTGCTAAGGTCGCAGCTATTGATCTCCAAACAGTCCATATGATTTCAGGAGTACACACGCTAACTCCGTACGCAGCGGCAGTACTCAGAAAGATTCAAAACAAACAGAGCGAAGACCAATACGAGTCCATATTCGACATAGAACACCTGACCACAAAAAAGGAAATCCTAGAGGAGTTTCAACGGCGGAAGACTTATGAGTGCTACGTGGAGGCCGATTTCAAATGTGAACTCTGTTATCAGGGGTTTAAGAGTGAAAGGCTGTTGAAATATCATCAAAAGTATCATGATGTAAGTGCCCTTTTTTACAGGGTTTTCACTTCGGGTAAATTAAGCCGTGATTAGGTTTTGAGGTACGGAACCCTAAAATAGTAACTGTCCCGTACAAAATCGCAACTTAGAATTGTCAAAACGTATAAAATAACTGATTTTTTCTTGAATTCCAAGTTGGTGCCATAGTTATATATTTAGCTAGTATTTTAGGGTTCCGCACCTCAAAAGGAAAAAAAATAGAAACCTTTTAGGATCACTTTGTGTACTATACAGGGTTATCTGCTTACCCTATACTAAGGCGGAAAGTGGTGATTAAGACCAATCGAATCAAAATCGGTTGAGTAGATCCAGAGACTTCCTTCTACAACCTCACACACTTTACCTCTTTATTATATTAGTATAGATAAAATGAAGTTAGCTACAAGCTGCGCAATATCCAATCAAAACGGATAAGCTAATTGCGATAAATGTATTATTATTATTCGCAAAAAATGGCAAAACCGCCTTCCAGCGTGTACAAAATTTGAATATTTTGCTCCAATTGTTGATTTTTCAAAAACGGCTCTGGCGATTTCTGTAAAATTTAAATGGGACATCCTCGGGAGTATACCCTTACAACAAAAAAATAATTTCGATTCGGTTCACAATTAACGGAATTATCGTTGAACATACACAAAAAAAACATACAGATGAACATAGATCCTCATCCTTTTTGGAAGTCGGTTAAAAATGAGACCGTTATATACCACATCATCATCATCATCCTGCCCTTATCCCACTAGATGGGGTCGGCACAGAACGTTTGCTTTCGCCACTTCGCTATCATACGTCATCTCATCATCAACTCCTTTCTTTCGCATTTCATTTTACACACAATTCATCCACGCTTTTTGGTCGTCCCCTTCCATTCCTGCCGCTTACCACCATGTCATCATGGGACCGTAAAATACAAAAAAAAACACAGCCGGATTTAGAGCCTCCTTTTTAGGGTTCCGTATCCAAAGGGTAAAAACGGGACCCTATTACTAAGACGCCGCTGTCCGTCTGTCTGTCACCAGGCTGTATCTCATAAACCGTTAGAGCTAGAAAACTGAAATTTTCACAGATGATGTATTTATGTAACAATAAATACTAAAATCAGAATAAAATTAATATTTAAACCGTTTTTCGCTTGATATTAATAATGGTAACAGGTAGATGCTTGAAATATTCACAGAATGTTTGGTTTAGTTGTATATACAATCCAAAAGTAAATAATTAAATTAAAATAAATTTTTAAGGGGGGCTCCCATACAGTACGGAACCCTGCGTGCGCGAGTCCTACTCGTACTTGGCCGATTATTAATTGAACTTGGTTTAATTTAATACATTTATATTTGACGTAATTTACAGGAAAGCAGCGGACCAGTATCTTGCAGTATTTGCCACGTGCGGTACCGATCGCGGCTACTGCTCGTTAAACACATGGCGGTCCACAGGGTTGTCTACAAATGCAAATTGTGCCCCCTCATTACAAATCACAGGTTCTGTATTGGCTCTTTTTAACACATTGAATGCAACCATAATTTTTTTAAATTCTTCAATACATAGTATAAAATAAAGTCGCTATTTTGTCTGTTTGTTTGTCTGTATGCTTAAATCTTTAAAACTACGCAACGGATTTTGATGCGGTTTTTTTTAAATGGATAGAGTGATTCAAGAGGAAGGTTTATATGTATAATACACCTGTGCGAAGCCGGGGCGGGTCGCTAGTACATAGTATAAAATAAAGTCGCTATTTTTGTCTATTTGTTTTTCTGTATGCTTAAATCTTTAAAACTACGCAACGGATTTTGATGCGGTTTTTTAATGGATAGAGTGATTCAAGAGGAAGGTTTATATAAATAAATAAATAAATAAATAATAAACTTTATTTCAGACAACTTGGTCCATATTGAAATTACACAGAAATACACAAAACCTACTAACTAGTATTATACTATACACACATGAGATTGATACAAAAAAAAGAAAAAATAGACTCGTCTTACACAAACAAATAGATACGACATGCGAAAAACTACTTATTACTTTAAATATAGGGAACTATTACTATTTGGTATAATGGTTTTTACCCAATGTTTTATTATGGGACAATCATATTTATGGCTAATGGTTTTCAGAATAATGTTGTGGCCGCCTCTCACTCTGTTGAGTAAAGATGTTACTTTCTTACGAATAATGGCTGGAAATCCATCCACTCTGGCTTCGGCGAACATGCCCGATGCACTACAGTGCCTAGGTAGCCCCAACAGCATTCTGAAAATATTATTATATTGTACTCGTAGGGCGGTTATTGACTTCTGAGTGTATTTAACCCATAAATTGCTTGTATAAAAGCACTGACAGAATGCCTTGAAAAGTGTGACTTTAACAGGGATGGAGCACCGAGAAAACCTACGAGCGATCATATTTCCCCTCACCGCTAATGCTCTCCTTTCTCTCTCAATATCCTTATCATCCTTTAAATCGGATGTAACTATATGCCCCAGATATTTAATTTGATTCACTATATTGAGGGCGACGCCGTTCATAAATATCGGAGGTACGTGTCCTGGCGCCTTGTTTCCTGCTGTAAATACCAGAATATCGCTCTTTTTACAATTATATTGTAAGCCATGACCTTCGGCATACACTTCACATGTACGGACAAGCTTTCTCAATCCACTAATTGATGGACTCAGCAGCACCATATCATCGGCATAGCTTAAATTGTTCACTTGCAGCCCATCAATAGAACACCCTACATGCATGCTGCTGAGTTCAACAATCAGTTTGTTCATGTATAAGTTGAACAATTTTGGAGATGTTATCCCCCCTTGTCTAACTCCACATTCTAATTTATACGTTTGAGATTCCCCATTCGACCATTTAACGCAGTTTAATTGATTTGAATACCAGAATTTAAATAAGTCTACTAGTTCCAGGGGTAAGGTATCCTGTAGTTTGTCCCACAAGAGATCATAAGAAACACGGTCAAACGCCTTAGAAAGGTCTAAAAAACAAGCGTATATGGGGGTTTTTCTATCGGTATAATACCTGACAGTATGCTTCAAGCTCAATATAGCCGACTCCGTTGAAACACCTGCCCGAAACCCAAATTGCGCATCGTGCAAATGCAACGCCCTGCTAAGATGTGCATCAATCAAACTGTCAAGTACCTTTGCAGTTATTGTTGCTAAAGAAACCGGCCTGTAGTTATTTCTGTCTGAAACATCCCCCGTCTTGTTTTTTAGAATCGGTACCACAATCGTCTTCATTAGTTCTTGTGGGAGGTAGGAATGTCCTATGCAAAACGTATATAACATAGCAAGAACTCTAGGTAAGTGTTTCCCGGCATATAGAAAATGCTCGATACTAAGCCCATCATGCCCCGGCGACTTCCCTTTCTTCATATTTCTAATAGCCTGTGCTACCTCCTTAGGCTTAAATCTTACTCGATTGTTATCAAGATTGGGCTTAATATCGGGGCCAACACTTTCATTTTCACGAACATACTTGGTGTTAGTCACTGGTAACGCCGCAACCTTAAAGTGGTTCATATATGTGTCACCGGTTTATTGTAAGAACGGTTTGTTTACAAACTCTCGAGTTAAATTATAAACTATCGATAGATTGTGAACGGACACAACGATGTACAATTTAACGCTTTACATTTTCGTTAGTTTGTAAACAAACAGTGTTCATACGTGAAATTGTGAACTTGTGTGTAACGAAACTCGAAGTGGACAATGATTGGTTCAACGCATCATCCCTTTTACGGCCACTCCTCCTCTGCCGGGTGCAGCCATCCACTGTTCTTTTAACGGTGTAAAGATGACTCTTATTATCCTGTTTTTTTTTTTATGTATGATCACGCATGATGATATTTTTTATTGGCTAGGTGTACCCTAAAGTTATTCCCATACCCATTTACATGTTATTAAAAATGGTTTCTAAAAAATCAATAGTACTTAAAACAATTTGATCGAACTGTCCGAATATTGTACGTAAGTCTTGATTGAAGATTGAAGTCAATCGTACTGTTTTTGGCGAAAAATAATTATTTTTACAAAGAAATCACAGATGAAAGTGAGGATTTAAACGTACGAAATTATTTTTACTAAGATCAAACGAATATACAAATTATCCAACCTTTAACCAAAATGTACTATTGACAAACTAAATTTAATGTTGTTTTCCTTTTTTTATTCCGGAACTCAGATGCAGACTCGAAGGCAGCTCACGGATCCAAGACTGGCACATGGGTCACAAATCCCTCCCAAAATTTCAATGATACATTGATTATAATTCTACAGCATTTGTTGTTTGCTCTGTTTAATTATATTCTATAGAATTCTATAGTGTATGATACACTAGCTAAAATATATTATTTGAGTAGAAGGTAAAAGTATGTTGAAAGCTGTTACTACATGGTAATGCATGACCCTAAAAATGAAAGTGACTCGTAAAATGACCGTTGGGCTATTGTCCTGTGGATCTTCAAAATTCTCGACAAACAAAAAGACATGCACATCAGTGCTCTCCGGGGTTAGTTTACGGAAAGACCCAATCTAGTGATGTGCAGTTATTTTGGAGTCTCAGTACAATACCATATTATTATTTATGTTTTGCTTTTCACATGGTACTGAAACAAGTGGCAAAATATACCGGACAAGTGCGAGTGGAAAGTAAGCCGTCTCCGCACGTGGATATTTTTTGTTTTTAGGGTTTTTTTTTATGTACATAGGTAAGTGTACCAATTTATAAGACGGTCTTTTTTGCCAATCATAATTCTAGGTCAACAGAGAGTACGCTTTATGTTTTTGTTTACCATGTGAGAATCGAAATTAATTATTAGTTTTCGCTAAAAATAGTACAATGTACTTCAATCATAGCTATCTACTTACGGACAAACTTCGAATATTATATTTTAATTTTAGCTCGCCAAACTACCATCTCAGACCTGACCAGACTGGATTGTCGTCTTCTTAGCAGCACGTAGCCAAAGGTCGGCTTGCTCTGGTCCATTCAATCTTACTTCGATTATGTTATCTTTTCGTCCAGTTTGAGGCGGGTTTCGCTTGATATGTTTCACCTGTTTACTATCGATCTTGTTGAGTGTCCGCTAGTATTTATTCAATAAGTAAATTAAATTAAATAACAGTCGGATTTTTTACTTATATTGATCTTGAGATATCTTTTTTAAAATTGAATAATGGCGCACTCAGTTTTGACTTTTTACACCGTTAAAAGAACAATGGATGGCTGCACCCGGCAGAGGAGGAGTGGCCGTAAAAGGGATGATGCGTTGAACCAATCATTGTCCACTTCGAGTTTCGTTACACACAAGTTCACAATTTCACGTATGAACACTGTTTGTTTACAAACTAACGAAAATGTAAAGCGTTAAATTGTACATCGTTGTGTCCGTTCACAATCTATCGATATAGTTTATAATTTAACTCGAGAGTTTGTAAACAAACCGTTCTTACAATAAACCGGTGACATATGTACAATACACCTGTGCGAAGCCGGGGCGGGTCGTCTAGTATTAAATATTAGGGGGCATCTTACACACGGTCTCTGACCCCAAACTAAGCAAAGCTTGTGATATGGCTGCCAGTGACTGATATACTACATATACATATTTTTAAATACATACTTAGTTATTCATGGTCGCCATCGAAGGCTCCTTCTTGCGGCGGCATCATGTGCCGGGTCGTTCTCTTCCCTCAAATATGGTCGAGGAGAATGATGGCTGGCTCATGTGTCATACTCGTGATCGGGTGCTGCATGCGGGTCGCCGGTCTGCTCGTGGCATTCACGCAGTGCATTGACTAACTTAGGCTATTTCAAGTACCTACTAATACTCTTTGTACAGTATAATCAAACAATTAATTTTAGTTACTTAGGACACAGACCCTGGAGTCTGTGGTTAGTAAATTTTTCAATTAAAAAAATATACCTAAATATCAGCCAGATACAGAGCAAATACCTATGTTCACCACATAAACACTGGGTGGGAATCGAACCCACGCCTCTTCAGGATCACTAACCACTGAGCCACCGAGGCAGTAATTATTTTTAGTAATGGCTTGATGACAAATAAAATATAATTATTATTGTGTCCATTCTAGGAATGCCCTTTTGACAGCCCATGAAGTTTCGTATTATTTAAGTCAAAATTTCATCTAAATAGTATTGTACTTCATGGACGTGTGATTACGTGTTTCTCGCCACACCGATTACTAGGTACGATTGTGCCACAGATTACAAATACTCGGTAGAAATAAATGCTAATATGTAAATAAGATGTAATATGTTATAACAGAAATACATCAAAATAGGCTTGTTTACTAAAAATAATCGACCAAGTACGAGTCGGACTCGCGCACGAAGGGTTCCGTACTGTATGGGAGCCCCCCTTAAATATTTATTTTATTTTAATTATTTATTATTGAAATAAATATACAACTTAATATTCTGTGAATATTTGAAGCATTACCCTGTTACCATTATTAATATCGAGCGAAAAACGGCTAAATATTCTGGTTTGTTGTATGGGAGCCCCCTTTAAATATTAATTTTATTCTGTTTTTAGGGTTCCGTACCCAAAGGGAAAAACGGGACCCTATTACTAAGACTTCGATGTCCGTCTGTCACCGGGCTGTATCTCATAAACCATGATAGCTAGGCAGCTGACAGATTTTCACAGATGATGTATTTCGGTTGCCGCTATAACAACAAATACTAAAAACAAAATAAAATAAATATTTAAGGGGGGCTCCCATACAACAAACCTGAATTTTTAGACGTTTTTCGCTCTATATTAATAATGGTACCAGGTAGATGCTTGAAATTTTCACAGAATATTTAATTTTATATTCCCTTCAATAATAAATAATAAAATAAAAATAAAATAAATATTTAAGGGGGACTCCCATACAGTACGGAACCCTCCGTGCGCGAGTCCAACTCGTACTTGACCGATTTTTATTAGTTGTTATAGGGGCAACACAAATACATTATCTGTGATAATTTCAGCTTTCTAGCTATAACGATTCATGAGATACAGCCTGGAGACAGACAGACAGACGGTCAGCGGCCTGGTGACAGAATGACGGACAGTGGAGTCTTAGTAATAGGGTCCCGTTTTTACCCTTTTGGTACGGAACCCTAAAAAACGATATAACTAGTCCTTCAGATAGATTATCACAAAATATTACACGCTTATTTTTCGCTTGTCGGTTCAGCAAAAAATTGATGAAGATATTGTCACGCAGTAGGCGCGCGCACGTTGGTTACTTGTATGTGGTAACTATGACGTAAGCTGCGGCTACTTCTTTACTTCTTCGCGGGTGGGCAACTATGACATAAGCTGCGGTCGCGGGTTGGTCTTTGCTTACGTCTATTGTGTTCGTTTTTTTTGGTGTTTATGTATTGAGATACAATAGCGTTCTAGAATTTAGATGTCGTTTATTTTGTTAAAAAAATACCGTCGAATATTCTAGTAGATTCCGGACTGTGATGTCGGATATAAAAAGACCCTTGACGAACTCAGTTATCGTGTTTTCTATCGGAGCGAAAGCATCTCGTGTTAAAGTGCGGTACCAGTGCACCAATTTTTAGCAAGTACTAAGACAAAGCGGCCGAGGCCGCGGGTTTTAAGCTAGTTCGCTAATATAACTACGATGGCGCCTTCATAAGGTAGTGCCGACTGAGAAGGCCCGCTGTGTTGTAAGGCCCAAGTTTCAAAAAACACATTAAATACATTCATAGCGCACTGGTCTCTAGTCACGTGAGTAACGGACCAATAGGAACGCAGAATGCGCCTGCAGTGTTCCGCTGGCGGCCGCCATTTTGTCAGTGCCGCCACTTTTCTCGCCGAGCTTGGACGCCGTCACCTATTTTGCTATTTTTCTCGGACACAAAAAGTAAGTTTTCTGTTGTTTATCCCAAGATTTTTAAGCAGATGATTAGTTTAAAGTGTTTATTTAATCATTACCTAACACTATTTACTTTTAGATTGTGATTTTTTTATCAAATTTATTACGAAAATGGTTAGTTTGGGTTTCAAAGCCCAAGTCGTTTTGGAAGGCCCAAGTAGTTACTTTTTTGGGCCTTACAAGGCTTGATTGGGCCTTGCAATCCTATTCTAGCCTGGCAAGGCCCTTAAATATTTAATATAAAAAATGTCTTTATACTCTTTATATTTTTTTAATCATCCTTTGTAAGATGTTATCGTCTCCGTTCCTCATTCCTTGCATATCATAAATCCCAGGTCCAAATTATTGGTAAAAAGCCCTCTAATGGCTTTCCTACCAATAATTTGGGCCTTCTAACCATTTAGCTGGGCCTTTTAACCCAGTTTTGTCTATCAAGGCCCAAAGTATGGAAGTATTTATTTTTAAAAAATCTTGAAATTAAATTCCTAAACATTACATTAACTTTAAAAAAACATATACTGTATCAAAATCATTCCCGTAAAAAGTAAAAAAGGGCTGAGTACGGGCTGTTTTGCTACCTAGCAGAAATATTTTTTTTTCTTATAAACTATTGTTGATATCAGTTAGGATTCACTTTTGTCCAAGTCGAAAAATATTGCAATTTACATATTTTTGTAAATTTTAAATCTCAAGTTCTTATTTTCGTGATAAATAATTATATTATTGTCAGGGCCTTATTAGACGTTCCACGTTTAGTAAGGCCCAAAAGAAGGGTTTTTAAGAAAGGTAAAAAACATGCAAATTATCTACACAACTTAAAAAATATATTTATTTGAATATTAGTGAGAGAACGAAGGGTTTCATAAACACGTTTTTATTGTGTTGAGATGATAAAATTAAGACTTATTTGATTTTGTAAAAAAGTGGGCCTTCTCAGCCTGCCCTACCTTAATTGGGCCTAATACACTAATTTACAGTAGTAAGGTGTAACATTGTGACGTCACCCGCTTTGTATGTAATTACAAAGAAAAATAAAAATAGTTTTGCATGGAAACTAATTTAAGATCTTTTTATTTATCACATAAAAATATTCAAAAGACAACAATAGGCATGTTTACTAAAAAATATAATTAGTCCGTCAAATAAATTGTCAAAAAATATTAGACACGTATTTTTTCTTATGTCAATTTACAAAAATTGATGAAGATATAGCCCGTAAAGTTCCGCGTGACGTCACTAACCGCTATCAAATGTACCGGCCAATGCCGTCACGAGCCCTTTCTCTCAATCTTTGACAAGGTTTATCTTTGTCGCTAATTGTTTGATTGACAAAAGAAAAAATACGTGTCCAATATTTTTCAATAATCTAACTGACGGACTAATTATAATAATGATTTTCATACCCAGTAAACATCCCTATTGTATGATCGCCAGTATAGATCGATTGTTAGCATTACATTATTTTGTTGTACATTTGTTTAAAGTATTTTTATTAACATTAGGCACATTTGTTGTTTCCAGGAATTCTATGATAAGTCACTACGAGCAGCACAATGGCATCGTATATAAATGCGAACCGTGCAAGAGGACGTACAAGTGAGTACAGGGTTATTCCTAATCAATTAGCATCCTTTTAGGGGCTTATTCTGTACATCAAAACTAACAACTTTTGTTCTACGACTTTTATGAAAACTCAAAAAAAAAATATCAGCTGTTCCATACATTTTGTCGAGGGTCAACGACATTTTTTTTTTTTGCATTCATTTTGCAACTTGCAAGCTGACTACAACGCCGCGCGATGCTTAAGTGCTCGGTTACAAGCTCATTGCTTGTAACCGAGCACTTTGGCATCATACCACTTTATACGAACGCCGTCATACCTACATACCGACTTAGATATTTAAATTAAATAATTCACAATGACCCGTTTTCTCGAATCTCGACGTTGTGTCACCTAATGCGATGCCAAAGTGCACTTGGGCACTTTTTTTAATGCGTGCACTTTGGCATCGCATTAGGTGACATGACGTCGAGATTCGAGAAAACGGGTCATGGTAATAACTTAAGTTACGCTGATGATATGTTGCTTCTTAGCCCTTCTATCAACGGCTTAAGAAAACTGCTAGCTATGTGTGAAAGATACGCTGCTGAGCACGGTCTCATTTATAATGTTGCTAAAACAGAAATGTTGGTTTTCAAGGCTGGAAAGGGACCGGAGAGAATACCGAATGTTTTTTGAGGGACTTGCCAGTGAGGATCGTTCAGCAGTTCAAATATTTAGGTCATATTCTGACAGAGAAATTAAATGATGACGCTGACATGGAACGGGAAAGACGGAACCTGTCCATCAGGTGTAACATCCTCGCGCGCTGTTTCTCCAGCTGCAGCACAGATGTAAAAACGACACTTTAAAGTTTAAAGCATATACACTTGTCAGCTGTGGACGAAATATACGCGCAAAACGTACCACACCATAAGGGTGCAATACAATGATGCTTTTCGCATCCTCATGAGGAAAGCACGTTATTGCAGCGCGTCGGGCATGTTCGCCGATGCGCGGGTTCCGGACTTCTTTTCTGTCATCAGGTCTAGAGTTGCTTCCTTCTGGGCTGGGTTGAGCCGTTCCAAAAACGAGATACTGCATTGTTTGGGAGACTATCTAGGAAGCCCGATTTCTAAATCATGTATAACGCTCCACCAGAGTGCGAACCGAAAATGACTGTGATATTTTATTTATCACTTTTTTATGTTTTTGTCAAATTTAATTAAGCATATGGGTCATTGTAATGCCTGAAATGAAGATATTTTTTTTATTTTTTTAATTGTGTATCAATACATAGTATAAAATAAAGTCGCTATTTTGTCTGTTTGTTTGTCTGTATGCTTAAATCTTTAAAACTACGCAACGGATTTTGATGCGGTTTTTTAATGGATAGAGTGATTCAAGAGGAAGGTTTATATGTATAATACACCTGTGCGAAGCCGGGGCGGGTCGCTAGTTATTTAATATAAATATCTAAGTCGGTATGTATGACGGCGTTCGGACATTTTTATACTACTTTCACTTATAGACTGTGGCTCTGTAGATAATTGCTGGAAGGTTGCAATAAATGATTTGAGTTTGAACGCTCCGCGCATGGCTCGCGACGGTTCTGGTCGATGACGGAACGGTCTAGTGGGCATAGTCTCACACTAATCAATACAAACAATATTTTTTTGCGTGATACATTCCTAACATGGTCATGGTATGGTACGTTATATAACAGTGGGCAGAACCTTTATTTTGTTCAACCTCCAACAGAAGCAGGTCAACGTTCCTGAGCCACCAAATGAACAGACACCCGAGGAGTGAGCACGACTGCACCATCTGCGGCCGGGGGTTCGGATCCTTGAAAGGATTGACGACACATTTCGCCAGGAAACATCTGGTAATTACAATAAAAAAACAGTGGTTGGATTATCTTTATTCATAGTGTCTGTCTAGTAAAAGTTGATACTGAAAAAGCGCGGAAAAGAAGGATGCAGAGACTTGACCTGTCAAAACATTTTTTTTTTTTGCAATCATGGAACAAAACATCTTTTCTAATAATGATATGTGCTTCAAAAATATAGTGATTTTTTGCTGTTTTCATATCAATATACTTAAAATTAAAATTAGACCACCAGAAAAATTACAACGACATTTTATTGTTTTTACCATCTAAATTTATTCATTAAAAACGAACTTTTACATATCAGAACAGTTTTAGAAGCGTCATAAATTAATCTGACGAACATAATATTTTTAGAAATAAACTTGGGATAAAATGAGTGTATTCGTATACAACAGGTATTCGTATGTATGAGCTGCCGACATCCTTCTTTATAAAATATCAGTAGGGCAACCTTAAACTGAGAGGGAAACACTTTCTCTTACTCACACGATGTAACATTGTTACCATACTGCGATTCTGATTCTTCCAAATCTTTGGGGGAATCGCAAAAAAATGTTTTTCTTTTCAAACTTTGTCTTGTCGTTTTTATGAATTTAATTACGTTAATTATTTTCTGTTTCTTTGGCGTAATTATTTTACCAAACTGAGGCTTTGCATTGCCCTCCGAATGATCTAAATGATTTCAATGCGTACCTATCTACTTCATTAAGATGAAGACTATATTATGAATCATTTTGTTCAGTTTAGTACATAACGTATGTTTAAAAAATGTTTTAGTACAAGGTTAAATACCCCAATTTAAAGGTAAATCCGCGATGGTGGTAGCACCGTGTGTTGTCATTTAAAAAGTTTGCGAAAAATTCGAGTATTAACTTTCGGTAGACAGACTCTAGTTCATAATATCTTTGTTTGCTTATATAGGTAAGGTACTTTCCTACACAGGTGAAAGTTTATAGTTTTGAGCGCCATATCCAGCCTTTCGGCATGCAATAATACAAATATTTGACGGAGCGAGACAGCATAGTTGCATTTAGTTGATAGCAATAGTGATGATTTTAAAGTGGGTATCACCTGAATGGGGTCGCACGTGGCAACACTGCATGCTTGTGTCGGAATGAAATGACAGATGGGTGAGAAACTTCATTCCATTACTATGTAACTACTCACATATTACATTATCGTCCGACTGAGGCACTAACTACGAGTAATATTATAAATCCGAAAGTGTGTTTGTTGGTTTATTGGTTTGTTCATCTTTCATGCAACAACGAAGAATCGGATTGTCTTGATTTTTTGACATGGATATAGTTTGAAAGACTGAAAGTGACATAGGCTAATTCTTATCCCGAAAAATATCGTGGTTCCCTTCAAGATTCAAGATCATTTATTTGTAAAAACATGGTAATCGTATACAACATACAAAGTCGTAAACAGGTCTAAATATAATAGAGAACACATGTTTTTAGTCTTTTTAGTCGTTTGTTTGTTGTCTTAAGGATAGGCAAAACATTAAACACTCTACGACATGATCACCGCAAAATGGCGTTGAAAATGCATAGAAATCGATTATTATAAACATGACAGGACACATCCACAAAATGTATGGAAGCTGGTATAATAATAATCAAAAAATCTACCCACAGCACTCGTTACATGTCAAAAAAACTTCTACTACTCATGTTATACTTATTTGTGAGTCTATTTTACATTATACGGATCTTTGACAGTGACAGTTCGAAAACCATATTTGTTTTGTTAGTTTTCTTTGAAATTAAAGTTCCATTTCACGATTTCTGTCTGCAGTCGTATGATTTCTTTTAAAATTGCCATGTCCAGTACTAAAGTTTTAGGTGAAATGGATAATTCAAATAAAATTAAAGAAAAAAAAAGTGCTCCGTAAATGTAAATTTTATATACATCCGAGGCGTTCGAAGTTCAAAAATAGAGCCCCAGGAAGAAAAATACGTCGTATATTTATTATTTCAGGGCGGTCCCCCGGCGCCGGCTGGAGAGGAGGTGACGTGTGAAGTGTGCAACAAGACGTTTGCTTCGAACCAAGCCCTCTACAAACACCAAGCGACTATACACGGAGACAAAACTCCGCTGCGCGGCAGGTGGGTACTACCACGGCCCGGACATACCGCGATTCTTCACACAAAATCTCCTGCGCGCAGCTGCTGAAATTAGCTTCAGTCAGGATTGGGTTATCCGCGGTGTAGCTAACATCACAGCCGCCTAGTTGTGTGATTTGACCTGTAGCATCATTTTTATTTTCCAGGCCCCGTGGCCGCGGGTCCCGTGTAGCCAACCGGGTAGGAAAAAGACCTGCCGTGAAGCCCGCGACTTGTATACTGGTAAATATTTTACAATGTTTCTTTGTTTATAAACCGACTTTTTTGGAGTTAGGATGTTCTCAATAACACTAGACCATGTCTTTTTGAAGTGAAACTTCTAATGCGACTTCCAACAAGGTTGCGTTAAACGTTTAACGCTACCATGGAGGGGTAGGAAAGCACTGTTGCGTTGAAGTTTCACTTCTTTCGCGCGGAGGTACTCCACTTACAGTTTTTCTTGAATGTATGTGACGCGATTACTCCGTCAATTATGAACCGATTTTGATGATTCTTTTTTTTGTTTGGTAGGCTATACTTCAGAGATGATTCCATTTAAATTTTATCTGAATTGGCTGAGCCGTTTTTGAAAAATCAACAAATGTTAAAATTACTTCGTCGATGATACATTGGTCCATGCGAACTACTTATTCGAATTCTGTGCACGATTGCAGTCGGTTCTGATCATCGGTCGGTTATGACATTTTTGGCAAAAAATAATTAATCATCGTCATCATATATCATTTTATTTTTAGCTTGAAAGTTAACGTGGTAAGGAGTAATTTTTGTGAAAAACATTTCAAAATTTTTCATGGTATCTAACTCTCTGTAACTGTGACTCGGCCCTGTCCAAGAAATATATACCTACAGCTACACGTGGCCACGCAGAACGTATTGTTACGAGATGGGTTCTTGGATAATCAGTTAAAACGCCGATTGTTCACTTTGCACTTTATTGCACAAAATCACAGTACACACGACACAACTGGTTCGCACAATACTTCACACTGGCACTGATATTCACACAACTAGTCACTTCACAATCACTGGTACCGCACTTGAACACGAGATGTTTTCGCTCCGGTATAAAACGCGATAACTGCCACGAACGAAAACCATCGCCCTATTTATATCGGAATAAGGGTTATCTATAAATCTGTAGAATATTCGGTGCCATTGTGATTGACAAAGTAAACAATTGTAAAGTTCGTTGTTCTCAATTATTACGAAAACACCAAAAAAATCTCACAATAGACGCGACACAAAGACCGGAGAGATTTATGGTTTATGGTTAATTATGGTAAAACCATAAATCTCGCGATTAGGTGTAAACAACTCGCCGTCGTACCGCGCGCGGCGCGGCGGCCTACTGCGTAACAGTATCACGCGCTGGGGCTGCCCGCCTTCGGTATTTTAATTTCATCTACTCAATCTGTTCCTATTTGTGTTTCTTTCTAATTTTTATCTATTATGATGTAAAATTATTATAGTCAAAGTCAAAATTTTTATTGCAGTTTGCATGTTACATTGGTGGTATAAATATATATTGTCATGGCTCAATACAAACTTGCCTATTCAAGGCGTGCAACGTTACTGGCAGTTCTATTTATTATTATCAAATCGAATTAATATTACAAAAATAAAAGTCTAAAGTTATGTTTAAATTGATTACAATAGATTGATTACAATGTCAAGCATTAGTGTCAATATTATGTTTAGGTATAGATTATTATGTCATAGATTGATTAGAAATAACCCTGTTATACCAAATTAATTCATAAAACGTTGGTGCATTCAGTTAGAGCAATATTTCAATAAAAAATAATTGAGAATTGGGTCTAATAGATAAAAATGCTTTTATTTTAGCTATTTCAAGGTCGCTTAGTCAGAGTTACCAGAAATAATCTACTTAGACCCAAGTTCACTAACGCTTGTGGAAATTAAACGAGTGATTTGTGTATTTAAACAACGGTTAAACTCGGGTCTTAGACGCAAGTTCACCAACATATGTTTAATTTATTAAACGTTGATTAAATCTTAAGCGGATCGTTAAGGAAATTTTGCAGTTCACCAAGCAAAAAACGTTGTTTAAAAACAGTAATCACACGTTTAACTTAAACAAGTGTTGGTGAACTCGGGTCTTATTCTGTCAAATAAATTTAATTATCCAAAGAAATTCAAAGTTACATAAAAAAAATTGGAGGACTCTTATTTTAACTGATGTAATAGACTCAGAAAGAGATGTACTTTCTCTAGATGTAACGCATGTTGTGGTTAGATTTTTTGATTATAATTATACCAGCCTCCATACATTTTGTAAACGTGTCCTTTGGCGTGAGCGTCTAAAGCTTCTGGACCGGAGTTCCAAAAAGATGCAGGTTCAAAATCAGCGATCGCGGCAAATTTTTTAAATGTTAACCTCAAAAAGTACCTCTTTGAGGTAAAACTTTGTTGTAGTGCAACAAAGTGGGCGCGAACTACCAGTGGCTGGTGGTACACTTCGCGCTCGAGCACCCCGGACAAGACATCCATACTGCCTACCTCGAGACCTACGTGCATCTCTGTCATATTTGTGGGAAGGGACTCAAGGTAAGATATATACACATACATCGCAAACAGCCAAAAACATTGAAACAGGTATATTTTTTATTTATTTGTAATTAAAGACCCCTGATCATGTCAGGGATATTTCGCGATATAATAATAAAAAATAAAAAAAACATACACATACATTATGCATACAGACATACACATACAAAACATTCTAGAGTAGACAAAGTCATTGTGCACCTTGGACGTAATTATTTTTGAACATTTTGCTCATTGGACAATTTGCGCCCCGGTTGTCATTTTGCGACGAAACTATCCGAAACGCGTGCGTCGGTACATACCTACATCTCTGTCATGTTTATGGGAAAGAATTCACTGTCAGATACACACACACACATACACACACGCACACTCTCTCACACACACACACACACGCACGCACGCACACACACGCACACAGAGTCACAGTCACGGCACGGCATCTCTGTCATGTCTATAAATAAATAACAGAAATGTTAAGGGATTCAATATTATATTTAGGATCAAGGACCGAGTGTATCTTACTCTCGGTCTCTGATCCCAAACTAAGCAAAGGTTAGCTTAGCCTAAAGCTGCCTCGGTGCTCAGTGGTGAGTGACTGTGACTCCTGGGTCGGAGTGGGTCAAAGAGGCGTCGGTTCGATTCCCACACAGGGCAAGCATATTTGTGATGAACATAGATGTTTACTCTGTGTCTCGGTGTTGTTATCTATTTAGGTATGCGTTTAAAAAATGTATAATTTATTATGTAGTATATCAGTCTCTGGCACCCTTTGGGTACGGAACCCTAAAAATGTCCCCTGATATAAAAAAATATATATTCCAGTCTCGGCGTGACTTGCATACGCATATGTCCATGAAGCACCGGGCGGGCGGGTACAAGTGCCCAGAGTGCGGGAAACAGTTCCCTTCCAGCATGCAGCTCCGCAACCACCAGTTCATGCACGGCCCGCGGACATTTTGCTGCGAACAATGCGGAAAGAAGTACCGGACATCGTCTAATTTGTACAATCATATGCGGGTAAGTTAACGCCCAACCCTGATCGACGTACAAAAGAATTCGACTTTGAAACCGCGTTTTTAAAACCAGATTTTAAAGACTGTTTGGCTCGTCAAAATATAAAATGTTGTCATATTCGAAGTTTGTATGCGGGTAAGTTAACGCCCAACCCTGATCGACGTACAAAAGAATTGGACTTTGAAACCGCGTTTTTAAAACCAGATTTTAAAGACTGTTTGGCTCGTCAAAATATAAAATGTTGTCATATTCGAAGTTTGTATGCGGGTAAGGTAACGCCCAACCCTGATCGACGTACAAAAGAATTCGACTTTGAAACCGCGTTTTTAAAACCAGATTTTAAAGACTGTTTGGCTCGTCAAAATACAAAATGTTGTCATATTCGAAGTTTGTATGCGGGTAAGTTAACGCCCAACCCTGATCGACGTACAAAAGAATTCGACTTTAAAACCGCGTTTTTAAACCCAGATTTTAAAGACTTTTTGGCTCGTCAAAATACAAAATGTTGTCATATTCGAAGTTTGTATGCGGGTAAGTTAACGCCCAACCCTGATCGACGTACAAAAGAATTCGACTTTGAAACCACGTTTTTAAAACCAGATTTAAAGACTGTTTGGCTCGTCAAAATACAAAATGTCATATTCGAAGTTTGTATGCGGGTAAGTTAACGCCCAACCCAGATCGACGTACAAAAGAATTCGACTTTGAAACCGCGTTTTTAAAACCAGATTTTAAAGACTGTTTGGCTCGTCAAAATACAAAATGTCATATTCGAAGTTTGAAAATGTATGTTCACTCGCTGTAGGTATGTGGGTTAGGAGTTGAATTAAAATAGGGTTCGGTTCTCACACAGTAATTTAATCCAAGAATAGGGATGTTTACTGGGTATAAAAATATTTTTTATAATTAGTCCGTCAGTTAAATTATTAAAAAAATATTGGACACGTATATTTTCTTTTGTCAATCAAACAATTAGTAAAAAAGATAAACCTTGTCAAAGTTGTTTGTGGGGGCTCGTGACGGCACTAGCCGGTACATTTGATAGCGGTTAGTGACGTCACGCGGAACTTTAACGGGTTATATCTTCATCAATTTTTGTTAAATTGACAAAAGAATAAATACGTGTCTAATACTTTTTAACGGGTTATATCTTCATCAATTTTTGTTAAATTGACAAAAGAAAAAATACGTGTCTAATATTTTTTGACAATCTATCTAACGGACTAATTATATTTTTTTTAGTTAATAAGCCTATTGATAGTAGAACTAACAGATTACAGAAATTATTTGAGAATGTCCGACGAAATTACCACCCGAAAGCCGTAGAATACGAAAGTCGTAGTTGTAGATAACACTGCGAAGTCGAAATCTTTAAAATCGAGTTTTAAAAACGAATTTTGTATGTCGATTAGGGGCTTTACACTTAAAATTTGCTTTCGTAAAGCCGTTTACACAGAAATTCATATTTTTCATATCTAAATTCTAATTTTGAATAAAGATGCCCAATGAAATAATTCAAATCAAATTCTAAGCTCAAATTGTCTTTATGCCGAAGTTAGTCCATGGTTAAATTAAACTAGGGGTCTCGCAGGTTTACCTCTGTTACCATAGTTGATCCTTGGTTTAGTGATAAACTTCGTTTTATAATAACGTTTTTGTTCAGTATTAAGTCCAGTATTAAAGTTAAAGTGCTAGTGAATAGTTAAAATACCTATATCAAAATACGTTATATGTCAAGTAAAGAGTGTTTGTAATATAAGTGCAAAACAAGACTTTGTGGCAGGAGTTAAATATTAAAGAAAAATATTGATACAAATCGAAAATTGCTAAACCTGACTCTGAAATATTCATCGATGGCAACACAAAAGTCTGATTTAGTTTTGTCTCTGTCAAATGTCAATTTTGATAAGTGATACAAAAATATCAAAAATCAGCAATTTTTAAAGCACTTCTTATTTGACCGACGAAACGGAGGAGGCACTCAATTCGTCGCGTAAATTTTTTTATGTACAAATAACCACGCAAAAATTTTTACGTAGTGGTTCGATTTTGATAATTATTTTTTTTATTGGAAAGAGTTTACTTCGAAATTGGTCCAGTTTAAATTTTTACGAAATCGGCTGAGCCATTTTTGATAAATTAACAAAAATGTAAAAAATGCCGCTCGATCAGTGCGAACTATTCGCGAATTCTGTACATGGTTAAAGTAGGTCATGCCATTTTTAGCAAAAAAAAAAAAAAAAATTTTAGCTATGAAACTTTTAAAAATGTTTTGTGAGGTCTAGTTTCGGCATCTTTCTGTTATTAAATTGTTTCCGCTATTTATTTTTCCTTCTTGCAGAGTCACACCAAAGAGCGACGTTTCGAGTGCAACATTTGCGGCAAAAAGTTCCCAGTCCGTGCCGGTGTGGCCGAGCACATACGAGGGGTGCACGACAAACTGCCTCGCGTCAGGAAAGGGGCCGGAGGACGGACCAAGAGGTCGCGGAGTATCGAACCCGACGCGGACTATTCCGACAGATGCAATCCTAATAACAAGGACGTTGGAAGTAAAACGGAGACGAAAGGAGATGAAACGGCGCTGGAAGGAGAAACGTACACGAATTTGGAAGTGCCCGAGAAGTTGGGAGACGGGATGGAGTTGGAATTGGGAGCTGAAATAAATTTATAGAAAATGGACGTAATAGGCCCGATGGTTAAGTAAAAGAAAATAATAGACCCGATGACAGCAAAAATATAACTAGCCCATCAGTTAGTTGACTAAAGTAAATTAGACACGAATTTTCAGAAAATGATGAAAATATAGACCGTTAAAGTTCCGCGTGACGTCACGCTTAGGACGTAGACATTTTACATATTAGTGACGTCGCGTGCCTCCAATCCCTAACTTCGACTCGCTTTAAGTTTGCTATCGTTTGAAAAATACGTGTCCAATATTTTTTTTGCAATGTAACTAACGCGGACGGACTAATTTTATAATAATGTTTATCTACACTAATGTTGTAACATTCTACTTATGTTTCCAATACTTGACTTATAATGACTACTGTTATAGCGCAGACAACAAAACACTCAATTTAAGCAATTTCACATGATGTTATAATATCCACATCGATATCGTAAAATCTCATTATAACATCGCGCGCTCGCTCCTGATTGGCCCTGCGCGCGCAGCTGCGCTCTCATTGGTTAGTTTTTAATGGCGCCAAGTTCACTGTGACAATACACGTACGCGTGAATTTAATGTTTCGTAATATGTTTTTATTTTTATTAGTGAAGATAAAGTAGTGTATGCAACTGCATATAACACGGGTATTAAAACACGAGTGTTAGTTTATGAAACGAGCGCAGCGAGTTTCATAATAGTAACGAGTGTTACGAGTAGTAACGAGTTCATAATAGTAACTTCATTATATGACAGTTGCATAAACTACTATTCTTCTACCCAGTCCTCGTGCCTATTGTAATCTATTCGTCAGTTTCATACGACGACCATTTGTTTTGTTTTGTTTGAAGCACAATTATAAACTCATTTCTACTAAAATATAATCGTTTCATTCTTAGTAATGTAAGGTCCTTCCGGATGGTCAAACTTGATAGTGAACTGATTTGTGAACGTCGTCTGGTCAAATATAATGAGATATTGCTGAAATAACTTTGCTAATTTATATCAGGCGCATTACCTATATGTTTATTAATAACAGCACATTATTCACTATCAAGCCATAGCGTTCGTTAATAGGTTCGTATAAAATCATTAGGTGTATGTTTTGAATTTTATGTTAAGTAAGTATTGTGCCTGCCTTATTGCAAAAAAGTTATAATCGACGGTGTAATAACGGCTTGTCCAAAATTCCAAGTAAAAAGCTAAACTCATGTATTGGATATTCGAAAAGACTAAAAATCGATGTTGTAATTAAACAATGACTAGTTCAGCGAATAAATTAATTATCGTTGAGTTATAGGTACCTAATTAGGATTTATATTTTTTCTTATGAGGAGTTCCTCGTAGACGAACTGCTTTGCCTATGTGGCTGCCGCTGCTTCTGTGGCGCTTTGTGCTTTGGCTCTTCTTCTTTTTCGTTTTGACGTCGCATTGTTGTGCATTTGCCAGTGTCAAGTATAAAGTTTTAATACATTTAATATTATTTGGTCAAAATAGTCAGTCGTAGTCACGTCATAGTCCAATAAAGTCGCGGTCAAGTCCAAACATAGTCCAAGTCATACCTCAGTAAAGCAGTAGATACTTTACTGGAGGCGTCTATGGAGTTTTGGTAACAACACGGAACAACATGATACGTCACATTATATCACTTGCCTACAGCCATGCACGTAAATCAGCTCATAATCAACGAAATAACACAATTTTTCACTAATTATTATTGATAAAACACAAGTTTACAACATAACACAAATGCGCCGACATGATTTTTCCGCGTTCCCGCCAAAAACTCTAGCTCCATACATGTCGCGAAACATTAGCTCATGGATCTGTGATATTTTAGCACATGTGAAGGATTAAATACTTGGTAGGGTGAAAATAGGTTGAATGCAAATTTTGAAATAAAGTAATTATCTTGTCTATAAAAACAGCTAAGGAAAAAGAGAGAGATTGTTTTGGAAATGAATGATTCAAGGTGGATTCAAGAGGAAGGTTTATATGTCTACTACACCTAGCACTGCCGGGCTAGTATGCGCGCCACGAAATATTTCTTTCCTAGTGTCAGAACAAGACAGCGTTATGGCAAAGAATAAACTGTCACGTTTTCACACGTCGAAATGAGTTCTTTTCATGGCTTTTCTTTTGCTTTTCGTGGTCGCATGCTTGACTAGCTAGAGAGGCTTACATAGTCACAAAACTGCTAGAAGAATATCATTGTATTGTGTAATCCCTTTCTATCATCTAAACAAGCGTGCTACACCCTAGACCACATATCTGCTTAACATCAGGGCCCTATTTTATAAAGCTACAAGTCTTGTACTTGTAGTAAAAAACTGGCAACATTGACGGAATCCGCATTCGTGATTGGTCGAGACTGCGTCATTAATGTCAATTTGCCTGTAGAATTGTAACTTGTAGCTTTATAAAATAGGGCCCAGGCAGTGTGTAGTCAAACGCAAACCTTTAAAATATAATATAAAAAACAACTTCTTCTTACTAGTTTTGGCGTCGCATTTTTGTGCATTTGCCAGTGTCAACTTTAATCATTTTCAATCAAAATAGTCACTGTCGTAGTCAAGCTTAGTCACGTCATAGTCCAATAAAGTAGCGGTCAAGTCCAAACAGTCTAAGTCATACGTCAGTAAAGCAGTGGAGACTTTACTAGAGGCCTCTATGGAGTTTTGGTAACAACATGATACGTACATCATATCACTGGCATACACTCGTACACGTAAATCAACGAAATACCACAATTTACCACTAATAATCACTAATAAAAACACAGGTTTAAACAAAATAATAGAATAAGGCGACAATATCATTCCGCGTTCCCGCCAAAACTAAAAAAAAACAACAACCTGTATGGAAAACAGAGCAGATTCATTTTAAGATTTCTATTATAGTAAAGAACGGCAATATAACTCAGTATAGCCAAAGAAGATATGATATAATAATACTACGTATAGCCTAGTTAAAAGTTTATAAAGCAGTTAGCATAATTTTAATACCAATTTAGCATATTCTTTATTGGTGCTGTTGGCAACACTGGTCACGTCACGTCAACAATTTCCAATTTCTCAAAAAGTCAAAAAGTTTATTCTACGTTCTGCAAAAAATTAGAAAATGGATGTTCAATATTATTGTCCAATTTGTCAATATTTAGACGATACCTTTTAGTATTTCCGTGAAACGGCATCATGGAGCTAATTAATATTTGCGTAATCTGCTTGCGGACCAATAGAAAACTTAAAAATGTTACTACCTTATTATCGGCGTTCCATAACAAAATAACCGATGATTCCGTAAGTATTTGTTTACAATTTAGTGACTAACTAAAGTGAGGAATTCTCCAAAAATGACAAACCATAATTTCGTCTTAGAGGGTTGTTTACGTCTAAGATCCTTGCTATCAACTCTTCCGCTATTCAACGGCCTAGTAACAGCTTTGGTACAGTGTGTGCACTTGTATACACCCTTACTTATGTCCACTATTGGACATAGGATTACTCTCTAAGGAAGATATGCTCATGTGAACGGGGTCAGTGTGGCTGACCCAGATGCATGTTACTGAATAAGATACTTACAGTGTTTACCTGCATGCCCTGTGATAAGCCGAAAGTGATAAAAACCATCATTATAAACAACATTTGCTATGGGGCTAACTTGGAATTTAAGAATTGCACCTCGGAATCGACAAATATATGAAGCATTAAAGTTGTCCATAAGGAGGATATGTTGCTAGGAAGTGATTCAGACCATCATAGTCTGGATCACCTCCTTAAGCGTTAGTACACCAGGTCTGGATAACCCTGTATTTCTACACTATCGAATTTCATCTCTGGACATATACTAAAAAAACTAAAACTAGAAAAACTACTACCCAGTATACATTTTATATAGAGCTGGGATTGATTTTATATGAGATTGGGATTTACACCTATATCCTCCATTCTAAGGCAAGCGATCCCACAAAGTCACTAAGATGTATAAAACATCCTGTCTACCCATGACCATGATCGATGCAACTAGGTCAAAACTTCAGGATGATGAGGTATTTATAAATTAATTTGCTTGAAAGAGCACAAAGAAAAGCCACCAGGATTTCATATGCTCTGTGCCGCAAAACCTATGAAGATAGGTTAAAAGCTCTTCATCTCACGACCCTCGAAGAACAACGATTGTGTGGAGACTTGATTGAGACCTTCAAAATTCTCAATGGCTTCTATAATCTTCCGTATATTCACGATATGTACACCTTGAAGGAAAATATGCACGATGGCAGACGCCATAAATTCCTTTTGCAGCCTACACTATCACAAACCAACACTGCACACCACATCCTCTGCAATAGAGTTGTCTACAATTGTAATAGGTTGCCTGAGGAGGATGTAATCTCAGCAAGAACTGTAAACACATATTTAAGAATAAATAATAAATAAATAAATATTAGGGGACATCTTACACATGGCCTCTGACCCCAAACTAAGCATAGCTTGTGATATGGCTGCCAGAGACTGATATACCACATATACATATTTTAAAAACATACTTATATAGATAGTACCTAAATAACACCCAGACACAGAGCAAACACCTATGTTCGTCACACAAATGTTTGCCCTGGGTGGGGATCGAACCCACGCCTCTGACCCAGAAGTCAGGGTCACTAACCACTGAGCCACCGAGGCAGTCAATAGACTGGACCTTTGGATAAAGAAGGAAAAATTTTCCTTGACAGATAAATAATAATGTTATTCGACTCTGCTTGATATAGGCACATCAATTAACACTGCTCGCCTATAAACAAATAAATAAATTATTTATCTCATAATTTTAGTGCATGATTAGTCCCATAGTATACATATAATAATAAAGTGCAAATTGTATTGGCAGTCACCACCCTTTGTCAAAAAAAAAAAAACAAATGTCCTGTACAAGTATATGGAAGGCAGGTTTTTTGTCTCAAACTCAGAATTAGTCCCATAGAAAAAGTTGTTTGTAATGATGGTCTACATCACCTCCTTTTGGCTTAGTACACTAGTTCTGAATAACCCTGCGTTGATATTTATGACTATATAGATGACATGAAAACGTCTTATACCTCTAAGTGTGATTTTAGTCTCGGCGCTGACCATCGTGCGCGCTGATAGCTACGCGTCATTCAAAAACGCTTCTTAAAAATTTATTATCGGCCATTCAGCGCCGACGACGGTGCGCGTGCCGTCGGCGTGAGACTAAAATCAGCCTAAAATGATAAATAGTGTCTGCATGCACGAAAAAGAGTCACATTCCATCTGACCCATGCATGCAAGCGATAGAGAGGCACGATTAGCCTAAGCGTTTGGCTTTTTTTCAGTTGTTGATTCAACAATGTTTTCTTATGAAAAAAATATCGTCCGTGAACCAACTTTACAGACAACAATTTTTTTATCATAGATATTACAATTTAAACTTAATGTTTTCAGCTTCAGCTGGCTGGAAACCTGTACTGTAGCGAGTGTGAGTTCCTGCTGAGAAAAACATACAACTTCCATCAAAAATGCTTGAAAGCAGCAGAAATACTGAAAACATGGCTCACGGAAACACAAGGGGTGAGTGACAATCTATTCCTTAATCTATCCATACCTTGATTGATTATGTTTTTATTCACAAAACTTAAGTAACATAATTTATTCTAACATATACTCAAATATTTACAAAATACCTAAACTAAAAAATGTATATGTTACAGTCAGAGTGATTAGTCCGTTATTATGTATAATAACTGGTTATTATACACAATAACTAAACTGCTTAGTAAATATGTTTAATTAATCACATTAACTGGTTATTATTCATAATATCTGGTCAAAGACAGTGAAAGTAATAACTTTTCAAAATTGTAACTTTCAAAAAGCAGAATGTTTTAGTTAAAAAATGGCAAAACTGATGTATACAATTTTCATATTATTGCTGAATTATCAAAATCGGTGCCACCGACTTATCCGTGACTTTTCTGACCCAATGACGGCCAATCGCTCTTGCTACCGTTGTATAAAATGCTGCCAATATTTTGTGATACGAGTATGTCGAAATTCGGTGAAAATGTTAGTATGAATTAATCACACCAATGCGAAAGTTTGTGAGTGTGTACTGTCGGCGCGCGAGTTGAATGCAGAGCTTAGGAATGCGAATGTCTCCCCCCGCTATCCGCACGCCCAACCCGCCCAGGCGCGTGAGGTGGGGCGTGCGGATAGCGGGGGGAGATGCTCCCGCTCTTTACCTCAGACCCCGACTGCATTCAACTCGCGCGCTATCTGTATGTATGTTTGTCCATCAATTTCTGGCTATTGACATTTCAAAATAGCGTCTTAGTTCCTTTTTCTGCCGACGACTTTTTTTCACGAAATTTATTTAAAATACTTAATCATATGTATCAGATTATAAATTCATGCAGCACTTTAGTACTGGACACAGCTATATAAGGAACAATAAACTGAAAAAGGGGAAAACGTGAAATGGAACCTTAAATAAAAGGAAAACTAAAAAACAAATAATCACTTCACTATCACTACATAGTAAAAACAAAGTCGTTTCCCGCTGTCTGTCCCTATGTATGCTTATATCATTAATACTACGCAACGGATTTTGATACGGTTTTTAATAGATAGAGTGATTCAAGAGGAAGTTTTATATGTATAATACACCGTTGCGAAGCCGGGGTGGGTCGCTAGTGTTATATATTGGCAAAGGAACATATTAAAAATTCAAAAAAATTCAAAAATTATTTAATGTCACAGGATACAAATTATGCAATGGTTACAGAGTCACTATTCCCCAAACTGGGTACAATAAAGCACCCGTATCTTGGGGCCTAGGCATTCTCGCTATTGAATAGGTATAAGAAATAATTTGTAAGTTCACAAAATTTCAAGTTAAATGTCAAACATGAAAAATTTGATTAATTTAATTTTAACGATTAGTTCGAGATAAATATATTCCTAGCCTACCTAGCCGTACGGAAGTCAAAATGCCCCTGACCCTGAATGACCTACTATTATTTTGTATCTTTTCAGCCAAAGAGTATATCAGCTACCACGTTACACACAAAGCTACCGCAAACCAATCTAAACACGTGGACGGCTCAAAACAGCAGAGTATTTAACTATATTGACAAAATCGACTCGGATTATGACACTCCAAATGAAGTAAGTATTTATTAATTTTTCGCCAAAATGACATGGCCGATTTCCACCGTGTACAGAATTCGGAATAGTTCACACTAGTCCCGGGAAAAATATTTAAAAAAACGCGAGTACTGATGAAAACCGAATTGGTGTCTACCAAGTATCAAACACTTTTTTTTAGTTGGACTAGCAATGACAGAGCAGTGTTGTCAATGTAACGAAATTAGTAAAATGGTACACGGGCGACCTCACCTACGACGCTTCTCTTCTTGCACATACTCTAAAGGAACTAATGAATCGCAGACTTAAATCAAGTGTGTAAGCGAGACGGATAATGTAACCGGTAAATTATAAATTATTTCTATTCATTACAGTTACATCATTTTTGTTGTAACCTTGTAACTAAAGTGCACCAGGCACTATAAGAGAGAGACCTATACCTAGCAGTGGATAAAGAAGGTTGTGAATGATGATGTTGAATTGCACTATTACGTTACGATCCTTCGTTTCCTGCGCACCTTCTCGTAATCGTGTTAATTTCGTACTAACGACTTTAGTTAGTGTTTAGCGGGACTTGATTTTGCTTATGTGACGGCTTTGGCTTTGTAAGTTAAAGTATTACTATAAAGTTTCCTAATTTACAGGAGGTAGTTGCAAGTACAAGCCAAAGCGAAGATATAATTAAAATAGAAATGGATGAAGATTATCACAATACAGAGGAATCGGAAACTCTTTTTAAAAATGTTAACACAGGGTCTGATGAAATCACTGAAAGCAAACTATTCATTTCAACTGCTGAGATACGTGAAACAGAAAATGTAAAAACAAATAAGACTAAAAGAGACGGCAAAAGTAATTTGAGTGAAAAAGTAAGTAACACAAGCAAAACATCCACAAAACGGATAAATAACGAAATAGTACTAGAATTTGACGACATTTCAACAGACAACATTAAAAATGAACCAGAGGAATTGGTACACCACGTAGTTAGTGACACATTAAACACATCGAATGGATCAGAATCAGGGCTTGATTCCAGTAATAGAACTATTAAACCTGGCGATTTGGGCTTTGAAATAAAAATAGAAAAGGAGATAGATTACCCCGAAGATGCAAGTCTCAACAGCGACGACGATTGCGATGATTACTTATATACGCCTCCGAAGAAAAGGAGCCAAAAAATGACTCTCGATGAGCTAGCAGATATAAAACTAAGTGGCGATGATTTAGATGACCACTACTTAGCTGAAGATACCAAATTAACATCAAATAAAGACGATTCCGATATATTTGCCGTAGAAAAAAGGATTGATTATAAAATACTTACTATGAGAAAAACTCTAAATTCAATATGCGAAAATTGGGAAGTTACGTCTCTGTTAGATGTACATAGACCGAATGTATCAAACAATGAAATTAAGAAATTCACCTCTCAATTTTTTCTTGCCAGAGAAGCGGCCGACAAAGTCAATACCAATACGTCGAAATTGTTAAAGAAAAAGAATATCCGGAATTCTTATTTCACAGATTTGTGTTGTGATTTAGATACAATAACAAAAAAATGTACGAAGATAGTAGAAGATTATAAAAAAGGCCCGAATGTGTTTAAATCAATGTATGTAAACTGAGGAAAAAATATAATTACTTAAACTGATAAGAGTTGTGGTCATGAAGTAATTTACTTTGTTTTTAGGTTAAAAGAGGAGTTGATGGAAAAGTTCGATTCGTGGGGAGAACTTAGGGCGGAAGATGGCTTTGTATTCGACAAGGATATCATAATGAACTGTCTAGACAAGGTCAGTGTACGACTGATCCTGCAGTGGATAAATAAATTACGCAGTGAGTCACAAACTATTACTATAGTAAAAATTATTAATGCTTCACTTTTATAGCCCTCGCTAGGATTCCCTGTGTCGCAGGTGCACACATACAAATTCAAAACAAAGACAACTGACACCCAGATTCCGATCAGGAGTTTAATTTCATCACCCAGGACTACAAAGCTACAAAGGTAGAAATCCTACCAACTGCACCAGGTGTGTCTTCAAGTTTACTTAGCGGATGATTAATCCTTACTAATATTATAAATCCGAAAAGTTTGTTGGTTTGTTGGTTTGTTACTCTATCACGCGCCAACGGAGCAACGGATTGACTTGATTTTTGGCATGGATATAGTATAAAAGGCGGAAGGAGCTTTAGGATACTTTTTATCCCGAAAAATTTCATAGTTCCTGTAGGACAGGACAAAAACCCTCGAAAGCGAAACTGTCGCCACTATCACAAAGACGCTAAGTGATTAATTCCTCTATGACGCTAATATGGACTAACGAAACGTCACAGCCAAACGTAATTAGACGACAGGTGACATTGTCTGCAGACTTTTATAAATCACAAGTAGCGTGGCAAGGCGACAAATTGTTTTTCTACCATTATATCCCCTTGAAGAGGAAATAAAGTATGGATTGAAAATGACAACTGACATTAAAATTGGATAAAATGTTATTTTCCCTCTGCATGCTACATGTTACTATGACGTTTGATACCAGGCCGTCATTTTGTCTGACATTAAAAATATTTTTAAATATTCTATCATTAGAGGTTCAACATGTTTTTTTATTCTACCTTTATGGTACAGAATCATCATACTTTAATACTATCAATCCGAAAAGTTTGTTGGTTTGTTCCTCTTTGACGCAGCAACGGAGCAAAAGATTGACCTGATTTTTGGTATGGATACCTATGGTTTAATAGACAGAAAGTGATAATAGGATACTTTTTATATCTCGAGAAAATTCGTGATTCCCATGGGATAGGACAATAACTGTTTCTCAGCAATGGAGCAACGGATCGACTTGATATTTGGGGTGGGCATAGTTTGGAAGACGGAAAGTGACATGGGATACTTTCCATCCCGAAAAAATTGTGGTTCTACGGGAACCACAATTTTTATCGATAAATTTTTCTCAGCAACGGAGCAACTTGCCTTGGCATATTGCATGAATATAGTTTGAAAGACGAAAAGTGACATAGGCCACTTTTTATCGCAAAAACTTTAACAGTTCCCGTAGGATAGGATAAAAACTAAGTGAGTGGGCTGCGGTAGGAGCCGTCTAAGCGCCAGAAATAACCTGTCATGGCAAGTTTAGGACGTTCCCACATATTTCGCACTCCTTCGCGGCACTCAACAGCACTAGCCCAGACTCGGGCTCCATAACGGAGCTTGCGCTCTCGCCATAGTGACGGAGTGTTTCGGAGCACAAGACACATCGTCATCCACCACTCGGGACTAACCAGTACTGAACGTCAGACAGCATTCCAACGCCTTGGTCCCAGTGCAGTGGGTCAGTCATAGTAGCCCAGCGCCTGCCTCTTCAACTGCAGAGGGCAGTGAGAACGGCAATCGCGATACCGACACCTCTCTTCCCCTGCAGCCCCACTGCGTCTGCCAACACGTTGACGGCCTAGCGGAAGGTAGGGTAGGTGGCGGCACCCACACCACCAGTTCCATATATCCCACCGCGGCCCCTTATCCTCGGCTGTCATATCAGAGTCCAAGAAGCAGCCTTGCTTTATGAAACTAAGAAAGGTTATTCCCAGCAAGTAACTGGAGATAGAGAGACAGAAAAGAAGCCACACCCAGCGCAGCAGGAGGAGCTGGAGTTCATATGCCTGGCAGACGGAGCAGCACTAGAGCAAAATCTTAACCGAGAAATTAACATATTTACAGACGGCAGTAAAATTAAAGGGAAAGTTGGGGCGGCATTATCTATTTGGGATGATGCCGCTGAGATCAGTACCCGCAAGCTGAAATTGGCCGATTGGTGCTCTGTGTAATAGGTCGAGTTATTGGCACTTCTTGAGGCTACCGTAATCGCAAAAATCTTTTGTGACTCCAGGTCTGCACTGGAAACGGTAGTTGGCGTATCTTCCCTCCATCCCTTAGCAGTAAATTCAAAGCTAATATAAAGTTACTACACGCACAAAATAAAATAGTGAAACTTTATTGGATTAAATAGCACGCGGGGATGGAGGGAAATGAGAGAGCGGACCAGCTAGCAAAGGAAGCAGCACTGCACTCGAAGTGCAGACCTATTTAGGATAACTGCCCCGTTTCATTCGTCAAGCGAGAAATCCGAAAGGACTCTCTTGACGAGTGGAACCGGCGGTATCAGGATGGACACACAGCGGCGGTAACCAAAACATATTTTCCGGATGGAGGGCGGCATACAAGATCGTAAGAGAAATAGCACCAGTGGGAATCATAACTCAAGTGCTGACGGGGCATGGTGAGTTTTCCCAATACTTACATCGATTTAAGTTGAGGGAAAGCCCATCGTGCATCTGTGAACCCACAAAAGAGGAGACTCCACTGCACATAATCTTGGAATGCCCAGGTTATGGAAAGCAGAGATTTGATTTAGAACAAAAAATTGGAATTAATCTAACACGAAAAAACCTTAGAAACAATTTTATCGAATTTTTGCACAAATATTTGTAAAAAAGCAATACTTAATTAGGAACAAGTAGGTATAAACTTTGCTGTACCATTGTAATGTTTATTATAACTGCAAACAGCCAAAAACATTGAAATATAGGTATACTTAGTTTTTATTCATTTGTAATTAAGACCCCTGCTGATCATGTCAGGGATATTTCGCGATATAATAAAAAAAATCCTCGGATGCAGCGTCGCAAGAGCGGCACTGCAGCCCGCCTAAGTTGCGACACTCCTCATAAGGCATGCAACCTACCGGCCATCCTCTCAGCTGCTTTAGTTAAAAGCGGCTGAAACTCGAGTGCCAGCCTCTAAGCTTCCTTGGGGGAAAAGACCCAAAGAAGAGGGAGACTTCGAGCGCCGCCTTTTCAGCTGCCTCAGACCTCCCCCACGATAAGGCGGGAATACACGGGGGGGTTGTATATACACTCCAACCGTAACTTAACCAACAAAAGCATTCCTCTAAGGTATTTTGATATTTGTCAGTTAGGTTAGGTTTCGCAGCCGACATAAACATAAGCCAAAATCAAAATACAACGCGGGCGAAGCCGCGGGTAAAAGCTAGTAATAAATAAAGCCTTTATTTCCATTTTATCTTTTGCATTTCATATTACATAATATTTTAAAAATTTCGTTCTTTTCTGAACTCCCAAATTTGAGCGAAGGCCTCCTCCATGCGTTGCCATAATTTTCTTTCTTGCGCCAGTCTCGTCCATGTACTCCCAGCTGACTCTACGATGTCAATCTCGCCACCTCCTTCTCGGCCGTCCTTTCGATCGTGTGTCTTCTCTCGGGCACCAATGCAGGACTTTTCCACTCCAACGTCTATCTGTAGCTCTCGCAACGTGGCCTGCCCACTTCCATTTTAACATGCAGAGTGTGCTTACAGCATCCTGGGGTTTTGTAGCGTTGCTTATTTATTTATTTAAAGTAAAATATAGCTTTACAGATTAGGTAACATCCAATACGCTACATTTTATACTTTACCTAAAAAAAAAAGAAATGTGTATGTTTCGGACTTCGTCTCTCAGTTTAATGCCTAACATAGACCTTTCTGTTGCTTTTTGAAAAGTAACCATCTTTCTTATAAGATGTTTTGTTAGAGTGGGCTCTACAAGCTGCATTGACATCCGTAAAGGAGTGATGGAAGTATCGTATTATCCCATAGTTTTTTCTT
Organism: Hypomecis atomaria; assembly: GCA_964007245.1. Lineage (NCBI taxonomy): Eukaryota > Metazoa > Arthropoda > Insecta > Lepidoptera > Geometridae > Hypomecis > Hypomecis atomaria. Next base: position 4,141,252 of record OZ023306.1, read on the forward strand.
TAGAGGTTTTGGTTAATTTACTTTTAAATACGTCCTTCTGTAACCAGCATTTTTTCTAAGACAAAGCGATTCTTCTGTCTTATCTCTTTTGAAGTGGCATCTTCAAAAGATATTGTTTGACTCAGGCAAATTTAGTGGAATATCATTTTTTATGCACTGAGCTGCATGCAAGAGTGAGGTCAAGTGTTGTAACGTATCTTTTCGTGTTACTGTTAAAACCGTCTAGTAGTATCCAGTGCCTGACAGCATATCTGCTTAACCTCAGGCAGTGTGTAGTCAAACGCAAACCTACACGAAATAAGAACAAAATGGATGGCGCTAAAGTCGCGGCTATTGTTCTCCAAACTGTCCATTTGATTTCAGGAGTAAACAGGCTAACTCCGTGCGCAGAGACAATACTCAGAAAGATTCAAAACAAACAGAACGAAGACCAATACGAGTCCATTTTCAACATTGAGTACTTGACCACAGAAACGGAAATGCTAGAGGAGTTTCAACGGCGTAAGACTTATGAGTGCTACGTGGAGGCCGATTTCAAATGTGAAGTCTGTTATCAAGGATTTAAGAATAAAAGGATGTTGAAATATCATGAAAAGTCTCATGATGTAAGTGCAGATTTATACACATATATCATATACAGGGTTATTTTTAATCAATTAGCATCCTTTTAGGGGCTTATTCTGTACATCAAAACTAACAACTTTTGTTCTGTGACTTTATTCAAACCTAAAAAAAATCTGCTGTTTACATTTTGTCGAGGGTGAACGGTATTTTTCTATGGAACAACAACTTTTTTTTGAAAACTAACAAAAATCGTAGAACAAAAGTTGATAGTTATGATGTATAAGCCCCTAAAATATAGGTATGCGCGGGAGCCAGAGAACTCGCGTCGGGGCACACCCACCCGCAAACCTCGTGCATCCCGCGCGCTCCCTATGCTCGTGCTCACCACTACGCCACGCAGCGTCGGTATTGTGCACACATGCGCAATAATTAGCGAATCACGGCGAAGTGTCATCTGCGGCTAACTTCTCATACGCCGATTTGTGTGGCGCTTAGTATACCAGCTTGCAGACAATATTCAAGCTTAATAAAAAAAACCTTTCTAATTACAGTTATAATATTTGGGGATATCTTATACACGGCCTCTGACCCCAAACTAAGCAAAGCTTGTGATATGGCTGCCAGAGACTGATATACTACATACGAGTATAATATATTTTTAAATACATAATTTAAAATGATATTATAACTTACAGGAAAGCAGCGGATCAATGTGTTGCAAAATTTGCCAATTGCGGTACCAGTCGCGGCTTCAGCTCAAGAACCACATGAGAGCCCACGAGGCTGTCTACAGATGCAAACTGTGCCCGCTCGTTACAAGTTACAGGTTCTGTATCGGCTCTTTTTAACATAGAGAGAGAGAGAGAGAGAGAGAGAGAGATATTAGATTTTGAGCAAAAAGAGAACCGTCGTGGCGTTACGGTGAACTAATAATAAGATTTTAATCAGCAGCCAAGGTACCCGCTATACTCGGTAGACGCGAGTACTGATGTAAACCGGATTGGTGTCTACCAAGTATCAAACACTTTTAGTTGTACTCGCAAAGTCAGAACAGTGTTGTCAAAGTAACAAAATTAGTATAATGGCACACGGGCGACCTCACCTACGACGCTTCTCTTTTTGCACAAACTCTAGCATAGTTTGACTAGAGTGTTCGTTAGCGATCATCGAAGTTAAGCAACGTTCAGCACGGTCAGTGTTCGGATGGGTGACCGCGGGTGGCATTTACAACTGAGCGCTGCCGTGGCTCGGATGACACGGGCGCTCATTTAAATATAGATAACGGTTGTTTTAACCATTTAACCAAGTCAGAGGCTTAAAAATGACTACAAAGCTAGTTACCAGGCCGTCTAAGATGCGACCCACGAGAACGATTTTATTTCGAGTAAAATAGCAATATTTCGTTATGTCTACCTCCTCTAACATGACAACGTACTTAACGTTATATTTTTACTCTGTGATGAAGGATCCTCGCGAACGATTTATGTACTTGTGGCACTTTGGTCGACAAACTCTAACATGTGCATGCAAAATTAGCCGAGTTTTGACATTTCACCACGATTATTTTCTCGTCAAATTTTTTGAGGACGAAATACTATGAAATAGGTAAAAGGAACTAAAATTTACAATTAGCGTTGCTGAATTGTGGAGGATTAGCCGAATTGCGGGGAGTTATCTCCATTAGAGATTGTTGTGGAGATAGATATTTTGTTGTACCGATTTTGCGAGGTAGTTTTGGTAAAGCCAGGCTCCATGCGGAGAATATCCCTAGATTTCAAATGCAATTTAGTAAAGTATCAATTTGGATGGGGGATCGGGATAATTTTTGACCTAATATGGAGAATTTTACTTAGTTTATTGAAGTCCATCTTCTTTTTTTTTAGACGATTTAAATGAAAGCTTGTTTTTAAAAAGGATTATTTTTTTACTTTCATTTACTTTTTAAAAAATTACATGACAAACCATAAAAACGTGATTCAGATAAAATATGCAATAACTAAGATCCAGCTTATTTTGTTTGCATTATATCGCATGTACCTACTTCTTTTTTGTATTTTCGATAGTAAAAGAGGGTAATAGAGGTACGGTTAATTGAAATCAGTGGTATTTTTATTTATTAAAGAGGACATTTGAGTTACTTAATCCGTAATCAATAAATACATAATTAGGTCTGTCAACATTGGCTTATTGACTGTTCACGTTCAGTCCGTTTACAGTTATTTTATCTCTAACATATCTAACTACATTTTACTGTCTCTGTTTAGTCATTATGAACCATCACAGGTTAGATAGAGATAGCACAAATGTCAGAGGTAAAATAACTGTGAACGAACTGTAGTTACGTTTCAAAACTATATTTTGAATCACAGATTCAAAATTACTAGAATCCACTGTGGCAGCCGCGTCCGCTGCCCATGTGGGGAATCCTGCCTCCATTTGGGATTGGTGTAAGGATTGATTGAATGTGGGGAATACGAAAAATCCAAAGAAAAAAAACACACGCGCAGTGACAGAATTCGCACGCTGGGTCGCCCCCTAGGACCATAAGATTGCGATTACACTTGTGTCTTGATAAAACTTGCGTTAAATGTGCTTAAAGTTACCTGTTTCAGTCATATAAACTCTGAGTGGGGAATCGGAATATTTTATGTCACCAACTTGGGGAATTTGAGTTTAATTTTTGGGGAATTGTGCTCATGTCCATAACTCCCCAAAAATGAAAGACAAATTCCCCAAGTTCGGGACAAAAAATAAATAAATAATAAATAGCATCAGAACATCTCGATTGGTAAAAAATAAAAAACTTCATGGGTTTCACACACTGTCAAAACGGGCCTTATTATTTTGGCATAAGTTTAGTATAGATCGATGTTGTACCATTACATTTAATTTTGTTATACATTTAAAAATAAAAAGGAAAATACGTTTATTAACATAGCAATGAACCAGTTACAAATTGTTTGCAAAACAGAATTATCGTTAAATCCTAAATGAAACTGGAGTTATAAGTTGGATTAATAATTAATAAGTTGGATTAATAATAGTTGGTTCCCGTTCATGCCCCGTCCGAGGTATTATCTCGTTACGAGTACGTATGCAGCGGCCTTAACAGCGGGCCCCAAACTCGGCTAAGCTCTTGGTGGCCCTTTTTAAATTTAGGTATTACCGTCAGCTGAATTTGCGCATTCTTATTATACTAATAACAAAACTTGAGCTATAATTTGATTGAGATTATTATAAATTGATATAAAAGAAACGTTCACAAGTGGTATATTATTCAGAGAAAAATCTAACCAGGTTGATATTAACATCATTTGAAAGCTTGTTTCATAGGCTTTGAAAAAATATTTAGTTTATATTTTTCATCCCTCCATATTTTTTTTAATGTGAAAAATAAATTGCATGAAAAATAGTAATACACCTTTGCTTACTATTTTTTCAAGTTTGGCAGTAATAATGTGCTACTATCGTTCTTTTACTTGCAGTTTTACCTGATCCACATTCGTCTCATCCTTTGTCAAAATTATAAGAAACTAGATTTTACCCGCGGCTTCGCCCGCATGATATTTCGAGGCCCTACCTTACCATCCTTAATAAAGAAGGTGGAAAATTAAAAAACAAAAAAATTCAATTTGACATTTGTTCGATTTGACAGTTCTTTTTTGAAATTTCTTGGAGCGCACGCTAGAATAGCTCGCAGATGGCAGAATTTTTCCTACTTACTTAACACTTATTGTTATAGTATGGAAAAGAAGGATGCAGCGAATGGACCTGTCGTTTTTTTTTTTTTTTGCAAGTAGATAGAAAACAAAACATCATTTATAATAATGATTTGTGCTTCAAAAATTTAGTGATTTTTTGCTGTTTTCATATCACTAATTAAAATTAATATTAGACCACCAGAAAAATTACAGTGATTTTTTATTGTTTTAACATTATAGATTACATACATAAGAAGTGGCGGTATGAGCTTAAAGGCTTTAGCCTGTCCAAAAATGGGCACATTATTTAAAAAAATCACTATTTTATTACTGTTGCTGTCAAAAAAAAAAAAGGAAATGTCACATTCAGTAGATCAGATGATTTATTCAGTATTGCCAGATTTCGTTTTCGGTATTCCGACTTAGCAATTTTTTGGAGGGGTTGATATAATCATTTTCTTTTTCAACAGTTGGTACATGCTCCTTCCTTAACTCGTTTTAAGTGTTTCAACTAGTAATTTTACGAACTGAGGTGTCTTTTTACATATTTTATAGAAACATACATTTTTGTATACTAAAAGATTATCAAAAAGAAAGAATACTTATATTTTTAGGTTTCACTCACTTTACTACTAACAAAAAGCTGCAGTTGAAATTATCCGAGATATTCCTGATTATTTTGATATTGCTCGTAATAATCCTTAAAGGTGCTATTCGAATCTCGGCAGCAGGCTACAGCTACAAACAGCACTTGCAGCAGCTGCGCGAAGCCGGCTGTGGCTGCACAACTGAGGGGTTAATCCAGGTTTACACGTAAATTGAAACTACAGCTGTTTCGGTATGGCCCTATACATTTTTGTACAGCGCCCCTAGCAGAAACGAGGAAGAACTAACCAAAATCTATGGAGCCACACGCGAACGCGAAAGTTTGAGTAAACTTCGCAAAGCCTGGACTACGAGTAAGGGCTCTGGTTATCTATGTAGTAGTATGAATTTCTGCAAAAAAGATTCCGATTGCGGCTCCGGCAGCACGTGCTACCGAGCCTCAGCTGCGAGTGTTGTTCACCTGTTTAGACAAGTCCAACGTGCTGCCTGTCGCAGCACGTGTAGCCAACCTCGCAATCACTCTCGACTGCGGAAGCAGGCAGTGGCTGCATTTCAGATGTGTGTTACCTGCAATCGCAACCTGCATCCGCAGGCTGCGGCCGAAGTTCGAATAGCAGCAAGTTGTGGTTCTTATACTATTGCTAATGAAGCGGATGAATACCGAAATTCATTATCATTCATTTTTTCGTAGTACCAGTCGTCGTAGTTACCATTTAGCGCTTCTGGCGCGTTTTTGACGTGCTGATAGCGAATTTTTTTGCCAAAAGGAGTTGGCAGCACTGCTATGGTCTATAATTCTATAAATCAAAGTAGGTACCTATAGCTTGAAAATTGTTTTCGGATTTTCTTATTTTAACTTCATTTTAAACAAACTTGTAAATATCAGAACAGTTTTAGAAGCGTCATAAATTACTCTGGTGAGGATAACATTTTTATAAATGAGCTTGGGATAAACTGAGTGTATTCGTACACAACAGGTATTCGTATGTATGAGCTGTCGACATCCTTCTTTACATAATATCATTATAATTTATAACCTATGTGTTATTCTGATGTATAAGCTATATAATTGCAAAGTTTAATCTCAATCCGTTCAGTAGTTTTTGCGTGAAAGAGTAACAAACATCCATACATCCATCCTTACAAACTTTCACGTTTACAATTTTAGTAGGACTAGTGTCACTTATTAGTACTATAAGCTCGATTACAGAGGCGCCCGCCTAAATTAAATAGCAACGTAAAAAGCGTTCTCTCTATCGAACGCCTAAAGTGAAAAAGAAACAGAACTATGCTATTTAGCTAATATAATTACACTGGCGCCTCTGTAATCGGGCTTAATGTGACAAGAAAACTTGTGCCTAATTTGGTGACAATGCTTTTTCCAACATTTAAAGGTTACTTCATCAGAGTTCTCACAGAAAAACTACCTAATGTGTCAAATATGTTTAATTATCCTAATAAATTCAAAATTAATAAAAAACGGAGAGCTCTTTTTTTACTGATGTAATAGACCCAGAAAAATATGTACTCAGTAAATGTAACATTTTGTGGATGTGTCCTTTGTTTAAAGGTTTTTTTTAACATTAGGCATATTTGTTGTTTCCAGGAATTCCATGATAAATCACTACGAGCAGCACAATGGCACCGTATATAAATGCGAACCGTGTGGATGGACCTTCAAGTGAGTGAATATTTATGTTTCCTCAAAGAAGATATTATAATAATACAACGTATAGAACAGTCACTCGTTACCCCCCACCCGCTTGAGTCTTCCTCACTTCCACCCCGCGTTTCACGTACCGATCGTGTACTCGCGGGCTGCACTGGCCGGTGGTTTCTCCAATAAAAAAACCTAGACTGTGAAAATGTAGCTCAGTAAAAAAATTTACTTTGCCTTAAATTTCCGATCCAATTTTTTTAAAGTTTAGGATCACTAACTGAGCATTAAATCACAAAATGCTGACAGATCCAGGTGGAGCTTCAAGCGCCATCTTGAAAAAACGTTTTGGCCGATTTCTCGGAAACTATGCACTTTAGGGCAAAAGTAATGGAGACCATTATTGTAGAGAATAAAATTCCGCGGTCTTAAAGTCGAAATGTTTTGTACGTCCATTTTCGGCTTTAGGGCATGGCGTTCACTCGAGTTGGTCTTATTAAAACAGACAGCCAACCCGTTTTCACCGGGTCAGCTAGTTTTTTTTTTTTATAATTATGATGATACTTTAAATTGTTTATATAAGTTAATTAAATTCTTGTTTCTTTTGTATGATTTATGTATAGCAGTAGGGTTTTTTTTACGGACAAAAGTGCCTTTATTAACTACAACAAAATACAATACTACTTTATAAGCTAAAACTACCTACACTATACTACATAAAAAGCATTGGATCATCCACAGTCCCTTGAAGGTCTAAAGATAATCCAAATGCTGGCGCCCACTGCCAGTCGGCAGCGTGCCCAGCATGCTGGCTGCATTGCCACGCTGAATGGCAATGCTTATACGTTGAGCCAAATAAACACCAGCATTTTGGTAAGGTTAAATGTAATGTATAGTGGGCAGACACTAGACACCTTTACTGTACATCAACAGGAGCAGGTCGGCGTACCTAAGCCACCAGACGACCAGACACCCGGGGGGTGCGCACGCCTGCACCATCTGCGGCCGGGGGTTCGTCTCCTCGACCGGACTGCTGACACATATCACCAGGAAACATCGGGTAAATACATAGAGGCGCTGTTAGAATTCACATGGCATTATTACTATGAACTTAGGGTTCAAAATAAAACTCCGGCTAAGAGACGTTTGAAGTTTGTCCACCATTATTGTGAAATCGAAATTGACATATTTTGATCACTAGTTCAAGTGTCATTTGTGTCAAGATTACATAGCAGTTTCTATGCGTTTTCGACGCCATGTTTCTGAGATCATGCATCACAACTTTTTTACGTTATTTCACTTCTACTGCTTTTCATTATTCTGGAGGTAATAAATATAATAAATAAATAAATTGTTTATTTCCAAAAAAAACAAAACAGTACAGTACTATTACCACTATTAAATATAATATCCTCGATCCTTATATATTCCGATTGATTTGTGTTACAATGTAGACAATTACGAAGGCGTCACCCTAAATAAATACATTATGATATAAGTGCGGTAAGTTGAAAATTACACCCGAGGCAATATTGCTAGCTGTAAGGAAGCAGAGGCTGTAATTTTCAAAGCGCACGTATGTCATACGACGGCTTATAACATATTTGCGAGGAAATTAATAAAACTCTGACTTTGAGTGAAAGTCGTGCATCAGTCGAAGCATCGTGCGTTTTACATTACATTACCGCACAAGTGCCGTAATGTCTCTTACTCTCTTGAGTGAAAGTAGGAGAAACGAGACCACAGAGTTCTGCAGCCGGTGGCGGCGTGCGTTTTACATTACAATAAAGCACAAGTGCGTAATGAAATACATTAGGATATTGAAATTGGTGTAATTACAGCCACTTTACGAGCAAATATGTTATAAAAACAATAATAAAACACTTGTTCAATTTTCTTTGTTCTGTCTGTCTGTATTGTACCAGCCTTTTTAATAGTCCACTGCAGGACGTAGGCCTACCCGCGAAGGGCGATTGGGCCATATCCACCACGCTGGCCCAGTGCGGGTTGGTGGATTCACATACGCCATCGAATTTCTTCTACGGACGTATGCAGGTTGCCTCACGATGTTATCCTTCACCGAAACGCCAATGGTGTTAAATTCCGTACATAAATCCTTCAAAGAAATCATTAGTACAAGTCCGGGATTTGAACCCACGACCTCACGATTGTAAGTCGGGCATCACTACCACTAGACCACCACGACTCCTGTATTGTAATAGTGTTGAAATAATGACGGTTATGACGGGCAGTAAAGATAAGTATACGTCCGATGCGTTCGAAGCTAAAAAATAGAGCTCCAGGAAGAAAAATACAACGTATATTTATAATTTCAGGGCGGTCCCCCGGCGCCGGCTGGAGAGGAGGTGACGTGTGAAGTGTGCAACAAGACGTTTGCTTCGAACCAAGCCCTCTACAAACACCAAGCGACTATACACGGAGACAAAACTCCGCTGCGCGGCAGGTGGGTACTACCACGGTCCCTCTGGCCCAATAACCCTCTGTCTAGGTACTTATGTAACTAAATTTTACTGTAATTAGTAATAAGGAAAAACGGGACCCTATTACTAAGACAATTAATAGACCGAGCATAACTTAAAAACTTAGACTTAGACCGAGCATAACGTAAAAAAAAGTATAACGTCGACCTAGGTAGAGATATTAGAGGAGATCGAAAAGTTCTATGGGTTATAAGCTTCGGTAGCTAAGCCTAGCAGTTGCAGCCTGTTAGCAGCGTGGCTAAATATCCCAAAGCCAAGCTGACCTGATATTCCACCGTAGACATTCCCGGACATCAGTTTGTACGAGATTAGAATGGCCCTGAATCAGCTTAAGAAAAGCAAGGCGCCGGGTGACGACGGGATCACTTCACTACATCTGAAAGCGGGTGGAACACCGGTACTAAAAGTCCTTCAGAACCTCTTCAATACCGTTGTTCTCGATGACATGGAAAAGAAACGTGGTGGTGCTATTCTTTGAATAATCGGCCAAGTACGAATCGGACTCGAGCACGGAGGGTTCCGTACTGTATGGGAGCCCCCCTTAATTATTTATTTTAATTTAATTTTATTATTTATTGTTGAAGTGAATATAAAACTAAATATTAATATTAAATATTAAAATTTCAAGCATCTACCTGTTACCATTATTAATATAGAGCGAAAAACGTCTGATAAATATTTATTTTCTTTTCTTTTTAGTATTTGTTGTTAGAGCGGCAACAGAAATGCATCATCTGTGAAAATTTCAGCTGCCTAGCTATCATGGTTCATGAGATACAGCCCGGTGACAGACGGACATCGAAGTCTTAGTAATAGGGTCCCGTTTTTCCCTTTGGCTACGGAACCCTAGAAAGGTGACAACACCTTATTGAAGAACTACAGACCCATCTCTCTTCTGAGCCATTTTCATAAGCTGTTTTCAAGAGTAATTACGAACCGTCTCGAGCGCAGGCTTGAAGAGTTCCAGCCTTCCGAACAAGCCGGGTTCCGAAAAGGCAATAGCACTAATAGACCACGCCCTTAAGCTCCTGGGATGGAAAGGATTCGACATCAACATCAATAGCCGCGTACCCACCTAGCGCACAGGCTCGCGCGGCAGCCTCGCGAGCCAAATGCTCGGCTGGTGTGGACGTGCCTCGGGCTGCCTCGGGCGCGCGTTTGCTCGGCTGAGCACGGCTCGCCCCCGAGCCATCTGTTGTCGGTAAACTTGACGCGCTCAAAGGTGCCTCAGTGAGTGCTGTGTGTTAGGTGGGGACGGTTATGTTTTGTCTCGCGCGCGAATAGCTGCAGCTGAATGTACATGACACTGTCCATTTCGAATACTCGTGGACTTATGATGGCTCAGCCTGCCTCGCGAGGCGGCCTCGTGTAAATCAAATCGTGTGATCAAAACTACTGAGGCTGCCTCGGGAAGTCGGGAGCCATCGCTCGCGAGCATGGACACCGAGGCTGCCGCGCGAGCCTGTGTGCTAGGTGGGTACTCAGCTCAACGCAGCTGATAATAAAATATTGGGGGACATCTTACACACGGTCTCTGATCCCAATCTAAGCAAAGCTTGTGATATGGCTGCCAGAGACTGATATACTACATATACTTATTTTTAAATACAAACTTTATATAGATAGTACCTAAATAACACCCAGACACAGAGCAAACACCAACGTTCATCACATAAATGCTTGCCCTGGGTGGGGATCGCACCCACGCCTCTTTGATCCAGAAGTCAGGTTCACTAACCACTGAGTCACCGAGGCAGTCGAATGATGATGATGAAATGCTGTGATGTTAGCTACAAACTGCGGATAATCCATTCATCGCGCAGCTGTTAAATGAGCTTCAGTCAGGATTGGGCTATCCGCAGATTGTAGCTAATAATAGACTAGTTGACATTTTTTTTAAGTCCTCTTGTAACAGCTAACCATAAACAGATCCGATTAACGAAAACAAAAATAAAATCAACTTAGAAATAAAGAAGTTACAAACATATTTATTTCTTGCTAGACAAAGAGCGGACTATAGCAGACTATGTCACTATGACGTGAGTGAGTCGGATAGACTCACTCACGTCATGGGGCCGACCGTATACAACAAGTTACCTTTGTCATAATATAAAATAGTTTCTATACTCATAATGAATTCCTAAACTGGAAGAGTACCTAATGATAGCTGTACACGAAATGTACTATAATTTATTTATATTAATTTTTTTTTTTGATTGTGTTTTAAGATTTTTTCTCGTATTAATTTTGAATAACATTATAAAAATGGACATGTAAATAATAATTACGCAATAAATGACTATGTCTATGACATATCTGTCCGTAACTGTCATACATTCTCCATACTATGTAATGCTTTGTGGGAAAGGGACAAGGCATCCCCTCTTTATCCCTACCAAAATCTTTACAAGCTGACATCTCTGGACTTGACTAGTCAATTTTAATTATTTTTTCAGTTCACGAATCATAATTAATTGCAGAATTTAGTAATCTTTATACTTTAAATTAATTCAATACCCGTCAACTACCCTATTATCACAGCCGCCTAGTTGCGTGATTCGACCTGTAGCATCATTTTTATTTTCCAGGCCCCGAGGCCGCGGGTCCCGTGTAGCCAACCGGGTAGGAAAACGACCTGCCGTGAAGCCCGCGACTTGTATACTGGTAAATATTTTCAACTAGCGACCCGCCCCGGCTTCGCACAGGTGTATTATACATATAAACCTTCCTTAGAGTGATTCATCACTCTATCTATTAAAAAAAACCGCATCAAAATCCGTTGCGTAGTTTTAAAGATATAATACATGGGGACAGACAGCGGGAAGCGACTTTGTTTTATACTATGTAGTGATGTTTCTTCGTTTTTTAATCGACTACAAAAAAACGTTCTCAATTCGACTATGTTTTTAGGGTCCCATACCTCAACCAAATGGAAAAAATGGAAACCTTAGAAGATCACTTTGTTGTGCGTCTGTCCGTCTGTCTGTCCGCGTGTTAGACCTTTTATCTCGGAAACGCGTACAGTCTTATTCCAAAAAAGTTCACTAGTACAGGTCGCGGCATAGAAGTCTAGCGCTGAGCGAAGGGTGGAGGGATTGGCTGCGCATGAGTTTAGTATGGCGGTCAACATGCGCAGCCATCCCCTCCACAGTACCCTCAGCGCTAGACTTACGTGCCGCTACTTGTACCAGGTTTAAACCAGACCTAACAGATCCAAGGTTGATACGGTATTAAAGTTAATCCAAGGATTAAAATACGTTCCTATTACAAATCAAAGACCAACCTAAGATCAGATTAACCAATGACAGTCCATGGTTTGAGCGTTAGCCACAGATAAAAAACAGGAATTACAATCATTCATTCGTTCTTGCATGTTTAATACTTTTTAAAACACTTCTTGGCCTAAACTCGATATATTTTTGCATTATGTCTTTTGGCGTAAGAGATTTAGCTTAAAAATGGATAAAGCCTCTGAACCGGTGTTCCAAAAAGATGCAGGTTTGTTAGATCAGGGTTAAAAAAAGGCGGTTACTTTATCTATTTTTTATCAAAATATCATTGTCAGGATGGAAATCTCACTTGAAACCAATGCAGCAACCCTGATTCTAACATAATAACAAAGAAACTCATCAAACTGATCCTATAAATGTTTGTGAGGGTAGTTACCTTACTTGAGGTTTCTAAATTAGTAAAGGAAACAATAAAGTAAGTGTTATTTGTTTATTCATATACCTCATGGACCTCGAGAGAGTGCTCCATGTATTTTGTGTAGAATCATTGACCTCAAATCCAATATCTCCGCATGTGTGGCGTAGTTGGCTTTGTAACTATTAAAACAAGGTGATATAACTTCAATAATTGTTGTATAATTCTTCGTTAACAATCCAGATAATATCCTACTGCTCTAAATGTAAAATCCTTTCCTCCTTTTTCAACAAACTCTTTTTTCCGAGTCCTCTGTCATGTCTGGTGTTGCCCGGTCTACCAGATCCAATTTCAACCAAAATCGACATAGTAAAAAAATATGATAAAATACTGAAAACCTTACATTTGCAATGACTTTACGCCACGTTCGTAAGGCCTAGAGAACCGAGAAGTAATGGCAAGAAACTCAGCGACATCAATAACCGTTTATAGCAATATATAAGGATCAGTTACACAATATAAAGATTATACAAAGTACTTAACTTTAGCAACATGGCGACGTTCACTCGACTTGGCTTCGAATATAAAAGTACCAATACTCAGCATAACTAGCTAAGCGAGACTCCAACATTATTATGAGAATACTAATAGAACACTCAGTGGTACTAAGAGAACTGAAGCGAACACTAAGCGATACTAAGAGGCACTAAGATTGCGGCAAATTTTGGAATGTTTATCTCAATAATAACTTTAACATAAACCTTTGTATTAATTAGTGCAACAAAGTGGGCGCGAATCACCAGTGGCTGGTGGGACATTTCGCGCTCGAGCACCCCGGACAAGACATCCATACTGCGTACCTCGAGACCTACGTGCATCTCTGTCATATTTGTGGGAAGGGACTCAAGGTGAGATACAACAATAAAAAGAACTAATGTTTTTTGACGAGTTTTTTATAAGTAGTACATTACTACTAATTCGTTCACTGAAGGATATGTTTAACAAGATTTACTCATTTTAAACCTGCCACATCATGAAGAAAGGTCAGAAAGTGAGGGGAAAAACACTTAGTTTGCTCGTCTCGTCGCCTTAAATAAAATTTTGTAAAAATTTACTTTCCAGTCTGGGGGTGAGTTGAATAGGCACATGTCCATGAAGCACCGGGCGGGCGGGTACAAGTGCCCCGAGTGCGGGAAACAGTGCCCTTCCAGTCTCGCGCTCTACACACACCAGCTCGTCCACGGCCCGCGGACATTCTGCTGTGAACAATGCGGCAAGAAGTTCCGGACACCGGGCAATTTGTACGGTCATATGCGGGTAAGTTAACGCCATAGAATAAGAACTAAAGTAATAGAAACAGTACTAAAATAGCAAGAGATATACATCACTTTGTCCCATTTTAAATATGAAATTTAAAAGGTGTTAGAAAAAGATGCACATACACCCGAACTTACGTAATTTCGAAGGGTTTCACAAACTAGCATTGAGCTATCTCGGCTGTCCAAATTCAAAAAGGTAAAAAGTAGGAAGGTAAAATGATTCGAGATTTGAACCTTCTTACTGGAACTAGAGGTTACAAAGAAGGATGTCGACAGCTCATACATACGAATACCTGTTGTGTACGAATACACTCAGTTTCTCCCAAGCTCATTTATAAAAATGTTATCTTCACCAGAGTAATTTATGACGCTTCTAAAACTGTTCTGATATGTACAAGTTTGTTTAAAATGAAGTTAAAATAAGAAAAACCGTAAACAATTTTCAAGCTACATGTACCTACTTTGATTTATAGAATTACTAGCTTTTACCCGCGGCTTCGCCCGCGTTATATTTTGATTTTGGCTTATGTTTATGTTGGCTGCGAAACCTAACCTAACCGACAAATATCAAAATACCTTAGAGGAATGCTTTTGTTGGTTAAGTTTCGGTTGGAGTGTACATCATACAACCCAAGAGAGTCCTTTCGGATTTCTCGCTTGACGAATGAAACGGGGCAGTTATCGTAAATAGGTCTGCACTTCGAGTGCAGTGCTGCTTCCTTTGCTAGCTGGTCCGCTCTCTCATTTCCCTCCATCCTCGCGTGCGCTTTAATCGAATAAAGTTTCACTATTTTATTTTGTGCGTGTAGTAACTTTATGTTAGCTTTGAATTTACTGCTAAGGGATGGAGGAAAGATACGCCAACTACCGTTTCCAGTGCAGACCTGGAGTCACAAAGATTTTTGCTTTTTCGGTAGCCTCAAGAAGTGCCAATACCTCGGCCTGGTACACGGAGCACCAATCGGCCAATTTCAGCTTGCGGGTACTGATCTCAGCGGCATCATACCAAATGGATAATGCCGCCCCAACTTTCCCTTTAATTTTACTGCCGTCTGTAAATATGTCAATTTCTCGGTTAAGATTTTGCTCTAGTGCTGCTCCGTCTGCCAGGCATATGGCCTCCAACTCCTCCTTCTGCGCTGGGTGTGGCTTCTTTTCTGTCTCTCTATCTCCAGTTACTTGCTGGGAATAACCTTTCTTAGTTTCATAAAGCAAGGCTGCTTCTTGGACTCTGTTATGACAGCCGAGGATTAGGGGCCGCGGTGGGATATATGGAACTGGTGGTGTGGGTGCCGCCACCTACCCTACCTTCCGCTGGGCCGTCAACGTGTTGGCAGACGCAGTGGGGCTGCAGGGGAAGAGAGGTGTCGGTATCGCGATGGCCGTTCTCACTGCCCTCTGCAGTTAAAGAGGCAGGCGCTGGGCTACTATGACTGACTGACTGACTATGACTGCACTGGGACCAGGGCGTTGGAATGCTGTCTGACGTTCAGTACTGGTTAGTCCCGAGTGGTGGATGTTGATGTGTCTTGTGCTCCGAAACACTCCGTCATTATGGCGAGAGCGCAAGCTCCGTTATGTAGCCCGAATCTGGGCTAGCGCTGTTGAGTGCCGCGAAGGAGTGCCAAAAATGTAGGAACGTCCTAAACTTGCCATGACAGGTTATTTCTGGCGCTTAGACGGCTGCTACCGCAGCCCGCTCACTTAGTTTTTAGGGTTCCGTACCCAAAGAGTAAAAACGGGACCCTATTACTAAGACTTCGATGTCCGTCTGTCCGTCTGTCTGTCTGTCACCGGTCTGTATCTCATGAACCGTGATAGCTAGGCAGCTGAAATTTTCACAGATGATGTATTTCTATTGCCGCTATAACAAAAAAATACTAAAAATAGAATAAAACAAATATTTAAGGGGGGCTCCCATACAACAAACGTGATTTTTAGGAGTTTTTTTGCTCGCTGTTAATAACGGCAAGTGGAATGGGGCTCCCATACGGCACGAAACCCTTCGTACTTGGCCGATTATTATCCTATCCTACGGGAACTGTTAAAGTTTTTGCGATAAACAGTGGCCTATGTCACTTTTCGTCTTTCAAACTATATTCATGCAATAAGCCAAGGCAAGTTGCTCCGTTCCTGAGAAAAAAATATTGTTAAGTCCTACGGGAACCACAAGTTTTTCGGGATGGAAAATATCCTATGTCACTTTCCGTCTTCCAAACTATGCCAACCCCAAATATCAAGTCAATCCGTTGCTCCATTGCTGAGAAACAGTTATTGTCCTATCCCATGGGAATCACGAATTTTCTCGAGATAAAAAAGTATCCTATTATCACTTTCTGTCTTTTAAACCATAGGTATCCATACCAAAAATCAGGTCAATCTTTTGCTCCGTTGCTGCGCCAAAAAGGAACAAACCAACAAACTTTTCGGATTGATAATATTAAAGTATGATGATTCTGTACCATAAAGGTAGAATAAAGAAACATGTTAAACCTCTAATGATAGAAGATTTAAAAATATTTTTAATGTCAGACAAAATGACGGCCCGGTATTAAACGTCATAGTAACATGTAGCATGCAGAGGGAAAATAACATTTTATCCAATTTTAATGTCAGTTGTCATTTTCATTCCATACTTTATTTCCTCTTCAAGGGGATATAATGGTAGAAAAACAATTTGTCCCCTTGCCATGCTACTTGTGATTTATAAAAGTCTGCAGACAATGTCACCTGTCATCTAATTACGTTTGGCTGTGACGTTTCGTTAGTCCATATTAGCGTCATAGAGGAATTAATCCCTTAGCGTCTTTGTGATAGTGGCGACAGTTTCGCTTTCGATGGTTTTTGTCCTGTCCTACAGGAACTATGAAATTTTTCGGGATAAAAAGTATCCTAAAGCTCCTTCCGCCTTTTAAACTATATCCATGCCAAAAATCAAGTCAATCCGTTGCTCCGTTGGTGCGTGAAAGAGTAACAAACCAACAAACTTTTCGGATTTATTATATTAGGATCATGAAGTTTTAGGTAAATAAAACTTCGTGAGAATTATAGACCATAGCAGTGCTGCCAACTCCTTTTCGCTAAAATTCGCTATCAGCACGTCAAAAACGCGCCAGAAGCGCTAAATGGTAACTACGACGACTGGTACTACGAAAAAATGAATGATAATGAATTTCGGTATTCATCCACTTCATTAGCAATAGTATAAGAACCACAACTAGCTGCTATTCGAACTTCGGCCGCAGCCTGCGGATGCAGGTCGCGATTGCAGGTAACACACATCTGAAATGCAGCCACTGCCTGCTTCCGCAGTCGAGAGTGATTCCGAGGTTGGCTACACGTGCTGCGTCAGGCAGCACGTCGGACTTGTCTAAACAGGTGAACAACACTCGCAGCTGAGGCTCAGTAGCACGTTCTGCCGGAGCCGCAATCGGAATCTTTTTTGCAGAAATTCATACTACTACATAGATAACCAGAGCAGATAACTTATGTATGTAATCTATAATGTTAAAACAATAAAAAATCATTGTAATTTTTCTGGTGGTCTAATATTAATTTTAACTAGTGATATGAAAACAGCAAAAAATCACTAAATTTTTGAAGCACATATCAATATTATAAATGATGTTTTGTTTTCTACCTACTTGCAAAAAAAAAAAACGACAGGTCCATTCGCTGCATCCTTCTTTCCGAATAAGACAAATGACCAAGTGTAAATCTCACGGAGGAAATATCACAATGGAGGTAGCCATAGAGATTTTGAGCGTGGCCACTTTTTGCTAGTGTGCAGTTACAGATTTGCATTAGTGTGTGTGACTAGTGATGTGACATTCCCATCAAGTCTATCGATGGAATATTGGTGAAGTGAATAAAAATGCATGTATTTTATATGAATTGTTTATTAATTATTTTCATAAGATAGGTAATCTGGCAATCTGGCTTAAAAGGTAGGTAATCTGGCATTATTTTGAGTTATTAATATGACAGCTAATGACCCTTAAACAGTATTAATTTTGTGTACATGTTTCTGACACTGGTTTCAGTGACAGTATTTTTCATCACGAATTGTATGCGGAGCTGAAAATATTTGTCACATATCGATTTTATTAAAAGTAGTTTATGATCTTCTAATAAGCTAAAATCTAGGACATGTGTATTCAAACATCGGAAAATATTTTGAAGTTTAGAGGAATCCATAAGCTGCAAGATTACGTCTCTGATCATTTTATGTACATCTTTGCTGTTGATTTTGCTGTGGTGTGTCGTTATTAAAGTTTTGTGTAAAACTTTTTCACATATTTTACATATATAATATACGTCATCGCTAGGGTAAATTAGCCCCCCTTTGTCTTTGATAGACGTCAGTGAGTCTCTTTTAGTTCCTTCTAGCGCTGACAAACAGTCCTCACATATCAATTTTTTTTTTTTTTTTTTTACCACAACTCCCGAAATATACTACATTATTACCTCAGAAACATATTCTGTAAGTCGACTAGGGTCACTAAGGTAACAGTGATCATCGTTATTTAGAGACTCTTTTTGAGTAATTTCGTCCAACTCCTCTAACAACCGACGTTTAGCTACGGATTTATTTAGTTTGTCTTCATAGTTGGATTTTTTGGTGAAATTTAGTATTAGTATGTCTTCCAAAGGTACACAATTTCCTTCTGAAACAACCTGCCCAAGGCCAAGAATAATAAAAGTAAGCTTAGATAGATAAAATTTATGATAAGATATAATAAAACTCCTCTGATCAAGTTAGAGATTGTGCAAATTACAATAAAAAAAAGAAGTTCTTTTTATACACATGAACAAAAACTTACCGGTTGATAATATGATGGGTATTCTTCGAAAACGGTAGGTATTGCATCACTTTTGAGTTTTTTTATCTGTAATCCGGTGATGAAACAGGTTTCTTCGAAATGTTTCGAACACAGTCTGGAATATTTTGTTGGCTCCCAGTTATCACGCCTAACAGGTTTGATCCACTCACTTCTCATTTCTGGACATTTTGGAAACCTAAAAATTAGTTGTACGTTAAAAGAAAAAGGAAACGATATGCACATAATTCAGTGTAAAAAATACATTTAGTTATGACATTACATTACATGTACTTAGGCACAATTTTATCAAGATTGGAAGATATATGTTTTATCGATATATCGATAAAACTAAAATCTATGGTAAGGACATCACTAGAATTGATGCTTAAATTATCTTTTAACACTTTTGCTGTTTTAAGACAGTTTTAGACATTATCTTGACCCAAATCACATGGATGTATATAAACTAGATTGTTAATATGATGGTACAATAGCATTTTGGCTAAAAACATCATCAATTTAGCATTTACAATGACTTAAACATTGTCACCAACTTACGAATGAAATGACAAATCCGAGTCTTTTACACCTCCTTTTGTAGTTCTTGATGAACATGACACTGGTGAGCACGACATAGTTTTACATTTAACTTTAAACAAATCTGTAACACCGTAAAATCACTTGATATTCTTTAAAATTCTAAAGCACAAACGCAATGTTTTGGCCTACTAGTCGGTCATAAAAAGACACGTGCGGCGTTGCCAGCATGTAAATTTGCTATCTCTTTTACTCGTAGCTTCATTCTGAAGGAAAGACAAAGACACACTCAAGTGCTTTACACACAGACGTAAGAGCGGCAACGTCTCTATGCTACCTCCATTGTGATATTTCCTCCGAGGTAAATCTTAACCACTTTGACATTCCAACTGGTGATTTTGACGTATGCGACAGACTTTGCGTTTTTTTTGTTCCACTCGCTCTCGCGTATGCTGTATAACCAGATATGACTAGAGATAAGACAGCTGTAACGTAGTTATTATTTGAGTATAATTTAGCAATACTTCTACTACTTGTAATTCTTCTGAGGTTAACGTCCTTTATACGTCGCGTCACTTAAGGTGACACTAGTTAAGGCGACGGGTATATACCTACCCCACATACATTCCCGACCATTTTGGCACAGAATAAACAATAGTTATTCGTTTATCTATACCGAGCGCGTCATCTGTTCGCATGCAACAACGCATCGTGTTACGCTATTCACCAGTGTATCTGCTAGAGCCTGTCATAATATGCGAGCAACGCTTTCTGAATGAATAGGTTTCACCAGGCCTTAACAGTATTTGTCTTTAAACTTTATTAAAATTGGTTTGAACCGTGTACGCTATGAGCGGAATGTTCTTGCGGCGGGATCTCGGACTATCATATGTCTTGTCTGAAGAAGAGAAGGATTCGGTGATAAACCGTAGATATAATGCGTGCGCACCCTCGACCTATAATATAAGTTTTTATTTGTTAAAAAAATCTATACCTTTTACCCAACTGTACTGTACCTGCCTGTAATAGTCCACTGCAGGACGTAGGCCTACCCACGAAGGGTGATTGAGCTATATCCACCACGCTGGCCCAGTGCGGGTTGGTGGATTCACATACGCCATCGAATGTCCTCTACGGACGTATGTAGGTTGCCTCGCGATGTTTTCCTTCACCGAAAAGCCAGTGGTGTGAAATTCCGTACATAAATTCCAAAGAACTCATTGGTACGGGACTGGGATTTGAACCCACGACCTCATGATTGTAAGGCGGGTGTCATTACCTCTAGACCACCACTGCTTTACCCAACACAGCTGGGTAATTAATGCCCATAAGGGTTTTCTCTGTAGTAAAATATGAAAAAACTGTTGAATGGATTACGATAAAATGTCCAATCTAAACACTCTTTGTAAGTCGCTGTAACGTCGCCTTCACCGAAATAGCAGCTCCATTACATTTCGGGACAATTTCGATTTTATATTTAGAAGATCAGAGGGAAAGGCGGAGCAAATACACATGTACCACGTACCTGGGTCTGCTCCGGCCACGCCTGACACTTCCGCCGTCGTGATGGCACCCCAAGCTTGAGATGGTCGTCGGTTTTGTTAGCACAATTGATGAATCGCACGTAACTTAAGGTGGCCATACACGATGCGATGATTTGATCAAATTTTTGCTTCATGCCAACTGGGAGCTCATTCAGTTAATGAAAAGGTAGGAATTGGTGGTTCACGATTTGAACCACTACCTGAAGCTGGGCTCACACGAAACTATGATCGCATCTGTTCATCAGATCAGTGCAGCAGGGGCCATGTAGTATCATCATGTACTTAACCATACCATTGCTGGTAGGTAGTTATTGAAGAAACAAAATGACACCACCCATCTTATTCGAAAAATATAGATCATACAAAAAGTTGATGGGAATCAAAGTTGTAGGAAATCAAATTTCAAACCATTTCGGCTCTGATAATATCTCATAAAAATTTAAATTACACCTGCTATTAAAGAAATAAAATGGCACCACTATCTTATTAGAAAAATATCAATCCCAGAAAAAGTTGATGGGAATCAAACTTGTAAAAAATAGAATTTCAAACTACTTTGGATCCCATAACTCATGAAAAATTCAATTAACACAAGTTTTTAAAGAAACAAAATGGCACCACTATCCTATTCGAAAAATATTGTCGGAACAAAAGTTGTTTGAGATTTGATTTTCTACAATTTTGATTCCAACAACTTTTTGTAGGATCGATATTTTTTTAAATAGAGAGTTGTACCATTTTGTTTCTTCAATAACTTGTGTTACATAAATTGTCATCAGAAGTTGTCGGAACAAAAGTTGTTTAAAATTTGATTCCCATCAACTTTTTGTAGGATCGGTATATGTTTTTTAAATAGTTGGTGGTACCATTTCATTTCTTCAATAACTTATGTTGTTTCATTTTTACAGAAG
This sequence comes from Hypomecis atomaria, assembly GCA_964007245.1. NCBI lineage: Eukaryota > Metazoa > Arthropoda > Insecta > Lepidoptera > Geometridae > Hypomecis > Hypomecis atomaria. The sequence continues at coordinate 4,163,060 of OZ023306.1, forward strand.
AAGTTATGGGAACAAAAGTTGTTTAAAATTTGATTTTCTACAACTTTATATCCCGTCACCTTTTTGTAGGATCCATTGTGCCATTTCATTTCTTCAATAACTTGTGTTGTTTCAATTTTACAGCAGAAGTTATAGGAACAAAAGTTGTTTGAAATTAGATTTTCTACAACTTTGATTCCCATCAACTTTTTGTAGGATCGATATTTTTTTAAATAGTTGGTGGTACCATTTCATTTCTTCAATAACTTGTGTTATTTCAATTTTACAGCAGAAGTTATTGGACCAAAAGTTGTTTGAAATTAGATTTTCTACAACTTTGATTCCCATCAACTTTTTGTAGGATCGATATTTTTTTAAATAGTTGGTGGTACCATTTCATTTCTTCAATAACTTGTGTTATTTCAATTTTACAGCAGAAGTTATGGGAACAAAAGTTGTTTAAAATTTGATTTTCTACAACTTTGATTCCCATCAACTTTTTGTAGGATTGATAGTTTTTTTAAATAGTTGGTTGTACCATTTCATTTCTTCAATAACTTGTGTTATTTCAATTTTTCATGAGAAATCATCGGAATCAAAGTTGTTTGAAATTTGATTTTCTGCAACTTTGATACCCATCATTTTTTTGTTAATACATTTTCGAATAAAATAGGGGTGTCATTTTGATTCCTCAATACGAGTAACTACCTACCTACCGGCAATGCAACTATATTAGGCTGGACTGATCTGATGAATTGATGCGATCATCGCATCGTGTGTGCCCAGCTTCAGGTAGTAGTTCAAATCGTGAACAACCAACTACTACCATTTGAATTAGTTAAATGAGCCCCCAGTGACGATAACTTCGCCGTTGGGCGTAGTTGTAGCCGGACCATTATAGGTTGGCGTACCTATATCAGATCATAGAGCTATTACAATTACAACCAGAGGGATAATCTGATTGTCATGAAAAATACCTATCTCATTTCAGTGACTGTTGCCGTATTATTCTCCCGATAACCCTGTTTGCCGCCTGCGCAAAAACGACGGGGCGTTATAGTTACAGAAGAAAGAAAATTGCACATCTCAGATACCTTTTTCGTTTCATTTGAAAAATATCAATCGTAGAAAAAGTTAATGGGAGACAAAAATGTAGGAAATCAAATTATAAGCAACTTTAGTTCTGACCATTTCTCGCGTAAAATTAAAATTACAAGAGTTAAACAACATTCAGGAAGTGGTTCAAATCGTGAACCACCAATTCCTGCCTTTTCTTTAACTGAATGAGTGCCCAGTTGGCATGAAGCGAAAATTTGATCAAATCATCGCATCGTGTATGTCAAACTTTATTAGACGAGTAGAAAATTCTGTTTATTTGATAGTCTTATGATTTTGATTAAAGTAGTAGGGCTGGCACGCCCACACTGGTTGCGCGCCGCACATACGTCAATATTCTACATTTACGCGGCCAAAATTATTTGTTGACTTATATCACGTCTGCATGATATTAAATATCTCTTAGGAGTATTTGTTTTTATTTAGTTCAGTTTTTTTGTAAATTAAGGTAAAAAATCATAAATTAAGGTAAAAAAAACCATTATTTCACATAATTATTTATTTAATCCAAAGAAATACACACAAAATAAAACAAAATTTGTACAATATTACAAACAAATTAATACAACAAAAGAATTTTACACAAAAATAAAATATTATAACGTAATGGATTCATCTTGCTGCTCGCTATCCGAGTCTGGTTCGTCGGGATATTCTGGCATTAACATGTTTATTGTTTCCGGGCAAAATGTTCTGGGGATTGATCTCTTCTTGGGACACAGGCTGCTAATAAGTGGATCCGAACTCAGTAGTAATCTATGCTACACATGTGCTTGAAGTATCTAAAACAACGAAAAGTTAAGATTACTTAACTAATAAAAAAATGGTTATATTTTCATATAAAATCTTAATGATTAAAAAGGTCCCCCGTTTTGTCATCTGCACTCTTCCGCAGCTGGTTTTTGTATTTTCTTTTAGTCAAAGGATTGTAGTTTTAAATAAAAAAAGAATGATGATCGTATCTCATCGAGAAATACAACAAATTGACCTTTGAAGTGCAAAATTACTTCAAAATTTGTCTAAAACAACCCATGTGTTTGAAACCCTCAAATTATTCGAATTGAGCATTTTGGGTAAGTAAATAATAATAAAAATAAAGATCCATACCTGTGTTATTGGAATCCATCACTTTCACTTCAAAAACTGACACAGATTTTTTTTTATTAATGTTGTCACTTTTGTTGTGTTTGTAACTTTAAGCAGTAAAACGAGCGCACGGGTTGACGGTCAAGTACCGACTACCTGAAAGCAGTGTTGCCAACAAGATTTTTTGAAATCCGTCGATTTAGTTGTTTATCTCCGTCAAAAATCCGTCAAATTTCGAACATCGCGGCAAATTAAAAAAAATATCAGCTTGGCATACCATCTGAGGCTCCCAACTGAAAAAGAAACACGTTATTCCGTCTAAGTATGGGGCTAGCAAGCTGATATTTCTCAAATTTACCGCACATTTTCAGTATCAACTTTAATTACCTTACCATTTGAATAATGCAATTGACATTTTTGTATGAAAATATGGTAGTTTTTATTTCCGTTAAATATCCCGTCAGCCGTTAGATAGACTTTTTCCCGTTTTCAACGTACCCAAATCCGCTAGATATAACGGGAAATCCGTTAAGTTGGCAACGCTGCCTGAAAGCGGTCGGGGTGTATCGCAGGTAGGTGGTGGGGCTCAGTTAGGATTCTTGGAACTGTCTTCTAGCTCTACATGTGCTATTTTATGTGTTTACCGTAAGTTTTTAAAATTCAATTTTGGCCGCGTAAATGTGGAATATTGACGTATGTGCGCCGGTGACAAGATGGCGAGGCGTATTCGTCTTCGATATACCTTCGCTCCCGATTGTATGAATACAGGTACATGACAGTTGCAAGCTGTCAACTGCGTTTGCTACCGCCTTTTGAAATTAAGCTCTGATCTAGTTATAATAGAACATAGATTGCCGGAACGGTACAGTCGCTAATCGTATTTTTGAAGGGAAAACGTTTTTAGCGGCATTGTGTAATTCTAAAAAAGTTAAACTCGCGTCAGGAACACGTGACCTGGTCGAAAATTCGTAAGGCGGGGGGCAGAGTAGACAGCCCGCGCCGGCGCGGCGTAGGAGAGGATGTAATATCGCCCTCTTTTTCTACCGAAAATTTGTGCCTGTTCCTGCTGTTTCGTTTCGTGCGGCGCAGGGCGCTTGCGCGAGTGTGATATTGTATTTTACCACAAAAATGATAGTACTTAATATGTTCAAATTTTCACGTCTGCTGGCACTCCCGGGGTGCAACTCGTTGTCATTTTTTAATGCAATACAACAACAACTACACTTTATTAAACAACCACATTACATTAAAAAAAAAAAACAGATTATAAGGACAAAAACAAAACAATAGGTCTCTAAGCAATAAAGGTCGGTCGAGCATTCTTTTTTATTGTTCCCCTTATATATTATTACTCTTTAAGCAACGTTCCGCACGGTTAGTATTTGGGTGGCATTTTCCAACTGTGCGCTACCTTGGCTCGAATGACACTTTAAATTGTAGGTCCCGGTTGTTTTAACCGTTTAGCCATGTCAGAGGCCTTCAGGCGGCCTAAAAACTTATATAGGCCGCGTCACACAAGTTGCCGGATGTGAAGTTACATGCTGCACAATAGCCAATCAACGTACGGCTAACGAGCTTCATGCAGTCATAATTGGATATTGTGCAGCTTGTAGCTAACTTCATGTCCGCCAACTTGTGTGGCGCGGCCTATACCCGGCCTATACAAACTTATTATTCCTTCTTCCAGAGTCACACGAAAGAACGTCGTTACGAGTGCAACATTTGCGGCAAAAAGTTCCCAGCGCGGTCCAGTATGGCCGAGCACATACGAGGGGTGCACCACAAGCTGCCTCGCGTCAGGAAAGGGGCCGGAGGTCGGACCAAGAGGTCGCGGAGTATCGAACCCGACGCGGACTATTCCGACAGATGCAACCCTAATAACAAGGACGTTGGAACTAAAACGGAGACGAAAGGAGATGAAACGGCGATGGAAGGAGAAACGTACACGAATTTAAAAGTGCTTGAGGAGTTAAGAGACGCGATGGAGCTGGATTTGGGAGCTGAATTAAATGAATAGAAAATGGACGTAAGACTTGCTACATTTATATAGTCGCGCCGGCATGGGTCGGTACGATTGGCTCTGCCGGGCGGTAAAATTGAATAATAATATAGTAGATGCTTGAAATATTCACAGAATATTTAGTTGTATATTGTTTTCAATAAAAGATAATTAAAGTAGATGAATATTCCGGGAAACTGGTGGGCTTTCTTCTTTAACCCTTAACCACCTACCTGCGGTCTGTAAGACCGCAGCGTATTTTTAAATTCAAACATTTCGATCTGTATCGTTGGGCAGTGTGCGTCCATGTACCTTTTTTACGCGTCAGTTAAAGCCACCCTTGCTCTCGGCGAGTGTACATCCTCGCGATTTTATGGTGCCGCCACACTCCACGAGGCGACACGAGCACCGCAGCTGTAGCTAACTTCACATCGTAAACAAGTATACAAGTCAGCTATATGAAGTTAGCTACAGAAGTTTCTTAAGAAGCGTCTGTAGCTAACTTCACATCACCTACTTGTTTACGATGTGAAGTTAGCTTCAGCTGCGGTGCTCGTGTCGCCTCGTGGAGTGTGGCGGCACTATTAGCCTGGGTAGGAAAAATTATTCGTCATCGGTCTGTGTGACCGCACGTAGGTGGTTACGTGACTTTTTTCACTCAAATGATGATGCAATTTAAGTGCGACTTCCAAAAATATGTGTCATATGTGATGCAAAATAGAAACAGAAGACTGTTTTTATGTTTTAAACTTATGTTTTGTGTTAAAAGTGCCAATTTGTTTGGAGTATGCATAAAAAAATGTACTGAAACTGCATCAAAAATTGGGCATCTTTGACGGTAGCAATTTTATGGAAATTTTAGTTTAATTTTTATTTTAATATAATTTCTTAAATTGTATAGTTAGTATCCTCAAAGAAATTAATCTCAAGAAGACGAAATTTTATGTTTCTTATCTATTTAATCTCACTAATTTAGAAGAGTCTCTTTTTAGGTTAAAATTAGTTTTTGAAGTATTATATCAAATAATGAGATTTTATTACAATTTTAAGATATTTCAATGTCTCACATGTTTAAAATAAAAGCAAGTAATTTAATTATTTGAATCCTTTTGTTAATATATTGTTTCGTGTGGTACCCGCATTTAAGATGGTTATAAATAAGCGGTCTCCAAGACCGCACGTAGGTGGTTACGTTACAAAAATAGCTGATAGGTGGTTAAGGGTTAAAAAATATAAAATTTGATTCATTCGTCAGTTAAAAACGACGACCAATAGCACAACTATTTAACTACTTAGAAATAAACTCATGACTACTAAAACATTATTTGTTTCATTATGTCCAAATTACATGATATTCTTAGTATATGTATAATGATCACACATCCAATACATCATATTAGAATGGCTAGGAAAATTCAGTAGAATACTTTGAGAAAAGACAAGACTGGAGCTCTCGTATTCAATTGAACGATAAAACATATAGTCGCTACTGCTTTATCTTACAAAAGTTTGTCTTTAGATAGAAAGAGACGTAATCACACAGCAACTATCATCTTGAACGACGTGAAGCCGCATTGTACTTGTCAAAGTGACCAGCTGGTGACTCGCTGTTTTCCAATTTTGTGATTTATTTTTGTGCGGGAAGTGTTTAGGTGTGAAATACTTTGTTATATGAAAACTTGAATATTTTTTCTTGTGATGGCTTGTGTAGCTTATGGCTGTAACAGCCATAGTTCAAAGAAAAGTGTAAACTAAACTGAAGTGTAGCATTTCACAGGTAAGATGGTTTTGGATAGTAAGTAATATACTTGGCTTCATTTAGATTTCAAGACAGGGCAGAAAGCGTACCTATTTCTCCGTCTCGTTGCGTAGTAATAAAGAAGAACACGATCAGTGTCAGTGAGGCAATTCTGACAACCGATGTCGTTACTAAGGTGACACGTTCTTGAACCTGTTTCGTTTTTCTGACAGTTTTAAGCTGTCGGAACTGTCAGAAAAACGAGAGGTGTTCAAGAACGTATCACTTCAGTAAAGAGATCGGCTAACAGAATTGGCCCGCAGTTGTGTGTTGCCAAGAGTGCTGACATACGGAACTAAAACGTGATCTTTTACTGTGGGCTTTATGAATAAGGTCAAGGAAAGCCCAACGTGCTATGGAGAGGGCTATGCTCGGAGTCTCGCTGCGAGATTGAATCGGGAATGAGGAGATCCGCAGACGAAGCAAGGTTACCGACATAGCCCAGCGGACTAGCAAGTTGAAATGGCATCAGGCATGGCACATAGTTCGGAGAACTGATACCCGATGAGGCAGTAAAGCGCAGCGTAGGACGTCCACCGACTAGGTAGACCGACGACATAGTTAAGACCGCAGGCACGCACTGGATGCAGGCCGCTTCCAACCGGGCTTATTGGAAATCCACAGGGGAGGCTTATGTCCAGCAGTGGACGTCCTACGGCTGATAATGATGATGATGATGCTTGTCAAACTACGTTATAGTGCTACATGGTCCCTTAAAATCTTATTTACTTTGGTTCAATAATCAATAAATAATGTTTTTAATTACTTTTTAATGAACCCAATGTTAGTTTTGCTTAGAAATACCTACCTACTTCAGTTAAGTGTTTAGGTATAACTAACCTGAAATATTAAGAGAAAGAAACAGCTTTTCGTCCGTTACCATCGTGATCTGAAATTTCAAAAAATACAACTTATAAATGTAGGAACCTGATTGATTTCATAATTGGCGGCATTACTGATATACCTACAACTAAGCGCTACTGTGGCTCGGATGACACGTAAAATTGTAGGCTCCGGTTGTAGCCGTACCTTTTAGCCATGTCAGAAACCACTCGGCCGGGCGGCCTATACGAATTTACTTATGTATTTTCCATTATTTATGAAAAATACATGATATGTTTGATCACCATCGCAATAAACTTTGCTAAAAATTACCCAATTAGTAATAGCGGTATTTACCTTTTTCGAATAAATTCAGAAACTTTTGTTAAAAAGCTTCCATTTCTGTCATGTCATCTTGAATCTGAAATTTACTGGCGCAATCATCACAAATAAGTCATTGAAAAATGTTCGCACTCTCCTAGTACCTAGTTAATTTTTAACCCCCGACCCAAAAGAGGCGTGTTATAAGTTTGACGTGTCTGTTTGTCTGTGTGTCTGTCTATCTGTCTGTCTGTGGCATCATAGCGCCCGAACCACTGAACCGATTTCAGTTTAGTTTTTTTTTTGGATGAAAGGAGAAATCGAGAGTGTTCTTAGCTATATTTTATAAAAATCGATTGAGCCGTTTAAGAGTTATGGTGGGTTAAAGTGGGGATGGAAGAACCAAAATTCTACAAATGTGCCCAAAATGGTTGTCAAATGAAAGATAAGATATTTTATCAGTGGTAGGACTCTGTCTAGTCTGTCGGGGGTTTTTTAAATTTTTAATTTAAGTATTATTGAGAAATTTTCAAAAACTTGACATACCTTACGTACCAAAGACGCTGAATTTTAACACATCATTTTCAAACCGTGCTGCTGAACATAGGGATAGGCCTCTCTTCTTGTACGCCACTTCTCGGTCCTGTGCTAATCTTGTCCATGTTGGACCAGCGATTTATCTTCATTTCAAATCATATTGTTGACCCAATGTGCTGGTGGACCCTTCGTTATCCGTAACAACGCAGCCACCAATCTATAGTTTTTGTCCACCTTCTTAATTGTGATATCTATGAATAAGAGTCCACAGTGCCGGATTAACCCTATCAGGGGCCCCTAGGCAGTGCCATTCTCGGGGCTCAATTACAGACCTCTACAGTCATGGAGCGGAAGGGGTTTCAATACCAAACTTCTAGGCATCTTAGTAATTTCTACGGAACCCTTGGTTGGCGAGCCTGACTCATACTTGTTCAATTCTTTTTGCGTTCACGGGGCCCCGTGCCCGTGCCTGTGGGCCCCTAGTCGATGCAGGGCCCCCTGGCAGTAATTGCCTAATCTACCTTAGGGATAATCCGGCACTGAGAGTCCAAGATAGAGAGATAATAGAGTGTGTTATGTGCTAAAGTGCCCTTAAATCTTACACGACCAATTATTTTTTTTAATTAAGAAATTAAAAAGAAAATTAATAAAGGTACATAAATTAATTAATACATATATCAATGCGGGAAAGCATTAAAAACCGAATAAAAGTTGTTATTCTTCATTAGACTTCGCATGGTGCATATCACTAGATGCGTATCTTTTTTGCTATTTTTACTTTATTTACAGGTTTTTGTGTAAGTTTTAATTTTTCATTTAATTTTATTTGAGTGCATTTGCCTATGTCTGTGGCCTGTGTTCTATTAATTTTATTTCTGATACACATTAATATTAGGTACCAAATATAGCTATATTATTTATTAGTCAATAAGCACTGCTCAGAATTTTACATATTTTTTCCCGATTTCGAGGTTGGTTCCATAGTAAGATTTGTTCATAATGACTAGTAGATAACGCTTTAATTATCTTATTTTTATTCAGCTATTTATTTGCTTGCATAAAATTCAAATTCTGAAAACGGCTCTAACGATTTTGATGAAATTTAAGATACGGATAGAGCTTATTTTTCATAAACTAAATGATTTGTATTTTCAGACAGTAATGGCGTTTTTAGAAAACCTGCCGTCGGGGTCGTTGTTGAAAAAGGCTAAGGTATATTATTAAAATAATTATATTTTTACCCGAATACCTAAGACGAGTAAAAATATACATACCAATTACATACATGTGTTTGCACCAATTGTACATATAATAAGCTCGATTACAGAGGCGCCAAGTAGCAACATAAAAAGCATTCTCTCTATCGAATGCCTAAAGTGAAAAAGAAACAGAACTATGCTATTTAGCTATTATAATTATGATGGCGCCTCTGTAATCGGGCTTAATACCTAATAAAATAAACAACCACAAATAAAAAAGCTAGCGATCTCTTTCAGGCAATTGTTTTTGGACCTTATCTTGTTTCCTTATTTGAAAATCAATATAATCAATCAATTAATCCTACTTAATTTAAAAATAGTACACATCAATTTGAGATATTTATTTGGATAGTTTAATTTTTTTAACCTGTACTGTCCCACTCCTGGGCAAAGGTCTCCCCCATTTCCTGCCATAGACATAGATTTCAATAATACTTAATTGAAGTTAGTTGTGTATACCTTCTTGGTGAGAATAAATCTTCCTAGCACAATCTCTTTTTTATAGATACTGTATCACAGACAAAAATTCTGCATTCTCAAAACTAACGATCTAAAGTGCTTCACTGAAGAAAAGGTATATTTACTGTATTATCTTATCCAGCGATTATTTTTTATTAGTATTATTGTACCGATTTTGATAATCTAAAGCGTTTCTTAACCTGTGGTCTGCAGACCCCTGGGGGTCCGTGAATACGTGTATGGGCAAAGAAGAGATAATAATACTACGTATGGGAGCCGCCGCCGTCTTAAGGTCGTTATTTTTTGAATTAGATAGTTGTACCATTTTGTTTCCTCAATAACTACTAACCGGCTATAGTTAACTATATTTCGCCTCCACTAGACTGATCTGATGAGCTGATGCGATCATCGCGTTCTGTGCGCCCAGTTTCAGGTAGTAGTACAAATCGTGAACTACCAATTCCTACCTTTGAATTAACTGAATGAGCTCCCAGTTCGAATGAAGCACAAAATTTGATCAAATCATCGCATCGTGTATGCCCACCTTTATCTATAAACATTTGAATTAGTACAGATAGTTCAACTCAGTTGTGCGCGCGGCCCTATGTGTGCGTGCGCTTGTAAATATACAACTTTCATTCGTGTGACAGTGACGCGACGACTGTCGCGTCACTGTCACACGAATAAAAGTTGTATATTTACAAGGTATAGGTGGGCATCATAGGGGCGGTGTTTGAAATGACATGGCATTATTGCTATAACGATAAAGTTCAAAATAAAAGCACTACCTAGGAGACGTTTGAAGTTTGTCCACCATCTTTGTGAAATCAAATTTGACATTTGATCAGCAGTTCAAGTGTCATTTGTATCTAGATTACATAGCAGTTTCTATAGATTTTCGACGCCATGTCTGTGGAATCATGCATCACAACTTTTTTACTTTATGTCACTTCTACTGTTTTTCCTTATTCTGAGGTGGGCATACACGATGCGATGATTTGATCAAATTTTGTGCTTCATTCGAACTGGGAGCTCATTCAGGAAATTCAAAGGCACGAATGAAAGTTGTATATTTACAAGCGCACGCACACATAGGGCCGCGCGCACAACTGAGTTGAACTATCTGTAAATAAATTTTAAAAAAATCAGAAAACATATTATTATACAAAACAGTTACTCATAGGATTATTTGGCCACCAAACTAGGTATAAGCCTGTATTAAAGTAGCTAGTCGCGTCACAGTTGCAATTTTGTGAACAATTCCATGCTAGCAAGTCGTGCAATCAATCCCTTGCGCCCACCCTGTGGTAGGGTAGATGCCCCGGTTGTGGCCATCTTAGTATCAGTTGTGGCCACTTTGAATATTAAGGATTAATAAGACAATTTAATATTAAAATATTTTTAAAGAAATTTTCAAACTTTTACATTCACACAAACAATATTTATGGTATTACATTGTTTATAATTATCTTTTGTGCAATAATTTTGACACCAAATGGCCACAACCGGGTCAGTGGCCACAACCGGTACATTACTATCAGTGGCGGACGCTTCATAAAGACAGAAAGACACTGCCTACCCTAGTTCTAATAATAGATCTCATAATATTTTATCAATTAACAAAATAACATAAAAAACTTAAATCATAAATCAGCTCCACCTATCGAGTGCGGGTGGTATCATTAAGATAAAATCGATTTCGCATTCACCGATTCGCGCTGCACGAGCGCCACCCGCTCTTGCCACGGCAAAGACACAAACTATGGATCTCTTAATGTTTTGTATGTGTGCTCTCGTAGTAAGTCGTGGTCATGCGGATTTAATGTGTGTGCGTTCCTATAGCTACGTGGGCTTTGCTGACACACAATGACAAAAATCACGCACACAACTGCATGAAAAGACAGTGTCTTTTTGCTTAGCTAACACGAACAATTACGACTCGTACCGAACATTTCCGAAAGAAAGTTTGTTGGGCAATGCAAATATTTTAGTGACATTGTTTCATTGAATTTTATACATTTAGATGGCCATCATTTTTTGTGGTATTATATTTCCCTTTTTTACTACTAATTTCAATAGTCAATAGTCGCCATATTGTTTGATGTGTATTGTGTTTTTGACTACGCTATCAGATATTTAGGATTTTAAAGTTGTCAATAGAGTGAAAAATGGATAATATTGTCTGTGAAAGTTGTTCAGATGGTGTGTGTATTGAGAAAATAAAATATGATGCGTTTTCAAAACTATCTTTCGGTGAAAAAAAAACTAGTTATCGAGATAGGTCGTGCTACACCGGATTTGCAATTAATGCAAATTAAAGGTAAAGTCAGTCGTAAATTCAATAAAAAACAATATGATTCATATCATTGGCTGACAGGTTGCATACACAGTAATCGGTTATTTTGTTTCGTTTGTCTACTATTTTCAAATAATAAAACCGTCTGGAACGACATCGGTTACAAAACATTACAAAACATCTAACAAACGCGCCGAAAGGCCACTTCGAATATCCGTAAATTGATATGTCTATAAATGCAGTCAATCTATGGATATTTGAGCTGGCATTTGGCAATTACCTACATTATAATGTTGATAATTATCAATCGACAAGACGACGAACCAAAACCAACGTGTTTTCGGTGAGCAAAATTTTCTGCCTACCCTGTCTTAAAACTGTGTGCACGCCACTGATTACTATATAAGGTGGTACACACCATCCGGAGATTTGTGAGTCAAGAAATTGGTCAAGAGCGAGTTGAGACTTTTATGCGATGTCTAGAGAACTACTAGTAACAAGGTCATTGATTTCTGTAAAATTTAAATTGGACCACCTTGGGAGTAGCTATACCCTTTGGAACTTAAAATAATTTTTCGATTCGGTTCACAATTGACGATTACACAATTATCGATGAACATACACAAAAAAGCATACAGACGAACATAGAACTGCTCCTTTTTGGAAGTCGGTTAAAAAGGTTAAGAAATGCAGAACTAAAGAACTAACAGATTTGATCAAAATGTTCACAAATGAAGGTCTTATGTTTGACTTACAGCCGGGCGACTTGGAAGAAATACTGAAGATATTCGACGTCTACAAAGAAGTAGAGATGGTCCCCGATGAAAAATAGTGAAAATACAAAAATATACTTCATTAGAAAATATATCACTTTTTTCTTTTATTGAAGTAAAATCACAAGCACATCAGTTGAGCCCCAGGCAACACTGCGAGGCCCTTCTATACCGAGCCACGGTAATGAAAACTACAGTAGAGTGACTCGGCGCTGTCCTTGAGATATATACCTACGACGTCACGTGGCCTCAAAGAGCGAACCACGAGCTAGGGCTGCCCGCCTTCAGTATTTTAATTTCATACTACTTACTCATTACCTACTAGTTTCTTTCTAGTTTTGTGTATTAAACTTATTACACTATCCTATGGTACCTACATATAATGATGCAACATTTTTATATTTAAGTACTTATTACAGAAAAGAAACTCGTTGTGAATGAAAAAGGAAGCATTCAATAAAAATACATAGGTATTGTATTATTTGATATTTTAGGGTTCCGTAGTAAAACGAGGTGCACGCTTACTAGTTGCAAACCCACACTTTCGTTCGTCACTACGCTACGGCCGCGCCGCGACTGATTGGTATGCTTCGAGGCGCGTAGGTATGATTCGCGTTCCGACCGTTTGTATGGAGTCACTCTACTGTAGTTTTCATTACCGTGACTGAGCGCCACACATATCGGGGGATGGGGGATCTTGAGCAGGTACAGTCGTGTACAAACTAATTATCCAGAATTTGTATATCTATTACATGCTAAACATGTCATATTTTATTAACTTTTTAACTAGCCCTTCTTTTTCTTCTTCTTTCTTTCGAGTCTATGCGTTGTAATTTGTAATATCTCTGCACAAACTAAAGATATAAGTACTGTGTATCTCTATTGAATACTGTATCTCTGTGAGTCTATTTAAAAAACAATGTAGATGTCATGTTTTATAATATTATTACAGTTAGTAAGTAGTAGTTAGTAATTCTATGCACAAGTGGCCAAAGAGTATATTATTATAGATGCACTTGGCTAATAAAAACAAAACATTAACATTATTGTACTATGTACGCGTACATAAATATTGCACGCCCGAAGAGGGCAGAACTGTGTTACTATATGAAAATTATTTATAAGACCTTTGTACCAGTTTTATGCAATAAATGATTTCTGATTCTGATTCAAACCAAAGTGGTTTCTCAAGTCTCATCTTTGGTGTCATGTACTGTACCTTGGCTGTTGAAATCTTATTTTTAGTTCACAACGCCACGACGGTTCCCTTTTTGCACAAACTCTAAGCAGATAGCCCTGTATATTTCCATATTTATATGAAACGGAAAATTTAAAATCTATATTACTCATTAAAAAGTTTATTTAAAAATGCAAATGCTAGTTTAATTCACAATACCTATGTTATTTCGAATAGTTACGGCTAAATAGTCGAAGATCATTGACTAATCTATTTACTAAAGCTCTGTTTTCTTAGGATAGCGGTGCCGTTATATAATGGACGTAATATTACAGTCACCTTCTACATAGCATTATAGGTACCTTTTCTTCTTTTTTACTTTATGGGTCAGTTACCGATATTTAGGAAACCGACATTAGGCCCAATTATGAAGGCACCATCGTAATTATAATAGCTAATTAGCATATTTCTGTTTCTTTTTCACATTAGGCATTCGATAGAGAGAAAACTTGAGTTGTCAAGAATCCGTGACATTTTGTTTCTATCTATAGACAAAGTAGTAGTGACGTCATTCACCGCTGTATTACGACCGCTATGTGGCGGCCATCCCTATTTTAAGGGGGGCTCCCATACAGTACGGAACCCTCCGTGCGCGAGTGCGACTCGTACTTGGCCGATTTTTTATACTATTTGCGACACCCTAACGACAGGGTATAATGTGCACTGTGTTACTATTATATACATATAAATAAAATATAATAAAGTTAGATTTAATCTACTGTAAAAGGGTACAACAATATTAAATTCTGATAGATTAGTTTTAAGCACTAATTTGTATATCTAGTAGGTACACATATTATATTCATCTATTTTTGTTTTTTCCTTATGCATTCTTCTTTTTTGCACTCTGTTTATATAAATATTTACTCTCATAGCCGATTTGTTAAGTTGTTTAGTGTTATTTATAATATATATTAATGTGGTTATATAGTATATTCACACATAATTGTTAACACTCTAAGACCCAAGTTCACCAACGCTTGATTAAGTTAAACGTGTGATTACTGTATTCAAACAACGTCTAAACTCGGGTTTTAGACCCTAGTTCACCAACAGATGTTTAATTTATCAGCCGTTGGTTAAATCTTAAACAGCATTTAACGAAATTTTGCTGTTCAGCAAGCAAAAACCGTTGGTTAAATACAGTAATCAAACGTTTAACTTAAACAAGCGTTGGTGAACTCGGGTCTAAGACGTATGTACTTAGATGTGGTGGAACCGGCTTGTTTTTTTCTTTTCTTTTCATAATTAATTTTAGAATTAGGCCTGTTATTGGCTATTTATATTCATTTGTAAAATTAGTTTTAATTTTATTTTTGTGCTGTTGGCCTGTAAATAAATAAAATAAAATGTAAGTGTAATTGTAACTAGACATGTTATAAGGCAATTGTATACCCAAATAAATAAATAAATAAAATCAGGGGCGTACCGGCTAAAATAAATGAAACAAAAATGGAGCTTGTTAACACTGTAGAAATACTACAAAAGAAACTCAAATTGGATCCAAATCGTGGAATCATAAGAGATATTTACCGACTCAAGCCAAGACCAGGTGAGCGCCCGATTGTAGTTGACTCGACTACAACTTTGAATAAAACCACTATTCTACAAGCAGTTAGAAAATACAACGCCAGTCATACCACTGACAGACTAAACACGCAGATCTTGGACATTCAAGGAAAAAAGGTCTCCATCTTCATATCGGATTTTCTTACCCCAAAAGCTAAGAGACTTTAAAATTGGCAAATTTAAAATCCATATTCCTCATTAAAAAGTTTATTTAAAAATGCAAATGCTAGTTTAATTCACAATACCTATGTTATTTCGAATAGTTACAGCTAAATAGTTGAAGATCATTGACTAATCTATTTACTAAAGCTCTGTTTTCTTAGGATAGCGGTGCCGTTATATAATGAACGTAATATTACCTACAGGTACCTTTTACATAGCATAATAGGTACCTTTTCTTCTTTCTCACTTTATGGGTCGATTACCGACATTTAGGATACCGACATTAGGCCCAATTATGAAGGCACCATCGTAATTATAATAGCTAATTAGCATATTTCTGTTTCTTTGTCACATTAGGCATTTGATAGAGAGAACACTATTTACGTTGCTATTAAATTCACGATGGTGCCAATGTTTTAGTGACGTCATT
This sequence comes from Hypomecis atomaria, assembly GCA_964007245.1. Taxonomy (NCBI): domain Eukaryota; kingdom Metazoa; phylum Arthropoda; class Insecta; order Lepidoptera; family Geometridae; genus Hypomecis; species Hypomecis atomaria. The sequence continues at coordinate 4,178,903 of OZ023306.1, forward strand.
CAACGCTGTATTACGACCGCTATGTGGCGGCCATCGTTATTTTAAGAAAACTGAGCTTTAGCAGAGTTTTCACTTGCGATATAGGAATTAAAATCAAAAAAGTTTAGTCCGTTCATTTTTAATTGACAGAAAAGGTATCTCATTAAAAACCTATTTTGTAAAAATTAATTTAAAACGCTTTAGGTATTTAAAATTGTCTCGTTGAGTTTAGATTTTTACATTTGATATCATTTGCTACAGTAGATAAGTATTTTTTTAATTCTTCATCACAAGTGAAAACGTGGCTTTACAACCTAGGTATATAATTCGCGCCAAACTTCAAGATCGCTCTGAAGCTATAAAAATTTTGGAAGAAATCGCTATAAGCGATAGAGCTACCACTCGCTGCACTAGTTTAAAACTTTGGTGGTGATGTTATTTTGACATTCTATTAGAAGCTTAAGTGATGGATTTATTATTGATATTTATTTCTATTTTCAAAATGATTATAAAATTAGGCACGATCTCTACAAAACAATATACATTATCTATGCTAAAAAATCCAATATCGGTTACAAATATAGAGTACAAAAATTAAAAAAAAAAAAAAAACAGTCAATATCATATCACAAAAAAGTCAGTGAGATAAATAAAAAATCTATAAAAATTAAAGCGATTTTAAAAATTAAAAAGCTACCAGTCATCGTAATACCCAAACGCGATTTCAATTATAAAAATAAAGAAAATATGTTATTTTGTTTTTATTTTATTTAGACTAGGTAGTTTATTATTATGTGATTAATGAGTAGCGAGTGGTGAATAAAGGTACCGAGACAAACCGAAAGGTTTTTTGGTACTGTTATATGGATAAGTATATTGTATATGTATTTTGTTTCAAATAAAAAAAAAAAAAAATGTAATCAATGTCATTAAAAATAGTGATTTTAGTTTTACGGTAGTAACACGGGTAATTTATGATTTGCTGTTAACAAACTAACAACTTTCAATTGCAGTAGTAACAACGGTAATTCATTAACCGTTCTTACTACAAGTAGCGGCACGTAAGTCTAGCGCTGAGGGTACTGTGGAGGGGATGGCTGCGCATGTTGACCGCCATACTAAACTCATGCGCAGCCACCCCCGCCACACTTCGTTCAGCGCTAGACTTATATGCCGCGACCTGTACTGGTAGTAAGATTGGTAGTAACACTGGTAATAAACCGATTCAACTGCCCTGTCCAACCAGTTAGTTCTCAATTTATTTTTTATTTTTACGATTTTTTTTAATATAAAGGGTTATTCAGAACCGGTGTACTAAGCCGGAAGAGGGTGATTCAGATCATAATCATGAACGAAAAAAAAAACTTGTTTACTACAGTGCCACCAACTTAGCTGTTCAGTTGACGGCGTCGCTAGTAGCGCAAATTCAAATGACGAATTCAAAATGGCGGCTGACGCACATGTAGTTCCAATTTTGGCCACCTGAACAGATAAGTTGGTGGCATTGTACGATGGTCTTAATAATTAATTATGGTGCTCTTTAGGCTTAATACGCTCTTTCTGAATAAATTTGTAGATGTTTAGGTCTTTTATTTTACAATTAGTGCCATTAGTTCAACTAAAGAAAATCGACACCATCGATACGGTCCAAATTATGCCCACATCGGAAACAGCACAACTGACAACCTTCACGTCACTTAAGAAATCTATTTGTTCTGTGTTGCTTTACAAAAGCGCCAATGAGGCTATTAGTTCAATTCGAACAGCACCTTAAGCTTTATAATTATTCACATTGCCGTGACTTGCGAATTGCGACATTTTTTTAGAAAAACTTTTTGACGTGATAACTACTTGTAAATCGATAAACGCCGGCTGCACGCACGAAATAGTGTCGCGTTCCACCTGAGCCGAGTGTGCAAGCGAGAGCGCGGAACAAGCGATAGAGAGGCACGATCAGCCTAAGCGTTTGGCTTGTTTCAGTAGTTGATTCAACAATGTTTTCTTAAGACGTTATCACGTAAAATTATTACGTGATAACGTCTTAATCCTGCATCCGCGAAGAATTTTTGAAATGTTTATCACAAAAAGTAACTCTTTGAGATAAAACCTAGTGTGGGATGCACTATAAAATTAAAAAAATCATTTCATTGATTAGCAGTGCGCCATCTCTCGTCAATACAGAAGTTCTTATAACTTCAATTGAGTGATAACCTGTCTAATACGGGTATCACAGGTGGCGCCGCCAACGCTATAAGTTGGTTAAAATGATAAACACTTCACAGAATTCGTCGCGGAATCAGTACAGCGGGTTAGCTCAGTGGTCCAGAGCGTCGGGCTAGTGATCCGAAGACGCAAGGTTCGAATCCTGCATCCGCGAAGAATTTTTGAAATGTTTATCATAAAAAGTAACTCTTTGAGAAAATTATTATCGTCCGTAAATCGACTTTAAAAACACATTTTTTTTAAATTTTAAAAATACTTATACCATATTCGAAACTAACTAAAAATACAGATTTTAGTTTCAAAATAAGTCTGTATTTTTTCTTATACCCCTAGCCTCTAAAAAATTTAGCACATTAAGACACTATGAGCTCTCTTTATTATTTTTATTTAAGTTTAATTTAGCACTATTATTACTAATTTATATTATTTATAACTATATCTAGATAGGTTAAATTAACGCTAGATTACCTATACCTACTTATATTATTTAATTCTAATTATATCTGGCACTAAATTTAATTGTAATCGATTTTTAAACCGATTTTAAAATACTAAATACTTATTTTATTTTAATTACATGGATGTATATTTCTCTAGACGAGTAGGATATCCGTTTTCTCATCATTATGATCAACTTTTACTATGGGACCGATTCTGGAATCGAAAAAAAACTATGGAAAGGTATGAGCTATGAAGAGGGCTATGCTCGAAGTCTCTCTGCGAGATCGAATCAGGAATGAGGAGATCCGTAGAAGAACCAAAATTACCGACATAGCCCAGCGGATTGGCAAGTTGAAATGGTAATGGGCAGGGCACATAGTGCGGAGGACTGATGATCGATGGGGTCCAAAAGTTCTTGAGTGGAGACGACGTAGCGGCAAGCGCAGCGTAGGACGTCCACCCACAAGGTGGACGGATGAACTCATTAAGATCGCAGGATCGCGCTGGATGCAAGCCGCTGCCAGCCGGTCTTATTGGAGATCTTTAGAGGAGGCCTATGTCCAGCAGTGGACGTCCTATGGCAGAAACGACGAACGACGACTACGAACGAAAAAAGACTGATGTTCATTACATTTTGTTCAAAGACAATAGGGCCCAATTTTAGAGGAGCTATCGTAATTATAGTAGCTATTTGGAGTAGCCCTGTTTCTTTTTTACTATATGCATTTGATAGAGAGAACACTATTTTACGTTGCTATTAAATTTACGATGGCACTTTAAAAATGGGCCTAATGAAATTTTTATTTAGTACAGCTGGTTCTTTTCGATTTCCGGGGTTGAGTCCCTTGGTATAGGCTGCGCCACACAAGTTGGCGGATGTGAAGTTAGCTACAAGCTGCGCAATAGCCAATCAACGTGCGGCTTTATGTGAGCTTCAGTCAGGATTGGATATTGCGCAGCTTGTAGCTAACTTCACATCCGCCGACTTGTGTGGCGCGGCCTATAACAGTTCGCCATAATGATGATCACAATATCCTAAACTGTTCTAGAGAATGTAACGAAGTCTAATGATATATATTTATCATATATTATAAGCAAACTAAATTATAGTACAAAAAAAAGCTTAGCCTTTTTACACAAAACTATAAAAAACACTAGGAGGGCAAAAACAAGCACTCCTTTCACTAGATGTTCTTAACCGATCACCAAAGTTAAGCAACAGTCGGCATGGTCAGTCTTCGGATAGGTGACCGCGGGTAGCATTTATGTTTGGAAACGGCTTAATATTTATTTTCGAGTTATAATTTTGTTGTCTATTATATCATACAAGTCGGCGGATGTGAAGTTAGCTACAACCTGCGCGTAAACCAATTAACGCGTAAGTTTATGTGAGCTGCAGTCAGGATTGGATATTGTGCAGCTTGTAGCTAACTTCACATCCACCAGCTTGTATGATTCAGCCTATAACCGTTGAGCGGTCACTTGTTTTAACATTGGTATCGAGGCAAGATGAGGTCAAACGCAAACCTATCCAGTATTGATTGATTGATATAATTGATTGTTACTTATTATTTACATATATTTATATACATATAATATATATTTATTACTTCGACTCATAACATTTGTTGTAAAATTTAAATAATAATTATAAAAAGACCCTGAAATATCTATACACCAGGGGAACAGGCAAGAAAAAAAAAAACCTATCCAGTATTAAAAAAAAACTTATAATTTTAGTAGTTAGATTAAATACATAATATGTTTATGCAGTCTTAGTAATTATTTTCTTAGCTTATTTATTTATATATATATATTTTATAATATATATAAATAATATATATATATTTTAATTTTATATATATATTTTAAACTACCGAAATATTCGAGGATAATAAACATCATTATCAACCACTTTTACAACGGGATTAACCTTGAAATAGAGAAAAAAAACACTTAGTTTATCGAAGGACTGAACTGAACTGAAGTATAGTCCGCGCCACACAAGTCGGCGGATGTGAAGTTAGCTACAAGCTGCGCAATATCCAATCCTGACTGAGACTCACATAAAGCCGCGCGTTGTAATAGTAATAGCAATAATTTATTGATCTTATAACATTCCGTCACACCGTCCGTCCGTCATTTTACAATTATTCTGAAAAATAGTACTTACAGTCTTACATAATAAAAAAATATATATATTATTTATTATAATCATTACAAATATTAGATTCATAGTTACAACTATTGAATACACTGTACCAGCCTTTTTAATAGTCCACTGCAGGACTTAGGCCTACCCACGAAGGGTGATTGGGCCGTATCCACTACGCTGGCTCAGTGCGGGTTGGTGTTTGAATACACTATAATTTTTTTTTCTCAATCTATGCTGTCCCACTTCTGGGCAAAGGTCTCCCCCACTTTTTCCATTTATCGCGTTCTGTAGCCAAATCCCGCCAACCTTCCCGGAAAGTGTCAAGATCGTCACGCCAGCGTCATTTAGGCCTTCCCTGCCTTCGTCTGCCCTCCGGTACCCACTGTGTGACGATCCTGGCCCATCTCTCGGGGTGCATACGAACCACATGACCCGCCCAATCCCATTTTAGCTTAGCAGCTTTTTGGCCTACGTCAACTACACCTGTGATGGAACGCAGTGATGTGTTTCGAACTCTGTCCGTCCTTTTGATGCCCATCATACTGTTACGCAGTAGGCCACGCCGTTAGTAACTATTTATTAATCTGTGGCCGCGCGCGGTACGACGGCTAGTTGTTTAACCGCGAGATTTATGGTTTTATGACTCAGGCGGCACCGGCCTTTGTGTCGCGTCTATTGTTTGTTGTTTGTTAGATTTTTTGTGGTGTTTCCGTAATAATTAGGAACAATAGGGTTTCTCGAACTTTACACTTGTTTACTTTGTCAGTCACAATGGCACCGAATATTCTACAGATTTCTAGAGAACCCTTATTCCGATATAAATAGGGCGATGGTTTTCGTTGGTGGCAGTTATCGCGTTTTATACCGGAGTGAAAACATCTCGTGTTCAAGTGCGGTACCAGTGATTGTAAAGTGAATAGTTGTGTGAATTTCAGTGCCAGTGTGAAGTGTTTGTGCGAACCAGTTGTGTCGTGTGTACTGTGATTTTGTGCAATAAAGTGCAAAGTGAACAATCGGCGTTTTAACTGATTATCCAAGAACCCATCTCGTAACATTTGGTGTCAGAAGTGGGATAATTAAAAATGCCGGTAACACCATACGACGAAGAGACGCCGCGCACACGGAGTCAGCGCCGACAAGAGGAAGCGCGCCGACAAGAGGAGCAGGAGCGCCGCCGGGAGGAGGTCGACCATCGACGCTTCGGAAACGATTCGCTGCTAATGGAAGCCAGCGAGTCCGAGGTAACCAACGACGACTCCAGGAAACCGGGAGCATCTGCTGCGGCACTTTCTGCAGCACCTACTGTGGCACCAGCTGCGACACCTGCTGCAGCACGAGCCACCCCTGTGGCATTTGATATGGCTGCAATGATGTCGATGATGCAGTCGATGTTCGATCGCAACAAAGAAGACCAGGCTCGTCTACTGGAAGAACAGGCCCGCAACAACAGAGAAGAACAGGCTCGCCAAAAAGAAGAGCTGCTTTCAAGCTTGCAAAAGACTTTGGGCAAAGAGATAAATGAGGTCAAGGACACGGTCAAGCAGCTTGATACCAGCGTAAAGGAGCATGATACAAAGATGAAGGCGTATGAATCTCGAATCTTCGAGGCGGAAACACAAATTGCTGACGTGAGAAGGACCTTGAACGTTATCAAGTCTGGAAGTGGAACCGCTCTATCTACCTGCTTGCCAGCCTCACAGAAGATCAAAGTGACGCCTTTCGACGGGACATCATCATGGTCTGCCTACAAAATTCAATTCGATGCCGCCGTTCAAACCAATGGATGGAGCAAGGACCAAGCCAAGAACGCCCTAATCATGAGCCTTCGTGACGAAGCCCTGAGTATTCTCGATGCCGTAGGCAAGGAAGTGACCTACGATAAATTAATGGAAACGCTGGAGAGTCGCTACGGTGATGAGCACCTGGAACGTGTGTACCGAGCGCAGTTGAAGAACAGAGTGCAACGTCGTAACGAAAGTCTTCAACAGTGGGCCGTCGAGGTGGAGAAACTGTTCCGAAAGGCTTATCAGTCCACGCCGTTACCTAACGACGAACATTTGGTGGAGGCATTTTCTAACGGGATAGCAGACTTTGAAGTAAGAGCTGCAGTGAAACTCGGGCATCATAAAACACTGAAGGAAGCTTTGGCCCAAGCCTTGGAAGTGGAAGCTGTACGAAATCCAGCGAGAGATGTTCAACACATAAAGGAAGTTAAAGAAGCGTCACATCGAACGAGGTTTGGTCCAAGATGCTACAACTGTGAAGAGAGAGGCCATTTATGGCAGAATTGCCCAAAGCCATGCCGAATCAGGGACGATCGACTATTGGAAGAACGAAAAGATCGCGAGGCAACGCATTCACTATGGAGGAATAAACGACCTGCTGAAGAAAGCGGAAAATGGCGAGTGTTATCCGGGCCAGAAAAGCCAAAGATTTTGATCTCACAAGCTCACGATGGGAACAGCTTGATCATCAATGGTGCCATCAATGGAACTTCTTGCAAGCTGACATTGGATACAGGAGCTTCTCGCACTGTCATCAGTTCCCGACTGGCTAAGCGCTTTCTTCCGAACTTCGAAAGCTGCAAAACCGTTCAACTTCTGACAGCGACCGGTCAGCACATATCCGTCCGAGGAGAGAAGCTGGTGGAGTTAAAGTTGGGTGAGAAAACTTTCCAACACAAAGTCATTGTGGCTGATATAGTCGACGATTGCATTCTGGGTCTTGACTTCATGCGAGAACATCATTGCGAGATAGACGTCAACCAAGGAATCTTGAAGTGTGGAAGAGAAGAAATCTTCATGGAAGGCGCCACATCAGGAAAGGTTTATTGTCTGCAGAGAACAGTTCTTCCACCTAGATCGGAGACCATTGTGGCAGTTAGATTACCGCCGAAGTTGGGACATCAACGACGATGTGTGCTAATAGAACAGTCGGAAGGTGATCATCCATGGTTATTGGCCCGAACTCTGGTGAGGACTACTAATACCGCTGTGGTACGTGTTCTTAACACAAGTAACGAGGAACAACTCATCAAAGGAGGAACCCCAATTGGTATTTGTGAAGAAGTAGATTGGATGCGCAGATGCCAAGAACAACTAAAGGAGAAATACAATTGCGCTGGGAGTTACAACGTGTCAACGCTATTGGAAGATTCCCGTGAAGACCTGTCCGAAAAAGAACTTCTGATGGCAAAGAAGATGCTGCAGCGCTACACTGACATATTTGCTCTCGATGATGCCGTCAACGGGAAGACTGGATTAGTGAAGCACACAATAAATACAGGAAGCGTGTCACCGATTCGACAGCGGCCAAGAAGGATACCAGTGGCTCGAGAAAAAGAAGTTGAGTCAATGATCGAAGACATGGCACGCAATGGTGTGATAGAACCTTCATCCAGTCCGTGGTGCTCGCCAGTGGTTCTAGTGAAAAAGAAGGATGGCAGTATGCGGTTCTGCGTTGATTATCGACGACTCAACGACGTAACGAAGAAAGACAGCTATCCCTTGCCGAGGATTGATGACACGTTAGATACACTGACAGGCATGAAGTGGTTCACTACGCTGGACTTGAAGAGCGGGTACTGGCAAGTGGAAATAGACCCTAAAGATAAGGAAAAGACCGCATTTTCTACAGGAAAAGGTCTGTGGCAATTCAACGTGATGCCGTTTGGATTATGCAACGCGCCCGCTACGTTCGAAAGACTAATGGAGTTAGTGCTCGCGGGACTGATTGGAGATGCATGCCTAGTCTATTTGGACGACATCATAATTGTGGGAAAAACCTTCGAAGACCATCTGCAAAACCTGGAACGAGTATTGACTAAGATTCGCGCAGCCAATCTCAAGCTGAGTCCGAAGAAATGTTCCTTCTTCAAGAGGCAAGTGAATTTCCTGGGACATGTGATTTCCGAAGCTGGCGTACAGACGGATCCAGGAAAAGTCAGTGCTGTCAAGGATTGGCCTGTGCCAAAAGACAAGACGGAAGTTAGAGCATTCTTGGGTTTATGCTCCTACTACAGGCGATTCGTGAAGAACTTTGCTGACATAGCCAAGCCGTTGCATAGACTGACTGAGGAAAAACGACCCTTCCTCTGGGATGAAAATTGCGACGCAGCTTTTCAAGAGCTAAAGAAGCGACTTTGTAATACGCCTATTCTTGGCTTCCCGGACACAGAGAACGAGTTCATCGTGGACACTGACGCCAGCAACACCGGCATTGGAGGAGTACTGTCACAAAGGAAAGGAGACCAAGAAGTGGTGATTGCGTATTTCAGCAAATCCCTGTCCAAGCCGGAAAGGAACTACTGTGTGACCAGAAAAGAGTTACTTGCAGTGGTGAAGACATTGCGACATTTTAGCAAGTACCTGCTCGGGCGAAAATTCCATCTGAGGACCGACCACGCTGCTCTTAAGTGGCTACTACAGTTTAAGGATCCCGAAGGCCAAGTGGCAAGATTTATTGAGCAACTACAAGAGTTTGACTTCACCACGGAGCATCGCAGTGGAAAATCTCATGGCAACGCGGACGCACTGTCAAGAAGGCCATGCTCAGAGGACTGCAAGCATTGCTCAAGACATGAGTCGAAAGATTCAGTGCCCGTCAGAATGCTCAAAGCTGACATCGGTGACGAATGGAAAGAAACCCTTCAGGTTGCACAAGAAGAAGACGCCGACATCAAGCCAATTCTTGAATGGATGGAATCAGATGCCCCTAAGCCAGACTGGAGTGCTATTGCTTCAATGAGTGTTACGACAAAGAGCTATTGGGCGCAATGGGATAGTCTGGTGCTTCAGGAGGGAGTACTTTGCCGAAAATGGGAAAATGCTCGTGGCAATCAGTGCCATCTCCAAATGGTTGTACCCAGAGCAAAGATACCTGAAGTTTTGAAGCTGTACCACGAAGGGTTTTCGGGAGGACATCTGGGTGTGAAACGGACACTCTTGAAAATTCGAGAAAGGTTTTACTGGATCAACTGCAGAGATGACGTAGAAGACTGGGTACGGAAATGTACGAGCTGTGCATCAGTGAAAGGTCCGCATACCCGCAGCAGAGGAGCATTAAAGCTGTATAATGTTGGAGCACCATGGGAGCGAATCGCACTGGATGTGGCCGGACCATTTCCTGTGAGTGAAAGTGGCAACAAGTACTTCCTTGTCGTCATGGATTACTTCACCAAGTGGCCGGAAGTCTTCGCAATTCCGAACCAAGAGGCATCGACGATAGCAGACAAATTGGTGCATGAAGTATTCTGTCGATTTGGAGTACCATTGGAAATCCACAGTGACCAAGGCAGAAATTTTGAATCTCAGCTGTTTCAAGAGACGTGCCGGTTAATGGGTGCACACAAAACAAGGACAACGTCTTACCACCCGCAATCAGATGGAATGGTGGAGCGATTCAACCAAACTCTGGAGAGGTACCTGGCAAAAGTAGTCGGAAGCAAACAACGAGATTGGGACAAGCATATCCAGCCATTTTTGTTGTCATACCGAAGTGCTGTTCATGAGAGCACAAATGTCACTCCCGCTTTTGCCAATTTTGGACGTGAATTACGGCTACCAGCCGACTTAATAACTGGCATTCCACCGGATTCCCCACAACCCATAACTGAGTACGCCAGTGACCTCCGGAACAAGATGAACGACATCTATGAGCACATTAGAGAGCATGGCCAGCAAGCATCTGAAAGAATGAAGACTCGATACGACAGAAGGGCTAACAATCCTGGGTTCGAGGAAGGCTCTATGGTATGGCTGCACAATCCCATACGCAGCAAAGGAAAGTCTCCAAAGCTACAAGCCAAATGGGATGGACCGTACCGAGTGGTGACCAAGATCAACGACGTGACGTTCCGCATACAGAAAGGACCTCGAGGTGCCCCCAAAATAGTTCATGTGGATCGATTGGCGCGATATCACGGATGCAACGATGCTCGGGACGAGCATGTCTTGGGAGGAGGTGGTGTTACGCAGTAGGCCACGCCGTTAGTAACTATTTATTAATCTGTGGCCGCGCGCGGTACGACGGCTAGTTGTTTAACCGCGAGATTTATGGTTTTATGACTCAGGCGGCACCGGCCTTTGTGTCGCGTCTATTGTTTGTTGTTTGTTAGATTTTTTGTGGTGTTTCCGTAATAATTAGGAACAATAGGGTTTCTCGAACTTTACACTTGTTTACTTTGTCAGTCACAATGGCACCGAATATTCTACAGATTTCTAGAGAACCCTTATTCCGATATAAATAGGGCGATGGTTTTCGTTGGTGGCAGTTATCGCGTTTTATACCGGAGTGAAAACATCTCGTGTTCAAGTGCGGTACCAGTGATTGTAAAGTGAATAGTTGTGTGAATTTCAGTGCCAGTGTGACGTGTTTGTGCGAACCAGTTGTGTCGTGTGTACTGTGATTTTGTGCAATAAAGTGCAAAGTGAACAATCGGCGTTTTAACTGATTATCCAAGAACCCATCTCGTAACAATACTGCGCTCCACACTATAAAATACAAAAAAAAATACCTATATAGATATATGTTGATTGATATTTACTTCACATCCGCCAACTTGTGTGGCGCGGCCTATAATGAACTATTTGTTCAAAACACCAATTTTTTTCCCGTTATCTAGTTTAGTCCCGTGGTAAAAGTTAAATAATGAGTAAAATAAAACCTTAGAATATGTCCGTAGTTTAAATAACATGTTAAATGAGAGTTAAACTAATTATAGATACTATTAAATGCATTTCTGGTCACTTCGAATTAATGTACAATTTTAAATTTATTTTCTCTTAAGTTGACATTTCTTATTTTACAATTTTAAAGTACGCCGATAAAAAAACACAAATTACTACAATATTCCACGTGGCTCGGATGACTCGTTAAATCGTAGGTCCCGGTTGTTTTAACCGTTTCGCCATGTTAGAGTCCTTCAGGTTGTTTTAAAACTCTGACAACAGGGCTATACAAAATAATTAAAATTCATTTATACTACACCTGCTCGGAAAGTAACTTGATACTTTATCAAATTTACGGTAGAAAGTACGTCATTGCATATCGAACAAATATGCGGGGAGAAAACGCATCTGAGCGGGAGAGAAAAGTGTATGAAAATCCATTTCTTACGTGGTTTTTCTTTTTAAATTTTGGGTAAGACTATGCGCTGGTAACCTAAATATCAAAAGCCAAAAAGTTTTTACAGTGAGTTTTTATCTCCAAGTTCGCAAAATGACACTGGCCACTAGCTGTGTGTTGGATGGTGTCAAACAATTTGAAAAAAGAACATGTGAAAATTGCAGACGCCATTGGCGCCATTTTCAAGTGTTACATTAAGCTTCACTAACTGCAACAATTTCAATATAAATTTCAATTGGTAAAGATTTAGTTTTTTATTTTCCTCGTAGGTGTAGTATAAATCACTATGTATCACTCGAGAGAAAGTGCGATTCCCGATCTCGGGTGTTTTAAAGCAAAAGGGTTTTTCAAACGACACCCTCGACGGTAATCGGTCACTTTCTCCTCTCGGTGAACAATGTACCTACTTCATTCTGACATAGCGGAATGCCATTATTTCATCCGGCAGTTTTTTCTTTATTCTTAATTTTATCAATTACAAATAAAAAGTATTACTCAGTAAATGTATTGAGCCAAAAGAGGTTTATTCAGACCATCAATATGAATAACTTTTACTATGATACCAACCTGAGATTCAAGAAAGTTTAGGAATGTTCCATATTATTTGTCAAATACGATTTGAAATTTTGTACGTGACATCGGATTATTTTTTTGGCGATTCCGGATTGGCCTATAATATTTTCGTTTTCATTCCGATGGTTTGAATCACCCCTATACGGCTTAGTACACTATTTCCGTATAATCCTAGACTAGCTGAAAATTAAAAAAAATAGGTCATATTGTTTATTGTAGATGAGATCATTTTTGATGCAGTCATATTGAAAATAAAATTGTGTCAGTCGTTCTAATACAAATAAATATTACTAGAATATCGTTGACGTCATCGATTTGGGATCTCCAGACGACTGAAATTTTTGAGGATACCATTTAACTTTATCGTTATGATTATGACTAACTTTGTTTATGGGTCCACCCCTAAAATCGCAAAAAAATAGCAGTTCCATCTTCGAGCTGATATCTATAAAGTAATAAAAAAAAGTGTCCAAGCTAAAACCCTGTCCGAGCTTCGTAGTGGGCAGGGTTTTTAGTTAGTCGTAAGGCGATTGCAAGCCGACTACAAAGCCGCGCGATGCCAAAGTATTCGGTTACAGGCACTAATTAGGTGACAACGTCGAGATTCGCTTGCCGAGCTCGGCAAGCGCAGCGTAGGACGTCCACCCACAAGGTGGACGGATGACCTCATTAAGACCGCAGGATCACGCTGGATGCAAGCCGCTTCCAACCGGTCTTATTGGAGATCCATAGGGGAGGCCTATGTCCAGCAATGTACTTCTTACGGCTGATGGATGGATGGATGGATGGTCGAGATTCGAGAAAACGTAAATATCTAGTGACGACGCTCGGGCATTTTTTACTACTTTCACTTAGGGACTGTGGCTCTGTAGATATTTGCCCGAAGAGTTCCATATAAAAAGTCGTCTCGCCTCTCAACCAAGTCTAGCAAACTGCTGATTTTATTTTGCAATTGCGGGGTTGGGCCCATAGTAAAAGTAAATCATAAAGATGACTATGATGAGTACAAAGATATATAAGTTCGTCGTCTAAAGAAACACCTTGTATTTTGTGACATTGAAACCGTTTCAAATAAACTTTACGATTCAATCAGGACGCTAGTATTACTTAATAGGACGTATTCTAAGTCTTTTTTATGCACAATCGTTTGATGAACTAATCTATACAATAAAATATATACTGTACATGTACTAGCCTTTTTTAATTGTCCACTGCAGGCCGTAGGCCTAAACACAAAGGATGGACCACGCTAGCCCAGTACGGGTTAGTAGATTCACACACGCCATCGAATTTCTTCTACGGACGTATGCAGGTTGCCTCACGAATATTTTTCTTCACCGAAAAGCCGGTGGTGGTAAATTCCGTACATAATTTACAAATAAACAACTGGATGCGGGATTGGCATTTATTTAAATATACCATTAGACCACCACGGTTTTCAAATCAATTTAAAATTAAATTTATTTATTTATTTGTTTATAGGCGAGCGGTATAAACTGATGTGCCTATATCAAGCAGAGTCAAATATAATTAGTATTTATCTGTCAAAGAAATGTTTTCCTTCTTTATCCAAAGGTCCAGTCTATTCATAAATGTGTTTATAGTTCTTGCTGAGATTACATCCTCAGGCAACCTGTTCCAGTTGTAGACCGCTCTGTTGCAGTGGATGCTTTTACTATATATTTTATACAAAGTAAATAAACATGAAAAGCCGATACTTGCAGGTCATTTGTTTACGATATTTTTTGCACTATATTTTGAAAGTTCGTACAAAATCTAGGCCTACATTAAATATATTCGTTATCTAACTATTGTGCATAAAATGGCGACTGTCTTACAAACTAAAATGGCTATATATCAGTCTTAAAACTAAAATCTATATACAAAGTGGCAGTTTTGTTAGCTTCCGTTGCATTAATACAATTTTAGCCTGCTTTCGTGAAAATATTTGACATAATTGAATTAGTTTTAATTCTGCTATCGAACTCCTCCGAAAGGGCTAGACCGATTTTTACAAAACTTTTTGCGTATTTTCGTTAGGACTTTTATTTAATTATTTATTTAAGCCTTTATTGCCAAACTAAAGGTAATATGAAACTTAACCTAATACTAATTTAACACATCGAAATTTCGGGTTTATGGTCAGAGTACCTTGTGACACAGGCCTCTCCCAGCTGTTTCCAGGCTGTTCTGTTATAGGGAATTCTAAACCAAAAATCGGTAGGACTTACCCGCACCCAATTATTCAAATATATTCACGAAAACATATACTTAACTATTTAGATAGATACATACTGTACATACATCAATATACGATAATATATTTCCTAGGTTATTTAGAAACAATGTAAAAAGACGAAAGGGGGTAATTCAGATCAATATAATGAAGGACTTTTACTATGGAGACGGTATTAGAGAGAAATTCAGCTGCTTCATATATTTTGTTGATTTTGTGCAACAATTTTGTATGGGGGTGTTCTATTTATTCGCCTAATATTGTTTGTCCTAAAGTTGTTCTGTATACATCGTTCGCATGTTATTATTATTTTATGACATACTAGCAACCCGCCCCGGCTTCGCACAGGTTTATTATACATATAAACCTTCCCCTTAAATCACTCTATCTATAAAAAAAAACCGCATCAAAATCCGTTACGTAGTTTTAAAGATTTAAGCATACAGACAAACAAACAAACAAACGAAAATAGCGACTTTATTTTATACTATGTAAGGATATAAACCATCCTCTTGAATCACTATCTATAAAAAAAAACCGCATCAAAATCCGTTGCGTAGTTTTAAAGATATAAGCATACATGGGGATAGCGGAAGCGATTTTGTTTTATACTATGTAGTGATAAAACAAGGATTAGTGATATTAGAGATACTGACTATTAGGAGCAACGAACATTAGGATGTAAATTTATGATTTTCAATATTATAGCTAAACAAATTATGCGATTCAATAGGGAACCTTGTATGGGACAGCCACATTTTTCTGGTTTGGGTTTTGGAAAAGTTCAGGTTCAGGTTCTAAATCACCCCCTTTCGGCTTGGTACACCCTTTATGAATAACCCTATATAATATACACATTTATAAACATATACTATTATTAATGTAAGTGTAAATACATCGACATCATTACTAAAATCTGTACTACACTAAACACTATTCACGGGTCTATTTCAGGGCGAGATTCGATGACACAAGAATAAGTAAAATTTGAAAAAAAGGCGGGTGAGGCAGGGGGGGGGACCTGGACGAAATTCCAAAGATATCAGGATTAAAGCTGATTGTCTCGGTTAGCGCGGGAATATCATTTTTTTGGGTTTTTGCCATTTACAGATTAAATACTTATTTAATGGCCATGAATAAAAAAAATAGAATAGTGTTTAAGAAATACATACTCTTAAAAAATGCAAGTGGAGTCCCTCCGCGCGGAAGAAGTGAAACTTCGACGCAACAGTGCTTTCATACCCTCTCCATGGTAGCGTTAAACGTTTAACGCAACCTTGTTGGAAGTCTCATTAGAAGTTTCAATTAGAAAACCAAATTAGTGGTTGGTATACGCACGAAAGTGCATCAACTGATTTTCACCTAAGTTTAGTCGATGTACTTTAGTGAATATACTGACCACCATTTTAGTTTATATTTATGTATGTAACTCGTCAACAGTACCTATTTCGTGGTCACTAAATATTTTTTTGTAAACTTACAATTAGCAGGTTATCTGTAAACTAGCGACCCGCCCCAACTTCACTATCACTACATAGTATAAAACAAAGTCGCTTCCCGCTGTCTGTCCCCATGTAGCTTATATCTTTAAAACTCCGCGACGGATTTCGATGTAGTTTTTTTTAATAGATAAAGTGATTCAAGAGGAAGTTGTATATGTATAATATACCTGTGCGAAGCCGGGGCGGATCGCTAGTTATACATTTAAACCTTCCTCTTGAATCATTCTATCTATTTAAAAAAAACGCATCAATATTCGTTGCGTAGTGTTAAAGATATATAAGCATACAGAGACAGACAGAGGGAAGCGACTTTGTTTTATACTACGTGGTGATACCAAAAAACCCAAAAATATTTGAATTTCGCGCGCTGGCCTAGTGAATCCACCTAAAATCAAGTTTTAAAGTCGATGCCTTTGTTTACCGATCAGTGTCTTTTAGTCAGTTAATTATCTTTAGAGTGTTGCGAGCCGTTTTCCGACGAGAGGTCGTGGAGCACGGCGGCCATTGACTCGCATATTTCCGTGAAGTGAGGCCGCTCTGCTGGAGACTTGTGCCAACATTGTTTCTGTAAACACAAACAAAAATATATTTATCTACACTAATGTTGTAACATTCTACTTATGTTTCCAATACTTGACTTATAATGACTACTGTTATAGCACAGACAACAAAACACTCAATTTAAGCAATTTCACATGATGTTATAATATCCACATCGATATCGTAAAATCTCATTATAACATCGCGCGCTCGCTCCTGATTGGCCCTGCGCGCGCAGCTGCGCTCTCATTGGATAGATTTTAATGGCGCCAAGTTCACTGTGACAATACACGTACGCGTGAATTTAATGTTTCGCAATATGTTTTTTTTTATTTTTATTAGTGAAGATAAAGTAGTGTATGCAACTGCATATAACACGGGTATTAAAACACGAGCGTGAGTTTATGAAACGAGCGCAGCGAGTTTCATAATAGTAACGACTTCATTATATGACAGTTGCATACACTACTATTAAAGTGTCTGTCCACTTTAAAGTATAGGCCGAATCATACAAGTCGGCGGATGTGAAGTTAGCCACAAACTGCACGAAACCCAATCAACGCGCAGACAAATCTTTGTACCTACTTGTTCGTTTTATATGAATAAATATATTGATAGTTTGATGTGAACTTCAGTCAGGATTGGATATTGCGCAGCTTGTAGCTAACTTCACATCCGCCAACTTAAATAATTTGACCTATATCAGCTACAGCAAATAGATCAATTTCTCAATATTTTCCAAAGCCGACACACTCCATGCACTCGGCACGCGAATAAATAAATATGTAATTGTATAGTGGATGCACCAGTTGTGGTCACTGCCCCGGTTTTGGCCACTACCCCTGTTTTGCCATTTGATAACAAAATTATTGCATGAATACATGTAACACCAAAAATATTGTTGAAAAGCTTGAAAGTTATTTATGTAAAAATAACATTAAAATTGTCTCAAAGAGTTATTTTTGAGATGAATATTTCAAAAATGAGTAGCGAACTCAGGACTTGCACCTAGATATATACCTAGTGTACTGTAACTTTAACTGTACCAGCCTTTTTAATAGTCCACTGCAGGACGTAGGCCTACCCACGAAAGGTGAATGGTCCATATCTACCACGCTGGCCCAGTGCGGGTTGGTGGATTCACATACGTTATCAAATTTCTTCTACGGACGTATGCAGGTTGCCTCACGATTTTTAGGGTTCCGTACCCAAAGGGATAAACAGGACCCTATTAATAAGACTTCGATGTCCGTCTGTCTGTCTGTCTGTCCGTCTGTCACCGGGCTGTATCTCATGAACCAAGATAGCTAGGCAGCTGAAATTTTCACAGATGATGTATTCCTGTTGCCGCTACAACAACAAATACTAAAAGTAAAATAAAATAAATATTTAAGGGGGGCTCCCATACAGTACGGAACCCTCCGTGTGCGAGTCCGACTCGTACTTGGCCGATTATTTCCTTCACCGGAAAACCAGTGGTGTAAAATTCCGTACATAAATTCGAAGGAATTCATTGGTACGGGGCCGGGATTTGAACCCACAACCTCACAATTGTAAGGCAGGTGGTAGGCAACCACTAGATCACCACAGCTTTACCTAGTGTGCATTATAATAAAAAAGTAGATTAAATTAATTAAAATTTTCTACACAATGATTAAAATGTGGGTCCAATTGTTACAAAAGGAGTCCAGTTCGTCCCATCTCCGCCTGGGCCTGCCCACATAGCTTTGGAACGTGAAGAGTGGAAGAAGAATAGGGAGGCCTTTGCCCAGCATTGGGACGGAATAGGCTAATAATGATAATAATAATGATTAAAATTCAAAGTGGCCAAAAATGACACTAAGATGGCCACAACCGGTGCCTCTGGCCTATAACTGACCAAGATGAGTTGCAGCGGTTCGGGCGCGTCCTCCGGCACGCTCCACTCCAAAGCGCCGCTCTTGAGTCGCTCCAGCACCGAGTTGTCGTTCAACTTCGCGAACGGAAGCTCCGCCTTTGTGTATATCTGTACAAAAATACATCCACATATGCATTTATTGTCTTAAATTTAAGTTTTTTTACAATACTTATAAAAAAGAACAAAATACTTTAAAAAAACTGAAACCTAGGTTGCCGCCGGCAGCGGGGCGGGGCCCAAGCTATCGGTGGTTGGGGCTACAGGATGAGGAACCGCCTGACGATGCGCAAAAATACATTTATTATTAGAGTTTGTGCAAAAAGAGAACCGCCGTGGCGTGACGGTGAACTAACAAATAAAAAGAATTAGTCCAGCAGCCCTCTCCTGTGATCTTAAAGTGATTATAGTTCGGCCGTTCAAAGAATGCGTTCCTGACACGTCATCTTGAAAAAATGATTTTGGCCGATATCTCGGAAACTATGTACTTAAGGGCAAAAAACATATAGATCATTATTGTAGTAAAAAAAAATTCGCATCTTTTGTTTCCAGTAAACTTTTTTGTAAAACTTACCGTTTACGATTTATGGCCCATTTAATGAAATTTCATTAAATGGACTTTAAAACATTAAATGGTCCATAAATCGTAAACGGTAAGTTTTACAAAAAAGTTTACTGTCACGATGGAAGGTGGTTTTGCCATTTGTTTTTTGCGAAAAATAATTATCATTGTATGCTTAAATAATATTTGATATAGGTCATCAAACCACATTACCACACAAATCGACGGATGAGAAGTTGGCCGCAGATGACTTCAGATCATGACTTGAGATCACTTCGCCGTGATTCGCTAATTATTGCGCATGTGTGCACAATGCCGACGCCGCGTGGCGTAGTGTTGAGCACGGGCGTAGAGAGCGCGCGGGAGGCATGAGGTTGGCGGGAGGGTGTGCCCCGGCGTGAGTCTTTCTGGCTCCCGCGTATACCTATATTTCGGCTTTTGCGCAGCGTTCTGCGCATAACTTCCCATCTGTCGACTTGTGTGGCGCTTAGTATAGGAATACGGTTGAAATGGCGTCTCACCTCCCAAACTGTAGCTGCGAACATGTATACATCAGACTTGGTGGAGTACTCCCCTTCCAACACAGCCTCCAGGGGAAGCCAACGCAATGGGATCACCTGAAAACAAACATACGTTTGCTATACTTAAAAGAAAACAAACAATATTAAAGTTATAAGCCGAATCATACCAGTCGGCTGATGTGAAGTTAGCTACAAGTGGCGCAATATCCAATCCTGACTGAAGCTCACATAAAGCTGCGCGTTGATTGGGTTTCGCGCATCTTGTAGCTAACTTCACATCCGCCGACTTGTATTATGCGACCTGTATTATTTATTTATTGTTTAATTTTTTAAGGCTTAATTATAATTTTCGTTCGTGCAGTTTGAAGTACTCGTGTGAGTCGGGGTATATTCATCTGATCGTGCAGTTTGTAGTACTCGTGTGAGTCGGGGTATATTCATCTGATCGTGCAGTTTGTAGTACTCGTGTGAGTCGGGGTATATTCATCTGATCGTGCAGTTTGTAGTACTCGTGTGAGTCGGGGTATATTCATCTGATCGTGCAGTTTGAAGTACTCGTGTGAGTCGGGGTATATTCATCTGATCGTGCAGTTTGTAGTACTCGTGTGAGTCGGGGTATATTCATCTGATCGTGCAGTTTGTAGTACTCGTGTGAGTCGGGGTATATTCATCTGATCGTGCAGTTTGTAGTACTCGTGTGAGTCGGGGTATATTCATCTGATCGTGCAGTTTGTAGTACTCGTGTGAGTCGGGGTATATTCATCTGATCGTGCAGTTTGTAGTACTCGTGTGAGTCGGGGTATATTCATCTGATCGTGCAGTTTGAAGTACTCGTGTGAGTCGGGGTATATTCATCTGATCGTGCAGTTTGTAGTACTCGTGTGAGTCGGGGTATATTCATCTGATCGTGCAGTTTGTAGTACTCGTGTGAGTCGGGGTATATTCATCTGATCGTGCAGTTTGTAGTACTCGTGTGAGTCGGGGTATATTCATCTGATCGTGCAGTTTGTAGTACTCGTGTGAGTCGGGGTATATTCACCTGATCGTGCAGTTTGTAGTACTCGTGTGAGTCGGGGTATATTCACCTGATCGTGCAGTTTGTAGCACTAGTGTGAGTCGGGGTATATTCACCTGATCGTGCAGTTTGTAGTACTCGTGTGAGTCGGGGTATATTCACCTGATCGTGCAGTTTGTAGTACTCGTGTGAGTCGGGGTATATTCACCTGATCGTGCAGTTTGTAGTACTCGTGTGAGTCGGGGTATATTCACCTGATCGTGCAGTTTGTAGTACTCGTGTGAGTCGGGGTATATTCACCTGATCGTGCAGTTTGTAGTACTCGTGTGAGTCGGGGTATATTCACCTGATCGTGCAGTTTGTAGTACTCGTGTGAGTCGGGGTATATTCACCTGATCGTGCAGTTTGTAGTACTCGTGTGAGTCGGGGTATATTCACCTGATCGTGCAGTTTGTAGTACTCGTGTGAGTCGGGCCCGCGAGTGAGCGCGGGGAAGGAAAGCTTCAGCTGCAGTTTGGAAGTGATGAGACAGTTGCGCGCCGCTATGTCCCTGTAACATTGAATGTTTTGGTTAGTAAAAAAATGTCAAAAACATTCAACTTACAAAAAATCTGGAAAGGACAAAATACCGGTTTTATTTTTAATGACGGAAACGAGGAAGAACTAACAAAACTGTGTGGGGCTACACAAAAACAATATTATAATTATGTCTCTAATAGTTTTCGTTTACTATACAAACTCACTGACTCTACGCGTTCCCGACACAAACCGGATAATACTTTGTGGAAATGAAGCTACAAGTAAGTGCGCAATATCCAATCCTGACTGAAGCTCACACAAAGTCGCGCGTTGATTGGATATTGCGCAGCTTGTAGCTAACTTCATTTTCGCCAACTTGTGTGGGTCTATAACAGCTTTTTCAACTAGCCAAAAACGGGCGCAGGGCACGGACACTTGTCTCACCTGTGAGTAATCCTCTTGGCAGCCAGCCTGCCCGCGGCGTGCGCCAGGTGGTGCGCGAGCGCGGCGCGGTGCGGGGGCGCCAGCGGGGCGGCGGCGGGGCGGGCGCGGGGCGCGGTCACTTGTCTCACCTGTGAGTGATCCTCTTGGCAGCCAGCCTGCCCGCGGCGTGCGCCAGGTGGTGCGCGAGCGCGGCGCGGTGCGGGGGCGCCAGCGGGGCGGCGGCGGGGCGGGCGCGGGGCGCGGTCACTTGTCTCACCTGTGAGTGATCCTCTTGGCAGCCAGCCTGCTCGCGGCGTGCGCCAGGTGGTGCGCGAGCGCGGCGCGGTGCGGGGGCGCCAGCGGGGCGGCGGCGGGGCGGGCGCGGGGCGCGGGGAGCGCGGGCCCGGTGCGCGCGAGGTACTCCGCCGTCTCTTCCGCCGTTCGAGTCGCGAATAAGAAGCTCTTCAGGTCTCCCTGGAAACGATACATACTCGTAGTTATCTCTATAACATTATTTGATAACTTACTATCTCTATAATAGTAGATTATGTACCAAGAGAACCAAGTGGTGTCTTATGTCACGGGCGACAGTTGGACCCTGAGCGTAGCGAGGGACTCTATAGTTAACTCCCGAACGCAGCGAGGCTTTTTAAAGTTAATTCCCGAGCGAAGCGAGGGATTTTTTTAGAGTACTGAGTGAAGCGAGGGGTTCATGTCGCCCAAGACGAAGACAGCCTTGGTTCTAGACCTCCACACTCTACTTTTCATACATCCTGCGAGAATATATAACCCCAAGAATATGAGTAATACTTTACATCATAACTTCACTAAGTGTATGTTAGGTAGGTACTCATTAGGCAACTTGGTATTGTTCACAATAAGTTAAAACAAATGAGAATGTACCTATTAATTTTCTTAGAATCGTACACAATTTTTGATTTTGCAAAATGAAACCTCTTTACGATGTCCTTAAATGTTCTAAGTTGTGAGATTTTCACACGAATTAGACGTTCCAAATTTAAATCACTTTAACCCCTAGGGAGTTTCATACAACTTTATTGACCTGCCATAGCCCTCGAGATTGTGTTAAGATAATAATGACTCGCTTTAAGTTGAGATTCTATGACATATAATGGATCATTTTCGAGTAGGTGGTATGAAAAATTATTTGATATGTTACTGAATATTATAAAATCACATATTACGGGTTTTTCGGAAGAAAAACTCAAAACACATCCACTGTAAACGAAACGAATGGCGGTCCATGTATATTTTTCTTATGATATACCTATTACATATTTTCATGCTTCTTTTTTGCACCGTGTTTCTGTAAATGTTAATTCTCATAGCCGATTTATTAAGTTGTTTAGTGATATTTATAATATTTATTGTAATTTTAATTAAGTAAAGCACAGGTGTTACTCACGCTAAATTTTAGTAGAAAACTGCTACTATAGTTTCGATCGCATTTGGCGATCTTTCTCAAGGTTGGAGTACTAGGTCGTCTAGAAGTCCAGATAGTTTATTGAATCAGGCGTTACTTTGCGGAAGTTCATCTTCAAATTCTTGTTTTGAAAAAATATTTAGTGTATTTCCGCTCTGTCGTAGTCATATAAGTTAAGGGTACCATTCAAAATCCAAATTAAATCATAATAAAAAATAATCAAACCTGTAACAAAAATAGTGATTAGTGATCTGTTTAAAAAATGTAGTAAACCTAAAAATAATGTTTAATTAATATGTTAAAATTACAAATATTATATTTTATACCATTGGTATAAAATATAATATTTGTAATTTTAATTTTGAATGGTACCCTTAACTTATATGACTACGACAGAGCGGAAATACACTAGATATTTATTCAAAACAAGAATTAGAAGTCCAGAATTGAATTATCCGTATAAATTTTGTCTAAGAGAATTTATTTTCTCTTACTTTCCAATACTTATACATAATAGATTAACGATTTAGTTTCAAAAGCGTGACAAAAGTTATTCACGCATCTCAAAAATATGATAATATTTGGTTCGAACCAGGACAGTGATCTGACGTCAACAGAAGTTAATAAATCCGTGTTATTATTATAAAACGCAACGCCATCGCGGGCTATTTTGCATGCTAACGCCATCTAGCTCTTACCAGCGCAAACATTTATTCATCCCCCATCTCGGAAAGACTATTTTTGCTCTTCAATATCTGAGTGCAAAAGTCGTTTTTATCCGCTAGAGGGGAAAGTAAAAGTAAATTTAGAACATCGTGTGCACTAAGTTTGTGTATTCAAAACATAATTAAACCTATTTACTTCTATCTCCATGGTGCCGAATTTATCATACAACCTTTTTTAGTTTCTTGAAAACTTAGACTCGGAACCTTCTTGGTGTCCTTTTTTTTTAATTTGCTTTGCGCGCGCCATTTTTTTCTTGTTATATTGTTAAAATGGTTAAAACCTTATGTTATATTATTTTACTCTTTGCCTTATGTTAAAAACAAGAAACTTGAAAATAAGTGTGGTTGAGCTAACGCACACCTTTATAATTATATTAAGTTGAACGATTTTTAAATTTGTTAACTTCAAGTCAGTCGCAATACAAATGTGCAGTCGACAACACGTTATTTTAATTAATTCTCCATAAAGTGAATCTTAACACCCCATCATATGGTCGCAATCTCGCCGGATCAACCGAGCTACCTGGCCGACGACAAGGAACAACAAGCGCGTCGGTTCCGAGAATTAGTCGTCGGTGAAAAAGTGAAACGCAGTAAGTGGCATTTTTCAAATTGACAATAACGACCAAAACATCTGAACAAGACATGTTATTATTGGGTCTGGAGGATAACGCCAATGCGTTGCGTAAGACAATTACGAATTGTCGAAAAACACCCAAGACCAGAATTACAAAGGGATACGTTGAAGCACGTCTAAAAATTGTTGAGGAGTATTGGAGTGCACTTAAAGAGAACCACAATATGCTGTCCAAGATCACGCCAAAAACAGAACGAGACCACTTGCCTTATTTTGTCAACGAAGAGTTTTTTGTGTACGAAGAATTGTATATACAAATTCGAAGTGAATTAAACGACGCATACACATTACTAACGCCACAACCGAGTGGGACGAATTCCTCTAGCACAAGCGCTAGTGTGCAATGCATGTGCAATCAACAAAATGGGTTTGTACATCTACCTAAAATTCAACTACCAACATTTAGCAGCAGTTATGAAGGATGGGCAGCATTCAGCGATTTATTTACATCACTGGTCCATGAAAACACTGCGCTAAGTGACGTACAAAGACTACACTATTTAAAAATGAGTCACTGCTGCAACACATCCAAACAACCAGAAACAATTACAAAATAGCGTGGGACATTTTGAATAAAAGATACGGGAATAAGCGGTAAAAAAAGTAAGTAAGTTCGTATAGGCCGGGTGGTTAGCCCTGGTGTCAGAGTTTTTAGGCCGCCTGAAGGCCTCTGACATGGCTAAACGGTTGAAACAACCGGGGCCTACAATTTAACGTGTCATCCGAGCCACGGTAGCGCTCAGTTGGAAAATGCCACCCGCGGTCACCCATCCAAATACTGACCGTGCGGAACGTTGCTTAGTTTCGGTGATCGCTGACAATCACCTAGTCAAACTTCGCTACGAGTAAGCGGTCATAAACAACGTAATGAAGAGGTTATTTAGTCAAAAGAAATTAGCAACTCCATCTGCAGCTCAAATGAAAACGCTAGTCGATACCACCACAGAATGTCTCACTAATTTAAAAAACATGAAAATATCAACTGGTTCGTGGGATCTGTTGATTATACATCTGTTGGTGCAAAAACTGGACCCAGAGACTCACAAAGATTGGGAGCATTATGTGAGTGAGCAATGTGAATCCGAAGAATTTGAGCAAGTAACGACGTGGACCAAATTTAAAAGCTTTTTGGAAACGAAGTTTCAAACAATGGAGCTGCTTACGTCCCACACCAATCCAACAAAACAAATTAAAGAAACACGTTCTCATCATGTTTCATACACTACAACTGAACGGATATGTGTAATGTGCAGCAGCAATCACACATTATGTCACTGGAGAGAATTTATTAACTTAAAACCATTAAACAGAAGAAAATATGTAAAGAACAAACACTTGTGTTTCACTGCTTAGCTCCAGAACACTCTGTATTAAAATGCAAATTACCTGTGTCCTCAAGACAGAATGTTGTGAACAAACAAGTGAAGTCGGCAAAACTACGCCTCGCCGTGTACATACACAATTACACACACAAACACGTACAACGAAACTATGCCTTGACTTGTCAGTCGAAGTATGGCGGCGCAACACCGACGCACTCACCACATGTATAAAAAACCGGCCTCACTTTTCTGTTCACGGCGTTCCGTCTTGATTTTTTTATTTGATCTAAGCTTGGACTATGCTTGAACTTGACTCTATAGGGTACCGTAGTAAAACGAGGGAATTGTGTCCGTCCGTCTGTCCATGCGTCCGAATATTACAGAACCTTATAACTTCCACATTTATGAACCAAATGCAGGGTATCGTTGAATAGGGTTTGCAAAATGAACATGAGGTTTTTGAAACCATGTTTTGTCCCGTGTGTCATTAGTGAGAAATAATAGGACGCCAAATTTGAAAAAAGAGTGTTCCCCCTCCTTAATTTCTGTAAGTTCGTATAGGCCGGGTGGCTAGCCCTTGTGTCAGAGATTTTAGGCCGCCTGAAGGCCTCTGACATGGCTAAACGGTTAAAACAACCGGAACCTACAATTTAACGTGTCATCCGAGCCACGGTAGCGCTCAGTTGGAAAATGCCACCCGCGGTCACCCATCCAAATGCTGACCGTGCTGAAAGTAATTTCGGTGATCGCTGACAAACACCTAATCAAACTACGCTGCGAGCGCTACTTACATTTACACAACTTATACAAATTAGAATAATCAAACTTTTTGAGTTTATAGACCATATTAAAAACTTTATCTGTAAATTATTTTGAGCACTGTGGAATTATAACTGTTTGAGTTTTAAAGGAAAATTGAAATACGTAAACTTGCCTAAAGCTTAGAGGTCATTGACCTCACAAACATATTTCTTACCCATTTTCTAGAACTTAAACCATATATTAAGCCCAATTTTAGAGGCGTCATTGTAACTATAATAGCTCACTCAGTTCAAGGTCAGAGTGAACAGGTATCTTCTAGGTCTGCGTGCTTCATCTTCGACCACAACGTCGCTTACCATCAGGCGAGTTGGGGTCAAACGCGGACTTATTGGCGTTAAAAAAAAACTAACTAGACTAAAGTCCCCGTCACGAGAAGCTATAAATTTTGTAAACAAGTGTTCAGGAGTTCACAACATTTGGACCAACAAAAAAATGAATTTGTTTAAGATTTAATAAATTATTAAGTAACAAATATTAATAAACATATAATATATAAGAATAATTATTCGCTATATAAGCTATATCACCATTGGTGTACCAATTAACCTAACCAATTACTTCACAATTTAAAACCTACTTCTTATATTAACCATATCTTAACAACAATAAAAAGTGATAACGAAACAATAACAAAATTAACAATAACAACCAGATCCGCGATATATGCAAAGCAATGAAACCTCGTACGCATTCGAAACTCGAATGACGCGTTTATTTCGAAATGGCGTCCCGATAGTTTACAATAGCTGCGACGGACGCATTCCGGTACCAAGAACACAAACGATAGCGCTTTGCGTCGTTAAAATATGATCCGACTAAATTAAATTGGTTGTTACTTTCATATAACCCGTCTATATTTCATGTCGATTGAATATGGTCAATTTATTATTATCTCGCAGTATAAAATGTCTACTTAGTAAAAGATGTTTGTTTACATAATTTATAGCTTCTCGTGACGGGGACTTTATTTATTTTCCTTTTTCACTTTAGGCATGAGAGAGAGGCATTATTTTCGATAGAGAAACCTTTTACGTTGCTTTTAAATTTACGGTGACGCCTCTAAAATTGGGCTTATTGACATCTAAAAAATTGTTTTTAACATCATTATAATCATCATCACCATCTAATGAAGCCTAGCATACGAAAAAGCTTACAACGCGCGCCTATCGCGCTTTTCTATAAATAAACTAGCGACCCGCCCCGGCTTCGCACAGTTGTATTATACACAAAAACCTTCCCCTTGAATCACTCTATCTATTTAAAAAAAACCGCATCAAAATCCTTTGCGTAGTTTTAAAGATTTAAGCATACATAGAGACAGACAGCGGGAAGCGACTTTGTTTTATACTATGTAGTGATATAGAAAATAAAGACAGCAGGATTACGCTGGATGCAAGCCGCTTCCAACCGGCCTTAATAGAGATTCACATGGGTGGCCTATGTCCAGAAGTGGTCGTCGTTTTGCTGATGCACTATATATGACATTATATTATGATGAATTTACTGTGAAATTATTGATTCAATTTTAATATTTATTGTACATAGACATAGAGGAGCTTACAAAATGATGCACGGGAATATACGAGTATACACTACATTTCTATAAAGATACTAGATTAAGTATTCTCTCAAATGTATTAACTGACGAGTACATTATAGTAATTGTTATTATATTTAATTATGTAATAAGAGATTTACTTAATGACAATAAATATTATCTTATCTTATCTTATCTTATGATGAATAAGAATAAATCAGTAAACATTAGGGTACGGGCCAGCTCCAACGCCGTCCTGGCGATGATCGCTACCAGATGTGACTGTCCTTTTCTTCGGCATTGCTCCAACAGACATGTTGCAGTACCAGTGCCGAATAGAAGGTACATATAAATGATTAGGTACACATGACTTGATTCTATGTATTTTATGTTATTGTCATAGACAATAAGAAAAAAGAGTGGACTCGGCATTAAAATAGGTGCTTATAAATATATCGGCGTCTCTTTTTAACTCAAAGAGTGTAACCGTACGTAAAAAAAAACAATAGTAGTTTTATCATTGCCTAAAATTACAACAATGCGGCCAGGCGCCATGTCTTGTCACGGCCAACAACAAGTATTTGACATTTGATCAGCAGTCCAAGTGTCATTCGTGTCTAGATTACATAGCAGTTTCTATGGATTTTCGACGCCATGTTTGTGGAATCATGCACCACAACTTTTTACTTTATGTCACTTCTACTGTTTTTCCTTATTCTGAGGTTATTGTTGACTGTTACTGACATTGAATGACTATTATTTTTAATTTTTCTGACATTGATTGCTGTATTAAAATTCGTATTTTGTTATGATGTGTAATTTTGTATTTTTGCTAATATGGGACTAATATGGGATTGCTAATATGCCCTACATGCCTGAAATAAATGAATTTTATTTATTTTATTTTATTACTTACCCAGTCAGTGTGTTGCAGCAGCATATAATGCGGTTCGCACTCGTTGCACAGGCCGATGAGTCGCGCGACATTTTCGTGTCGCACGCGACTAAAAATGTCCAGTTGTCGACGAAACTCCGCCAATTGCACCTATAACAAAAATTTTTTTTTTTTTATGTACTGGGTTATTTCGAATCAATTAGCATGCTTTTAGGGGCTTATTCTGTACATCAAAACTAACAACTTATGTTCTGTGACTTGTGACAAATCTAAAAAAAAATTGCTGTTCCATAGAAAAATATCGTTCACCCGCGACAAAATGTATGGAACAGCTGTTTTTTTTTTTTAGTTCTGACAAAAGTTGCAGAATAAAAGTTGTCAGTTTTGATGTACAGAATAAGCCCCTAAAAGGATACTAATTGATTAGAAATAACCCTGTATATACGCGTCGAATAGAGTACCTTCTCCGTTTCGTCGGTCAAAAAGTAAAACTGACCTCGTCTTTAGTGGTGAGAGCCTTGACCAACACGTGTTGTACGTCGGTTTCGCCGTCATCTTTGCCCTTCCGGAGTTGACTCATGTTCGATCTTCGCTACAAGTAGGTATAACTGACCTCGTCTGACTAAGTATAACTGACCTCATCTGACTAAGTACAACTGACCTCGTCTGACTAAGTATAACTGACCTCGTCTTACTAAGTATAACTGACCACGTCTTACTAAGTACAACTGACCTCGTCTGACTAAGTATAACTGACCTCATCTGACTAAGTACAACTGACCTCGTCTGACTAAGTATAACTGACCTCATCTGACTAAGTACAACTGACCTCGTCTGACTAAGTATAACTGACCTCGTCTTACTAAGTATAACTGACCACGTCTTACTAAGTACAACTGACCTCGTCTTTAGTGGTGAGTGCCTTGACCAACACGTGTTGCACGTCGGCTTCGCCGTCATCTTTGCCCTTCCTCAGTTGAGTCATGTCGATCTTCGCTAGCAGCACTTCGCCGAATTCGCCGCGACCTGAAGCCCGATTAGTTTAATTAATCATTTGCAAATTATTTTGCAGAACTTCATTATCTTCAAAACAGATAATGATTTTTATTTTTTATTTTTCATTAAATACAGCTGCCATTACACTTTACAGTAAAAAACTAATGCGATAATGTAAGAAAAAAAATACACTTTCAAAATAAATTATACAGTATTAGATTCAATTACTTAGTAATAGGGTCCCGTTTTTACCTTTGGGTACGGAACCCTAAAAAATGGAAAGTTTTTATTAATTTTTGTTTATGCACGCCAGGGGCCCCGTATAATTGATACGGCAGATACGGCGGTAGCTACGCCCCTTGGGTACTTACCGAGAGTGATCTGATCAGTGAGCAGTGTCCGCGGCACGGTGAGGTGGTCGAACTGGCCCGACTTTTGATCACGATGGATGATGACAGGTAGGTGGTACTTACCGAGAGTGATCTGATCAGTGAGCAGTGTCCGCGGCACGGTGAGATGGTCGAACTGGCCCGACTTTTGATCACGATGGATGATGACAGGTAGGTGGTACTTACCGAGAGTGATCTGATCAGTGAGCAGTGTCCGCGGCACGGTGAGATGGTCGAACTGGCCCGACTTTTGATCACGATGGATGATGACAGGTAGGTGGTACTTACCGAGAGTGATCTGATCAGTGAGCAGTGTCCGCGGCACGGTGAGATGGTCGAACTGGCCCGACTTTTGATCACGATGGATGATGACAGGTAGGTGGTACTTACCGAGAGTGATCTGATCAGTGAGCAGTGTCCGCGGCACGGTGAGATGGTCGAACTGGCCCGACTTTTGATCACGATGGATGATGACAGGTAGGTGGTACTTACCGAGAGTGATCTGATCAGTGAGCAGTGTCCGCGGCACGGTGAGATGGTCGAACTGGCCCGACTTTTGATCACGATGGATGATGACAGGTAGGTGGTACTTACCGAGAGTGATCTGATCAGTGAGCAGTGTCCGCGGCACGGTGAGATGGTCGAACTGGCCCGACTTTTGATCACGATGGATGATGACAGGTAGGTGGTACTTACCGAGAGTGATCTGATCAGTGAGCAGTGTCCGCGGCACGGTGAGATGGTCGAACTGGCCCGACTTTTGATCACGATGGATGATGACAGGTAGGTGGTACTTACCGAGAGTGATCTGATCAGTGAGCAGTGTCCGCGGCACGGTGAGATGGTCGAACTGGCCCGACTTTTGATCACGATGGATGATGACAGGTAGGTGGTACTTACCGAGAGTGATCTGATCAGTGAGCAGTGTCCGCGGCACGGTGAGATGGTCGAACTGGCCCGACTTTTGATCACGATGGATGACAGGTAGGTGGTACTTACCGAGAGTGATCTGATCAGTGAGCAGTGTCCGCGGCACGGTGAGATGGTCGAACTGGCCCGACTTTTGATCACGATGGATGATGACGGTAGGTGGTACTTACCGAGAGTGATCTGATCAGTGAGCAGTGTCCGCGGCACGGTGAGATGGTCGAACTGGCCCGACTTTTTGGACACGCGCGATACACCAGAAACCTCCGAGTTATCGGCCCCTGGAATACATAATTATTGAAGGGAAACCTTCTTTAGTGGCTATGTGTGTTGCAGTTCGATAAATAATAATAAGTAAGATAATAGATAGTAGGTTCGTCACTCAAAACTCAGCCACACTCTGTTCAAGGCAAAACTAAAGAAGGTCCTCCTGACTAAGTGTTACTACACTGTTAGCGACTTTATGACTGATAAGAAAATTAATTGGAATACTATTATTGACTAACCAATCTATGACATTGTAATCTACTATCATAATATTGACACTAATCCTTGACATTGTAATCAATTTAAACATAATTGTAGACTTTTATTTTTGTAATATTAATTCAATTTGATAATAATTAATAGAGCTGCCAGTAACGTTGCGCGCCTTGAATAGGCAAGTTTGTATTGAGCCATGATTATATATTTATACCACCAATGGAATGGGAGCCCCCCTTAAATATTTATTTTATTCTGTTTTTAGTATTTGTTGTTATAGCGGCAACAGAAATACATCTGTGAAAATTTCAGCTTTCTAGCTATAACGGTTCGTGAGATACAGCCTGGAGACAGACAGACGGACAGCGGAGTCTTAGTAATAGGGTCCCGTTTTTACCCTTTAGGTACGGAACCCTAAAAACCTATCAGGAGAATGTTGAATATCCAATAACTATTATTCGCAAAAAATGGTATGACCGACTTTTACATTGTACAGAAAACGCGACTCTCGCACGAAACGATGTAGCAATTTTCACATTATTGTTGATTTATCAAAAGTGGCTCAGCCAATTACAATAAAAATTAAATGGGACCAATTTCGAAGTACCCTTTCCAATAAGAATTATCGAAATCGTACGTTTTTGTAAAAAGTTATAATAAAAAGTTATATGCACTCTGTAAAAAGTTATGCGATTTACATTAAAAAAAATATACGCGTCGATTTGAGTACCTCCTCCGTTTTTTCGTCGGTTAAAAAAGAATCGAATAAGAAATAAAATAATAATCATTATTAAGAGGAGTCTAGATCGATCACTGTTTTCGCGTTTTTTAACCGACTTCCAAAAAGGAGGAGGTTCTATGTTCGTGTGTATGTATCTTTTTTTTTGTGTGTTCATTTTTGAAAAAACCAACAATAATGTAAGCTATTTGAGCTAAATATCCGAATTTTGTACACGATGAACATCGATAATTTCGCCAATTGTGAACCGAATCGAAAAATTCTTTTTTAGCTCGACAGGGTATACTCCCAAGGTGGTTCCATTTAAATTTTACAAAAATCGGCTTAGCCGTTTTTGATAAATCAACAATAATCGATGATAAGTAAACAATTCGAGCAAAATATTCGAATTTCGTACACGATGGAAGGCGGTTTTGCTATTTTTTGCAAAAAATAATTATTTAAAATGTGTTCCGAGAGAAAACTCTTTTCATCTCTTAAATTGTAACAAAATATTATTGCTTGAGTAACAAACATTGCACGCTCGTACGTCTTGTTATTTTTCAGAAAAGTTTTTAGTTTATGTGTACTTTTCAACCAGTTTTTGTGTAAAATAATACTTTTTAGATCAATCAATCAATCAATAATCTTTATTGTAACATATGTGGTAATACATGTAGATCTTAAATAACATGTTTCACACACACATGTACACATATGACCCTGTAAGGGTGTGGCAACGTTAATTTATATAACATCAGGTATATTCTCCTATTTTTAATCAATCAATGTCATAATTATAGGTACATATAAAATTAATTTTACATCATTTGATAATATAATTTATAAATCAACACAAAAAAAAAAGAAAGTTATAATAATGAAGTGGAAATTAAATTAAAAAGCACAATTATAAATGCATGCATGCGGATGATTATAACTTTAAGGTCATTGAGAAAACTGTAAAAACTAAAACGTTAAATCCTAGCTATTGAAGTGCTGATTACATGAAAAAAGCAGTACCTACTGTATCAGCCTTTTTAATAGTCCACTGCAGGACGTAGGCCTACCCACGAAGGGTGATTGGGCCATATCCACCACGCTGGCCCAGTGCGAGTTGGTGGATTCACACACGCCATCTAATTTCTTCTACGGACGTATGCAGGTTGCCTCACGATGTTTTCCTTCACCGAAAAGCCAGTGGTGTGAAATTTCGTTCCTCATACGAACAGCCAGAATGTGGAACGCTTTGCCTGGGTCTGTCTTCCCGCTAAAGTACAATGTGGGCGTCTTCAAATCCCGAGTAAATAGGTATCTTCTAGGTAAGCGTGCTACAACCTAGACCGCTTATCTGCTCAACATCAGGCAGTATGTGGTCAAACGCAAACCTATTCAGAATTAAAAGATATAAATATATTTCGTACATAAGTTCCAAAGAAACTCATTGCTACGGGACCGGGATTGAAACCCACGACCTCAAGAATGACAGGCCAGCGTTACAACCACTAGACCACCACGGCTTCCACCACGGAAAAAATAGTAGCATTTGAATATAACTATTATAGTTACCGCTGTCTCGATCGTGTGGCAACAGTCTCCCGTTGGCCACGGCGGCCCCATTCACCACTTTCTTGTCCTCCTCCACCAACTTCTCGCGCCCTTCCACCATTTCTAACTCCAATTTTTCACCTGAAAAAGAAAACATTTTAACTAAAGTCCCTTAAAATTTATTAATTTACTAGACGACCCGCCCCGGCTTCGCACAGGTGTATTATACATATAAACCTTCCTCTTGAATCACCCTATACATTAAAAAAAACCGCATCAAAATCCGTTGCGTAGTTTTAAAGATTTAAGCATACAGACAAACAAACAGACAAAATTAGCGACTTTATTTTATACTATGTAAGGATTTTCCGTATTTTTGGAATGTAGGCACCACACAAACACACAAAGAAATATCCAGTTAATATCTTTATCATATACTAGCAGCGCCCGCGTTGTGCCCGTTCCCGTGGGAATTTCGGGAATTTTTCATACATATAAACCTTCCTCTTGAATCATTAAATCCATTAAAAAAATCCATTAAAAAAAACCGCATCAAAATCCGTTGCGTAGTTTTAAAGATTTAAGCATACAGACAAACAAATAAATAAACAAACAAACAAACGAAAATAGCGACTTTATTTTATACTATGTAAGGATCACATTTTAATTAATGTCCCATCAAATTTGTATTTCGTATTTTTGGAATGTATAAGGCAGGCACCACACAAACACACAAAGAAATATCCAGTTAATATCTTTATCATATATCACATTTAATTAAAGTCCCATCAAATTTGTTTTTCGTATTTTTGGAATGTATAAGGCACCTGGCACCACACAAACACACAAAGAAATATCCAGTTAATATCTTTATCATATATCACATTTTAATTAAAGTCCCATCAAATTTGTTTTTCGTATTTTTGGAATGTATAAGGCACCTGGCACCACACAAACACACAAAGAAATATCCAGTTAATATCTTTATCATATATCACATTTCATTAAAGTCCCATCAAATTTGTTTTTCGTATTTTTGGAATGTATAAGGCACCTGGCACCACACAAACACACAAAGAAATATCCAGTTAATATCTTTATCATATATCACATTTTAATTAAAGTCCCATCAAATTTGTTTTTCGTATTTTTGGAATGTATAAGGCACCTGGCACCACACAAACACACAAAGAAATATCCAGTTAATATCTTTATCATATATCACATTTTAATTAAAGTCCCATCAAATTTGTTTTTCGTATTTTTGGAATGTATAAGGCACCTGGCACCACACAAACACACAAAGAAATATCCAGTTAATATCTTTATCATATATCACATTTCATTAAAGTCCCATCAAATTTGTTTTTCGTATTTTTGGAATGTATAAGGCACCTGGCACCACACAAACACACAAAGAAATATCCAGTTAATATCTTTATCATATATCACATTTAATTAAAGTCCCATCAAATTTGTTTTTCGTATTTTTGGAATGTATAAGGCACCTGGCACCACACAAACACACAAAGAAATATCCAGTTAATATCTTTATCATATTTCACATTTAATTAAAGTCCCATCAAATTTGTTTTTCGTATTTTTGGAATGTATAAGGCACCTGACACCACACAAACAAATATCCAGTTAATATCTTTATCATATATCACATTTAATTAAAGTCCCATCAAATTTGTTTTCGTATTTTTGGAATGTATAAGGCACCTGGCACCACACAAACACACAAAGAAATATCCAGTTAATATCTTTATCATATATCACATTTAATTAAAGTCCCATCAAATTTGTTTTTCGTATTTTTGGAATGTATAAGGCACCTGGCACCACACAAACACACAAAGAAATATCCAGTTAATATCTTTATCATATTTCACATTTAATTAAAGTCCCATCAAATTTGTTTTTCGTATTTTTGGAATGTATAAGGCACCTGACACCACACAAACAAATATCCAGTTAATATCTTTATCATATATCACATTTAATTAAAGTCCCATCAAATTTGTTTTCGTATTTTTGGAATGTATAAGGCACCTGGCACCACACAAACACACAAAGAAATATCCAGTTAATATCTTTATCATATATCACATTTAATTAAAGTCCCATCAAATTTGTTTTTCGTATTTTTGGAATGTATAAGGCACCAGGCACCACACAAACACACAAAGAAATATCCAGTTAATATCTTTATCATATATCACATTTTAATTAAAGTCCCATCAAATTTGTTTTTCGTATTTTTGGAATGTATAAGGCACCTGGCACCACACAAACACACAAAGAAATATCCAGTTAATATCTTTATCATATATCACATTTCATTAAAGTCCCATCAAATTTGTTTTTCGTATTTTTGGAATGTATAAGGCACCTGGCACCACACAAACACACAAAGAAATATCCAGTTAATATCTTTATCATATATCACATTTAATTAAAGTCCCATCAAATTTGTTTTTCGTATTTTTGGAATGTATAAGGCACCTGGCACCACACAAACACACAAAGAAATATCCAGTTAA
Organism: Hypomecis atomaria; assembly: GCA_964007245.1. Classification (NCBI taxonomy): domain Eukaryota; kingdom Metazoa; phylum Arthropoda; class Insecta; order Lepidoptera; family Geometridae; genus Hypomecis; species Hypomecis atomaria. Next base: position 4,215,600 of record OZ023306.1, read on the forward strand.
TATCTTTATCATATATCACATTTAATTAAAGTCCCATCAAATTTGTTTTTCGTATTTTTGGAATGTATAAGGCACCTGGCACCACACAAACACACAAAGAAATATCCAGTTAATATCTTTATCATATTTCACATTTAATTAAAGTCCCATCAAATTTGTTTTTCGTATTTTTGGAATGTATAAGGCACCTGACACCACACAAACAAATATCCAGTTAATATCTTTATCATATATCACATTTAATTAAAGTCCCATCAAATTTGTTTTTCGTATTTTTGGAATGTATAGGGCACCTGGCACCACACAAACACACAAAGAAATATCCAGTTAATATCTTTATCATATATCACATTTAATTAAAGTCCCATCAAATTTGTTTTTCGTATTTTTGGAATGTATAAGCCACCTGGCACCACACAAACACACAAAGAAATATCCAGTTAATATCTTTATCATATTTCACACTAGCTTTTACCCGCGGCTTCGCCCGCGTTATATTTTGATTTTGGCTAATGTTTATGTCGGCTGCGAAACCTAACCGAAGCGACAAACATCAAAATACCTTAGAGGAATGCTTTTGTTGGTTATGTTACGGTTGGAGTGTATGTATATACAACCCCCCTGTGTATTCCCGCCTTTTCGTGGCGGGGGAGGTCTAAGGCAGCTGAAAAGGCGGCGCTCGATGTCTCCCTCTTCTTTGGGTCTTTCCCCCAAGGCAGCTTAGAGGCCGGCACTCGTTGTTCAGCCGCTTCTAAAGCAGCTGAGTGGATGGCCGGTAGGTTGCCTGCCTTATGAGGAGTGTTGCTTCTGAGGCGGGCTGCAGTGCCGCTCTTGCGACGCTGCAGCCGAGGATTAGGGGCTGCGGTGGGATGGATCTGGTTGTGTGGGTGCCGCCACCTACCCTACCTTCCGCTAGGCCGTTAACCTGTTGGCAGACGCAGTGGGGCTGCAGGGGAAGAGAAGTGTCGGTATCGCGATGGCCGTTCTCACTGCCCTCTGCAGTTGAAGAGACAGGCGCAGGGCTACTATAACTAACCCGTTGCACTGGGATCAGGGCGTTGGAATGCTGTCCGACGCTCAGTGCTGGTTAGTCCCGAGTGGTGGATGACGATGTGTCTTGTGCTCCGAAACACACCGTCATTATGGCGGGAGCGCAAGCTCCGTTATGGAGCCCGAGTCTGGGCTAGCGCTGTTGAGTGCCGCGAAGGAGTGCGAAAAATGTAGGAACGTCCTAAACTTGAAATGACAGGTTATTTCTGGCGCTTAGACGGCTGCTACCGTGGCCCGCTCGCTTACTTTTCATCCTATCCTACGGGAACTGTTAAAGTTTTTGGGATAAAAAGTGTCTTTTGTCACTTTTCGTCTTTCAAACTATATTCATGCAATAAGTCAAGGCAATCCGTTGCTCCGTTGCTGAGAAAAAGTTATAGTCTTATCCTACGGGAACCGCAATTTTTTCGAAATGGAAAGTATTCTATGTCACTTTCCGTCTTCCAAACTATGCCCACCCCAAAAATTAAGTCAATCCGTTGCTCCATTGCTGAGAAACAGTTATTGTCCTATCCCATGGGAATCACGAATTTTCTCGGGATAAAAAAGTATCCTACTATCACTTTCTGTCTTTTAAACCATAGGTATCCATACCAAAAATCAAGTCAATCTTTTGCTCCGTTGCTGCGTAAAAGAGGAACAAACCAACAAACTTTTCGGATTGATAATATTAAAGTAGGTATGATGATTCTGTACCATAAAGGTAGAATAAAGAAACATGTTAAACCTCTAATGATAGTAGATTTAAAAATATTTTTAATGGCAGACAAAATGACGGCCTGGTATTAAACGTCATAGTAACATGTAGCATGCAGAGGGAAAAAAACATTTTATCCAATTTTAATGTCAGTTGTCATTTTCAATCCATACTTTTTTTCTCTTCAAGGGGATATAATGGCGGAAAAACAATTTGTCCTCTTGCCATGCTACCTGTGATTTATAAAAGTCTGCAGACAATGTCACCTGTCATCTAATTACGTTTCGCTGTGACGTTTCGTTAAGTGTCATAGAGGAATTAATCACTTAGCGTCTTTGTGATAGTGGCGACAGTTTTGCTTTCGATAGTTTTTGTCCTGTCCTACAGGAACTATGCAATTTTTTGCTTAACGTCTAACGCATCTAAAATTCGACGCGCTTGGTTTTGCTCTTGAGTCTCAGCAGTCCTTTGCGCTGCGTGATGCTCGGCATCTAAAAGTTGCCGCGCTTGACTTTCTCCTTAAGTCTCAGCAGCTCTCTGAGCTGCGTGACGCTCAGCATCTAAAATTCGACGCGCTTGTCTTTTTGCTCTTGAGTCTCAGCAGTTCTTTGCGCTGCGTGATGCTCGGCATCTAAAAGTTGCCGCGCTTGACTTTCTCCTTAAGTCTCAGCAGCTCTCTGAGCTGCGTGACGCTCAGCATCTAAAATTCGACGCGCTTGTTTTTTTGCTCTTGAGTCTAAGCAGTTCTTTGCGCTGCGTGATGCTCAGCATCTAAAAGCCGCCGCGCTTGACTTTCAACTTCAGTCTCAGCAGCTCTCTGAGCTGCGTGACGCTCAGCATCTAAAATTCGACGCGCTTGGTTTTGCTCTTGAGTCTCAGCAGCTCTTTGAGATGCGTGGCGCTCGGCATCTAATGTTAATGCTCTTCAGACTCTTGGCTTCTAGCAATTTTCTTTACGCGAGCTCCTCTAGAACTACGCGCTAGATTCGATTTGCGTTTTGTAGGCATACCTATTAGAATGAAAACTACGTAATTAAACTGAAAAAATACATGTGGTTACATGTATTTCTCTAAATTTTACAGGAAAAGATTGATTGACTTTGACATTTGCAACTTGAGCAGCCTTGAATAGGCATTGGGCATAGAGAATGTAATTTGGAAAGTCAAGATGCAAATTACCATTTGTCATGGTAGAAAATAAGTTTTTTCTTCTAAGATTCTAGCCAATGCATTTTCATCCCCCCTTTTAACCCTTTAAAACTATTTTTTCGAATCAAAAAGTAGCCTATGTCCTTTATCAGGCTCTAGACTATCTGTGTACCAAATTTCATTCAAATCGGTGCAGCAGTTTTAGCGTGAAAGCGCGACAGACAGACAGACAGACAGAGTTACTTTCGCATTTATAATATTAGTAAGATTTAATTAAAGTCCCATCAAATTTGTTTTTCGTATTTTTGGAATGTATAAGGCACCTGACACCACACAAACAAATATCCAGTTAATATCTTTATCATATATCACATTTAATTAAAGTCCCATCAAATTTGTTTTTCGTATTTTTGGAATGTATAGGGCACCTGGCACCACACAAACACACAAAGAAATATCCAGTTAATATCTTTATCATATATCACATTTAATTAAAGTCCCATCAAATTTGTTTTTCGTATTTTTGGAATGTATAGGGCACCTGGCACCACACAAACACACAAAGAAATATCCAGTTAATATCTTTATCATATATCACATTTAATTAAAGTCCCATCAAATTTGTTTTTCGTATTTTTGGAATGTATAAGGCACCTGGCACCACACAAACACACAAAGAAATATCCAGTTAATATCTTTATCATATATCACATTTAATTAAAGTCCCATCAAATTTGTTTTTCGTATTTTTGGAATGTATAAGGCACCTGGCACCACACAAACACACAAAGAAATATCCAGTTAATATCTTTATCATATATCACATTTAATTAAAGTCCCATCAAATTTGTTTTTCGTATTTTTGGAATGTATAAGGCACCTGGCACCACACAAACACACAAAGAAATATCCAGTTAATATCTTTATCATACAGCACATTTAATTAAAGCCCCATCAAATTTGTTTTTCGTATTTTTGGAATGTATAAGGCACCTGGCACCACACAAACACACAAAGAAATATCCAGTTAATATCATTATCATATATCACATTTTAATTAAGGTCCCATCAAATTTGTTTTTCGTATTTTTGGAATGTATAAGGCACCTGGCACCACACAAACACACAAAGAAATATCCAGTTAATATCATTATCATATATCACATTTTAATTAAGGTCCCATCAAATTTGTTTTTCGTATTTTTGGAATGTATAAGGCACCTGGCACCACACAAACACACAAAGAAATATCCAGTTAATATCATTATCATATATCACATTTTAATTAAGGTCCCATCAAATTTGTTTTTCGTATTTTTGGAATGTATAAGGCACCTGGCACCACACAAACACACAAAGAAATATCCAGTTAATATCTTTATCATATATCACATTTTAATTAAGGTCCTATCAAATTTGTTTTTCGTATTTTTGGAATGTATAAGGCACCACACACACACACCAAGAAATATTATCTTATCCAGTTAATATATTTAATTTATTAATATATTTAATACTAGCCGCCCGTCCCGGCTTCGCCCGGGTGCGATTGGCTAAAGAAGACAGATTTTATAAATATTGTGACTATCACGTATGTGTTATCGAGTTAATTTATAGCCTATGACACTCGCAAAGAATGTGGCTTGCTATTGGTACAAGAATTTTCAAAATCGGTTCAGTAGATCCAGAGAATCCAACCTCAAATCCAACCTCACAAACTTTACCTCTTTATAATATTAGTATAGGTCAGTAGATCCAGAGATTACCCCCTACAACCTCACAAACTTTACCTCTTTATAATATTAGTATAGATCAGTAGATCCAGAGATTACCCCCTACAACCTCACAAACTTTACCTCTTTATAATATTAGTATAGATCAGTAGATCCAGAGATTACCCCCTGCAACCTCACAAACTTTACCTCTTCATAATATTAGTATAGATCAGTAGATCCAGAGATTACCCCCTGCAACCTCACAAACTTTACCTCTTCATAATATTAGTATAGATCAGTAGATCCAGAGATTACCCCCTACAACCTCACAAACTTTACCTCTTCATAATATTAGTATAGATCAGTAGATCCAGAGAGTACCCCCTACAACCTCACAAACTTTACCTCTTCATAATATTAGTATAGATCAGTAGATCCAGAGAGTACCCCCTACAACCTCACAAACTTTACCTCTTCATAATATTAGTATAGATCAGTAGATCCAGAGATTACCCCCTGCAACCTCACAAACTTTACCTCTTCATAATATTAGTATAGATCAGTAGATCCAGAGATTACCCCCTGCAACCTCACAAACTTTACCTCTTCATAATATTAGTATAGATCAGTAGATCCAGAGATTACCCCCTACAACCTCACAAACTTTACCTCTTCATAATATTAGTATAGATCAGTAGATCCAGAGATTACCCCCTACAACCTCACAAACTTTACCTCTTCATAATATTAGTATAGATCAGTAGATCCAGAGATTACCCCCTACAACCTCACAAACTTTACCTCTTCATAATATTAGTATAGATCAGTAGATCCAGAGATTACCCTCTACAACCTCACAAACTTTACCTCTTCATAATATTAGTATAGATCAGTAGATCCAGAGATTACCCCCTACAACCTCACAAACTTTACCTCTTTATAATATTAGTATAGATCAGTAGATCCAGAGATTACCCCCTACAACCTCACAAACTTTACCTCTTCATAATATTAGTATAGATCAGTAGATCCAGAGATTACCCCCTACAACCTCACAAACTTTACCTCTTTATAATATTAGTATAGATCAGTAGATCCAGAGATTACCCCCTACAACCTCACAAACTTTACCTCTTCATAATATTATCAGTAGATCCAGAGATTACCCCCTACAACCTCACAAACTTTACCTCTTCATAATATTAGTAAAGATCAGTAGATCCAGAGATTACCACCTACAACCTCACAAACTTTACCTCTTTATAATATTAGTATAGATCAGTAGATCCAGAGATTACCCCCTACAACCTCACAAACTTTACCTCTTCATAATATTAGTATAGATCAGTAGATCCATAGATTACCCCCTACAACCTCACAAAATTTTTACCTCTTTATAATATTAGTATAGATCAGTAGATCCAGAGATTACCCCCTACAACCTCACAAACTTTACCTCTTTATAATATTAGTATAGATCAGTAGATCCAGAGATTACCCCCTACAACCTCACAAACTTTACCTCTTCATAACATTAGTATAGATCAGTAGATCCAGAGATTACCCCCTACAACCTCACAAACTTTACCTCTTCATAATATTAGTATAGATCAGTAGATCCAGAGATTACCCCCTACAACCTCACAAACTTTACCTCTTTAAAATATATTAGTATAGATATATCATCTTCTAAAGGAAGATGACTACAAAAAATGCGCGTCTAAAATGAAGACTTAGCGCGCTAGCAACACTGTTATGAAGAGTTAAAGTACACCTAGGTCAACCAAATATTGATAGTGAAACATTATCGCGAGCTAACTTGCATGCTAGCGCCATCTATGGAACACAAGTGTAACTAATAAATATTTCATTTCTTAAGGCATTTTGTATTTTTAGGGTTCCGTACCCAAAAGGAAAAACGGGACCCTATTGCTAAGACTTCGATGTCCGTCTGTCCGTCTGTCAGGTCAAATTCAGGTTTGTTGAATGGGAGCCCCCCTTAAATATTTATTTTATTTTGTTTTTAGTATTTGTTGTTATAGCGGCAACAGAAATACATCATCTGTGAAAATTTCAGCTGCCTAGCTATCATGATTCATGAGATACAGCCCGGTGACAAACAGACAAACAGACAGACAGACAGACGGCCAGACGGACATCGAAGTATTAGTAATAGGGTCCCGTTTTCACCCTTTGGGTACGGAACCCTAAAAATAAGTCACGAAAATTACGATCAATAGTGTAGCAACGCCTCGTGTGCGAAGGGATTTAGTTGTACTAGCAATACGAGTATGACGGAGCAGTGTATTGTCAAAACAATGTAACAAAATTAGTAAGTAAAAAATTGGCCAAGGGCGAGTCGGACTCGCGCACGAAGGGTTCCATACCGTATTAATAGCGAGCAATAAACTACTAAATCACGTTTGTTGTACAACAAAATTATACTATACCCATACGGGAGCCCTTAAACAATTATTTTATTCAGTTTATACTTTTTAGTATTTGTTGTTGTAGGGGCAACACAAATACATCATCTGTGAAAATTAATCTGCCTAGCTATCACAGTTCATGAGATACAGCCCGGTGACAGACAGGCGGACATCGAAGTCTTAATAACAGGGTCCTATTTTAACCCTTTGGGTACGGAACCCTAACAAGATAAACAAAATTAAAAATTTTGAAAAAAACCCCCGCGGCATTGCTGAAAACAGAATTGTAATCGGATATTTCGTATTGATGATATTGCAACATTGTTTTGCACTAATAATGTGGCGCCCCCTAGTGAGTTACAGCCATGACACCTGTCTAAGAACATGAACTCATTAAACACAAACCCGTTATTGAAAACCGCATCAAAATCGGATCATTAGTTTAGAAGATAGGTGGGAACATTACTTTGCACAAACGCACACACAAACAAACATCTCTCACCCTAAACGCATATACCTGCTCCGTTCCGTCGTGGGTAAAAATGGACACACGCAGCTTTCCCACATCTACGTCTTTTGACGTGACAACGTCTTATAATTCGATAGAGCCGGCTGCCACGCACGAAAAAACATGACTCATGCGACGTTACCTCGCTCTGAGGCGTTCCATGTAAGGCTTGAAGTGCAAGCGAGAGCGCGGAACGAGCGAGACAAAGAAGCACAATCGGCCTTTGCGTTCGGCAGCGTTCGACATACGTTGTCACGTTCAACTATCGTCAGTAAACCGACTTTACAGACAACCTGCAAACTTAGGCCTTTCCTGCAAACCTACGAACTTCAGTCCCAGAATCTACGTATTTTTAATACAATTGTACAACAATTTTAAACGAATATAGCTTTTGAGGCTAAATGGGCATCATTTCAATGTCCTTTTTATTCGTACCTATTCTTTATTTAAAAAAGTTCCGTTTTACACCGTCATAGTATTATAAGTGTGGCTGTGTAAAACAGAACGTTCGCATTGCGGGATCTGTAACACTATGTCAATTGTCAGTGTCACTGTTAGAAACACAGAGCTATTACAACCAGAGAGATAGAGCTGTTGTCGCTTGAGGCAATTCTCAACAAAAATGTATGGATAATCATTATCAATCAGTATTGTCACTGTCAAATAATATTTACTGGAATTTGACACTATTGGCAGAAAAACACGGCAACTAGCTACTGAATTGAGATATTTTTCTTGTCTCTTTGTAACTAATGCCATATTAAATCAATGCATCTCTTTCTTTCTTTTATTGATTAATCACATTATCCCTCTGTTATCTCTGCGGTTGGAAACATAACCTGTGTTATGTTGATGTTGTTTCGATTTAATTCAAAGTGCCAAAGGATTCGTAGTTGTTTTATTTGGTGATTTCATTTTTATTTTGATTTCTTATTCTAAATATGGAAACAAGCACTGACAGTGATGAAGAGCGGAATATTGCTACTCCCACTAAAAAAACAAATGTTTCCTGTAGTAGCCCAATTCGCACAAAATTTATTAACATTGCCACATAGCAGCGCCAATGTGGAGCGGCTGTTTTCTGCAATAAACTTAATGAAAACAAACATAAGAAACAGACTTTCCACTGAAACGCTAACTGGCCTACTTTTTACAAAAAGTAGCATAAAAACAACGGTGAACCTTCACAAGAGCACCTTAAAATGTTTAACAAAAATATGTATACGTTTCATTTGTGTGACGCTGAACTTGATCAAAATGAATAAATTGTATTACGAAACACTTGTTTTACTTAGTTTTAAGGTGCGCTTACACGGGCAACTAAAATTGCTCAATTCCAGTCAATACTCGTCAACTATGACGTCACGACTACATCAAGCAATTTACGGCAACGGCAATAAGCATCAATGCTGCGCAATACAATATTGAGCGATACGGCGCAACTTCATCAACTACTTCCACCCGACCTCTCGCTCTCCCCGCGGAAGCAAGACGGCAAGCCGCAAAACAAATAAGTGCGAATGAGATATATACAACAATCGCTAGGAATATCCAAGCCCATTGGATATTCGTCAATTCGTATCTGCGACATTGAGCGATATGAAATATCTGGAGCAATTAGAAGCAATATCGCCGAAATAATTGCCGCAATTTATTGAAATTGCTCCAGATCGGTCCATTCGTGTCGTCGAGCAATTATTGCCCTCGTGTAAGCGGCTAAGCGCACCTTTAGCTACCATAATTATCTTCATTTTACTCAGAAAAAAAGTACGTAGATCTACGAACTTTTCATTCAAAAATTTTACAATATCTACGTCTTTTTCTAATGTGGTCTACGTCTTTCAAATACCAGTTGGCAACACTGGGCACACGGGCGACCTCACCTGCGACGCTTCTCTTTGAGCACAAAATCTACACCTTAAATACACCTTCTAAAGGAAGATGTATCCAAAAAATGCGCGCTAATCTAAAGGATTAGAGCGCTAGCAAGCCTAAAAACCGCGCAAACGGTACACAACTATCACTACCTTATACCTAATTGTACCAAATATTACTATTAAACATTATCGCGAGCTAACTTGCATACTAACGCCATCTAGTGAACACCAATGTAATCAATAAATTTTTTACTTTGTTTTTTAATGAATATTTATACGTTATATTCACAGGTTACATTCCATCTTATTTTTAGGGTTCCGTACCCAGAGGGTAAAAACGGGACCCTATTACTAAGACTCCGCTGTCCGTCTGTCTGTCCGTCTCCAGGCTGTATCTCACCGTTATAGTTAGAAAGCTGAAATTTTCACAGATGATGTATTTCTGTTGCCGCTATAATAACAAATAGTTGTATATTCACTTCAATAATAAATAATAAAATTAAAATAAATATTTAAGGGGGGCTCATGTACAGTACGGAACCCTCCGTGTGCGAGTCCGACTCGCACCTGGCCGATTATTATATTTATTATTTTTACTAAACATTAAAATAACAATTTATTGAAGCTAACCATACGAGCCGATATGATTCGTTTACATCCAACATAATAATATACAGGGTTATCTGTTTACCCTGTGCTAAGCCAAAATATAGTAAATACCATCGTTAAGAACAACTTTTACTATCGGTACAACCCATTTATTCGTCCATTAGCCATAGGACGTCCACCGCTGGACATAGGCTTCCCTCATGGATTTTCGATAAGGCCTTTTGGAAGCGGTCTGCATCCAGCGCGTTCCTGTGATCTTTATTACATCGTCAGTTCACCTAGTCGGTGGACGTCCTACGCAGCGCTTGCTGGTCCGTGGTCTCCATTAGAGAACTTTACGACCACATCGGCCATCCGTTCTTCGAACTATGTGCCCTGCCCACTGCCACTTCAATTTCCTAATCCGTTGGGCTATGTCGGTAACTTTGGTTCGTCTACGGATCTCCTCATTTCTGATTCGATCTCGCAGCGAGACACCGAGCATAGCCCTCTGCATAGCACATTGGACTATCTTTTATATTTTGATCTATGATGTCTTAAATACAGAGTAAAACCCTGTACAGGTTATGTATATGTATATTTACCGGCCTGCCGGCGCTGGAGCCGCCGCCGCCTGCAGTAGACCATGAGGGCCAGCACCAGCAGCATGTACGCCCCGGCCACGGATATGGAGACCACCACCGCCTTGCCCGCCACGCCGCTCGACTCGGGCGGCATATCGCCTTCTGGAATAACAACAATTAATATAAGGGGAAATCCATCGAGCAAGTATCTATAGTCACAATCGTGCAAAAAAGTGTCCAAACCAAAACCCTGCCCAAGCTACGTAGTGGGCAGACTTTTTAGTTAGTCGTAAGGTGATTGCAAGCCGACTACAGCGCCGCGCGATGCCAAAGTTACAAGCACTAATTAGCTAACATAACGTCATGAGAGACATGAGCTGCAAGCAGTTCAGCGCGCGCGAGTTACTGCGCTCACTGAACGGATTAACGGGCTGCCGTCATTCAACATAATATTGTTCTTAATTGTATACTGTACATACAATAAAATGTAGGTTGGTGAATTTTCATTTGTCTAGCATCAAAAACAAAGTCCTTTCATACAAACTATCGCTCCCCTTTTTAGCCCCTTAAGGGACGAATCTCTAAAAACTCTCATTTAATGTTGGATTAGGTCATATGTGGTTCCAAACTCCTTGCATAGTTGTAGGTAACATTTTCTCAGATAATTCTACGTATAAAGTAACTTGACCAGTGTGCACGATGAGCTACAGCTCAGCGCCCGCGAGTCACTGCGCTCACTGAACGGATCAACAAGTTGCCGTTGTATAGCATATTCTTTCTCATTGTATAGTGTACGTACGATGAACTGTAGGTTGACAAATTTCCATTTGTCTAACGTCAAAAACAAAGTACTTTCATACAAACTATCACTCCCGTTTTTAACGCCATAAAGGACGAATCTCTAAAAGTTCTTTCTTAGTATTACTTGATGATGATTTCTCAGCGCTTACATCGTATTTTAGAACTTCTGCATCAAGTTTCAGCCATCAGTAGAGCCTACATTATGTTGTGACCAGTGTGCACGATTGGCTACAGGCTACAGCTCCATTCACTTTCTCTTGTCTATTTTCAAAAACAAGAGATTTTAAACAAACTATCACTCCCCTTATTAGCCCCTTAAGGGACGAATCTCTAAAATTATTTCTTAGTATTTACTTAAGTCATATGTGGCTCCAGTCTTTATATCCAGCTGAAAATAAGTAATTGCACATATAAAGTGAACTGACCAGTGTGCACGATGAGCTGCAGCTCAGCGCGCGCGAGTCCGGCCAGCGAGCCCGCCGTGCAGCCGTAACTGGCCGAGTCCGTCAGACTCACTGCACGGATCACCAGGCTGCCGTTGTTTAGCAGCACGTACCTGAAATCATCGGCAGAAGGATTATGACGTGAATTATATTACACAGGACTACAAAAATATATATTTTTGTTGCCCTGGATATTTCTGCACACAGAGCTATTACAATAAGAGAGATAGCGCTGTTGTCGCTTGAGGCAATTATCAACCGTAAAAATGTATGGACAGTCACTAACACTAGTTGTCAACTGTCAAATATATGTATTGGGATTTGAAACTATAGGGACAAAAACACGGCAACTGGCCACTGAATCGAAATAATTTTCATGTCTCTTTCTAACTCGTGCCATTTTCAATCAATGCATCTCTTTCTTTCGTTTCTCTATCGACCACATTATTCCTCTGGTAACTCAGTGTTTCTGCGGATTTCTATGATTCCAAATCCATAGTTTTCGAATATATCTATTGAAGGAAATTCTGAATTGGCTCTGGTTTTTAAGATTTTGGCTTTTTTATATATTTATAAAGTTGCACTTTCTTAACAGTTTCATTCAGTCATCTAGATAGATTTTTGAAAATCTAGGGTAATTCTAGGGTAAATATAATAATAAAAAATAATAATAATAATAATAAAATTCGTTTATTACACAAAAGCTTATGTACTATACATTACACAATGGAGAATGGAATAAGTTATGCTAAATTAGTCTATTGCAAAATACAGCAGTAATAGGAAAAAAAAAAAAAGAACAAAATTATGAATGTTTCAATAGAATAGGAATGAAGATAAATTAATCTAAAGAGCGTTATTTGTACAGTTATAATTCTAACTCGGTTAATTTGGAGAAACATAGTTACAAGGCACTATTTACATAACTTCGCAAACACTTTGTCTTTGATAGTTTGAAGGTACAATTAAAAGTTAATTTTTAATACAAGGGTACAATCTCTTGTAATAATGAATTCAGCTGAACAAAATTTGCCTTGTTAAGTCAGGATAGAAACAAGAGCTGTAGGTCTTATCTAACTTGGTGATAAGTAAAACATTTAGAGAAAAGATAATTATTAGTAACACATTCCTATAATATTATAAAGCTTATACTAGTGCCAACCAAGCGTTACGTGATATAACATAATATTAGCAATAGACAGGTACATAATAGATTAACATGGGCTCTGATCTCCACACTAGGATACCCTGTGCCGTGGAGATCAGTGAAGTCTACTGTCAAGATTGTACTAATTTATTTAATCGATGGTACAGTGATCAGTTAAGAAAAAAAAAAAAAAAAAAAAAAGAAACAACTTAATAAAAAGTTAATTTTATGAAGTGAATGAAAGATAGAAAACGATAATACATACATTTATACTTACAATACATAAGGTAGTTCAACATATAGAAATATTAGAATTGTAACGAAATTATGACACATTTAGATTTTGAGAACGCGAAATGAGTCATTACCGCAATACGCGAGGTCTCGAGCGAGCCAAGGTTTGCAGCAATGACGACCAGTACCTATGTATGAATGTGTGAGAGAATGATAGGCTGAATTTTGGTATAGTTCAAGTGATTTTACTTTCGTATTAATTAGGAGTACCTATGTTATTTATAATAAACTGAATAGCTACCTATCTAATTACATGAAGGATTTTTTCCGTCTCAACATTGGACATGCCAAAAAGCCACTTAAAGAGCATTCTTTTACATATATTCCTGGTGAAAGGAAGGATGTTAAGTAAGCTATTGATTTTGCTGTAAAGGTAAGGTCCTGTCCAGTCGTATGATCTTTTAAAGTGATCAGTCTTCCTATGAGGCAGTTTCCACCGAATGTGTCTGTGGGAGATTAGCATAGAAGTATGTGCTGTTTTATGAAACCTCAGTGTGACAGAAACTATGTACAGCTGCCTTACTTGAAGGTGGCCACTTTCCTTATATAAGGCTTCAGTTGGGTATAAAAATGGTTTATTAAGAGCCACTTTAAGAACTGCTCTCTGAGCACGTTCGAGTTTTTCAAGATGTTTTTTGGCAGCCCCACCCCATACTACAATGCAGTAGCTTATAACTGACTTGCAGAGAGAATCGTAAACCATATTTATAACTTCTACAGAAGCAGAGGCCTTAAGTTTCTTAAATATATGCATTAACTTCCTGACTCTTCCAGAGAGTGTAATAATATGAGGCTCCCAGGATAGATGCTTATCTAAAACGACTCCGAGATATTTAATAGTCTGTACTTGCTCAAGTTTGTTACATTCACATATATCGTACCGGGAATATTGACACATGTGAAATGATAATGATAAGGGGGTTAAAGGAGCGGTGCGAGTTGAGATGCTAAAGGCTACTATTTTTGTTTTTGTCGTGTTCAGTGTCAAAAGGTTATTGCAAAGCCAAGCACCCACTAAATTTACACCTTCTTGAGCAATTTCTTGAACTGACTGCCATGATTCACCGTAAAAGATCAAGGCTGTGTCGTCAGCGAAAGTAAAAATTTGACCTTGGTTAAGTTTAAGCGAGCATAGGTCGTTTATATACACTAGAAACAAGGTGGGCCCTAGAACGCTACCTTGCGGAACACCAAAATTGACGCCTCTAGCTTCACTACTCCAATTACCTATGCAAACTTTTTGAACTCTGTTATAGAGGTAGGATTTAAACCAATGAAGTGGTGCTCCCCGTATACCTAGTAATTCGAGTTTTTTTATTAGGATTGGGCGCGACACAGTGTCAAAGGCTTTGGCAAGATCGAGAAAGACTCCAGCGCACTTGAAACCTTCATCGATCTTGCCAGCCACAAAATCACTCAATGAGGTTACGGCGTCTTCTGTAGATTTTTTAGGTCGGAAGCCAAACTGCTGTGGTGATAAGAGCTGGTGAGATTCAAGATATCTCAAAAGTCTCAAATTTACTACTTTTTCTATGATTTTAGAGAGACAACTTAATAAAGAAATTGGCCTGTAATTGGCAGCTGTGTGTTTATCACCATCTTTGAATATTGGCGTTATGTTGGCTTCCTTGAAACTGTCTGGAACGTGACCGCTGGACAGACTCAAATTACATATGAATGCGATGGGACTAGCTAAGAACTCTTTTGCTTTTATGAGGATTTCGTTGCTTATGCCATCATGACCTGATGCGGACTTAGATTTTAGTTTTCCAATAATTTTAAGTATCTCTAATTCATCAGTAGGGCCAAAAAAGAAAGAATCAGGAGTTGTGTTAGTTAATGGAAGCTTTTTTAAATTGTTCGCAAGTTCCTTTTCTGATTTACCGGTCATAAGTAATATATTATTGGCTAATTTTTCTCCAACTGTGCTAAAGTACTCATTTGCGACATTTAAAGACTCAATGGGGCTGTCACAGGAATGGAGTAACTCCGAGCAATGTGTTTTTGTGTTGCTTATGCCACACATTTTTTTCAAGGTAGACCAGGCCTTTTTATTATCGCCTTTACAGTTAAGTAACTCCTTCCTTTCGTAATCATTTTTAGCATTCTTAATAATATTATTGCAGGTGTTACGATAAAGCTTGTAATTTCTTACTAAATCGGTGTCATCTGGGTTATTCCTTACTAATATGTGCATAGCATCACGTCGTTGTGAACATTTTAAAAGTGAAGGTGTAAACCATGGGAGAAGGCAGTCGCGCCGTTTCTGTAATTTTCGAGGTTTATTCCTATGTAATAATAAGAACGCATCCACCAGGATCTCAAAAATATGAAAGAAACGGGGTAGATGGGACCGTCACATGATGGCAAATTATACAGTGTATTTGGGATCGAACTAGCGATATTTGAAAGGCATATAGAACAGTCAATTTCATCGACAAGTCACCCCCATATTAGGGTTCCTAACCCCCCATTTTGCAATGGCGGTCATTTTTATTTTAGGTATTTTTTCTGACCCTTCAGCAATAAAAAGCTGTAACTTTTTATGTAGATGTTCTAATTGACTGTTCTATATGCCTTTCAAATATCGCTAGTTCGATTCCAAACACACTGTAGAGTCAACATTCGAATTCGGTTCGATTATAATTATTTTGATATCTATGATAACAGTAGTTTACAAAATGCAATAACAAGTATTGAACTTACTTCGCCGTGGAGGCGTTGACGCCGCCCTCCACACTCACTCCCTCTTCTGAAAATAGAAAAGAATAATATTGAGTACTATACATAATATAATGACGAGTACTTAACTGTTTTTTTGTGTGGAATAGGGCTACATTTGGCCACCAACTCGCCTGGTGGAAACCGAGGATGGAGTATGTAGACCTAGAAGATACCTATTAACTCTTGACTTGAAGATATGGTTCTATTTCTCCTTATAGTCCGAATCAAACTACTTGACGTGTGATGTTAGCTACAAGCTACGGATAACCCAACAGCCACGCAGTCGATTGTCGCCTGCCGACCGGAGAGGACGTGCAGCTGCTCGCCGGGCGACGCGACGGCGAAACTACGCGAGGAGACACTGGAAACATCGTCACAACATATCCAGCAATACTCACGTTGGTAAAGGACAGTAGAGTTCCGGTCCCAGTGCGTGGTGGGGCGCGGGTCGCCTGAAGCCACGCAGTCGAGCGTCGCCTGCCGACCGGAGAGCACGTGCAGCTGCTCGCCCGGTGAAGGCAACACTACGCGAGGAGAAACTGGAACACATAGTCACAGCATATCAGTGAGATTTTCATTAATATTACTACGAAAAATGCCGCTATTTATTGGCTTTAACGTAAGCATTTCCATTGAGCGTCGCAACACTGCTTAGCATGCTAGGCACGCTGCCAATCGGTAGTTGGTTTAAGTATTTTGGGATATCTTATCTTGAGACTTTTGGTGGACTGTGGATGATCCTGAGAATTCCTGAGCCTTTAGGTATCCCCTAAGAAACTCGCTTACTCCTTTCTTACTCACTGAGAAGGTGTTCTCAGTGACTTAACGAAACTACCCTCATTCTCTCACTCACCGACGACATCCAGTCTGATTCTCGCTTGAATACTCGCCATCGAGGGTGCCAAATGTAGGTTCCAAAATGGTGTCTAGAAACTTTTGGAACTAGAAGTCTCATTTAAAAAAAACTTTGACTACCCTCATTCTCACTCACTAACGATATCTAGACTGATCTTCGCTTCGATACTGCGGTCGCCATCGACTGCACGACAAGTGTAGTTTCAATATGGTTCCTAGAAGCTTCCAGTACTAGAAGAGTCTCATTTGAAAGAAGAATCTTTTACTACCCTCATTTCTCACTCACCAACGACATCCAGACTGATCTTCGCTTCGATACTCCTTTCACCATCGGTGGCGCGACACTTGTAGTTCCCAATATGGTTTCTAAAAGCTTCCAGAACTAGAACAGTCTCATTTGAAAGAAGAATCTCCTACTACCCTCATTCTCACTCACCAACAACATCCAGACTGATCTTCGCTTCGATACTCCGATCGCCATCAACGGCGCGACACGTGTAGTTTCCAATATGGGTTTTGGAAGCTTCCAAAACCAAAAGCGTGCCGTTTGAGGATGACATGCCTTCTGGTAGAGGATCTTCGTCGTTCTGGAATATTTTAAGTTTTATTTCAATATCAAGCTAAGTCAAAAAATGAAAATTTCAGATAAACTAACTAGAAATGATGTAATTTCAAGGATATCAGCACTGTCTGCCCACTATTATGTACCACAAAGGCAGCTGTGATGTAGGTTCAAGCTGCTCATAGCCCAATTCTGACTGAAGGTCACTCAACAGTTGCGGGTTGGTATATCCGCAGCTCGTAGCTAACATCACAGCCGCCAAGTTGTATGATTCTGATTTTTAATTTTATAGTGCATCCCACACTAGGTTTATCTCAAAGAGTTACTTTTTATGATAAACATTTCAAAAATTCGTCGCGGATGCAGGATTCGAACTTTGCGTCTTCGGATCACTAGCCCGACGCTCTGACCACTGAGCTAACCCGCTGTACATATATATTTAGATAGCGGGTTAGCTCAGTGGTCAGAGCGTCGGGCTAGTGATCCGAAGACGCAAGGTTCGAATCCTGCGTCCGCGACGAATTTTTGAAATGTTTATCATAAAAAATAACTCTTTGTATGATTCTGCCTATTAAGTAGGTACTCAGTACTAACCATAGAATAAGAACAAAGTACTAGAAACTACTAAAACAGCAAGAGATATACATCACTTTGTCCCATTTTAAATATGAAATTTAAAAGGTGCACATACACCCGAACTTATGTAATTACGAAGGGTTTCACAAACTAGAATTGAGCTATGTCGGCTGTCCAAATTCAAAAAGGTAAAAAGTAGGAAGGTAAAATGATCACAGATTTGAAACTGGAACTAGAGGGTTCAAATTTCCGAAAAAGACAAATGACCTAATCTAACCAAATGTTAATCATTTTGACATTCCAACTGGTAATTTTGACGTATGCGAGAGACATTGCGTTTTTTTTGTTCCACTCACTCTCGCGTATGCTGTATAACCAGATATGAATAAGACAGCTGTAACGTAGTTTTTATTTGGGTAAAATTTAGCAATACTTCTATTACTTGTAATTCTTCTGAGGTACTAACCAGGTACCAGGTGACGTTAGGCGCGACTCCTCCAGCCACTTTGCAGTGTATTTTCCCCGAGCTGTTCAGCTCCAACTTCTTGCTTGGTCTCGGTTCGGGCTCGAAGTGCAAGACGCCATCTGCCGACACAGAAATAAACTGAATTTTAGTAATTATTTTACGCAAAAAATAGCATTACTGACTGCAACTGTGCCTATGTAATAATTTTCACATTATTGTTGACATTGATCGTGAATTATGATCTACCAAACAAAAAAGAAATATTAAAATCAGTCTACTCTGTAAAAAGTTAAGCGTGATCATACAAAAGAAAAAAAAATACGCGTCGACTTTAGAAACTCCTCCATTTCGTCGGTTAAAAAGCGGCCAAGTGCGAGTTCGACTCGCGCACAAAGGGTTCCGGGAAAGGGTGTGGGATGGCTTATAGGCCTCTTTAGCCCCATTTCAAGCGTCTACCAGTTGCCGTTATTAATATGGAGCAAAAAAACGGCAAAAAATTACGTTTGTTGTATGAAAGCCCTTAAATATTTATTTTATTCTGTTTTTAGTATTAATTGTTGTTATAGCGGCAACAGAAATACATCATCTGTGAAAATTTCAGCTGCCTAGCTCTCACGGTTCATGAGATACAGCCTGGTGACATGACAGACAGACGGACAGACGGACGGACAGCGGAGTCTTAGTAATAGGGTTCCGTTTTTACCCTTTGGGTACGGAACCCTAAAAATGAATCGTTATATATTCCCTTGGCATAATGCGTGAACGGCTGGGCCGATTTGGCTAATATTTTTTTTTGTTGTGTTGTAATTGTCAGGAGAAGGTTCATTGGAATGAAAAAAAATTGAAAAAATCGGCCAAGTACGAGTCGGACTCGCGCACAGACGTAGACGGTTTCGTACTGTATGGGACTCCCCCTTAAATATTTATTTTATTTCAATTTTATTATTTTTTACTGAAGTGAATTTACAACTTAATATTCTGTGAAAATTTCAAGCATCTACCTGTTACCATTATTAATATAGAGCGAAAAACGGCTAAAAATCAGGTTTGTTGTATGGGAGCTCCCCTTAAATATTAATTTTATTCTGTTTTTAGTATTTGTTGTTATAGCGGCAATAGATATACATCATAATGTGAAAATTTCAGCTTTCTAGCTATAACGGTTCATGAGATACAGCCTGGAGACAGACAGACAGCGGAGTCTTAGTAATAGGGCCCCGTTTTTACCCTTAGGGTTCCCTAAAAATGGCGCTGAAAATACTAATTAAATATCGATTTAATTTTCCCATACAAAATGTTCCTACGTGTAAAAGTTGCCTTATCTGGTAATTAGTGGCGCTAAACGCCATCGAAATTAGAATCGACCGAATTAATCCGATGAAGGTGACATGAAGTTCACCGGGTCAGCTAGTATAAAATATTATTACCGTTAGTAGTGACGCGGTGGCTCCCATTATTCTTGTTCGGATGTAACTTGTGCGCTGCATGGTGTGTCACATCTAAAAAAAAATGCCATTAAACCTAAATCTAAAATTCATGATCTTCTTTAAATTATAAATTCATATTATGATAATAATATGTTACTCATAGATGAATGATTGGTTTCGCTCCGCTTGATTGACAGTTGTCACAAGACTTCATACATAATTCAACCACAGAGATACAATAGCTCTGTGAATTCAACAATGAGTTGATTCATTCACTAAGGTGTTGTTTTCAATGAGTGTGGTATCTCGTTTAGCGAATCGAGACCAATCATTCATCTATGATGTTACATGTGATTCATGACAAAAACGTAACAAATGACTTTATACAATAGACCTTGGCCCCTTAGTAAAAATTGTACTTAAGAACGACTGTACCTTGTTCTCTGATCTGTGGTCGACTGGTCGTTCTTAAGAAGTACGTAAGATACCAGATATAGTAAAGCCCTTTCATATAATTTTAGCTGTATTTTTTATATAGCTGTACTACAGTTGTACGATTTGTACGTAAAATCCCACCAGTAAGTCGGTATAGTAGGTTATATACTCATCGTGTCAGAGTTTAGAATGCCTAAAAAAGAAAATATGTCTATTTAAAACATTGATAGAACATAGCCAAATAAAATGTAAACATTGAATACAACAAACTCGCTAGGCGACAGTATTTGTCCGATATCCCTTTCATGTTATTCCTAGTGTTGTCCTTTGATGCTTTCTCAGGAAACGGTAATACCGACAAACGTAAGCGTTTCCTTTGACAAAGAAATCTTTGGAGTAGAGATGTGCTCGAGTGTTTTCGCCGGAGTGTTTTAGCCGGAGTTTTCACATTTAATTTTTGACTAACGAACCGAACCGGAGGTGTTACCTACTCATTTTCCAACTGAGCGCTACCGTGGCTCGGATGACACGTTAAATTGTAGGCCCCGGTTGTTTTAACCGTTTAGCCATGTCAGAGGCCTTCAGGCGGCCTAAAAACTCTGACACCAGGGCTAGCCACCCGGCCTATACGAACTTACTTACTTACCTACTCAATTCGACGCATATTTTTTTTTTATGTATAACCACGCATAACTTTTTGCGTAGTAGTCCGATTTCAATAATTATTTTTTTATTGGAAAGAGTATACTTCGAAATTGGTCCCATTAAAATTTTATTGAAATCGGCTGAGCCATTTTTGATAAATCAACAACAATGTGAAAAATGTTACATCGATCCGTGCGAAATATTCGCGAATTCTGTACACGGGTGAAGTCGGTGATGCTGTTTTTTGCAAAAAATAATTATAATATTTGATTAAATTGACCCCGTGCCGCGTTTATATTCGTCTACCTCTCAAAGTAAAACACTTGCTATCAAATCGTGTTTTTCAACATTAAAATAGGTACGTTATAAATAAATATCAGCACATTCTTACACACGGTTACTTTAGCTATAGATACTATGCTTTTCACAAACATATGAGTAGCGCTCGTAGCGTAGTTTGACTAGGTGTTTGTCAGCGATCACCGAAATTAAGCAACATTCCGCACGGATGGGTGACCGCGGGTGGCATTTTTCCAACTGAGCGCTACCGTGGCTCGGATGACACGTTAAATTGTAGGTCCCGGTTGTTTTAACCGCTTAGCCAAGTCAGAGGCCTTCAGGCGGCCTAAAAACTCTGACACCAGGGCTAGCCACCCGGCCTATGGTGTCAGAGATTTTAAGCCGCCTGAAGGCCTCTTGACTTAGCTAAACGGTTAAAACAACCGGGACCTACAATTTAACGTGTCGTCCGAGCCACGGTAGCGCTCAGTTGGAAAATGCCACCCGCGGTCACCCATCCAAATACTGACCGTGCAGAACGTTACTTAATTTCGGTGATCGCTGACAAACACCTAATCAAACTACGCTATGAGCGCTACAGATTTTTTAATTTTATTTTATACCAAATTATAAACTTCTTAATTCCGGCAACTTTATTCTGTCTGTCGAATATGCCGGCTGAAAGTGTCCGGATATTATGCCACATCTCTAAGCCTATAAATAAATCGAATGAAGTGATGTCGGTAATACGTATTTAGTTTACCCGCGAGTGCCGGCAACGTAAACACGACGGTTTACATCGGACACTTCAAAGGGACCGTTTCACGCCCTTTCATGCACTATGGTGACCATACGGCAGGGATTTATAGGACTTTTCCATATATTTCTAATAGAGAATGATTTTTGTCTTTCTTTTATCCTCTTAAAGGACCCATGCAACAGTAGATATATTACACTCTTCAAAGAGACCGTTTCATGCCCTTTCATGCACTATGGTGACCATAAAGCAGCAATTTATAGGACTTTTTCTCAAAATGTTTTTTTCTTTTTTCTCAACCTTTCTTTTACAGTAACCAAGCTTTAGGAATTTATAGGACTTTTTAAATTAGAACACTCGCTATTGTTCAAGCTTCACATCAAGCAATTTTGTCAGCAACATAAACACGCCGGTTTAGGCCGGTCTCAGGCCATAGCAGGATTTTATGGCATATTGAAAATCAAAATACTATTTATGGGTCAATGCTCACATCAAAAATCGAAAACAAATTGGAAAAAATTATTTCGCAAGTGGTCCCATAGCAAAAGGCGTTCATGATTATGAGTATACACTGTATACAGTATACACACTCCTGAAAATCCTTGCCCTTTGCAAAGCAACACTCAGTCCTTGTCTATGAAAACCTAAATTCACAGACACCCTACAGAACAGTCAACACTGAGCGACTGGCGCGCGTCACTCCGCGGCCGATGCACCGAGCCGCTTCTCATCAATTCACACAATACTAAAGTACTTAAATTGTACTAAACAGTACCTTAGAACACCAATAAGTACTATACACAGAATATCAGTCAGTTCTCGGCGCCAATATCAGATTCCTCAACTTACTTTTTTAGGGTTCCGTACCTAAAGGGTAAAAACGGGACCCTATTACTAAGACTCTGCTGTCCGTCTGTCTGTCTTCAGGCTGTATCTCATGAACCGTGATAGCTAGAAAGCTGAAATTTTCACAGATGATGTATTTATGTGCCGCTATAACAACAAATACTAAAAACAATAAAATTAATGGTTATAGGGGGCTCCCATACAATAAACCTGATTTTTAGCCGTTTTTCGCTCTATATTAATAATGGTATCAGGTAGATGCTTGAAATTTTCACAGAACATGTATATTCACTTCAATAATAAATAAGAAAATTAAAATAAATATTTAAGGGGGGCTCCCATACAGTACGGAACCCTCCGTGCGCGAGTCCGACTCGTACATACAGTACGGAACCCTCCGTGCGCGAGTCCGACTCGTACTTGGCCGATTTTCTTTTGGTTACTTTCCGAAGGTATCTGGGGGATATACTCTATTTCTGTACCGGTATCATGCGTAAATGGTTACGAGACCGATTAAGAGCTGGGGCATTATTTTTGACTTTCGAACGGCACTGACGTTTCGGAACTTTACGGATTCTCCATACAATCTGTCAAAGTTCCGTATACGTCCGAGCCGTAAGCCCCAGGAAAGACCATTGATGTAATAATCTGTTAGTGCGAAAGGGATAGCATAGCATGCGATTATTTTCTAACGATTCAAAAGTTGAACTCTATGGTGCAGGATTGCATCCAGGTTATGTAGGACTGAACCCATTGAAAAGGCGGTCTCCGCTCGAAAATTTTTAGACCCTATCGCATATCAGTACCTACCTAGACGTAGTCGACCTAGACGTACTCAAGTCGACGCGTCTACAGGGTTATTCTTAAACAATTAGCATCCTTTTAGGGGCTTATCCTGTACAACAAAATTAACAACTCTTGTTCTGCGACTTTCGTCAAAACTCGAAAAAAAAAACAGCTGTTCCATACATTTTGTCGAGGGTGAACGATATTTTTCTTTTTTTTATTCTTTATCTCAAACATTGCATTAAACTTTTAAATATTTAAAATTTTGCTCACTTAGCTCTAGTTACATATCCAACCTTACAGGCGTCGCAAGTATAATTATTTTTACAATCAATGAGTTTTAAAGTTTCTATGGAACAACATTTCTTTTTGAGTTTCGACTGAAGTCTTTGAACAAAAGTTGTTAGAATAAGCCCCTAAAAGGATGCTAATTGATTAGAAATAACACTGTATATTTTTTATGTAAACTTTTTACAGACTGGTACTATTTCGATATTTTTTATTGGAGAGAGTATACTTCGCAATTGGTCCCATTTAAATTGTATCGTAATCGGCTGAACCATTTTTGATAAATCAACAATAATGTGAAAAATGCTACATCGATCCGTGCGAACTATTCGCGAATTCTGTTAACGGTTGAAGTCGGTCGTACAATTTTTTGCGAAAAATAATTATAAACTAGCCAATCCGTTGCGCTATGTCGGTAACTTACTTTTTTTCGGTCATTTGGGAAAAGGAGACTATAAGTTTCTGTCGAATTTTCTACGTCGTGAGTTCCTGACAAAATACTACGGAACCCCACACTTATCGCGGTATGACAAGTTCTTCGCTGATTTTTTCTACTTTTAACGTTAAACTTCGGTCCTGAAGCTCGTTCGTTTCGAATCAAATGACGGCACAAGAACGTTAATTATAAACCCTGGGCCAGACTGTTAATTGCCCAACAGGACTTGCCACTCAGTGGTAAAAAAGGGGACGCGTCTGCATTCTGAGTACTTACTCAGAATGCAGACGCGTCCCCTAACCAACCACCTAACTATTGTTGAAGTTTCTTATTATCCTAAGGCCGCACACTTCGCGGCTTCTGGTTAAGAAAACCATTGTTTTCGTATTAGGTACTTCGTCAAATTAAAAGTTCATCGTAAAATAGTTCCTTTATAATTTATAATTAATTTTCGCAAAAGAAACTACAGAATTCGAATAATTTGCACGAATCGGTGTGACAACCATGTACATTTTTGTTGATTTACCAAAAATGGCTCAGCATATATCTGTAACATTTAAATGAGTACACCTTTGGAACTAAAAATAATTTTTCGATTCGGTTCACACTTGGCACAATTATCGATGAACATACACAAAAAAAAAACCGGCCAAGTGCGAGTCGGACTCGCGCACCGAGGGTTCCGTACAAACCTGCAAGGTTTACAAAGTTCGTTCATTACGACAAAAAAAGTAATAAGTTTATATTTATTAAAAAATATATATTTTGTAATGTAACTAAAAATTTAAGGTTTTCGGAATTTTTCCTTTATGTGTGCTATAAAACGTTGCTTCATGCCAAATTTCAAGATTCTAGGTCGACTGGAAGTACCCTTTAGGTTTTGATTCCCTTGCGAGTACTTGCAAGTGTCGAAAATTTGCGGCATAAACGGCTGTATCTTTTGATTGCGTTGGCTTAGAAGTTTGAATTTTTCACAGCTTCAAGGGACAGTAGACCTGAGTAATTGATATAAATTTCAGCTTCATACCTCCACGCGTTCCTGAGAAAAAGGGTCTTGACAGACGGACGGACGGACAGACGGACAACAAAGTGATCCTATAAGGGTTCCGTTTTTTCCTTTTGAGGTACGGAACCCTAAAAATACATACAGACGAACATAGAACCTCCTCCTTTTTGGAAGTCGGTTAAAAATATAAGATATACACGTCAATTACTTATCATAATTACATTTGTTATTATTAAAATAACAATATCACTTATAATAATATCATCTTTGCTAAGTAGCAAGTAGTACTAACTTGAAACAAATTACAAATAAACGTGCAAGTGGAGTCCCTCCGCGCGGAAGAAGTGAAACTTCGACGCAACAGTGCTTTCATACCCCCTCCATGGTAGCGTTAAACATTTAACAAATCCTTGTTGGAAGTCGCATTAGAAGTTTCATTTCAAATAGTTGTGTTTTCTATTTCGACACTGTTACTAGTTTCTCTAATGCCAACATAACCACTTACAAACTTGGCCCCCCTTTTGGTAAGGGCTGATAACGTTTTATAACCCCCTTTCGACACGGGTCGACATCGTAAACGGACGGCAATAAAATCGGCAGTGGGAAAGCAAACATATTAAAACTAATATGGAAGCGGACCCAAAAAATAAAGATACTACAGATAAACTATTTATTGTTCACACCAGATATTATAACAATGGATAAATACATTTTATAAAGCAAACACAATCAATTGATAAGATTATCACCATTTCAATTAGAAACTTGATCAATTTTTCCGACTTCCAAAAGGAGGAGGTTCTATGTTCGTCTGTGTGTGTGTTTTTTTTTTGTGTATGGTCATCGATAATTTCGTCAATTCTGAACCGAATCGAAAAATTATTTTTTAGTGCGAAAGGGTATAATCCCGAGGTGTTCCCATTTAAATTTTAAAGAAATCTGGGTGCATGTCAGTGCACCCAAACAAGTCGAACACAGCTGTAAGCATACTTTTCCCGAAGCCATTCAGGCCATTTTCAACCCCCTGTAACTTTGGTCTGGATAAAGCTAGACGTCTGATTTTTTACTATCAAGAGAACGTCATATAACCAACAAAGAACACTTTTAAATTTCATAAAAATCGAACCAGTCATTAAAAAATTATTGCTAGTCAAATTCTTTGATTTTGTCACTGACACACTCATTACACTCACTCACTCAACGATCATCATAATTCTAAGGTACTTCTAGCAGACATACAAGCTTGTAATTTTGAGGACCGTTAACATTTAGCCTAAATAGCAAGGAAAAAATCAAACATACATTAATTTTGGTCTAGTTCTTATACGAACTTACCTACTTAGGGCTCGTAATACGCGCGTTTTCCTTGACATTCACCCTGGAGACGGTACAGCGAATTCGTACGAATTTCTCCATGTGTCTAGCCTTCCAAAAACATGGAATGTTCTTTATTCGTCTCACGTAAGTAATAACACCCTTATGTCATTCCGGCGAACAGCTACTCAGCACAATTATCCACATAAATATTTGGTGTTCGATATAAAAATATTATTGGCACTAAGTACGGAGTTGGCTGCTCCTATAATTAATAGCTTATTTAAACATATCCATATGTCCTTTACGCCGGCAATGCTGAAACATACGAGTATGAATACTATCATTTCGAAAAAAATGGCATAACCGACTTCAATTGTGTACAGAATTCGCGAATATTTCGCACGGATCGATGTAGGATGCACGGATAATTTTTTACATTATTTTTGATTTATAAAAAATGGCTCAGCCGATTTCGATCAAATTTAAATGGGACCAACTTCGAAGTATACTCTTTCCAATAAAAGAAGAATTACCGAAATCGGACCACTATGTAAAAAGTTATGATACGTTACACATGAAAAAAAAAAAATATCGAATTAAGTACCTCCTCCGTTTCGTCGGTCAAAATAACACTCATAGTTTTGGTCTCTATGTCCAGCAGTGGCAGTCCTACGTGTGATAATGATGATGAATGGTTTCGTACGTTCCAGCCTTATAATAACACTAGACGACCCGCCCCGGCTTCGCACAGGTGTATTATACATATAAACCTTCCTCTTGAATCACTCTATCCATTAAAAAAAACCGCATCAAAATCCGTTGCGTAGTTTTAAAGATTTAAGCATACAGACAAACAAACAAACAAACGAAAATAGCGACTTTATTTTATACTATGTACGAGTAAGGATAAGGAAGAATGGTCCTTTATTCGCGTCACGTAGAAAATAACGTGTTTTCTGTCACTCCGACGGAACAACTCGGCCCAATTATTGGCAGGGGTGTTGTATCCCAGTTGGTTGATCCCAGTCTACGCGTATTTCTTCTAAATATTTTTAATCCTTAAATCGGTATTGCTGGTTTTTGGGGTATTCGGGGTTGACCCAATGACTCAAACTTCAAATTTAAAAAAAAAACAAAAAGTATTTATTTATGAAACTACATCAAGTTACGTAAGTAGTATTAAGTTAGTTTTCGGAGGCTCTAGCTGCCAAACTGGGTGTAGGGAACCCGTGTTTTGGAAACTAGTTCCTACTCAAGGAACAGTATTTTGTTGTGTACATATTTATTTAGGTTTTTGCTTTTATTTTGAACATTATTTTTAACAACATTTATTTTTAGTTTTATGTGTTTTAGATTATAATTATGATATTTTCAGTAATTGTTTGCACAAATGATTTTAAATGTAAAATGACTTGCCCAGTGTAACGACTGTTATAAGGCCAATAAATTATTCTTATTCTTATTCATTATAATTAGAAAATAAGAAGAAATAGAATAGTACAGATTTGACATTGAGTAATAGTAACAGTGTGTGGGTTGAGACCTGTGGTTGAGACCTTAGCGTAGCGTCCATTGGCTGACTTCTACGCGTGTTTCTTCTAAAATATTTAAATCCATATAACCGATTTACGGATATAAATATTGAAGAATTTTTGAAGTGAAAACCTCTTCAGCGGCGTAGTGCACTTTTTGGGATGGGTAAAAATGATAAACTTGCATCAGGATAGTACTGTGTAAGCTGTAAAAATTCGTAGGACGGAGCGAGAGTAGACCGCCGGCGCGGCGTAGAGAGGATATTATATCCCCCTCTCTTTCTATCGCGCGGCGAAAATGTATGCCCACTCCTGATGTACTTTTATATTAATCAAGACTAGACGACCCGCCCCGGCTTCGCACAGGTGTATTATACATATAAACCTTCCTCTTGAATCACTCTATCCATTAAAAAAACCGCATCAAAATCCGTTGCGTAGTTTTAAAGATTTAAGCATACAGACAAACAAACAAACGAAAATAGCGACTTTATTTTATACTATGTATAAGGATAATCAAATTTTATGGTACACATTGCGCGCTTTGGAACCAAGCGTTTCGAATCCTCATTCCTCATACGAACAGCCAGAATATGGAACGCTTTGCCTGGGTATGTCTTCCCGCTAAAGTACAACGTGGGCGTCTTCAAATCCCGAGTAAATAGGTATCTTCTATGAAAGCGTGCTACAACCTAGACCGCTTATCTGCTCAACATCAGGCAGTATGTGGTCAAACGCAAACCTATTCAGAATAAAATAAATAAAAAAAATTAAACGAAAAACGAATTAAATTCGGTACGGTCAAAGAAGATGTTACGGTATCAAAAAATCAAATAACCACGCGCAGAGCGCGGAGTATTCAAGGAAAATCGGTTAAAATGCAACGGTAAAGTTAACTCAAACGCTCCCTAGGCCCCTAGAAGCACTTCCCCTAAGTTCTACTAAATTCCCCTAACTTCCCCTAGAATAATAAAGCACGCTTCAAGTCGTAAACCTGCCGCTGATGGAATCCAACCCCCAGCCCTTAAATTTCACATTTTACGAGGCAGCTAGGCGGCTGCACTCATTACGGTGAATCGTAAAAAAACTTAATGAGATTATGTGAATTATTCTGTTTATTGTGATTATTATAATTAGCGGGGTGCGTGCTATGTGACGTTATAATCAAGAGTATTAGCGTAGCGCTCGTAGCGTGGTTTGACTATGTGATTGTCAGCGATCACCGAAATTAAGCAACGTTCCGCACGGTCAGTACTTGGATAGGTGACAGCAGGTGGCATTTTCCAACTGAGCGCTACCGTGGCTCGGATGATACGTTAAATTGTAGGCCCCGGTTGTTTTAATCGTTTAGCCATGTCAGAGGCCTTCAGGCGGCCTAAAAACTCTAATACCAGGGCTAGCCACCCGGCCTATACGAACTTACTTACTTATCAAGAGTATTAAGCCATGTATTCACTGAGCAACAATTATTTATTAATGTATCAGAAACAAAATCTACGTGTTTCTGAAAAAAATTAATGTTTCAGAGACAATTATTTTGTTTCTTTAAACACTACCTGCCTTACCACAAAAGTTTTACGCACGCTTTAGACAATGTTTCACAGCATAAATTGCACAGTTAAACGGTGTTTAAATCTTTTGTAGTAAGGCGTCGTCTTTATCGGTATGTTTCGGCGCTCTCCGGTAAACATCTACGTGATGTTTCAGAAACTTTGTATCCGAAACACTGTTGCTTAGTGAATACATGGCTTTACGACATCAGGAACACACTGGGTGCAACAAGCTGCTTCCAACCGGTATTATTAGAAAACCGTATGGGAAAAATTATCCCACCTAAAATATTGCCAAGACGAAACCATAAATAATAGGGCTCGCTCTATCAAAAATATTTCAGACCTCATGACTGTAGAGTTAAGCTTCCGACTCTACTCGAACTAACTCTACAACTGTAACTTAGAAAATGAGTGAAAATAGTGTATACCACCGGACTTAGTCATGACAGAAAGAATATACTCTTACTTATGTACAGTACATCTATTTATTATTACAAACTATTAGGTACATATTTATATTTTTAAAGAGTGAATTTTATACAGGAATACAAATTAAATGTAAGGAACCTAAACTGTGCTCAATATTATTAGCTCCAAGCTAGTTTTATAAACTCTTGGAAGTTTTCGGTGGAATAAATTTTGCAAATTGTGAAATATAATGTTATAAGAACTTCGTTTAGCTTTAAGAACTCTATTTTGTACATATACAATAAATAATTAAATACAAAATCTTTACTTCACAAGCTGTACTTACACCTTAGTAAAAAAAAAACAACGGGTTGCACACTGGGAGTACCGGCAGAAGTGAAAACTTGAACATCACACACGTACACTCGCGCAAGCGCCCTGGGCCCTCTTACGCATTTTCTATTAGGTCACGTGTCCTGACGCGACTTTATCATTTTTTATCCATCCCAAAACGTGCACAACGCCGCTAAAGTGGTATATTTGAAGATTTTTTTGTGAAGAATTTGAAGTGCATTCAAAAGAAAATAATATCATAATGCCCATAGTAAAAGTTGTTCATAATGATGTACACACATCAAAGTCCCTGTACGTAGTAAAACAACACCTTGTATTTAGCCAATGATATTAAAATTCTTCGACCATAGCTTGCAAATCCAAATCCTGTCTAGCCAAATAATAAAAAACAAGTGCGAGTCGGACCCGCGCACGAAGGGTTCCGTACCGTATGGGAGGCCCAATACTCATGCCTAACGGCAATATTTATTAATAATATTAATAATTATTACTTATAATTAATAGCGAGCAAAAAACTGCTAAAAATCACATTTGTTGTATGGAAGCCCCCCTTAAATATTTATTTTATTCTATTTGTTGTTAAAGCGGCAACAGAAATACAGCATCTGTGAAAATGTCAGCTGCCTAGCTATCACGGTTCATGAGATACAGCCCGGTGACAGACAGACAGACGGACAGACGGACATCGAAGTCTTAGTAATAGGGTCCCGTTTTTACCCTTTGGGTACGGAACCCTAAAAACAACACTTTGTGTAGCCTATGCTAAATTCTTCGACCATAGCTTGCAAATCCAAATCCTGTCTAGCCAAATAAAAAAAACCAAAATTACAGACACCTCTGCCGGCAGTTAACCGCACTACAAATTCCAAAATGGCGTCGTCGCCATGGCAACCGATCGTAAAATTTTATAGCGCGCCAACCCCCTTTGAAATCGGAACAAAGCGAATCTATCTACAAACTTCGCTTAGTACTCGAACTAAAATTTCTTTCTGAAGGATATCAATTTCACACACGAGAAGCATAAGTGGCGCCATTTTTAGTGTGTAGAAGTAAGTTTGCGAGCGTTAGACACAAGTTGTCGAGATTAGAGAAGGAGTATCGTTTTCATTGCCAAGTAGACGGCTTAAGGTGGTTTATTTTGTTTTGGACTTATTTTGTTGCAAGGAAATAACTATTAGACATTGCAAAAATGTATGGCTGTGACTATGTAACGTACCTGAATATTTAGCTTTAGTTGTCTTGCAAAATGATTTCTATAATTATAAGGGCTTACAGTTCAGGCAAAGACAGTTTCAATAAAACATTATTATTTTCGCAAAACAGCGCAACACCGACTTCCACCGTGTATAGAATTCGAATATTTTGCACGGATCGGATGTGGATGTCACATCCATGTACTTTATTGTAGACTAGCGACCCGCCCCGGCTTCGCACAGGTGTATTATACATGTAAACTTTCCTCGTGAATCACTCTATCTATTAAAAAAAACCGCATTAAAAATCCGTTGTGTAGGTTTTTTTAAAGATATAAGGATACATGGGGACAGACAGCGGGAAGCGACTTTGTTTTATACTATGTAGTGATTTATAAAAACGGCTCAAACGATTTTTTTTAAATTGTTTCACAATTGGCGAAAATATCGATGAACATACACAAAAAAAATACGTAGACGAATACAGTACATCCTCCCTTTTGGTAGTAGGTAAACAGGAACTGTCTTTGAGTTCAGGTAGGAAAATATTTTCTGATCGTATTGTAAATGCCGATACTTTGCAGTTCATTTTTGGCATAATATTATGCTTGTTTATAAGCATGGTAAGTATACTCATACTCATTTATTTATACAAAACTAGCTGCCCCGGTGAACTTCATCTCACCATCTGTCAACTGTCAATGACAACTTTTACATGCAGGAACATTTTGTATGGGAAAATTCAATGAATGTCTTTATTATTTTACTCTCTATATATTTATATTTTTTCACCGTTTAAACCTTCCCTTAGCTTCCACGGATATTTCAAGACCAAAATTAGCCCAATCGGTCCAGCCGTTCTCGAGTTTTAGCGAGACTAACGAACAGCAATTCATTTTTATATATATAGAAGATAGAAGATTGCATACGTCAAAAAAATTCCAGTAGGTAGTCAACAATAATCATAATTATGAGTTCCACTAATAAAAAAATACCATTAATTAAAAATTCATTCAAAATAGAATAATAACAATTTCAATTAAATGTCAACGAATTAAATTTTAAAAAAAAATTCATAAATACATCAATTGAGAATAAAATTACAAAAAAACGTATATTTATACTTTATAGTATACAAACGTCATAAATTTTTTTACACAGTCACTTTTAACGTCATATAATAGGCCGAATTATAAAACTAGGCGGATGTGATGCTAGCTACAAGCTACAAAATGATTGGATTATAATAAATAATAATAATAATAAATAAACGTTTATTTCAGGCACATAACCCATATGAAAAGACATACATAATAACCATAAAAGAAAAAAAACATTACAATAATACAAATTGCAGTCCAATAATTATCGATCCAAACCTCGCGCATTTGTTTAGTTTCAATCAGGATTTTGTTCTCCGCAGCTTGTAGCTAACATCACAACCGCCAAGTTGTATGATTTGGCCTAAACAAACTACCTAAGACGAAATATCATCTTTCCCACCCCTTGTCTACACAAGGTCCACACAGACACACCCAAATCTGGTCACGGTCCAAAACTAGCGTAATTTAATTGGAGAAACTGTCCGGTCTAACAATAATCTGTAAGTTTTTGCCACACCATCTGGCCGCAGACAGCCAGATGTATCAAATTATCCCTCGTCCGTCCTGCCCTGTGGGTGTAGGTCACGCCCGAACTTATTCTCTTTCATGGCTTTAATGCCCAGACATACATAATAAGCCCGATTACAGAGGCGCCAGCGTAAATTTAATAGCAACGTAAAAAGCGTTCTCTCTATCGAATTCCTAAAGTGAAAAAATAATAATAATAGAAATAATAAATACTACGGGACATCTTACACACGGCCTCTGACCCCAAACTAAGCATAGCTTGTGATATGGCTGCCAGAGACTGATATACTACATATACTTATTTTTAACACATACTTATATAGATAGTAACTAAATAACACCCAGACACAGAGCAAACACTTATGTTCATCACACAAATATTTGCCCTGGGTGGGGATCGAACCCACGCCTCTAAGAAACAGAACTATGCTATTTAGCTAACATAATTACGATGACGCTTCTGTAATCGGGCTTAATGACTGGGTAAAAATATCATTATTATAATAGGTAACTAGTCTGTAAGTTAGATTATCAGTAATTACACCGACTTCCACCGTGTACAGAATTCGAAGGGAAATACTTGTTCGAACTAAAAATATTTTTTTAAGGATTCACAATTGGTGAAAATATCGATGAACATACACAAAAAAATACAAACAATTGAAATTAAAGAGACTAAAACTTTTGAATTTTTTTTTCTTTTGAAAGTGAAAGAGACTAAAACATTAAAATGTGTGAAAACCACGTCAGTTTCCATAATAAAAAAGAGACTAAAACTCATTACTACTTTTCCTGCCAAACTAAACTAAACAACAATAAATAATAACATTGTTTATCATATTTATCATAACACAGTTCCGAACCACATTAATTCTTGTATCAGACCTTATTACCAGAGTATTATTATATCTTCTT
Organism: Hypomecis atomaria; assembly: GCA_964007245.1. Lineage (NCBI taxonomy): Eukaryota > Metazoa > Arthropoda > Insecta > Lepidoptera > Geometridae > Hypomecis > Hypomecis atomaria. The sequence continues at coordinate 4,249,873 of OZ023306.1, forward strand.
TGGCACAATGGACTATACGCACAGTATCTTAGGTCGGTCCGCGAGTTAATCTTTCACTACGTTACATAGTATTAAATTATAAATTAAAAATTTAAAAACCCCCGACACATTGACAACCATTTTGGGCACATTTGTAGAATTTTGGTTCTTCCATCCCCACTTTAACCCACCATAAGTCTTAAACGGCTTAATCGATTTTTATAAAACATAGCTAAGAACACTCTCGATTAAGTCTCCTTTCATCCAAAAAAAATAAACTCAAATCGGTTCAGTGGTTCGGGCGCTATGATGCCACAGACAGACAGACAAACAGACACGTCAAACTTATAACACCCCTCTTTTTCGTCGGGGGTTAAAAATAAAGTCGCTTCAGCTGTCTGTCCCCATGTATGCGTATATCTTTAAAACTACGCAACGGATTTTGATGCGGTTTTTTTAATAGATAGAGTGATTCAAGAGGAAGGTTTAAATGTACGAGTATAATACACCTGTGCGAAGCCAGGGCGGGTCTCTAGTTACCAAGGAGCATAAGTATGGTTATCATGCTCCTTGCTAGTTACTAATATTATAAATCCGAAAGTGTGTTTGTTGGTTTGTTCATCTTTCACGCAGCAACGGAGCAACTGTATCAGCCTTTTTAACAGTCCACTGCAGAACGTAGGCCTACCCACGAAGAGTGATTGCGTCATATCCACCACTCTGGCCCAGTGCGGGTTGGTGGATTCACATACGCCATCGAATTTTATTATTGCCTCACGATGTTTTCCTTCGCCGAAAAACCAGGTGTTAAACGAACGGAGCAACGAATTGAATTAATTGACTGGATTTTTGTCTTGGACATTGTTTGAAAGAACGAAGGCTACTTTTTATCCTAGAAAAATAAAATTTACCGATGGGATAGCACAAATATTAAAAACCACGCAGGCGAAGCCGCGGGTAATAAAGTGCACAAAACAGCTAAAGAAGTTTTCACTTAAAAAAAAAAACACGAAACGTATTCGAAGTATATCTATATTTCAGCCCGGGTAGCACGGCTAAGGGAGAAAACAATTTTATTCACTTTTAATATCAGTTGTCATTGTCAATCAACACTTTATTTCCTCTTCCAGGGGATATAATGGTGGAAAGACAATTAGTCCCTTTGCCATGCTTCCCGTGGGATTGGAATGCCCTGCCTCCATCATTGTTTCCTGACAATTACAATTTGGATATCTTCAATTCAAGAGTGAATAGGTATCTTCTAGGTCTACATACTCCATCTTTGGCTACAACTTCGCTTTCCAGCAACCAAATGTAGACCTATTCTACATGAAAAAAAAATGAAGATGACTTACTGTTTGTGTACTGTGTTATTACATAATGTCGGTCCCGATTCCTGTCGCATATTACATCGAGTCCTTAGAGACTAACATCGTATCATGTTAATGTCATTTTGATCAGAAAACTTAGCTCGTAGCTCGTGTAGGAGCTGTGCCAACAGCGTATATACCACTGATGATAGAGTCAAAAAGACCGCTTATGCGACAAATTCCAACATTCTCGCAAAACACGAGACAAAAGATTCCTAGAGGCCGAATCATATATTTCATATAAGCTGCGCAATATCCAATCCTGACTGAAAGCTCACATAAAGCTGCGAGTTGATTGGGTTTCGCGCGGCTTGTAGCTAACTTCACATCCGCCGACTAGTGTGATTCGGCCTATACTGGAATTAATAATTATTTTTATCAAAAACCTCCATTGTGTGCAAAATTCGAAAAGTTCGCTCAAATGTATAATATAATATCATGTATAATCAATGCATACAATTTTTACATTACTGTTGATTTTTCAAAAACGGCTCAGCCGATTTCGATAAAATTTAAATGGGTCTACTTCAGGTCTACATCCTTTTGAACTAAGAAAATTTTATTCGATTCGGTTCACAATTGGCGGAAATATCAATAAGCATACTTACATAAAAAAATACATACAGACGAACATAGAACCTCCTCCTTTTTGAAAGCCGGTTAAAATAAGTATTTCCAATTACGCAATTAAAAGAATCAAATTGCAAAGGAGGAAAATTAATACAATACTTGTAGTTCCCCGAACAGACTTTGCGATTATAAAGTAGTATTTTCAAGTAATCTGTTCTCATAAATGCACAATTTTCACTCCACTACAGTAGAAAAATTATGTTTACGCATTGCGTTGCTGGTCGGAGTAGCTAGCCAATCGCAGCGATCTAATTCAAGGAGTACGTTCCATTGAGCGTAATATTTTCGAGAGAAGAGAATTGGTAGGAGCTATCTACCGGTTGAGTGGTCTGTGGTATTAACACTTAGATATGGCATAAACGTATGTCTTTGATCAAAGGAAGGAATACAAAGTGATCCGACAAAGAATCAAAGGTGACACGTTACAGTCTTCATAAATATTGAAAAATTGGTTTCTATACAGGATTATTGCGAAGATGTGCTGAACCGAAATGGGGTGATTTAAAGCATCATTAAGAACAACTTTTACAATGGGGCTAATTTGAAATTCGAAAAAAAAAACAGCTGTCTCGTACAAATTGCAACTCGGAATAGACAAAATGTATAAAACAGCTGATTTCTTTTCTATTTACCGATTTTCAAAAAGGAGAAGGTACCGTTCGGTGTTCCTCTGTATGTATATTTTTGGAGTGTTCATAGATATTTTTTCATCAAATTATCTATGAACGTACACAAAAAACAAAAATCATGCATTTTATCAAATTATGAACCGATCAAAAAAAAAATGTAGTTGGATATAGTATAGATATTCCGAAATGGTCCCATTTTAATTTTATCAAAATCGGCTGAGCCGTTTTTGATAAATGAACAATAATGTACGAGTACATGGATGTCACATCGATTCGTGCAAACTATTCGAATTCTGTACACGGTGGAAGTCGGTGTTGCGATTTTTTGCGAAAAATAATTATTTCGTATCACGGATTGTCTATATTATAACACCCCTATAGATTTCTACTAAGACCGGTTGGAAGCGGCTTGAATCCTGTTGGAAGCGTGCTACGCTGCGCTTGCTGGTACGTGATCTCCATTCGAGAACTGTGCGGTCCTATTCCTGCCTACTACCACTTACTACTCTAACTTACAAATCTGTTGGGCTATGCTGTAACCATTGAGATAAAACAGAGAGCGCTATTGTCACTTGAGGCCAATCTCAAAAATGGAGAAAAGAATAATAATCGGCCAAGTACGAGTCAGTCTCGCGGCACGGAGGGTTCCGTACTGTATGGGAGCCCCCCTTATACATATATTTATTTTATTTTATTATTTACTAGACGACCCGCCCCGGCTTCGCACAGGTGTATTATACATATAAACCTTCCTCTTGAATCACTCTATCCATTAAAAAAAACCGCATCAAAATCCGTTGCGTAGTTTTAAAGATTTAAGCATACAGACAAACAAACAGACAAAAATAGCGACTTTATTTTATACTATGTAATGATTATTGAAGTGAATTTCAAGCATCTACCTGTTATCATTATTAATATAGAGCGAAATAGAGCGAGCCCTCCTTAATATTAATTTTATTCTGTTTTTAGTATTTGTTGTTATAGCGGCAACAGAAATACATCATCTGTGAAAATTACAGCTTTCTAGCTATAACGGTTCATGAGATACAGCCTGGAAACAGACAGACGGGCAGCGGAGTCTTAGTAATAAGGTCCCGTTTTTACACTTTGGGTACGGAACCCTAAAAAAAGAGATGCAATGATTTAATATGGCATGAGTTAGAAAGAGACATGAAAAATATCTCGATTCAGTGGCTAGTTGCCGTGTTTTTCTCTCAGTAGTGTCTAATTCCAATTCATATTTGACAGTTTTGACAGCTGGATTTCTGGATTTTTCATACATTTTTGCTGTTGAGAATTGCCTCAAGCAACCACAGCGCTATCTCTCTAGTTGTAATAGCTCTGTGCTCAACCACAAAAATGTTTGACAATCTTACGTGGAGCTGTCAAAACTAGCAAATATGAATTGGAATTAGACAATAATTTAACGATATCCCGAGAAAAAACCCGGTAATTGCCACTAAATCTAGAGATCTTTTTCAGATCTCTTTCTAACTCATGTCAAATTAAATCAATGCATCTCCTTCAGATTATCTCCATCACATTATCCCTCTGGTATCTGTGGCTGTACTTTATTAACTTGTCGGACTCGATTTCGCAGAGATATATTTATGACGTATCATGCATTTGCCAGTGTGCTCCCGGCACGCATTATGATAATTCTGGGTCTCGCATAATGGGGTTTTGATCGCCGCGTGACGTCATGCATGCCAACACAGTTGTGTTTTGTTTCTGTTATCTCTTTGAGTAACTTTTATAAATGTGAATCAGCTTTTTAGCCCGCGACTTTATGACGCACCATTGTAGAATCATGCAAAAAAAAAAACAAATCGATCTGTTGATGAGTAAAAGCGTAACATTGATAAAGAATAAGAGAGCTTTACTTTTAAACACTAAGCCAGCCCTTTGATTGTTTAAAATCAGTGGATTTTTGCCATTTACCATCTTGCCAGTGTGGCAACTAAAAAAAACAACAGCTGTTCCACATATTTTGTCGAGGATGAACGACATTTTTCTACGGAACAGCATTTTTTTGAGATTTGATAAAAGTCGTTGAATAGTTGTTAGTTTTTAGGGTTCCGTACCTAAAGGGAAAAACGGGACCCTGTTACTAAGACTTCGATGTCCGTCTGTCTGTCTGTCTGTCACCGGGCTGTATCTCATGAAGCATGATAGCTAGGCAGCTGAAATTTTTACAGATGTTGTATTTCTGTTGCCGCTATAACAACAAATACTAAAAAGAAAATAAAAAAATATTTAAGGGAGGCTCCCATACAACAAACCTGAATTTTTAGACGTTTTTCGCTCTATATTAATAATGGTAACAGGTGGATGCTTGAAATATTCACAGAATATTTAGTTTTATATTCACTTCAATAATATATAATAAAAATAAAATAAAATAAATATTTAAGGGTATTTCCCATACAGTACGGAACCCTCCGTGCGCGAGTCCGACTCGTTCCTGGCCGATTATTACCTATCCCATAAAGTGGAAAACGCCGCTAAAGTTTTCACTTCAAAAAAAACGAGATGATTAATAACTGTTTCGAAAAAAGATAAAAAACTGTTCTGAAAACATAAAAAAGAAAACTGAGTTGGCTACGGTACTTGCAAGGGAGAAGTGCAAGGCGTCTGCGCGACATATTTAGGTCGAGCGCGTGATGCGAATACAATTTAGAACTACCCTCCGATCTGCGGTTACTTTGTAGAGTGACCACACTTTGGGTCTAGCACTCCTATCATCGCAAAGGAATTAATTGTCAATTTATCTCCTTATTTCGCCAATTAATCTCCTCGGAGTGGAAACAAAGTATGAATTAACATTGACAACTGACATTAAAAGTGAATAAAATCTAATCTCTAATTTTTAGTTAGGGTTTTATCCACAGAGATACCAGTGGGACAAAGTGGTCGATCGAGAAAAGAAAGTAAGAGATGCATTGATATAATATGGCATAAATTAGAAAGAGACATGAGAAATATCTCGGTTCAGTGGCTAGTTGTCTTGTTTGTCACCATAGTGTCAAATTCCAATACATATATTTGACAGTTGACAAATAGTGATAGTGATTGTCCATACATTTTTGCGGTTGAGAATTGCCTCAAGCGACAACAGCGCTATCTCTCCAGTTGTACCTAATAGCTATGTTGTTTTATCCCTTGCCACGTTTGCATTTGGGGCGGGGAGATTTTCTTTTCCCTTGGTAAGCATCTTTGATAAAAAAAAAATACACATAAAACTAAGCAACCATTATTATTTACACCTGGATAAGACTAGCACAGGACAGGGATAAATTGGCGAAAGAGCGAGGAGGCTTATATCCTTCAGGTAGAGGGAAATAAGCTGATTGTATAACGCATATCATACAGTACAGGGTTATCCAGAACTGGTGTACTAAGCCGAAAGGAGGTGATTTCAGACCATCATTATGAACAACTTTTATTGCGGAGCCAACCCAGAATTTGAAAAAAAAAAAAACAGTTTTATTTCACACACTATTTTGTATGGAACAGCAGTTTTTTTTTTTCGAATTCCGCATTGGCCCTATAGTAAAAGTTGTTTTGACAATATTGTAGAGTGCCCACTTCTCATGAGCGAAATCTATGTAAACCTGCAGAGGCTGCAAACGTAAAAGTTCCATTAAAACACAACTTCGTGGTCACCCTACATCCCTTTATCCCGTTATAAGGAAAATGACGGTCTGCTAACAAGAGTTTAGGTTTCTTCGCTTTTCCTTTTATTTATTTTTCAACTTTTTTTGACTTATTTATATTCACACTAACTGCGTAACGTGGTTGCACTCGATGCTGAATAACGATAAAAATAGTATCTATCCGAACAGTGGACCTCGCATCGCTTCACAACACTGAATCTTCTTAAGCCTACACTCTTCACTAGATTCAAAGTAAAAGATACTTTATTTGTCAAAAACATGGTAGAGTGAGTTGTATGCAGATTTTCGGGGTAGAAAACCCATGTTCTTGCCCATCGTGGCGTACAAATATGAAGAACATATTATAGTTACAAGTTACAAAACAATATAAGCAAAATTTTAAAACAAGAATGTAAAAAATTAAAAATATTACTTTTGTACTTTATTTTATTACCTACTACTTATACACTCAATGAAATTATACAGCTGATTCTCTGATCTCTTTTCAAAGATTCCAACAATCTTCGTAGCATAAAATGTTTATAATGTAGAGTACAATAACTTCCTGTGGGCTCAAGGTAGAGACACAAAACACAAAAAGTACAGAAATCAAGTTTCATGCAACGCGCACTAAGTGCATATCTATAATAGAGGCCGGATCTATACTCGGAATTTTCATTCGATTCCAGATTTGACATTAGCTACTGTCATTTTTGACAGTACATCTGTCATTTTTGACAGTACATCTGTCATTTTTGACAGTACATGTACTGTCAAAAATGACAGTAGCTAATGTCAAATCTGGAATCGAATTAAAATTCCGAGTATAGAATTTTGGTTTCGGAGAGGCTTGCTTTTCGTTAGAGAATGGATTTGTTTGACGCAGTCCCGATAATGATGTCTATACTATACAGTATTCTGTCTTCATATAAACGGTCGGAACGCGAATCATTCCTAGGCCTCGGAGTTCGGTATACACTCGGTACACCAACAGTCGCAGAACAAACGTGTAGGTCTGTAATCAGTACTGTACTGTATCAGCCTTTTTAATAGTCCACTGCAGGACGTAGGCCTACCCAAAGAAGGGTGTAATCAGTAAGCATGTGATTAACCAGGCGGGCAGTTCTAGTGTTGTGTACTGCGTTGCCACGCGGGGCTGTAGTTATTTATTTAAAGAACAGGGCTGAGTCGCAATACTCTATAGATACTATTTACTTGACGGTTGATGGTAAAAATCAAGGTAAACATGGAATTGAAGTTCGACCCATGGATTCTTTGTGAATCCAAAACAGTTTGAGCGCTAACTAACCCCTAAAGCGAAAATTTTTCGATATCTTTTTGATGAAATGCAAGAGTAAGCAGAAGAAATGCATCAGTTCAATAAACACGAGCATAGCGACTTAGCGAGAACGAAATTGACGCAAGGACGTTTTTGACAAACTAGGATATCACTATCACTATATACTCGTACAGCCACGGCAGCGGATTAGCAAATTAAAGTGGCAATGGGCAGGGCACATAGTTCGGAGAACGGATGGCCGATGGGGCAGTAAAGTTCTCGAATGGAGACCACGGACCAGCGTAGGACGTCCACCGACTAGGTGGACTGACGATATAATAAAGATCGCAGGAACGCGCTGGATGCAGGCCGTTTCTAACCGGCCTTATTGGAAATCCATTGGGGAGCCCTATGTCCAGCAGTGGACGTCTTATGGATGATGGATATACTCGTAGTTTAAAACAAAGTAGCTTCCGCTGTCCCCATGTACCTATGCTTATACATATCTTTAAAACTACGAAACGGATTTTGATGCGGTTTTTTTTAAATAGATAGAGTGATTCAAGAGGAAGGTTTATACGTATAATACACCTGTGTGAAGCCAGGGCGGATCGCTAGTATTCTACAAATCTGAGACGGTATGTTCAACATTTCGGTAGGGTTTTTTTTATTCATTTCGTTTAGGTTTGCGTTTAACTCTCAGAAGAATGACAAGTAATGGAAGTATTACTAAATTTAACTCAAATAAAAACTACGTTACAACTGTCTTATTCATATCTGGTTATACAACATACGCAAGAGTGAGTGGAACAAAAAAACCGCAATGTCTGTCGCATAAATCAAAATCACCAGTTGGAATGTCAAAATAGTTAAAATTTGGTTCCACTTGGTTTTTGTCTTTTTCGGAAATTTGAACCCTCTAGTTCCAGTAAGAAGGTTCAAATCTCTGATCATTTTACCTTCCTACTTTTTACCTTTATGAATTTGGACACCCGAGATAGCTCAATGCTAGTTTGTGAAATCCTTCGAAATTACGTAAGTTCGGGTGTATGTGCATCTTTTTCTAGCTCCTTTTAAATTTCATATTTAAAATGGGACAAAGTGATGTATATCTCTTGCTATTTCAGTACGGTTTCTATTACTTTAGTTCTTACTCTATGGTTAGTAGTTAACTACTCTGGGTTTTGAATCCCATAAACCCTCCTGACTACACCTGTGCCGTCAGCGATATATGAGACGTTGTTCAAATCGCGTACTGTTTAAAAGTTAGCTTCTATTGCTGGTCTTCATACGAAACAATGAGCACATCGTCACACTTTTATTATGCAACACGTCATGGACGTGTCTGCCATCTGACATCCTGCAAAACCTACAATCCACTGCTATCGAAAAACAAAGGACAACCAAACTATCAAACTTTGCGACAATAGAAGAACAAACTACCACCCGAAGCTGAACCTATCTACCATAAAAAAAGGCTAGACAGACCAAACAAACCCATACAAATTCCAAACACCGCCGAAAATATGACAAAAATCTAATCCAAACGATTCACGGCAAAAACTCAACGGCTAACAAAATATTCGTGGAATTTTCGCGACTGCCAACACAATGGTGCATCAATCCGGTGCAAAAACTGTCAGCGCTGACATTCCGGGAACAAAGGGCGCGAATAACCGATAGCGAATTGTTTTATTTATTATCAAGAAAATGCTCTACTTGCAGGTCCGCTTTTAAAATATTTCTTTAGAAATTATCCTTATTAATTATATGGACAAAATTTATTTCAGAAAATCCACTTATTCACCTGAGATCCAATGCCTAGATAAACGCGCGAAATAATTTTTTTTTTTTTTTGCCCTTTTTGACCGACGAAAAAACGGAGGTGGTACTCAACTCGTCGCGTATATTTTTTTATGTATAACCACGCATTACAGTGCGACATAAAATACTTGAAAATAAATGAGGCCGCCACCATCGCTTTGTCAGCATATTTTGCATTATTTTTTTCATAATGTTACTGTTTTTCTGTTCACAATCCACAAAATAACACAAAACGAGAAAAATGCTAGGATATTAGCAATGATTGACAGCTCAGATTGTGGTTCCAGCAAAAGTGATAATTTAGTTCCCGAATATTTCATTTCATCTCTTTTGTGTCGCACTGTACTTTTTACGTAGTTGTCCGATTTCGATAATTCTTGGTCTGAATGTTTTTTTTTTAAATATATTCATCGATAATTTCGCCAATTGTGAACCGAATGGAATTCTTTTTTAGTTCGAAAGGGTACACTCCCGAGGTGGTCCTATTTAAATTGTACAGAAATCGGCTGAGCAGTTTTTGAAAAATCAACAATAATGTAATCAATTCGAGCAAGATATTAAAATTCAGTACACGATGGAAGGCTGTTTTGCCATTTTTTGCGAAAAATAATTATTTGAAACCCCAGAAAACTTGAAAGTCCATCCTTACTTCCTTACTAGTATTATAAATCTGAATGTGTGTTTATTCCTCTTTCGTCAAAATTTAAGTCAATCGACTTGATTTTTGGCATGGACATAGTTTGAAAGACGGAAAGTAAAATAAGGCCATGAATCTGTAAAGGTGCGCTTACACGGGCAACTAAAATTGCTCAATTCCAGTCAATACTCGTCAACTATGACGTCACGACTACATCAAGCAATTTACGGCAACGGCAACAAGCATCAATACTGCGCAATACAATTTTAAGCGATACGGCGCAACTTCATCAACTACTTTCACCCGACCTCTCGCTTTCCCCGCGGAAGCAAGACGGCAAGCCGCAAAACAAACAAGAGCGAATGAGATATATACAAAAATTGCTAGGAATTTCCAAGCCCAATGGATATTCGTCAATTCGTATCTGCGACATTGAGCGATATGAAATATCTGGAGCAATTAGAAGCAATATCGCCGAAATAATTGCCGCAATTTATTGAAATTGCTCCATTAAATGCTCCAGATCGGTCCATTCGTGTCGCCGAGCAATTATTGCCCTCGTGTAAGCGCACCTTAAGATGTTCGTGCATAAGGCCCAATTATGAAGGCGCCATCGTAATTATAATGGCAATTTTGACTATTTCTGTATCATTTTCACTTTAGGCATTCGATACTGATAACACTTTTTACGTTGCTATCAAATTTACGATGACGCCTTCATAATTGGGCACTATAGGCTACTTTTTGTCCCGAAAAAATTAAAGGCTGCCTCTAGTGAAAACTAAAGCTATGTAAATTCTATTCACCTTGTTTTAACTTCTGTGAAAAGAAACTTCACAGCACTTCTTACAGGCAGCATTTCATATTCATTTCTACGGTCGCGTACTGACGACATTGCTATTATATTTTTTTTATGCTTGCTAATTATTCATTCCCCTGCTTTCCTACATTTCTTCACGAGTGTTTTTCATTTCTACGTTTCTTTCGCTGTTTCCAGAGTCTAGGGTGCTTTAGGTATTCACTTATTCAGAGGCTGCTTTTCATTTTGTGGTCGTATCTACTTGGACATTTTCTGAGTATTTTTTAGCGTCGCTCAGAAATTAGAACTCTAATTATGTAGCTTCTGTTTTGCAGTAACAAGTTTATCCGTTTTAAGCCACCGGGTTTTATAATTTAGATTTTTTATTTTTTAGCTAGCTTGGAAATGGGAGCATTACTTTGACAACCTCAGTAAATCGCAATTGCTGTAATGGCCAAATACATGCGAGCAGCGGCCTGTAAAAGTTGATGAAAATCCATATACCTATGTCGTGTTTCGCAGGCAGACAAATTACTATGTAAACCCATATCTGTCGATTTGGAACGATTTTTTAGTTCAACAACAACATAATTTATTTTTCGCCAAAAATGCCAATCGACTTCAATCGCGTCGGTACAAAATTCGAACATTTTGCTGGAATTGGTGCATACAATTTTGGATTATTATTGATTTTTCAAAAATGGCTCAGCCGATATCGATAAAATTTAAATGGGACCTTTGAAGTATAATCTATGTCTCTATGAAACAAAAAAAGTTAAAAATGAAAAATAGGCTTAAAAATAAATGTAAGACAAAAGTACCAGGCGCCCAGAATAAAACAGAGCTTACCTACCTTTTCAATCGTGTAGTAGGCTATGTTATCATCGATAGGTCCTGAGTTTCCTCAATAAAGTTAATTTCCTCGCATTATTTGAGATCAATTTTTAAAAGTTGTAAAATTGATGGCCTCCCTTATACAGGGTTATTTCTAATCAATTAGCATCCTCTTAGGGGCTTATTCTGTACATGATACATCAAAACTAACAACTTTTGTTCTGCGACTTTTGTCAAAACTCAAATATAATTTTGTTGTTCCATAGAAAAATATCGTTCACCCGTGACAAAAAGTATGGAACAGCAGTTTTTTTTTTTTGAGTTTTGACAAAAGTTGCAGAACGAAAGTAGTTAGTTTTGATGTATATGTTACAGTCATAGTGATTAAATAGTTATTATACATAATGACTGGTCATTATAAATAATATCTACTCAATTTAGATAAAGTGATAATTGACACAAAATTAATCACATTAACTAGCTATTTTATATAATATCTTCGAAGACTTGGATAATGTAATAAAACAAACTCGTAATAAGGACAGTTTGTCTCTGGCGCTTCGCTGGCCGCTGCCGCGGCACGCTCGCTTCGCTCGCTCGGCTCGCGCGTTGTTGTCACTGTTCAAACCTAACCTAACCTAGTAGGCAGATCAAGAGTCCAAGGAAACAAGCCAGGTCGTTGGGGAACATCAATAAACCAAATACAGAGTTTCCTTGGACTCTTGATCTGCCTACTAGGTTAGGTTAGGTTTGAACAGTGACAACAACGCGCGAGCCGAGCGAGCGAAGCGAGCGTGCCGCGGCAGCGGCCGGCGAAGCGCCAGAGACAATCTGTCCTTATTACGAGTTTGTTTTATTACATTATCCAAGTCTTCGAAGATATTATATAAAATAGCTAGTTAATGTGATTAATTTTGTGTCAATTATCACTTTATCTAAATTGAGTAGATATTATATATAATGGCTAGACAGTATATATAATATCCAGATTTATTACTTTGGCTGTAACATATATAATAAGCCTAGGGGCTTGCTGGAGGATGCTAATTGATTAGAAATAACCCTGTATATGTATATCTTACAAGTTCGATCATAATGTCCTCCCATGTACTAGGTGTTTTTCTAGAGTTTAATATTTCATCTCAGTTCCTTATTTGGCCTTCTGAACCCCTAGTATGAGTTGGTAGATTTTTTTACGCGCTCGATAGAGTTTGCGTAAAGTAGAATTTTATTTTCATTGGCGCAGTTTAATTCCCGCACTAAATTCTTGTTAACGTTAAACCAATCCAATAAAAAGCTCCACAACATCGCACTAGAGGCTGGTATGTCTTTTTAGAGTTTTTGGCTCCATGCAACTTTTTTATTTAAAAGTTCTCGAGTGGAGACTACGTACCGGCAAGCGCAGCGTAAAACATTCCCACACTGGGTTAACTGATGACCTCATCAAGACCGCAGTCGGAGATGCAAGTTGTTTCCAACCGGTCTTATTGGAGATCATTATGGTGAAGCGCTAGAGCCAGCTCGCGAAATTCAACTTTTTTTGTAGTTTTAAGCAATTTGGAGTTGAAGCTGGAGTACTCACGTTTAATTTACGAAAACTGTTTTTGCGACAATTAATAACTTCTATTTAATTATTACAGACACAATTGTCACTTAAATTGGTTTAGTTTTGCGAAAACTGTCAATTGGTTGAATTTCAATATAATCTTGGTTAAATCAACCTTTTTACATATTGCCAATTATATTATGTTTTCTTGGTGTATGTAACATGTTAACAAGACTTATTTATTGCCGCAAAATCAGTTTCTGTAAATCCAAGGTGAAAAGTTAAATAACAATTTGCAAAAAATCCGAAAAAGAAAATTAATTTCGCGCGCTGCTTCTAGCGATATACCTCAAGGGAGGCCTATTTTTAGCAGTGAACGTCGCGTCGTGTGGCTGACGGATGAATTAAGGGATGAACTTTATTATTCATCCGGCATCGCATATTCTAGTATTTGCCAACAATCAACACCCTCCGATGCGACATCGATCCCCATAAAACCTCCCCCCAATAAAAACACATCTCAATATCAGAATCATTAAGCCCCAGATACGCACTCGACTATCGTCCTCTTTGTTCTTCATGCACAATAAGAAGGGGACGGACAAAGGAATGCTCGGGTATTCATGGGTACGCGAGGCGACGAAGCGCGAGCTCTAGACTAGTCGATGACTCTGATGACCTAGGGATGGGAAACGATGTTGTCGATATGATTCAACTTTTTTTTTAAACTAACACGCACTTTGTCTAATTTTATACGAGACGTTGTAAAATGCAGGAATTTTCAAACGCATAATTATTTACTTATCATTATAATATTATGAATAACTTTTACAATGGATTCAACCATAAAAAAAACCCTGTATTACGTGATTTATTGTTATGGTCAACTCCCGATAGTTACTATACTATTTTAAACTATTTGGAATAAAAATATTTAAAACTCAATGGTCTCTTAGTGAAATATCTTTTACTTATTGCTAAAGAAACGAATCTATTTTTACCAAAAAGTCTAGAACCACAAGAAAGCACGTAATTTTCACCTACTTCATTACTAACTCTGTAGGTAGGGTTATCTCTTTAGTGAGTTGACAATGGAATCGTGCATGTGTGTGTGTGTGTGTGTGTGTACGCAAAAACTACATTCAACGGACAAATTATCGGATAAAATGAAAATAAGTATTTTATCAAGATATCGATAATATTTTACCGATACATCAATGGACTATGATCATGATGGATCAATAGATAGGTCGGATGACCTCATTGAGACCGCAGGATCACGCCGGATGCAAGCTGTTACCAACCGGTCTTATTGGAGATCTATGTCCAGTAGTGGATGTCCTATTGATGATGAATGGATATGACATCGATAACATTCTATCGTCACAACCAATAAAACAAATATCGACATTGGTGTCGAACTATCGACAGAAAAGCTGAAATAGCACATCTCTAGATTGAAAATAGACAGTGCCACTTGATGACTCCTTCAGCGCGTCACCGCGAGACTGAAAACACGACGCGATGGAGGCGAGCAATTTTTACGCAAATATGGCAACCAGGCAGCGTTGCCAGATGTACGATTTAAATCGTATTCATACGATATATTTTTCCGTTTTACTACTGTACGATCGAAGCACCGAAACCGTACCTACATGATTGTACGACCTTTTACTCGTAAAGGTTATGAATGATCCATACATATTATAAATTATAGTAAAGTTAAAAATTTTAAAAACTCCCCGTCATAAAATAAACTCTATCTCCTTTCAATATCATTGAAGTAACACGGTACCAAATTTCGAATCGATAGGACATAATAATATGGAAGGTAGTCAAATCCCCTCATCAACTAGAAAAGAGCCGATGATCTTCAAACGGCTGAACAGATTTTCATGAAACATGGCTAAGAACACTCGGGATAAAATTATCTATGGCACAAAAAAAACTAAACGAAAATCGGTTCATCCGTTTGAGAGCTAGGTACGATACCACAGACACGTTAAACTTATAACACCCCCCTCTTTGTCGGGGGTTAAAAATGGTTGTCTAATGGTGGTCCTACTACAATCAGCGGGGCAATTCTGTTAGCCGATCCCTTTACGGAAGTGATACGTTCTTGAACCTCTCTCGTTTTTCTTACAGTTCCGACAGCTCAAAACTGTCAGAAAAATAGGACAGGTTCAAGAAAGTGTCAAACGAGATCGGTTGACAGAATTGCCCCGCAGGTGTTATTATCTTGTATTTTTTGTGTTTCAATGTCATTAACGTCTTATGAAGACGTTGAGCAAAACCAGCTTTCAATGAAGCAAAAAGATAAACATGAAACTCAAAAGCATCGTTCTGTATAAGGTATAGTTATTTTTTCATAAACTTTGTTACTTAAATTTATGTACGATTTTTTTTATTCACTTCTTCCTATGAAATACGATCTTTTCCATACCAGCTCGACCAAAAACATCTGGCAACACTGCAACCAGGGGCGCTCGGAGAGGGGGGGTAGGGGGTAATAGACTAGACTGAAAAAATTTAATTAGCATGTCAGTTAGATTTTTTATCAAAATACACTCAGAATCGAGGAAATGTATGATAATGCTAACTTTCTGCCGTTGCATGGTACTGTGTCTTGCCCACTGTCATTGCAACTTCCCAGTCGATTAAGTAAGTTCGTATAGGCCGGGTAGCTAGCCCTGGAGTCAGAGTTTTTAGGCCGCCTGAAGGCCTCTGACATAACTAAACGGTTAAAACAATCGGGACCTACAATTTAACGAGTCATCCGAGCCACGGCAGCGCTTAGTTAGAAAAATGCTACCCTCGGTCACCCATCAAAATACCGACCGTCCGGAACGTTGCTTAATTTCGGTGATCGCTGACAATCACCTAGTCCAACTAAGCTACGAGCGCTACGATTACGATTGATTCCATCATTGCCCATCCGCAATCGAATTTGTACTGTACTGTAGCAGCCTTTTAAATAGTCCACTGCAGGACGTAGGCCTACCCACGAAGGGCGATTGGGCCATATCCACCACGCTGGCCCAGTGCGGGTTGGTGGATTCACACACGCCATCGAATTTCTTGTACGGACGTATGCAGGTTGCCTCACGATGTTTTCCTTCACCGAAAAGCCAATGGTGTGAAAATTCCGTACATAAATTCCAAGGAATTCATTGGTACGGGACCGGGATTTGAATCTACGACCTCACGATTGTAAGGCGGGTGGCATTACCACTAGACCACCACGGCTTCGCAAGTGCAAACTCAGCTTTAAACTGTACCCCAATTAGGACCCCTGATTATCGTCAATATCGATAAAAAAATCATCTCATCTTACGGCGCCAAAATTGATTACATTTCACTTGCAAATCTGTTTAATTAAATTAGGAAAGTATCCGCTTCCGGTGAATGGGCCATCTCTTTTATAACCACGGGATGAAACTTGAGCTTATCTCTTTTAACTTTGTAGAGAGCGTAAAAATATTTTCAGGATCAGACAGGATTTACACCAGCGAAGTCCGAGGTAGATGACCTGAATTACGTGTCAATTGCTTAATTTACAGACATTTTTTTTCTTAAATGTGATATGAACTTTCTATAATACTCGTATATGCTAATGACTTGTAAATAATAGTTACAAATAAAGAGTATATGAGAATATATATGAACCTGAAACTCAATAATTTATAAACCAACGAAAATTACTTTTGTAGCATGTTATGCTATAATTATTTTTCGCAAAAAATCCACCGATAAAAAAAAAGTTTAAATAAATATTGTTGATAACATTCAGAGGAACAACTTTTACATTAACATTTTTGCACTAAACTATTTACATGGTAAAAAAGTGGAAAAACACTTATTTGCAGTCTTCAGCGCCACCTACCGTGTGCATTTTTTGTTGTACGGTATTGCTCCAGTGACATTTTTTGTAGATCTCAATGCCCTCTACATTTTGTCATCAATCGAATTTTCTGTGGAATGCATACTTTTCGAGAAAAATGGGTTTCAAAAAATTTTTGGACTTTTTTTGAGTTTTTGAGCGAACGCACTTTCGAAAATTTTGCCCATCGCGAGAGTAACTTCAGTACATCGAAACTCATCAGAAAAATCAAACTTTGCCCACTTGGGAATTTTATCATTCAAACCATTTTATTTTCGACAGATTGACTGAACTATAAAGTAATGTTTTTTTAACCAGTCATCACGCCTATTTTATGTATGGCAACATAGTCTAAGTATTAACTAGACAGGGCGCTAAATAATAATAATTACAAAGTAAGAGAGGGCGAGATGCAGGACGAAACTAATATCTTTTGTCTCTATTTGCGTATACGTTTTTTTTGCCTGACTACTACGCACGGCCTAGGCGTAATGGTCAGACAAAATTTCGCGCCAAAAACTACTGTTGAATTTTTGAGGAGATGCATAAGTAAATCAACATATATTTATTATTCTGAAGATTTTATATAATTTATAGTCGTGTTAAATTCAATGTTTTGTAACCTATATTATTGACATAAGTGACCACTAGGTGACATAAGGGTCCATACTGAACTTTGTACCTAAACTTTGTTATTAACATCTTGTACTGTATGGAAGCATGAATAAATGAAATGAAACATATTTATGAACTATTATCTATTTTCTATCACTTTTGTTAGTATTTTGCAGGTTTATAGGGTTAAATAAATAAAATAAATATTTAAGGGGGGCTCCCATACAAGAAACCTGTTTTTTTAGACGTTTTTCGCTCTATATTAATAATGGTAACATATTCACTTCAATAATAAATAATAAAATTAAAATAAAATAAATATTTAAGGGGGGCTCCCATACAGTACGGAACCCTCCGTGCGCGAGTCCGACTCGTACTTGGCCGATTGTCTAAATATGATAAAATCATAACAACGTATATATGTATAGCTATCTAAGTATGTATGTATCCGCAATTGAGGATTCTAGTCATACTTATCCATGTACATATAGTAAAAAGAATATAATATTATCCATGTAATTATTATCTATTTAGTAAAAAATAAAATACGAAAAAATGCTAAAACCCTATAAAATATAGATAGGATTGTACAGCATCAGAACTAAAAATTCTAACCTGAACCTAACACAAAGAGTTCGTCAAACTATGGACGGACCATTGAATTTTAAATGTCGCAGTCAATAGCGAAAACTCGACAAAAGCTATACCGCCCGACAAACAATGACGACACGCCAGCGACATGGCATATTTCTCTAAAAAAAAAGACTAAAACTCTTTATTTGCGAAATATTCGACTAGTTTTTTGGCAAACTCATAACTTTGTGTGTGTTGCTATCGCTGAATACTAGCGTGGGCTAGCGTTGTTTGCTCAATACTTCAACCCGAAAATCTATCATTTTATACTGGAAAACAGATGCCCGTTACTTACAAAGTTACAAATAATAGAGAAAAATAAAATAATTTTTGAAATCGGCCTTAGGGTTCCTTTTTAGGGTTCCGTACCCTAAGAGTAAAAACGGGACCCTATTACTAAGACTCCACTGTCCGTCTGTCAGTCTGTCACCAGGCTGTATCTCATGAACCGTTATAGCTAGAAAGCTGAAATTTTCACAGATGATGTATTTCATGTTGTCGCTATAACAACAAATACCAAAAAACAAAATAAAACAAATATTTGGGGCTCCAATACAACAAACCTGAATTTTTAGACATTTTTCGCTCGATATTAATAACGGTAACAGATAGACGCTTGAAATATTCACAGAATATTTAATTGTAAATTTACTTTAATGATTAATTATTAAATTAAAATAAAATAAATATTTAAGGGGGGCTCCCATACAGTGGGTGGAGGAACTCTTGGTGCGCGAGTTCGACTCGCACTTGGCCGATTTTTAATAGTCCACTGCAGGACGTAGGCCTACCTACGAAGGGTGATATAACGGTTCAGATACTAGTGGTTGATAAATGCTTCACAGGGTTTTTATAAATTCAATGCCTACATAGGCAATATAGGCATAGGCAATGAGTACATACTCAAACTTGCAAATATGCAAGCGGCCGGTTGTAAAACTGAATATCAAAACGTCTGGCCACCGTGGCGGTGAACGTCCTATGACCTACGCTGTCTTCTTATTTAAATTAGACCAGGGCTTAAACTATGGGTCGCAACCTACTAGTGGGACGTGAGCAAAAACGGAGTGAGCCATCACATTAAAACTAAATACCGAATAAATTATTAGCAAAAAAATCGCACCACAGACTTCCACCGTGAACAGAATTCGAATAGTTTGCACGAATCCATGTGATGTACATTACTGATGATTTATCAAAAACGGCTTTGCCGATTTCAATAATATTTAAATGGAACCTCCTCGGAAGTATACTTAGATACTCTTTCGGAGTGTATCCCATCTGGCCCGGTGACTTGGCCCGGCGCCGGGCCACATGGGAAAAAAAATTTTAACTGGCCCGGTGATATATTTACTGGGCCAGATGACACAAATCAAGTGCTTTAAAAAGATTTTTTAAATCGGTTCACAATTATTGGCGAAAATATCGATGAACATACACAAAAAATGTACATACAGACGAACATACTCAACTCACTCAACAACTCGAATAGATGTCGATGTCAAAACTGTAATCGAAGCAAAACATAGGAAACAAATATCATAACTTTCGATCTAGTTCATTGAAATAGTACATTGTTCACCGAGAGGAGAAAGTGACCGATTACCGTCGAGGGTGTCGTTTGAAGCCCGAGCCGTAGGCGAGGGCTTTAAAACACCCGAGATCGGGACTCGCACTTTCTCTCGAGTGATACATAGTGCTTTATACTACACCTACGAGGAAAATAAAAAACTAAATCTTTACTAATTGAAATTTATATTGAAATTGTTGCAGTTAGTGAAGCTGTAACACTTGAAAATGGCGCCAATGGCGTCTGCAATTTTCACATGTTCTTTTTTCAAATTGTTTGACACCATCCAACACACAGCTAGTGGCCAGTGTCATTTTGCGAACTTGGAGATAAAAACTTACTGTAAAAACTTTTTGGCTTTTGATATTTAGGTTACCAGCGCATAGTCTTACCCAAAATTAAAAAAGAAAAACCACGTAAGAAATAGATTTTCATACACTTTTCTCTCCCGCTCAGATGCGTTTTCTCCCCGCATATTTGTTCGATATGCAATGACGTACTTTCTACCGTAAATTTGATAAAGTATCAAGGTACTTTCCGAGCAGGTGTAGTATAAAGTAATTTTTTCACATTGGTAACGGTTAAACATAGAAGTGGGTCCCGAGTTTGTAGACTTGTTTCAGATGGGTCGTAGCCCAGACAATTTTGGGGAATAACTGAATTAGAGAATCTTTACAGCAGCCCTTTTACCAGTTTAAAGTGTGGCAAGAAAAAAAATATTATTTTCCCGTCAACAGATACTTAATCTAGTAAAACAGAAGCCAATAACTCAGTCTGTAAGTCAGTCCGCCCTAAAGGACAAAGGTCGGAGACGGTCAGGTTGCCTCAACTCTGAACTTTGGAGGTTGCCTACGCCATTACTATATGTTTTGAAGGGTACATCTACGTAGTCACTAATACCTGAAGGTTGCAGCTGATACAAAGCTCTTCATCCATCTGTACT
This sequence comes from Hypomecis atomaria, assembly GCA_964007245.1. NCBI lineage: Eukaryota > Metazoa > Arthropoda > Insecta > Lepidoptera > Geometridae > Hypomecis > Hypomecis atomaria. Next base: position 4,270,700 of record OZ023306.1, read on the forward strand.
GAACCAGCCTTTTTAGGGTTCCGTACCCAAAGGGTAAAAACGGGACCCTATTACTAAGACTTCGATGTCCGTCTGTCTGTCTGTCACCAGGCTGTATCTCATGAACCGTGATAGCTCGGCAGCTGACATTTTCACAGATGGTGTATTTCTGTTGCCGCTATAACAACAAATACTAAAAATTGATTAAAATAAATATTTAAGGGGGGCTCCATACAACAAACGTGATTTTAGGAGTTTTTTTGCTCCCTTTTAATAACGGCAAGAGGAATGGGGCTTCCGTATGGTACGGGACCCTTTGTGCGCGAGTTCGACTCGCACTTGGCCGATTTTAATAGTCCACTGCAGGACGTTCTCCTACCCACGAAGAGCTATTGGGACATATCCACTACGCTGGCCCAGTGGGGGTTGGTGCAGGTTGTCTCACGATGTTTTCCTTCACCGAAAAGCCAGTGGTTTGAAAGTCCGTACATAAATTAAAAGTAACTCATTGGTACGGGTTTGAGTCGAAATCGGTCACGCCGTTTAAGCTGTGTGAGGTAAAATAGAAACTGACAATCTATACCAATATTACGAGTATAAAGAGGAAAGATTTGATTGTTTGTTTGCATTGAATAGGCTCCAAAACTACTGAACCGATTTAAAAATGCTATACTTATTATATTTAAAAAAAAAATTTGGGATCATTACTAAAACTCCCATACCTACATTACGTGGTAGGTATATATATATTTTTTATATAGGCACAATATTTATAAAATCTGTCTTCTTTAGCAAATCATACCCGGGCAAAGCCGGGTTGCGGGCAGCTAATCATACATATTTAAAAAAAAACATCAATCTCAGTTTTTAGGCAATTGTGTATACTAATAAAATAAAACTTTTAGTTTCTAGTTCGCTAAACTTGCCTTCAGATCCAAACGATTGTAGAACACCTGAAACAAAAAAAAATGGAAAACGTTAGAGCCATAGGTAAATGACTGCCAAAACCACTTGTCACGATATTTTAATCAGAAGTCCCAAAATTTCTATGGCAATGGGATCATGTCCCTACCTACAAGATGGCAAAAAGTTATCGAACAAAATGGTACCTACATACTTTAGTTAAATGTAAATAAATTATATTAAAAAATGTTTTGAATTTTCTTAAAAAATGCGAAGAAGCTTTTTCCCCAACCTAATATGAAAATAGCACATTTTTAATTTAATCATAATAACTATTACAAATTAAAAATTTAACAAACCCTCGACACATTGACAACCATTTTGGGCACATTTGTAGAATTTTGGTTCTTCCATCCCCACTTTAACCCACCATAACTCTTAAACGGCTCAATCGATTTTTATAAAACATAGCTAAGAACACTCTCGATTAAGTCTCCTTTCATCCAAAAAAAACTAAACTGAAATCGGTTCAGTGGTTCGGGCGCTATGATGCCACAGACAGACACACAGACAGACAAACAGACACGTCAAACTTATAACACCCCTCTTTTGCGTCGGGGGTTAAAAATAGGGCCTGCATGATTATCATGCATTTAGACCCTATTTTTATGATTAAACTAAAAATGTGCAATTTTCATATTTATTCCTAAACTAGCAGCGCCCCGCGGTTTTACCCGCGTTGTGCCCGTTCCCGTGGGAATTTCGGGAATTTTTATACATATAAACCTTCCTCTTGAATCACTCTATCCATTAAAAAAACCGCATCAAAATCCGTTGCGTAGTTTTAAAGATTTAAGCATACAGACAAACAAATAAACAAACAAATAAACAAACGAAAATAGCGACTTTATTTTATACTATGTAAGGACTATGTAAGGATAAGGATAGTCTGAATTTTAAAGTGAGCTAATCATAACAATCTTGAAAGAACTTCGTTCCCGCAAACTGAAACAGGTTTTAGATTATTTTTACGATGTGTATTTTTTCGGTTTACGAGGAGAAATGTAAAATAAACCTTTTCTTTCTTCCCTAAGGTTTTCCTAAGGGTCAACAAATTAGTTACCGATTTCTTACAATTTTTGGGATTTATACGAAACCCTCGGTGGGCAAGTCTGACTCGCACTTGTCGGGAGATGCTCGCTCGCTTTCAAGTTTCCATGAAATATGTAAAATCAGGGAAACTCGGGGGCCGGGAATCTTTCTTCTATTTTGAATCGCTTCCTTATCCTTACATAGTGTAAAATAAAGTCGCTATTTTTGTCTGTTTGTTTGTCTGTATGCTTAAATCTTTAAAACTACGCAACGGATTTTGATGCGGTTTTTTTTAATGGATAGAGTGATTCAAGAGGAAGGTTTATATGCATAATACACCTGTGCGAAGCCGGGGCGGGTCGTCTAGTAACATATAAATCTAACTCGTCTTTTGGTACCATTAGCCCAGATACCACTAGAGAATCTGCAAATTTGTCAAAACTGCCGGCGGTGGAGTGGCGCCACCGTAACGAGTTACCAACTACAAGAGCTGGTTTCGGTTCACACGACACAGTGTAGTAGCTAACAGTGACTTTATTTTATAATCAACTAGCGACCCGCCGCGGCTTCGCACATGTGTATGATACATATAAATCTTTCTATTGAATCACTATTTATTTAAAAAATCGCATCAAAATCCGTTGCGTAGTTTTAAAGATATAAGCATACATGGGGACAGACAGCGGGAAGCGACTTTGTTTTATACTATGTATGTATAGGTAGTGATATAACTATGAAATTGAATCAGGGCATTATTATTGAACTTCGCACGGCTCGGTCGTATACGGAACTTGTTTGGAGTATTGGCAACTTCCATAGATAACATAGACAACAGAGATTCCCTACAATCTGTCAAAGTTCCGAATACGTTTCTCAGGCGTTCGAAGTTGAAAAATAGAGCCCCAGGGATGCGTTTTTGAACTTACGAACGCATTGAACTTAAACTTTAACATTTAAAATTATTCATTTTACGCAAAAGCTTAGTACTGATAACTTTGATCACTTTTGCCATATTTGATTTGTTGTTCTTTTTTTATAACGTTCTATTTCACGATATCCTCCTTTGCATTTACAGTTTCTTTTAAAATAGCTGTGTCCAGTACTAGGACGTGTCCAGTACTAAGTGGTGCGTGAAATGGATAATTTTAAATAAATTTCGTAAGTCGTGCGTAAAGTTTCGTATACGTCCCTACGCCGTCGAAAGTCAAAAATAGAGGCTCTTGCATCTCTGTGGGTTCCGCCTACACGCACCTACCTAAATCGTGAGTTTACGTACTGCCGGATCAGTATACAGCAGTTTTAATGCTTGAAACTGGTCGAGAGCGATTCGTTAGCGCGACCACAGCGTTTTAATTGCGTTACATATTAAATACTAGTTGGAGTGTGTGGCGAACCTTAAATATCCAACTTTTAGTTGGAGTGTGTGGTCGACATTAAATATCCAACTTTTAGTTGGAGTGTGTGTCGGACTGTTAAAACTTTTTTTTTTAAATTCTGAATAGGTTTGCGTTTGACCACATACTGCCTGATGTTAAGCAGATAAGCGGTCTAGGTTGTAGCACGCTTACCTAGAAGATACCTATTTACTCGGGATTTGAAGACGCCCACATTGTACTTTGGCGGGAAGACAGACCCAGGCAAAGCGTTCCACATTCTGGCTGTTCGTATGAGGAATGAGGATTCGAATCGCTTGGTTCTAACGCGCGGAATGTCCACCATAAAAGGGTGGCGCTTTGGTCGCGTCTGTCTAGCCGTACGATAGAAGAAAGGGGCAGGTGGGACCAGATTGTGCAACTCCTGGGCGCACTCTCCGAAGTGAATCCGGTAAAAGGTTGATAAACACGCTACCTTACGTTGATGCTCGAGACTTTGCAGCTGCGACATAGTCAAGGTGTCGTTGTCAATCAGCCTCCTGGCTCGCCTCTCAATCGACTCCAGAGCCTCCAGTTGATATTTGGCAGAGCCATCCCAAAGGTGAGAACAGTATTCGATGCACGACCTGACTTGAGCTTTATACAGACTAAGCAGTTGCTCAGGTGTGAAATGCCGCCTCACCTCAGAGAGAACACCAAGTTTTTTGGAAGCTAATTGGGCCTTTGACTCTATGTAAGAGCCAAAGTTAAGAGTCGATGAGAGTGAAACGCCTAATAGTTCCAAGCTGTCAGTTACCGGAACGGAGACACCGCGGAAAGCGGGAGACAATTGGAAGGGTCTCTTTTTGGCCGAAAACAGACAGGCTTGAATTTTCGTGGCATTAAATTTGACCAGGTTAGCATCACCCCAGTCAGAAACCGCCTCCAGACTCAAGTTGAGCCGCTCGACCATAGCCTCTCTGTGTGACTCGATCTGTGGCCCGCTGGTTCTTGCATCGGATGTGTAGCTCTCCACGACTGTACTGTCGTCTGCGTACCCAAAGATTCCGGGCTTTAGCAGATCGTTGATATGCAGTAGGAAGAGGGTCGCAGAGAGCACTGACCCCTGAGGAACCCCGGCATTGATAGCCATATGATCTGACGAGCAGCCATCTACAACCACTCGTATCGACTGATTCCTCAAGAAATCTGATATCCATGCGCAGAAATCAGCAGGCAGGCCGTAAGATGGAAGCTTGCCAATTAGGCTCTTCTAAACTTTTTTGATTCGTGTGAGATCGTGGTGTTATTAATTTAGGAGTTATTTTAAATGTATTTTGGGCTCGACTTTAATGTCACCACTTATCTAGCTAAGCCAACACTACAAAAGTTAAAATCTCCAAAAACTAAACATTGGGCCTATTACTAAAGTAAAGGACACGTCTACAAAATGTATGGAGGCTGGTACAATAAAAATCAAAAAATCTAACCACAACATGCGTTACACCTCGAAAAAGTACTTTTTTCCTAAGTGTATTACACCATTTAAAATCAAAAAAGAGCACTTCGATTTTTTTTAAATTAATTTTGAATTTCTTAGGATTAATAAATATAGGTATTTGACAGAATAAGTAGACCACTTCTGGCAACTCTGATCAAGCAACCTTGACATAGCTAAAATAAAAGATATTTTATGTACATATTTGATCCAATTCTTAATGATTTGTTTGAAATGTTGCCATAATATGACATAAATATGTATGAATCAGGTAATAATGTAAGTAAAAGAACGATAAAAGCACATTAATGCGGCTGAAACAGAAAAAAATGCGAGCAATTTCCATTTTCTATACAATTAATTTTTATCATTTAAATAAATGGAGGGATGAAAAATTATAAATTAAATATTTTTGAGAAGCCCATATAGCAAGCTTTCAAACGATGCATATTTCATCTTGGTTAGATTTTTCTCTGAATAATATACCATTTGTGAGCGTCTCTTTTAGACCTTTATACCTAGGAGCAATTCTTAGTCTTCACTACATATCGTACTTAAAGCATAATTGTCTTTTCTGTATGTCTGTCAGTGTAACATAGACACACAGACTTAGATCTTATAAACAACATAACACATTGCTTTGTGGTTTTCAATATCTTTTAAAACTATTTTTGGAAGGTTTAAACTCTATCTATAGCTATAATTCAATCGTAGCCGGACGAAACCGAAACAGGCACCTAGTGTAAGTATAAACTTCACAAAGTTCCACCTAAACTACTATTTTCAAAATAAGTTCAAATTGTATGAACATAAAAATTAAAGTGTGTTTATGCTAAGGAGGGCAGAACATAAGTACTTCTGTCCCGCACCCTCCCCCTAAAATAGCAGACTAGCCCGTAACCTACAAAACCTACAAAAATAACCCCAGGTAATGTTTTCGCGATCACATTGTTCCCTTCCACGCTGACACGACGTCAAAATAAAAATATTCAAATACAAAAAGCATGGCAACCCAAAAAAAAAAAAGAAAATTCTTTGCAAGCCAATTCAAACGTTAATACCCTAATTTTTAAAGTCGAATTTTGTCTAACCGCTTAATATTTTCTCGTGCGGTTCAAAACATAAGCGATAGGTAGGTTTTTCTGAAAATAAATATAAAATACTTGCAAGCCAATTTAAACTTTAAGGCCTCAAATTTAAGGGCGATTTTTTGTCAAAACGTTTTAAATTATATGATTCATAACAAGTGATGAGTCCATTAAAAAGAATTATAAAAATACTCGCAGGTCAATTCAAACCGTATCTATTTTACTTCTAAGTCGATTTTTGTGTTACCGTTTATAATTTTCTAGGGTAGGGTTTAAAAGATAAGCGATGAGCCCACTTTAGGGTTCCTAGAAGTTTGAATGGAACGGTTTATCGTTCAATTTCCCGTAGATACACGGATGGTGGTTCCGTGATGACACTTGACAGATCTTTAATTTTTTATTAAGTTGATAATGCGCGGTCCCGGTAGTTTTATGACTGAAGGATCATCTATAAATTACATTGAGGGGTTTTTAACCGACTTCAAAAAGAAGGTTATCATTTGTACTTTTTTGTATGTATGTTACGCCATTCCTCTGCCATTTATGAACAGATTTTGAACTTTTTTGTTTGGTTGATCATACCTACTTCAGAGGTGGTCCCATTTAAATTTTATCGAAATCGGCTGAGCTATTAGAGATAGGAAAAATTAAGCAGAATTTATTTTTATTTTTATTGGGAACCTTACAGCTATGTTACGGAAAAATATGTGTTGACGGCCAATTACAGGGTTCCACAAGTAAGTTGAAATGTAAGTTGATCGAGTAGACTGAAAAATAAATAAGTAAATAAATAGCTGTGAATGCACAAGCTGCAATCACCAACCCAGCTCCGAGCGCGCTGCCGCGCGTCCAGAGGCAGGCGATCGACCGCCGCCCGCGAAATCACAGCCATTCAAAAAATGCGCTCGAAAGCAATCGTTTCACACGTGCCACGGACGTATTAAATACGTCAACATCGTAATTGGATGCCACTTTGTTGAAACTCCGGCTTGCTCTTATCAGATAAGTGTTCTGCCTATAATTAGTGATTGCTGCCAGGACAAGAAGTGAGCACGGTCTCCTGGTTGAATTAATCGGAACTTTTAGACCTATGCGCTCCAGCAGCTCAGGGCAGTCAACTGCGCCATTACATATCTTTAATAAATATACGAATCATAGTCCAATTGCGTTTTCCGCTTCAACCTTCAGCTTAAAACAAGGGGCGCCGGGTGAAGTCGAAAATATGTCGGGTTTATAGCAGCACGCCCCTGTTGCAACGGGAGGCAGGGCACCTCGCCTCATTTCTATACATCGATTTATTCAAAGCTAGCGACAACAGTCTGATTTTTTTTACGAGAATGGAGAATGAATCTTCTACTATGTGGTGTTTGAACCAACTTCCAAAAAGGAGGAGGTACTATCATAATATGTTCGTCTATATGTTTTTTTAATCCTCCAACCCGCACTGGACCAGCGTGGATAGATATGGCCCAACAAAGACACTTGAAACTGTCTTTGTGGCCCAATCATTGTAACGATTCTTACACCCTTTCGTGTAGTTGGGTAAGCCGGCCGCGTCATAACGGTCGCGCGGTTTAGCCAATTATGAAGCGAGTAACAGACGCGGGAGCGGGGATCGTTTCGCGACAAACCGCCGCCTCCGAGCTGCCGCCGGCCGCCGCGCCAGTGCTCGTGGCAAACGGTTTCTGCTCACACGCACTGCACGCTCCTACAGCAAAAATCTATTTTTATAGAAACATTCGATATCTATTTATCGAAATAACTTGTGCATTTATTTTACCCCGTATTGGGTGAGTGTTTCAACTTATTATTATCATTGTAGCTGAACTTACAAGCATGACGTGAGTACATTCAAATACACTCGGTGATTCGTAATAACGGCAGTTATTACAACATTCTATCCTTCTAATTTCTACTTATTTTGTCATAGCAAAACTTTAATAATTTAACGCGTCCCGCGCGAGTTGTATTTGAGTGTACCTAGACAGTTTAATCATCTTTTATTTTACTTTTTCTACATAACTACCTACTTGTCTTTTTATTTTTTCAAATTATATTGTGCTTTAATTATTGAATTTATGTTGTACAAATTTGACTGCCTCATCTTAGATGCTATTAATAGCAGTAGATATCACTCGGTACTTGCTTTCGCTTGCGCAACTTGGCCGGATGTCGCAGTCAAATTGAAATATGGGCAGTTTCTAAGACTGCGAAACCTGAATTCCAGGGTTCTTTCTGCACGGCTAGTGCCGACTAATTGGCGCTCCTGCTGCTACCGCTGCTACCGCTGCTGCCGCTCCTTACCCGTTCCGGAGACCCTGCCCTCCGAAGACCTGGGACACTACCCGTGCCGACGACCTACACTTGACGCTCTGCCTGCGCTCCGGCCGCCGCGGACTACACGCAGCATATCAAGGCCAGTGTATCGGACTGTCGCGCAACGCAAATCATGTCATTTTAGTACTTACCCCGACCCTAAATTCTAACTTAAACCTAAATTCTAAATTACCCTCTTTTATTCTTTTTTTCTCGTTGTTCTTTTTTCCTTTTGATAAAATAAACTTTGTTAACACTTAATAGTTTTTTAATTCTCAACCTTATAACTAAAAGTGTTACATCATCTTTCGTGGGTAAGCCTACGTCGTGCAGTTGACTACTGGTACAGGAAGTTTCTCCATTCCATTGTCCTCTATCATCAGGAATCAAGAGTGCGGATCTGATCGGATCGACGACCGCGCTGCGAAGTTCGGCTTCGCTTTTTCTCCGGCTCGCGCCAGTTACTCACGCCACGAGAGCGAGCTAGAGGAAAAGCGAAGCCGAACGTCAGAGCGGTTACACAATAAGGTCCCTGGTACCTTATTTACAAAAAACATACCTACAGTGGAGTTGAGAACTTCCTTTTTTGAAGTTGCTTAAAAGGTAGTGACAGGAACTAGGTAGTTAAGAAGGCTTGAACACAACTTGAACATGAAAAAAATGAATGAAAAAAGACGAAAACTTCCTTAGTCATTTGCGTAAATAACTATGGTAGGTATATGGTATGGGTAAAGTTGGACGTCCGACAGAAAATGAAGTGATCACATGTTTAAGCTTCTATTTTTCTGTATGTTATACTCAGGCGCGGATCCAGGGGGGTCACAGGGGCCATGACATAACTTCTCCCTGGGCCCATGTCAGCCTTTCTACTAACTTTCTTTTCACTTAAAATCGACTATTTGTTGAAAAATATATGGAAAAATTTTCGCGCTTGCTTCGCTCGCGCTATTCAAATGTTCAGTGCTTTTCTTTCCTCACAACTGATGTCACTTTCAAATCTGACTTTTACTGACAAAGCATCGAAAATATTTCGAGCTCACTACTTTAGCGCTCAAAAGGCGCGGATCCAACGGTGGGTCATAGGACCAGTCGGTCTTTTACCAGGCGATAGTTTTTCCTTAGATCGACTTCATACATTTGAATTTTCTTGCTTGCTATTTGCTTTTGAAAAATGTTCGTGTTCGCTGCGTTCGCGCTTAAGAGCAGTACACTGCTCTCTTTTGCTCATTACTATTTACGTTACTGAAATCAACATAAAATATTTGCTGCTATGCTCATATACCTTTTGGAATTATTGTAAAAGCTTACAAATTTTCGCGCTCTATACATACACGCATTATTTGTAGCAGTCAGTAGAGTGCTCTCCTTTGCTCTATATCTATTTTGAAGTTACTGAAAACACAAACCTATTTTTTTTTGTGCTCAATGCGCTCGCGCTTAATAGCGCTACAATGGACTAATTTTCTTTTATTTCTTTTGAAAAGGTTGTAAAAACTGTCAAATTTTTGCGGTCTGTCCATACACGCATTATAGGAGTAGAGTGCTCTCCTTTGCTATAAATCAATTTTGAAGTTACTGGAAAAACAAAATGGATTTTTCGGGCTCGCTGCGCTCGCGCTTTATGACACTGTGGTGGCCTGCCTTTTTCACACTTCTTTTGAAATTACTGAATAACAGTCCAGAACAACAAATAAAAACCAGAACAACAAAACAAGTCCAGAACAACAAAACATGTTCTTTTACTGTGGGGCTTATGAATAAACTCAAGATAGCATAACATGCTAAGAGCTATATTGGAAATCCATATGGGAGGCCAATGTCCAGCAGTAGACGCCCTACACCTGACCGATGGACAGAAACTTTGAAAACCACTGTTTAGTTAATTAGTTAGAAAGAATGCTTTATTTATGAAATGCCAAATATTTGTGGAGAGCCATTTTTTGCCCCTTACAACTCAGGTAGTTTGCCCTGATGGACATAAATTAATTATACAATAGGAATCTCATTTGGATTCAGAAGGAAATTATTTATAATTATGGGGGATATTGATGACTTTGTAGGATTGTATATTTTTTAGGGTTCTGTATAGTCATGTATAGTGTACAAATACAAAAAAGTTTCCAAGTTATGTTATAATTTTAACTATATTTGAATATCCTAACTAGTTGCTGAATTTAAAACAATCGATTGTATTAGCTATTATTTTTAATTTTGATAGGTATTATATATTATAGATATTTTGTATTCAATTGTAAAGTAGATAGCTATTATTTTAATCATTGTTTAAATTCGTTGCTACGTATTATGTATTGTGAAATGACAAGATATATTTTGCGGTACTTTATATTATTGTACAAACTGTTGTATATATAATTTTAGTATTAAGCTCAATACATCAATAAACGATTCTAATTCTAATTCTATTTGTTATTTTTATTTTATGTAATTTTACAGGATTTTTAAAGTTATTGAATTTGTAATGGATTGTAGGATTTTAATTGTAATTGGATTTTTAATGAGAAAATATTTTTAAAATAGAGCCATTTAATAATGCAATTTTTTATATTTGCTTGTTTATTTATTAGTTTGTAGGTATAACATTTGGAACAGAAAAACAGCTTAAACAATTTTGGAGAAATTTTGATTTTGGATAAGGTTTTTTAAAAGTTTCTATTTAGGTATAGGTAATATTTCTGAGACCTGGTCGCCAATCTAGTGATCTAGTGAACCAATGAAACCTATAAAATAGAGACTACTGTTAAAATAGTTAGGTTGGTACTTCAATGAACTTCAAAGATCCATTGAGAGCTTGCTAAGGTTGCGTATGGTAGATAGGTATAATTCAAGATATATTCAATTAACAATTACAATACAATTAAGGTATATCACATAGAATAATAAGAATCTTTCCTTTTAAACGCTTAGTAATACTTACATAGATCCAACTCAATATAGGGGATGTTTGATGATATTTTTAAATAATCACTACATAGTATAAAGCAAAGTCGCTACGCGTTGTCTGTCTGTCCCAATGTATGCCTAAATCTTTAAAACTATGCAAAGGATTTTAATGCAGTTTTTTTTAATAGATGGTGTGATTCAAGGAAAAGTTTTATATAATACAGCAGTGGAAGCCGGGGCGGGTCGCTAGTTAGGTATAGAAGGCTTTTTGTTTATTTTCAGTTAAGTAAGTTTACGATTTAATCCGTATGGCGAGAGTAAGTACCTGAAACACGTAATCCTAACGAGTTCACATTTCAAAAAGAATACCTTCGTAATTGAATTACTTAATATTACAATAAATATACAGAACTTCTTCGATATAACATCTCTGGAAGATGTACTTATTCCTGTATAACATCAAAACTGTCTCTGCGTTCTATTTGCGAGATCAAAGCTGCACCGGTTCGCGGAACATGCAGCAAATTACATTATCCTAACATATTTACATTAATAACATCCAGAATGGCAGTAAAAGACCTAAAAATAGCCGCGGTAGGGCTCAAAGGATGCGCTTACCGGACAAAAGTAGCAGGAGAATGCACCGACATACGCACATTTTTCACTATTTATCACATAAAATCACTGGAAACTTGACTCGAACAACAAGTTTATGCTATTTCACGTCCATTTTTTGCAAATTGGAAGACTTATTGGAAGGTATACGGTTTGTAGTTTGGGATAAACGCGTTGTAAACAAATCGTGGGACGACCGAGCGCGGCGGCAGGCGGCAAACGATGAAAAGATAGGCAAACGAACTAGCGGTTGCCGTCAAAAGCTTGGTTTCACAGACAGCACACGAATACAAAATTCGCTACACAGACAGCACACAAGTACACTTTCATGGAATCCAGACTCAGAATAAGGAAAAACAGAATCCAGACAGTTGCTAACTTCACGATATATTTGACAGTTCGTTCACACCGGTTCTGTTCAAAAACAACTCAAGTTTTGTTCCAAATGTATTAATGAAATGTAGCATGATTATTTTGAACGAAATGGACAGGTTTATAGTTTCGCTACTTATCAAAAGATGTCGCTACTTAAAATAGCCTAGAACACAATGTGTTCTACAATGTGCCTATGTCGTAGTATTATTATATATTCTTTGCTATGTCATAGGCCTAGAATTAGTTATGCTTTGCTAGCTGTACCTCAATAGATGTCGCTAAAAAACAAGATACTATTCTAATTGTTTTTTTCCAATATAAAAATAATAAAAAATACACATAGAACCTCTTTTATTTGGAAGTTGGTTAAAAATGAATATTTATGGTAATTTTCTTTAGCTTTATTTTCAGAAATATTGTTTTCAGTGCTTACATAATTAGCAAAATAGTGGTATCAATAATAAAACACCAGATAAATTAGACATTCTTTTTATTGCTAAAATAATATTTGGCAAAAGTCTGTGCCACAATGAGAGGAAACACTAAAGTTGCATCTGCATACAGCTTTACCGGGTTGGCATTTGGTCTGATCTTTCCCCATGAGACCGCTTCATCAGGCCTAGCTCCTGCATCGCTCCCGTCAAACTCACTCGATGTGTTGACATATACAGCAAAATCAGCACCATTTCTCATAAGATTCGCATTACAAATGTGATGTTTAATCACCCCTCCACCTAAAATAATCATCCCTGTATTGTTAGCTTTAACAGCCATAGTATTCAACCTCCTTAGATCGCTCAGGATGTCAATAATAAGGCCTGGCCGTTTATAAGAGTGGAAATACATCATATCTCCTAAAGATCCATCAGTTAACGCCGGACTGAATATGGGAATATTGTTTTTCCAAGCCCAGTAGCACACTGAGCTCTCGTCATTGATTTTTTCGCCTAATCTAGCTATGATTTTTGAAGGAGTCCACACAGTTCCGTGTTGCAGCTGTTCATCCAGCATTTCATCGAGATGTGGGGTGACCCACTCTTCGAACTTGCAATAATTATCATTTGGTACTAAGAGATTTCCAATCCTGTTGATACCACGAGTTCGTAGCATTTTGCCGCTCAAGTGGAAGTCTCCGATGTAAGTAGGAGCGAGGCATTTAATGAAATCTTCTTCTACTCCACCAGCGGTAGTCACAATGCAGTCTACGAGTCTATTTTTGACTAAAAACCGTATTGTATCGCGTAGCCCTGAGGATATCATGTTGGAGGTGTATCCTAAGAATATCGTGCAGTTAGTTTTCTTCTTGATGAACACGTCTTCTTCGTAAGGGTCACCGTTTTCTTCCGTCAAGGGAACAGCTCGGGATTTGAGCATATTGTTGATTTCTTCGACTGCTCGGCCGAAGCTTGTTGCTTGGAAGCCAGAGTAGGCGTAGCTTTCCAGTATTTTATTGTAATCAGTCCCATTTTCCCAGTCAAATCCTGAAACAGTTGGTGTGTCTGCAGGTAGCTCTTGACTCGGTAGAAGAACAGCGTTCACAGCCATATTAGGCGCTAAAATAGCTGCCTTTTCAGTTGTAGGGATCTCCATCATGGACAGGCTTTGTTCATATTATGGTAAATTAATATTACGATTACGAATTATCGCTAAGAACAAGCTAAGAAAGTAAGAAGTAATCGACTCGACATTACTCGACAACACGATTTTTGTTTTTTTTTCCCCCGCAGTGCTACCAGTTTATTTTCATTTACCCTAGTCATAGGAGTATAATGGTACAAAACAACAAAAATGCTGTAAAGTGTAAAACACACTACAACATATTTCAATAATAGGTGCGTTTGTTAGATAGGGGATTTTAATATAATTTTCTATATCACTTAAAATAGTCGCTATGCTTCATTTATTGGTCTAAAACTATTTCTTTACCTTCTATTCTTATAAACAGACAAATCAAGACACCATATCCGCCATTGCTTGTTGTGTTTGTAATATTGTTTATCAATGTGTTATTCTGTAGTCAAAGTGATTGTGATCCTATCAACTATTCCCTAATAGTTGATAGGATAATATGAAATAACGATTACAAGATGTATTAAGGCCTAATTTCACCGAGCGACAAAAAATTGATGAAAAAAGTTGATCTTTATATGTTCTATTAATGATATCTATTGCGTGATAAAAATTTGCGCACTGAATAAAAGGTCTTGCTGTATTATAATGAACCACTACGTTTTTTAACACAGCTGTTCATAATTGGGAAATCTGTTGACTACACCTGAGCAACGATCTCGTTGCTCAGGTGACGCGTTTGTTAGATTAGGGTTAAAAGAGAGGCGTTTACTTTGTCTATTTTCTATCAAAATATTACTGTTAGGATGGAAATCTTACTTTAAACTAATGCAGCAACCCTGATTCTAACTTAATAACAAAGAAACTCTTCAATCTGATTCTTTAAATGTTTGTGAGGGTAGTTACCTAACTTGAGGTTTCTAAATTAGTAAAGGAAACAAGTAAGTAAGTATACTTTGTATATTTTTTATACTTCATGGTCCCTCGAGGGTACCACCATGTATTGCAATAATTATGCCACGTTCGCAAGGCCCTAGACGTTTTGAGAAGAAGTGGCAAGAAACTCAAGACGCCATCAGTGTAATCTTTTGATACAATGAACAATGATCAGTCACATAATTTAGATATTACACAAAGTACTTAACTTTAGCAACATGGCGACGTTCACTCGGCTTGGCTTCGAATATAAAAGTACCGACACTCAGCATAACTAGCTAAGCAAGACTAACGTTATTATCAGAATACCGGCAGAACACTAAGAGCTACTAAGAGATATTAAGAGACGAAGCCGCGCCAACAGACTGTTTTATCCTGATTTCACAAGCTCCCACCATGCCTTACCACCACTGCTCGATGTAAACATTACCAACAACCAATAGGGAACGAGCAAGATGGCGGGCACGGTGGTAGCCTCCATTTTACACAATTGTTGAACATAAAATCATCTTAAACTGTATTTCTTACTTATTAGAATTATTAGAACAATTATTGATACGTTTTAAGTCATCTATAACATTATGAAATCACAGTATTAAATAAATGGTGTATATAAACAACAATGGCCGACATTCGGACGTCATGATATTTCTCAGTTCCATTTAGCTACCAATAAGTCTTATATTACTTAATACATATTGTAATCGTTATTAAATATTATAATAACATTATTAATCTAACACGTTCTTGAGCTTCTCTCGTTTTTTTGACAGCTTTGAGCTATCAAAACTGTCAGAAAAGCGAGAGGGGTTCGGGAGCGTATCACTTCGGTGACGAGATCGGTTGACAGAATTGCCCCGCTAGATTATCGTTTTTATTTTCGATTTTTAAAAAACTTACTTGCATTACTTTTAGTCAATAAATAAGCAAAAATATTGCTTGCTGCAGTGTGACAATGAGAACTTCATACGAGAAGGTCTCACAGACAGCCTCGGACTGTGGCTGAGCCCTTAGTCATCAAGCAATCACAAATTGATTAAACAAACGGCTACCTTTTGATTTGTATTATTAGGTTTACAGAAGATAGAAAAAAAGTTCTTCTGTACTGTTTCTGTGCATAGGCCGTAATTTTTTTGCTGGATATCTACGGGATGCCATTAATAATTTCAAAAAGAAAAATGAAAACTTTACGTTGACTTTGTGAAAGTGATACTGACAACACAAGCTGTCAATTCGCGTGTTTTTTTTGTAAATGTCACTGTCAATATCATTATCATTTTGCACAGTGTGACCGTTCCTCGTAGATTTCCTACTGTTACAGTAGATTTTTGATGTAAATTTGGAAGTGCAGTAGTTTTTCAAAAAGTAGTAGATTTCAGTAGAATTCATTCTTAGAGGACTTCGAATTACATTTGGTGATTCCACAGAGCTAGTGAGCTAGTGGGTGATTCCAAAGGAATACTTTTTGCGATTTTGCGGGCTATGCGCTGTACATTTCAGCAGAAAAAGTAGTAAATAAGTGACGTCAGTAGATTTCTGTAGAAAAGTAGGTCCGCAATTCCATGAACATGAAAAAGAGTGGACTGCGTGTAAAATTCTTACAGTGCAATGAGGTTCAAAATTGATAAACTCCGTCTAGAGTGCAGTAGAATAAGGTTCAAAATTGTTAAACTCGGTAAATTCCACCTAAAACAATTTCGAACCCCAAATGGGGAAAGAAGAAAAAAAACAGTTTCGAAGTTTGAAGTCTGCAAAATTGCTATGGCCAATGTGACATTTCATCAGTAGTTTAAATGTCACTTGTTTCAAGTATCGCCGTTGATCACATAGCAGTTTCTATGCGTTTTCGACGCCAATTAACCAATCCTTTAGTTTAGTTTGTGCCACAAACTTTGTGGACCAATTGCTCGGTAGAGTAAGCTTTTTCTATGACCAATTGACGCCATGCCATCGTGCTGTATCTGATCGTGTCCGAGTACGATTTATATGTAGTATCCTTTAGTTTGTGATTTTTAGTAGGGCAGGGCATTTCTATTTCATTCATAATTCTAAGCGCAAATCGCATGTCAAATCAACGAATACTGTGTCAAACAGTCAAATGCAATCCAAATGTTTGAATTGAGGTTGTTTGATTGTTTTGTAATCGTTTTACTTTCAATGCAAAAAAAAACGTTGTCTCTATTTAATGATGAAATAATTAGTGCTACACATTACCAAATTCAACCAACGTTATGGAGCGAGTCAGTATTTGTACAATATGCTTGCGAACTAATAGGAAGCTCAAAAAAATTGATACAGTTCTGTCGGCATACCACAGTACAATAACCAATTTTTCTGTAAGTATTCTTTTGTCAATCTGTTGCTACCTTTATTGCATCAACTGCCTGGAAGAGTACAACCCTAGAACCCAGTCTACCTGGAGCTAATAACCTTTTGCTTCAGCCTTTCTTCCGAGTATTGTAGTATAATAAGTAGCCCTGAAAGTTACTAAGCAAAGCTTGTATGCTGCTGCTTGTATGTATATATAAGCTGCCAGACTGATATACTACATACAGGGTTACTGGTTATTGAACCTGTATACATATTTTTAAGTACATGCTGAGAAAATATTTTACCAATAGCAACCAGACAGAGCAAACACCGTGTATTCCTGATCGAAGCAAACACCAATGTTCATCACATAAATATTTGCCCTGGGTGGGAATCGAACCCACACCTCCTTGATCCAGTAGTTAGGGTCACTAACCACTGAGCTACCGAGGCAGTCACTGAGCCGAGGTAGTCAATCCGTTACCTACTATCATCATTATAATTTTCAGCCTATTGTCTTCTGCTGAGATGTCCACCAACATGGTAAACTGAGGACCTGACCAAGACTGCAGGAACACATGATCAGTTTTGAACAGGTTGACTGCCTCGGTGGCTCAGTGGTTAGTGACCCTAACTACTGGGTCAAAGAGGCGTGGGTTTGATCCCCACCCATGGCAAGTATTTATGTGGTGAAGATAGGTGTTTGCTCTATGTCTGGGTGTTATTTAGGTACTGTCTATGTATGTATTTAAAAATAATTATGCATATGTAGTATATCAGTCTCTGGCAGCCATATCACAAGCTTTGCTTAGTTTGGGGTCAGAGACCATGTGTAAGATGTCCCCTAATATTTATTACTAGACGACCCGCCCCGGCTTCGCACAGGTGTATTATACATATAAACCTTCCTCTTGAATCACTCTATCCATTAAAAAAAACCGCATCAAAATCCGTTGCGTAGTTTTAAAGATTTAAGCATACAGACAAACAAACAGACAAAAATAGCGACTTTATTTTATACTATGTAAGGATTTATTTATTTAAACTGATGACCTGATCATGACTGCAGGAACACACTATCCAGCATGTTTCTGCGGTCTTGATACTGATTTAAAACAGTATTATTAGAAATTCACAGGGAATTTGCTTATTTACAGCAGTAGATGTCCTACAGCTGACAGGGATGAAAATGAATTGCTTACTGCTGAGCATTGGTCTCATCACCCTTCGTGGGAAGGCCTATGTCATGCAGTGGACTATTACAAAGGCTGATACAGTATACAGTACAGAGCATTGGCCTCTCTTGAGCACCACACAAGTTGGCGGATGTGAAGTTGGCTACAAGCTGCGCAATAACCAATCAATGTCCAGCTTTATGTGAGCTTCAGTCAAGATTGGATATTGTGCAGCTTGTAGCTAACTTCACATCCACCAACTTGTATGTACCTATGGCGCGGCCTCTGCACACAAACTTTTGCGTTTATAATATTAGTATGATTCTGTACTACTACCCATTATATATGTTAACGGAAATGTATGAAATCTAGGAATTGTACACAAATCCTAGGAAATGTATACAATTCCGAAGCTATTTAGGAAATGTATAAAATATTGTTTCAATAACTATTTAATACATAGATATTCTGGGAAATGTGTACATTTCCTAGGAATTGTATGTAATTGCGATACCGTATTAGGAAATGTATAGAAATAATGCTTTCTGTAATAAAACACATTGTTAAAATCAGAATAATAATTTTTATTAAAGCACTCGTTGAGACAATCCGGTAACAATCATACCGAAAAATATAATATCTTCATATTATCTTACTAATTACAGCTTCACAAAATCAACTATCTATTAACTTTTAAAGTTATTTATCACAAAATCAACTTAAGGTGGTTGCTTGTGGTTAGCTAGGCACATCAGTGCCAATAGATGGCGCTGATGGTCTAATTTGACGTATTTAATTTTTTTATAATTGAAAATGTACATATTATTTCATTGTTGAATACGGCGCTCTGGCGTCGTGCACGAAGGCGCCGTTTCCGTTGTGCGAATCGGGAGTGGGCCGAGGAAACGGAGTCCTCGGGCGCTGGTAACGATTCGCCCTTATTGTGACAGCACAAACGGGGGTGCCACAGACTGCTGTTCTGAAGACTTTAACTATCTATGTTGACTTGAAGACAAAATGCAAAACTTGTTTAATCTTTTATTAGAGTTGTTGACGGTTCCAATAGTGGTCTTATATTAATCTTAATTCTAACTTATCCTACCAAGTGCGCTTGCGCAGGCCGGCGCCACGCCCCTCTCTGCGTGAGCATAACGAAAGGCACGGTTTTTAAATTAATCTTTACTAGGGACAGTAACGAGTGCGACTGAAATAGCGACAGTCGACCGCTACTGTGCCCTTCACTCCAGGTCGCGTGTGACTGAGAAGGCTTTAGTTTGACCCTCGGTCCACTCATTCACTCTCGTTTTTTTGTGCCAAACGTTAGCCACACCCAGTGTAATGGCCGCGAGTTTTGGTGTCATGGCTGCCATTTTTTGTACCAAATTTTGGCTACACCCACTCTAATGGCGGCATTTTTTGGGCTAAGGAGGAGGATCACTCTGGAAAATGACGGATCCGCACCACCAACACCAAATTTAATATTTTAATAATATTTACAATATTCTATATAAACAAAACATCTCGATTAACGAATTACAATAATAAAGATCACAATATTTCGATATTGTGTGAACGGATCCATCGCTAACATCCTCCCCCTGGTGCGCAGCAACAACTTCTGGGCTAGCGATGCCTGCTTCTTTCAATCGTAGCGCCTCGTGACCTGAAGCTCGCTGACTCGTCATTCCGCATCCTTGCCTCCGGTGGGGTTGGCAGGAACCAGCAGCACAATCTTCGAGCTCGGACGCTTCAGGATGCCTCCGGTGGTGCGCACTTCTACAACTCTTATGCGTCCGTCGGGTCCCGCATACGTGCGGATAACCTGTCCTCTGGGCCAAGTGTTCCTCGGAAGTGTTGAGTCCACTATGAGGACAGTGTCTCCACACTGGAGGTCTCGGGTTTCTTGGCCCCTTCTGTCGATCTTCCTCGGAATTAGAGTTGGGAGATATTCTTTCACCCAGCGGCTCCAGAAATGATCGGCTAGACGCTGAGATATCCTCCATGTTCTTCGACCCTGGATATCGCTGTCAGTGAAGGTGCCCAATCTCGGCGCGCCACACGACCTCCCGATGAGAAAATGGTTGGGCGTGAGTGCTTCTTCTCCGTCGTCGATGGGTTCTACCAGAGGTCTCGAATTTACAATGTGCTCTGCCTCTAGTAAAAGCGTATGAAGAACCTCTTCTTTAGGGTAACGCTCACGTAGAGTCACTGCCAACGCTGTCTTGATAGAGCGTACCAGACGTTCCCATGCTCCTCCCATGTTCGGAGCCCCCGGTGGTATAAACTTCCATTGGACTCCCAGATGCTCTGCCTGGGTAATGACATCGTCCTTCTTCATCTCTCTAAAGGCTTCTTGGAGTTCTTTATTGGCTTTAACAAAATTCGTACCGTTGTCACTGAAGATTCCCTTCGGCATCCCCCTTCTGGCTGCCATTCTTCGAAGCGCTAAGATCATAGAATCTGCAGTAAGTGACGATGCTAGTTCGACGCAGACGGCTCTGGTAGAGAGACAGGTAAACAAAGCCCCCCATCTCTTTTCGTGTCTTCTGCCCACCGTTACTGTCATAGGCCCAAAGAAATCCGCCCCGATGTAGGTGAACGGCGGCTCTCCATATTTCAATCTTTCTTTGGGCAGATCTCCGGTCGGTGGACTTAGAGGGTTCTTTCTGTACACCCGACACCACTGGCAGCGATGGGTGGCAGAACGTAGCGCAGATCGAAGTCCTATTATCCAATACCGCTGCCTTAACTCATTGATCACAGTGGCGTGGTTGCTGTGGTTAAAGATGTTGTGGTAATGCTCGATGAGAAGCTTCGTGACGTGATGCTTGCCATCTAACACCACAGGTCGTCTGAAGTTCTTCTCGAAACTTGTAGCGACATCAATCCTCCCTTGAATGCGAAATACGCCATCGTCTTCTTCTAGTGCGAGTTTTCTCAGCTTGCTAGCTCGATTCAAAGGTTTCTTTCTCTGGATACAAGTGATGTCTTCTCCGAAGCTGTCGCGTTGACTTCTCATCAGTAAAATCTTTTCAGCTCTCTCTAAATGCGACGATTCAAGATGTAAGTATCTCCGACCTTCAATCTTCGTCTTGGTAGATTTGACCATCGTTTTCTTTCTTTTCGGCCCATTCTTCCATTCCGGGTCATTTTCACGTTTTCTTGTAGCGTTCACAAGATTTTTGCTTCTTCTGCATAAGTCAACGAATTGAAGTACTCGTGCTGTTGCTCTCAATAGTCGGTTCCATCGTGAAAAGTTTTCTGGATTTGGAGTTGGATAAGCGTGAGCTTCTTTTATGGTGGCTACCGAGAACTTTTCTTTTTCTTCCCCGGTTGATTCGACCTTGCAAGAGCGGGGTTCTGGCCAGAATTCTTCTGGCTCCCTCAAAAATGGAGGTCCAGTAAACCATCGGTGGTTTCGACTGAAACCGGCTGGAACGTCTCTCGTTGCATCATCCGCTGGGTTCATGGCGGTTGGTACCCAGCGCCATTCTTGAGGCTTTGAAGTATCTTCAATCTCTGCTAGTCGATGTGCCACAAAAGGTTTGAACGTTCTAGGGTCTGACTTAATCCAGGACAAAACGGTGGTAGAATCTGTCCAATAAGTCTTCTTCTCTGGTTTGATGTCTAGTTCTTCTTCCACCGATCGTGCCAGCCTGGTTCCTAGCAGAGCAGCTTGTAGTTCTAGTCGTGGAATAGAGACTGGCTTCAGTGGAGAGACTCTTGCTTTAGAGGCCAGAAGTGTCACCCAATATCTTCCTTCATCTTCTCGTTGCCGCCAGTAAACGGCACAGGCATACGCAACTTCGCTGGCATCCGTGAAAATATGCAGCTCTCCTGTGGATCCACGGGAGGTGATAAGTCTAGGGATGCGAAGATCTTGCAACAACTTTAAACTCTCAAGATATTTTTCCCACATTATGCGATTTTTTGGTGTGATTTCTTCGTCCCATCCTATTCCACTTCTCCAAATGTCTTGTATGAGTTTCTTCCCTTGAATTAAGACTGGCGCCGCCATTCCCATGGGGTCGAAAGTCGCCATCACGGCACTCGTGACCATTCTCTTAGTTGGGATCTTTCTCTGTTCGACGACGTCTTCTTCGACATTGCGCAAATGGGTTCTGAAGCCGATTTCATCTTCTTGCGTGAACCACCGTAGACCCAACGCTTTCTCTTCTTTTGACCCCAGCTCGACTTCGGCGTTATTTTTCTTTTCGTTAGTAAGTCTATTTACTACTCTGGGCTTGTTAGACGCCCACCCTCGGAGTTGAAAGCCGGCTCGTTGATGTACGGTGTCCACCTGGCTGGCTATCTTGATCGCTTCGTCTTCAGTCTCGAAACTTTGTAGATAGTCGTCCATATAATGGTTTCGGACTATTGCTCGAGCTGCTTCGGGATATTCATCTTGGGATTCGGCAGCATTTTTGTTCATGACGTAGATAGCCGTACTAGGAGAACAAGCGGCTCCAAAGATTACCGACGTCATTCTATACTCTTTAGGAGCTCCGGTGCGCTTGTCTCCTCTCCACAGGAACCTTAGGCTGTCTCGATCTTTTTCTATGATTTTGACTTGGAGAAACATTTCTTTAATATCTGCAACCACGGCGACTGGGTGTTGACGAAAGCGCAGCAGGACCCCGAAGAGAGATTGAAGTAAGTCTGGTCCCGTCAAGAGCACGTCATTAAGGCTCATTCCTCTCACTTTGGCAGCCGCGTCAAAAACCACTCTCATCTTCTTCTTGATTGGATGCGTTACAGCAAAATGAGGCAGATACCATTTTCTTTCTGACGTTGATGCGTGCTGCACTTCCTCGGCATATCTGTTATCTAGCAGGTTAGAGATTTGTTTTTCGTACTCCGCCTTAAGGTGAACGTCTTTGTCGAGTTTTTTTTCAATGTTTCTCAGCCTTGTTTCTGCCGATTTATAACTGTCGGGCATCTTTATGTCATCGCTATTCCACAGAAGGCCAGCTTCAAAATGACCATCTTCCAATCTTCTGGTGGTTTTCTCCAAAATTTTGAGCGATCTTTCATCTGAGTCCATACTTGGCCGACGAGGCTGGACTCCCAACGACTCTATCGCAAAATGTTCTCGAATGAGTCCCTCTATCCTGTCCTCGCTGATCGAAACATGTGCGCAGGTGACAAAGTTCACTTGTGCTGACGCTCCCCCGTCGGATCCGTGAAGCACCCATCCCAAGCGTGTGAGCGACGCAACTGGCTGATTTTTCTTTCCTCTTTTTGTCGATCTTGAGACAATCAGCTCCCAGTTATCTTGCCCGATCAAAATCTTAGGTCGCTCTCCCTCGTAGCACAACTGTTCGGATAATTTGTTGAGGTGAGGGCAGCTATCAATTGTCGATCTGTCCACGTTCTGTGGTGAAAGATTTAGATCGTCGATGGTGCGTGCTCCAGTGATGTCTCTCTTGCTAGTTTGATAGATGCCTCGAATTTTTGCATCTAGGCGCATGGAGTTTTTCTTTGTTATCGTTTTCCCTCCGACTGTCTCCAATGACAAAGGTTCCGTGGGTCCATCGAGTCCAATTTGTTCTGCCAAGTTTGCGTCGACAAGTGTGACGGTTGAGCCTTCGTCTAGAAGGGCTAACACCTTAGCCGTTCCCTTAGGCCCGTAGATTTCCACAGGGATCATCTTTAAGTACGCCCTTCCGTTCTTCGTGGCATTTACCGAAAGCCTTAAGTTGTTGGTTACTTCTTTTCGCCCTTCCTGCTTTTGAACGCTTTGTTCTGGCGATTTATCTTCATGAAGTAGGTGATGATGCCAACGCTTGCATATCTTGCACGAAGGTTTTCTGCAACTGTCTTTTCGATGGCGGCTTTTCAAACATTTGAAACATGTTTTCGATTTCATGGCAATGTCCCATCTTTCTTGAACTGAAGCTTTTAGAAACTTGCTGCACTCGGAGAGATGATGTCTGTCTTCACAATGAGGGCACGTCGGTTTTTCTTTACTCTGCTCTGTCATTGTGTGAGTAGCGTGCTTCTGCAGAGTTTGTTTCTTTGTGGCTTCTTCTAGAAACGTATATGGGCCACATCGATCAGCTTCTCTATTCAGGAACTTAGCTATCAGCAGCAAGTCGGCATCTTCCTCTGTTGTGGCAAAATCATACCACCGGAACCTCAAAACAGCCGGCATTTTCTCAACAATACTTTTCATCATTTCTGGCGAGCACAAGTATTGTGGTTTCTTTAAACCTCGAACCGTAGTCACAATATTGTTTACGGTACTCGCGAATACGCAGATATCCCGTGCGTTCTCGGTAATCTTCGGGAAAGTTTTTATCTTTTCGAGCTCTGCGAGGATAAGAGCATCTGGTCTACCGAACCGACGACGCAAAGCTTCTATGACGTCTTCCGGTAGACACTCGGAGTAGAGAAGGCTCTTGACTGCCTCTCTCGCAGATCCCTTTACAGCTTTTCTCAACCGTGCCATGTTTTGTACAGTCGAGAATAGTGACGCGGTATCTTCGTATACGGTCTTGAAGGCTAGCCATTCCGCACTCGCACCGTCAAAAACAGGCAGCTCGTGTAAGTACGCGGGTGGCGCTGCATTCATCTTCGGTACGGTGTTTATAGCCTTCACAATGGCTTCGGCCAAATCTTTCGTCGTTCCCCTGTGAGTTTCTTCCTCGCGATCGGTTGCGGCGGGACGTGTTGGAGAGCGTTCTATAAATCGTCCCTTCCCGGACGACGCCATCGCCTGTTCCTCTTCAAACTCCACCGCATGTCCCTTCCCGGACGATCCAGCCCTCGTCGACTGAACCCAATCTCGCACGCTATCTTCTCTGTTCACAGGTTCATCACATTCCCCATTGGAATCGCTATCACTCTCTAATTGGGCTAGCTCTAATTGGATTTTTGCCAATTCCAATTGGCGGCGAGCTAGTTCTGCGCGAGCTTCAAGTTCTTGCCGCTTTTTCGTCTTCGTAGATCTAGCTGCTAAAGATTTCTTTTCATCACCATCCACTGGTATCTTTTCTGTTCGTTTCACTGTACCTGAGGTGGAATCTTCAACAGCTTCGTTATTTCTTCGCAACGTCACGTCACGTGAAGTCGTAGCAGACAGAACAGTTCCGGAGCTGCTGGCGTCCGGCGTTGTGGGAGTTATCGTCGTATCCACGTCGTCGGATATCGGGTCACGCAGGAGCTCCATCTGCTGCATACTCTTCTGGCTTCGGGTGAGTGGCATCTTGTTTCTTCCGCAGAACAGCGGTCGGCAACCGGTTTCCGTGTAAGTATATCACAAGGATCCCGGCTCGGAGGACCAGCTGTTGAATACGGCGCTCTGGCGTCGTGCACGAAGGCGCCGTTTCCGTTGTGCGAATCGGGAGTGGGCCGAGGAAACGGAGTCCTCGGGCGCTGGTAACGATTCGCCCTTATTGTGACAGCACAAACGGGGGTGCCACAGACTGCTGTTCTGAAGACTTTAACTATCTATGTTGACTTGAAGACAAAATGCAAAACTTGTTTAATCTTTTATTAGAGTTGTTGACGGTTCCAATAGTGGTCTTATATTAATCTTAATTCTAACTTATCCTACCAAGTGCGCTTGCGCAGGCCGGCGCCACGCCCCTCTCTGCGTGAGCATAACGAAAGGCACGGTTTTTAAATTAATCTTTACTAGGGACAGTAACGAGTGCGACTGAAATAGCGACAGTCGACCGCTACTGTGCCCTTCACTCCAGGTCGCGTGTGACTGAGAAGGCTTTAGTTTGACCCTCGGTCCACTCATTCACTCTCGGTTTTTTGTGCCAAACGTTAGCCACACCCAGTGTAATGGCCGCGAGTTTTGGTGTCATGGCTGCCATTTTTTGTACCAAATTTTGGCTACACCCACTCTAATGGCGGCATTTTTTGGGCTAAGGAGGAGGATCACTCTGGAAAATGACGGATCCGCACCACCAACACCAAATTTAATATTTTAATAATATTTACAATATTCTATATAAACAAAACATCTCGATTAACGAATTACAATAATAAAGATCACAATATTTCGATATTGTGTGAACGGATCCATCGCTAACATTCATGGTAATATATTTGCCGGTAATAATGAATTATTTGCTATTTTCTCAGCTATATTTCAGTTGAATTTTCGTTTTTTAAAGTACTGAATTTGTACCGGGCAATATTGCGGGCCGCGGTAGACTACTCACTCACACAAAGACAAGGCTCTTGTTGTGTTCGAACTTGGTTCCAACTATGCGCTAATTTCGACGCACTTTCCATGGCATAGTTTGGACCAGTGGATAGGAGTCCCGGTATTTGAAACCGCGATACCGAGTTCAAATCGTGTTTAGCACGTTTCTTTTTGCGATGTTTTTTGTCTTCTAAATAAAAATCAAATACTGTTACGTAGTAAGCGCATAATTTGATAACGACAGGACCGACTTGTAATTTTTTTCTCCATGATATCGTTTCATTTGCGCACGAATTCGTTTGCGATTTTTCTTGGGACCAGAGTATTGGTGGTTTTTAGGGTTCCGTACCCAAAGGGAAAAACGGGACCCTATTACTAAGACTTCGATGTCCGTCTGTTCGTCTGTCTGTCTGTCTGTCCGTCTGTCACCGGGCTGTATCTCATGAACCATGATAGCTAGGCAGCTGAAATTTTTACAGATGATGTACCTATTTCTGTTGCCGCTATAACAACAAATACTAAAAACAAAATAAAATAAATATTTAAAATTAATAATAATTAAAAATAATTAATATTTAAATATTTATGGGGGGCTCCCATACAACAAACCTGATTTTTTAGACGTTTTTCGATCTATATTAACAATGGTAACAGGTACATGCTTGAATATTTAGTTTTATATTCACTTCAATAATAAATAATCAAATTAAAATAAAATAAATATTTAAGAGGGGCTCCCATACAGTACGGAACCCTCCGTGCGCGAGTCCGACTCGTACTTGGCCGATTATTGTAATCTTTTTGCGAAGTACGTGTGCCATGATTTATTTTGGGCGACTGATTGCATGTATAAAACATCGATAAAATCTTTATAGAATGGCACTCTGATATAGGTATCATACAAACAAAACACTGAAAACAAGAATTCAAGAAAAACCGAATCGTTGTAAACGCGCGTACGTACGCAATCAGTGTTGCCAACGCCATGAGTTGAAATTATCCATGAAAATTATCGTATTTTCAAATAATGTTTTCCTTCTATCTTCCAAGCTTTCATTCCATAAAATCTAAGTAGGAGTATATTACCATTAAAAAAATTACCAAATCAGTCCAGATCTTCCCAAATGATGCGCTAAGTAAGTAAGTTCGTATAGGCCGGGTGGCTAGCCCTGCTGTCAGAGTTTTTAGGCCGCCTGAAGGCGTCTGACATGGCTAAACGGTTAAAACAACCGGGGCCTACAATTTAACGTGTCATCCGAGCCACGGTAGCGCTCAGTTGGAAAATGCCACCCGCGGTCACCCATCCAAGTACTGACCGTGCGGAACGTTGCTTAATTTCGGTGATCGCTGACAATCACCTAGTCACACTACGCTACGAGCGCTACGCTGATGATGCGCTTACCAACGAACATTACTTGACGATTGACGTTTGTAAAAAAAAATGATAAATTGTATGTTGTAGGTATAATTTAATAATATTTACATAATAGTATAAATTATAATTATTTATTGTTTACAATTTATTTTCCCTATAATTTATCCAAATTCTAATACTGGCAATACATTGTCCAATATTTTTCAATAATTGATTTTTGAGCTGAGCGAATTATGAGAAGACCGAAGACAGAAGAGCGGCAACAGCGCGTGACCCGCCTATGCCACGAGCTGGCAACGTCGCGCGTCGTCGCCGTACAATTACTATTATGTATTCTGTGCCGCTACTAAACAACTATAAATTGTAATGTAGGCACCGTACGACACTATCTGTGTTCACTCACACATTGACAAAATTGAACTAAAATTCGATGTTATTTCTACTATTAATCTACTGTTTTCATCAACTAAAGATGAAATGCCGCAAATAAAGACCAATTTAAAAGCCAACTATAGTCATTTCAGTGTAAAATTATACTCTCATCGCCCATGAATAGTCAAATAGATTAGTATGAAAATCGAACCACCTTAAATATTTTATTCTTATAAAGACAAACTTACATTTGGTAAGTAATCAGTCTGTTATTTAAGTATTTATAAATGTCCATATGGCTATTTATTTTTGCAGGGTAAGCTGGAATGGCACTTGGAAGTACATAATAATTTATTTTTATAACACAAACATCTTGCTGTAGTACAATAATTCTTCTTGCAAAGGCACTTTTTAAAACCCTGGCCGGTTCCAGTGGATTGTAGGTTAGCAACTGACTGTAGTGCAATCTTCGTTCTCGGTACATCCTCTGCGTCAAGAAGAACTCTTGGAGACACATTAATCTGAGATCGAGAATATAATTGTTTTAACCAAAGAAAGAATGATGTATTTTTATCACGCACCACTTGAATACTAAACACGGCTATTTTAAAAGAAACGGTAAGCTGCAATAGAGAAAAGGGTCAAATCTAGGAATTGATGAAACGTAAAGACCTTTATACCGTCGAAGTCTTTTATACGTGGATCAGGCCCTATCTCAAATGTTTTACACTGCCGATTGCTATTTAGGAAATGTATGGATTTCCTAGGAAATGTGTCTAATACAATTTATTTCACGCATTTCCGTGCGATTTTAGGAATTACATACATTTCCTAGGAATTGTATACAATGACGGATTACATACATTTCCATTAACATATACACAAAATATATTACCTAAATAAATACAAAAATGGGGTAAAAATCAAGACAAATATTATGTCTATGATATGGTGGGTATCAATATGTATGATGTACTTAAGTTAAGAACTCATGTTTCATTTAAAAACAAATACAATTAAAAAGGGATATAAAATCATCTGTCTTTTTCAGCTTCAAGTGCTTAATACTCTATGCTGCAACGAGTGCGAGTATCTGCTCAGAAAAACGTACAAATTCCATCAGAAATGTTTGAACGCCACCGAGATATTGAAAACATGGCTTTCTTCCACAGCAGCTCAGAAGGTAATAAATCAAATGATTTTTAAATTCTTATGTCCATTAAACAAAAATTGATGAAGATATAGCCCGTCAAAGTTCCGCATGACGTCACAAGTGCCATACAAATGTATAGACTTGTGTAAGAGAGATGACATCATGACTCCCACTCCCAAACTTTGACAAGGTTTATCTTTGTCATTTGTTGTTTGATTGACAAAAGAAAAAATGTGTCAAATATTTTTAAAAACTCTAACTCACGGACTAATTATATTCCTTACTGATTTTTTACACAGTCATCTCGCCTATTTCCATACTTTTTATTATTTTTGATTGCTATGGATTAACTCCCATTATCTGATAACCAAGTTTGGCGCTTTTTGCCTAGTTCAATTTCAATTTTTTAGTTACCATATCTTTTATTATTTTTGATTGCTATGAAATAACAGACATTCTCCGATATGTATAGTACATTGTTCACCGAGAGGAGAAAGTGACCGATTACCGTCGAGGGTGTCGTTTGAAGCCCGAGCCGTAGGTGAGGGCTTTAAAACAGCCGAGATCGGGAATCGCACTTTCTCTTGAGTGATACATAGTGCTTTATACTACACCTACGAGGAAAATAAAAAACTAAATCTTTACTAATTGAAATTTATATTGAAATTGTTGCAGTTAGTGAAGCTTAATGTAACACTTGAAAATGGCGCATATTTATCCCTATCAAACTGTCACCCGCACCATGCTACAGCAGAAATAGTGTAAAGACTGAACATAGACCTCAAGACTATCCACTTTATTTATTTACACTCTATTAATTTTTACTTGCCTATTAAATTTTAGTTTGGACAAACTACATACCTATTTAAGAAATAGAAATAAGAGTAATGTTTTATAAGGTCATATATTAGTGAATAAAGGCTGTACCAGCCTTTTTAGGGTTCCGTACCCAAAGGGAAAAACGGGACTCTATTACTAAGACTTCAATGTCCGTCTGTCTGTCTGTCACCGGGCTGTATCTCTTGAACCATGATAGCTAGGCAGCTGAAATTTTCACAGACGATGTATTTTGGTTGCCGCTATAACAACAAATACTAAAAACAAAATAAAATAAATATTTAAGGGGGGCTCCCATACAACAAACCTGAATTTATAGACGTTTTTCGCTCTATATTAATAATAGTACCAGGTAGAAGCTTGAAATTTTCACAGAATATTTAGTTTTATATTCCCTTCAATAATAATAAAATTGAAATAAAATAAATATTTAAGGGGGGCTCCCATACAGTACGGAACCCTCCGTGCGCGTGTCCGACTCGTACTTGGCCGATTATTTTTAATGGTCCACTGCAGGACGTAGTCCTACTCACAAAGGGTGATTGGACCATATCCACCACGCTGGCCCAGTGCGGGTTGGTGGATTCACATACGCTATGGAATTTCTTCCTTGGACATATGCAGGCTGCCTCACGATGTTTTCCTTCACCGAAAAGCCAGTGGTGTGAAATTCTGTACATAAATTCCAAGGAATTCATTGGTACGGGACCGGGTTTGAACCCACGACCTCACGATTGTACGGCGGGTGTCATTACCACTAGACCACCATGGCTTAAAAATAAATACAGGCTATTTTTATTTATTTCATTTTTAATTTTACAGGCACTGAGCACTCCAGTGAACATGCTCCACACGAAACTACCGCAGACGAACCTGGCCATGTGGACGCAGCAGAACAGCAAAGTGTACAACTTTGTTTGCATAGAAAAGGAAGATCCTCCCATTGTGATCGACAATATCAACCTAGATGATGACCCTCCTCATCAAGTACGTATTCAATTTTTGAAGTGAAACTTTGAATGCGACTACCTACAAGGTTGCGTTAAACGTCCAATTTGTTCAAACAAAACAGCTCGTCCATTGACGGAGAAAGTCAATACCGCGGGCTAACTTGACGCCAGCGCCATCTAGTTTAGTTAAGAGTAAACTACTAAGATTAAAAGGATAATGCAACCTACTGGGCTCAATACCTATGAGGTATTTGCCCAAACATGAAACATACGCCAAGTTGTAGATCTCATTCATATGCTCACTTTTTATTAAGGCGTCATAAAAATCTATCCTAGAGGAAAAAAGATATGAACTGTTTAGCAGTTCATATCTTTTTTCCTCTATGGCATGGAGCATGGCTCTTTGAACCTTGAACCTCGATTTTATTTCAATTTTATTTTAAGGTATTATGCTTGTGATAGTTACTATATATGAAAGAAGTAATGTAAATACCTTCATCTGCATAAATACAACGGAATAATAATATTACAACGGAATTTGCGAATAATTATGTTGTCTTAGTTGAATTTTTTAAACATTAATGTACAGCTTCGAAAAAAAAAATCCCGTGGTGCGATTTTAGTGACGCCATATCAAAAGTTACTAGCATCATTGATATCTACTATTTGGTATGGGTTTCATATGTGGGCACTATGTAACAAAAAATGAGCCCAGAACACAAGGGAAAAGTTGCATTATCCTTTAATAGTTTCACTTCTTCCGCGCGGAGGGACTCCACGCATTACATTTTTTTTTATCGGGCAAACATGCCCTTATTAACTACAACAAACTTTTATATGCAAAAACTACCTAAACTATAGTTCGTTCCATAACTGTTGAGACCTAGGGTCGCGACGACCTTTTAGCATATTTACGTACATTTTCTGCGTGCTTCATCTTCGACCACAACGTCGCTTACCATCAGGCGAGTTGGTGGTACTGGTACTTTATATATTTTTAAACGCAAATAACCGTGTTTGAACTTTTTTGCGTTAAAAAAATATATAAAGTAATATTGTATTTTGTTGTAGTTAATTCAGTTTTTAGAATGTTAATATTTAATTTTGTATGTATACAAATTTTTATTTGTATCATTATTTAAAGTTCAATAAATATGGGTGTTTTCAAATTCCGAGTAAATAGGTATCTTCTAGGTAGTTCACCCTAGACCGCTTATCTGCTTAGCATCAGGCAGTGTGTAGTCAAACGCAAACTTATACAGAATAAAAAGAAATTATAAGTTACTTTCGTTTCTTTTTCATACTATTTTATTTTCATAGTTCAGTTCAACATAAATTTCACATCATCTGGGGTAAAAAATCAAAGTTTTAGATTTTTTCCTTTGTATGTGCCTGTTAGTTACCTTGATGTCAAATATCAAGTTTCTAGATCATCTGGAAGTAGGTAAGGTTTTTGATCTATAAGTCAGTCAATGAAACCCCGGTTTTTAAATATTAATATTTCATTAACTGTTATAATAAATTAAATAAATTTTGTATTGTAGATAAGCTAAAGAACTCTAACAAATGTGCTAAAATTCATATATTTAGGTTAAATAGGTTTCGAGTTATGAAGGGGTCATAAGTGGCTCGAAATGGTTCGTGTAATATTACACACGGCCGCTGCGTCGCCTTTTTCTTAGTCTTGGCTGGACACGCTGCCGCGTGTCTAGATTCGTCAAAATTGAATTATAATCCCGCTTCATAGTACATTAAAAAATCATAATCACGCATAGTAAAAATGACAAATTTTTAAATAAAAATAGTAATATTCTAAAACACACACAAAATTACCTCAATAACATCAAAAATGAATAATCAATTAACAAGTAACGATTTAAACTTGTTCTATGTTAAACTGAACTATGCAAATAGAATATGTACTCGTAATATAATATGAAAAAGAAACTAAATTAACTAACAAATAATTTGATAATAGTACTTAGACATCAATGGCTTTCAAAATTATCTTACAAGGAGACTGAGAGCCTCATTCATAGCGTTTACAGTGAGAGACGGACTTGAATAGTTGTATTTCTTCAAGCGCAAATTTGCCGATGTATATTTATTTTTTCTATGAATAATCATTCACTTACTCATTAATTTTATAATTTGTTTAATGCATGTTAAACTTTTGTCGCACAAACTTTTTAAAAAAAAACTTCGCACTCTAGCTCCAAAATACAAGCATTCAGCTTAGTTTGGGGCTCACTGCAATATCTTTATCATCTAGAACACAAAATCTAGGTAACTTAGGTATATAATATATTGTTAGATGTAATTTATGTATTCTAGAGTTGTAACGTATTTAAGTATTATTATGAAAATAAATAAATAAATAAATAAATGAAAATAAAACATTACATGAATTTTGATCAATTTATCTCTTAATTTACTTGGTCTATTACTTTAACGATTTCAAGAAAAAAAATTAAAAGTATTACCAAGTCCCCTATTATTTATTGTTGTATTTATTGTACTATGGGATTTATAATAATTTGACTATAAATTCTTTTAGAGCCCAGTGATACCGGAAAACTTAAAAAGAGAATCCAAGGACAGTAAAAATATTTTTCAAAACGACGGTACCAAACTAACTCCCGTACTATCAGGTACAACTAATATTTTGAAAAAAGAAACACCCATCCAAAAAAAAGTTTGTAAAATAGTACTTACCAGACAACCATTTATAGAAATAGTACCAGATATCAACGATATTTTAAATAAAAAAGACAATAACGATGTGACGACATTTTTGACGCCTAAAGTATCTGGAGTACTACTGAACGAAAGTTTGAATGCTAGCAATGCTAGCACAGAGAATAATGACAAATCAAGTGACAAAATTGATGAAGATGATGATGTAATATGCCTGGAAGATAATGATGAACCGATAGATCTAATAGATGTAGATGAAGAAAATAACTACCCAGATGACGCAAGTCTGAACAGCAACGATGATTGCGACGATTATCTATTCACACCACCAAAACAAAAACGCAAGAGAATGACTCTCGACCAATTAGCAGACATTGACTTAGTAGAAGAAGATTTAGCCGAAGACTTCGTATACAGCAAGGAGACAATCAAATCTTCCAGTTTTCAAACTTCCCTAGAGAAATTAATAGCCGTGCAAATAGACATCGATTCTAAAATAGAAACGATTACTGCAAATTTAAATTCCATATGTGAAAATTGGGAGGTTACGTCTTTGGCAAATTTTGATGTACCTGGCGTACCGATGGAAGAGATTCGTTCATTCATTCGTAAATTTTTGACTGATAAAGAGCTGGCAAATAAATTAAGACCCGGGCGGTCGGAACGATTGCAGAAAGTAAAGAACAAGGTGCCAAGCATGAAGGAAAGTTTGGATTTAATCAATGAGACGTGTGAAAGAGTTATCAAAGATCATCTTGATGGGCAGTTGGAACCTAAAGAAAGGTAAGGCAGCTGCTTTTTGGATTCCGTACCCATAGGGTAAAAACGGGACCCTATTACTAAGACTTCATTGTCCGTCCGTTTGTATGTCTTGTCTGTCTGTCACCAGGCTGTATCTCATGAACCTTCATAGCTAGAACGTTGAAATTTTCACAGATGACGTATTTCTGTTGCTGCTATAGATAACAACAAATACTAAAAACAGAAAAAAAAAAGGTGAATAACTTCTATACAACAAACCTGCATTTTTAGCCATATTTCGCTGGATATCTATAATGGTGACAGGTAGATGCTTGAAATATTTACAGAATATTTAATTTGAAAATCACTTCAAAAATAAATATTTAAATCGATTTAAAACAAAAAAAATATTTGATATTTTTAAATAACAAAACAAATTTAAGGGGAGCTCCCATACAAGTGACGTAATTTTTTTGCTCGATATTAATAACGACTACAGGAAGACACTTGAAATATTCACAGAATATTGAGTTGTATATACCCTTCAAAACTAAATAATTAAACTAAAATATATTAAGTGGGGCTTCCATACGGCACGGAATTATTCGTATGCGAGTCTGACTCGCACTTAGCTGATTATTGTGTAATTGACAAAAGAAAAAATACCTACGTGTCTTATATTTTTTGATAAATCTATTCGACGGACTAATAATATTTGTTTAGTCTACTACAATCCGTCCCATAACCGCTGAGAACTAGGATTGCGCTTGCGATGACCTTAACAAAATATGACGAATATAATTACCTAAAAGGTTTTGCTTTAAAAATATCGCTATATTTTGGCAGTTTTTTTAATAATGCCTGTTGAAAATAGTTAATAATTAAGTGTCGTTGCCAAATTCTTCATTAGATTTCAGCTGGTTTCATCTCAGAGGTTATGGAACGGACTATAGCGTATTCTAATTTTTTTTTTCTCCAGATTGAAAGGAGAGTTGTCTCGTCGAGTGGAAAGGTGGGGAGAGCTGAAATCCAACACCGGCCACGTGTTCGACTTTGATGTCATCGTCAACTCGCTCGATTTCACCCCTAGAGGTGTTATCGACCGATTGCTCAACTATTTACGTGGTAAGTAGTAGTATTATAAACTCACGAGTACTCACTTTGGTAGGCATCATGTAGTGCATCGGTGGCTCAGTGGTCAGTGACCCTGACTCCTGGGTGAAAGACGCGTGGGTTCGATTTCCACGCAGGGCAAATATAGGTTTTTGCTCTGTGTCTGGGTATTATTTAGGTATTATCTATATAACTATGTATTTACAAATATGTATAAGTAGTATATCAGTATCTGCCAGCCATATCACAAGCTTTGCTTAGTTTGGGGTCAGAGACCGTGTGTAAGATGTCCCCTAATATTTATTTACTTTATTATTATTTATCATTGGGGCCGAAGCCAGCCCTTTTACATATTTTTTTTATTGGGCTATTGTGATGTGCTGATCGGTGACTTAAAAAGATGGGCTATGAAATGAGGTACATCATCAGCACTATCCTATCATATTAGGTTGGGGAAAAAGTCTTTTCGCATTATAGTATCTCTTTGGCTGTACTATTTGTATCTGGCTGGTTTTGGTATCATTGAAAGTTTAAATTTTAAAGAACATAATTCCAAATTCCAATTAGGAAAATGTGTGATTTTCCTTTGTTTTTCGTACTGTCAAGATGAGTGAATCTAATGAAGAAATTCGATACATACATTTTAAAATTTTACTACAAAAAAGGTAAAAATAAACGCAAGCCGCGAAAAAAATTTGCGATGTTTGTGGACCTAGTGCAGTGTCTGTGAGAGTGGCACAGCTTTTTCAATCCGGAAATTTTGATGTCAAAGACGCACGTCGCTCTGCGGGCTTAGCATACGGACCATAAAATAATACTATCGACGTGTCAGAACGTGACAGAGTTATGATGAAGTATATATCTGTCACCTTCGCACACGTCGATAAACTCTTGTCGTGGTCTTGTATGCTAAGCTAGCTGGTCGCCCTATTGCGGATAAAATGGATGCCATTTTTGAAAAAGTGGAACAAGTTCGGCATATCTGTAGTTACGACGTAGCTGAAGAACTGGGAATTGACCACAAAACAGTTTTGGCGCATTTGAAAAAAACTGGGTACACAAATAAGCTCCATATTTGGGTACCTCACGAGCTCACTGAAAGAAACTTTATGAACCGTGTACTCATAGTAGACCTCACACATCTTAAGCCACTCAGCAAAAATTAAGAGAGTTTGGCTGGAAGGTGTTAATGCATCCGCCGTATAGTCCTGACCTTGCACCTTCAGATTTCCACCTGTTTCGGTCTCTTCAGAATTCTTTAGGTAGTGTCAGGTTAACATCACGACAGAACTGCCAAAACCACTTGTCGCGGTATTTTGATCAGAAGTCCCAACCTACAAGATGGCAAAAAGTTATCGAACAAAATAGTATCTACATACTTTAGTTAAATGTAAATAAACTATTGTTACGAGATGGGTTCTTGGATAATCAGTTAAAACGCCGATTGTTCACTTTGCACTTTATTGCACAAAATCACAGTACACACGACACAACTGGTTCGCACAAACACGTCACACTGGCACTGAAATTCACACAACTAGTCACTTCACAATCACTGGTACCGTACTTGAACACGAGATGTTTTCGCTCCGGTATAAAACGCGATAACTGCCACGAACGAAAACCATCGCCCTATTTATATCGGAATAAGGGTTCTCTAGAAATCTGTAGAATATTCGGTGCCATTGTGACTGACAAAGTAAACAAGTGTAAAGTTCGAGAATCCCTATTGTTCTTAATTATTACGAAAACACAAAAAAAATCTCACAATAAACGCACACAAAGACCGGTGCCGCCTGAGTCATAAAACCATAAATCTCGCGATTAGGTGTAAACAACTCGCCGTCGTACCGCGCGGCGCGGCGGCTTACTGCGTAACACTATATTGAAAAATGTTTTGAATTTTCTTAAAAAAATGCGAAGAAACTTTTTCCCCAACCATAAACCATAAATATATCATAGGATGTTCACTGCTGGACATAGGCCTCCCCTACGAATTTCCAATTAGCTCGGTTGGAAGCGGCCTGCATCCAGCACGTTCCTGCGGTCTCAAATATATAGTCGGTCAAACTAGTCGGTGGACGTCTTACGCTGCGTTTGCCGATGCGTGGTATCCATTCGAGAACTATACAAAAAAAGTATATAAGCTCCAATACCATACTACATAGAATAATAACGCCGAGAATGATAGTTGCATATCAAAAAAAATTCGAGAGTGAAGCATCAACACGATTGATGTATGCGCGAGTCATACGTATTTACACGCGGCAACACGCACACTACGAAACAAGTAATGTTACTATCAGAATCAGATTACCCCAAAGAGTTGGGAAATTGTTTCAGAGCCTTTAGTACAGATTTTGCATAACTTATACTTGTGCGTTTGAGTGTGGCTCCAAACATTTCTGTTAGTTCTTCCTCGTTTTCACCAGGAGCGCTTTATTTAGCTTACCCCGTTGGTTTTCTTGGGTGAAATTTAGTCATTGAAATGTTACCCTTTTCCTGTCAACCGATTGCTCTTAAATTTGGTATACTTCCTTGGTTCTTGTGACAATAAAATTATGTTTATTCAATATTATCGTAAAAACAAGATGGCCGCCGCTATAAAATGGCGGATAACCTTTTTTTTTAATTCCATCAGTATGGGTATTACATGAAAGGGCTTTTCGTGTGGAACACAGTTTGTAGTAACAAAGTAAATCTAAAAACACAAAAATGAAATTGGTATTTTTTTAACTAAACGGTTTTATGTACTAAAAGATAAAAAATAATAATTCTAAAATAATATCGTGGGGCGCATCATACATAATGAAATCTTTCAGGCGAAGGCCTCACGATTTTATTTTTGAGCTATTATTTTTATCTTTTAGTACATAATTATAACCGTTTAGTTAGAATACGATTTTTACCAATTTAATTATTGTGTTTTTAGTTTTACTTTGTTACTACGAACTGTTTTCCACACGAAAAGCCCTTTCATGTAATACCCAGTTTAAATTTAAAAAAGTTGTGATTTTTGTCGCTTGCCTCCTGGACTATAATTGCCTACTTGATTATCGTATGAAATCTCTAAGATACCCGCATCTGTTCCATGTAAAGAAGTAACATATTATGACGTTCCAAATCAAGACATTGTCGCTCTGTCATAACCTAAGGTCATAACCATCATGATTGTATTATGATGATAATGTCTCGCTTTGGTACTTATCAAGCAAGTAGTATGAAAACATAATAATACTGATAATCCCGTGTCAAGGCAATGGAAGTATAATTTCATTACTAATTTCAATTTCAATATGTGGGGAAAAGTTTTACCCTTTACTTGCAACTTTTAGTCATTATGGCGTCTGTCGAAATTTTGTGAATTTATATTTACATTGGAAGCCGTTTTACATCAAAATATTAGATAATTTGTAATGTGACATGTGGAATGTGATGTTGCATTGTTTGTTTTGTTTTGCCGATTCACTTTGGCACCCGTTTACCACACAAACCGTCATTTTAAAATATAAATTACGGGAGCTGTTTGTATCACAGTACGACTGTGAGTACTGCCGCGCGCCGCTCGCTTACAAAGCTTTTAAAGCTTTGTATTTCTTGCTTCACATAGCGTGCTTGTTCTCGGTTTCTCGGCGTTATTATTCTATGCCATACTATATAAACTCCATCGGTTATTCGTTCTG
The DNA here is from genome assembly GCA_964007245.1 of Hypomecis atomaria. Classification (NCBI taxonomy): domain Eukaryota; kingdom Metazoa; phylum Arthropoda; class Insecta; order Lepidoptera; family Geometridae; genus Hypomecis; species Hypomecis atomaria. Next base: position 4,309,891 of record OZ023306.1, read on the forward strand.
CGGACTACGTACCCTGCGACACTTCAACTTGCTAACATCAAAACTTACCCAAGTTTCCGTGTTTGCAGCCAATCGAAAATCAAAAAGTCTTATACCTGGCATCAGTCAATTACTCCGTCTGATCGAGAATAAGAAACATCTAGAGAAATACAAGTCTGTATTCGATATAGAGTACATGAAGACAGAGAAAGCAGCCATAGAGGAGTTTGAAAGACGCAAAACGTACGAGTGCTATGTGAATACAGACTTCAAGTGCGACATCTGCTACCAAGGATACAAGAATGCCGGCATGCTGGAATATCATAAGAAATATCATGCTGTAAGTTACGAGCAAATATCTGCAGAGCCACAGTCCCATAGTTCCCAAGAGAACGTATTGTTTGAACATAAGTTGAAAACACAATTATGTTTTTGTTGTTGTGTATAGATTGAATCCTAAAACTTTCATAATCATGTATTTGATGTCATAGCCCTGTAAAATGTACTATCGTTAGTACTTGTTTTTTAAGTGCCTATGTACCTAATACGAGTTGATTTAACTGCTCGCGCAGTGACTCCCGGTAGTGACGTCACCGCTGGTCCCAACCTAATATCAGTGCTGGTTGTATATAACCAGCAATATGCTGAGTTGGGGTCAGTTTCGTAGCAAACCATTGGGTAGCATACTTGGTTTGTGAATTGTTCTATTTTTAGTTGTTTCCGTGTTTTGTTTCTGTGTACCTAATTGTTTTGTCCCGAATAAAATTTTCTGTATTTCAAAGTGAAAGTAGTAAAAAAATGTCCGAGCGCCGTCATACATACCGACTTCGATTTTTACATTAAATAATTCACAATGACCCGTTTTCTGAAATCTCGTTATGTCACCTAATTAGTGCTTATAATCAAGCAAGCATCGCGCGGCGTTACAGTCGGCTTGCAATCGTCTTACGACTAACTAAAAAGCCTGCCCACTACGTAGTTGGGCAGGGTTTTGGCTCGGACAATTTTTTGGACTATTGCGACTCCATATATAGTTGCTTAAATAATTGTAATAATTCTGCTTACGTAATACCAAAGAATATATAATAATACTGTAATACTTGAACGGCCTTTTATAAAATAAGTTGTAACCAAATTTAATGATGTCATTAGATGGTTGACTGCTATAAAAACCATACGAGTACAATACTACATAACTTTATAGTACACTAAAAAACAGCTTAAATGACAAAGTATTGACAATACAATATAATATTATTAAAATTATTTGGTGCAAGGGCCATAAAACAATTGGTTAAGAAATATGTTTGTGAGGTCAATGACCTCTGAGCTATGTGCACTGTGCAGGTATAATATTTTTCTATTTACCTTTATAACTAAAAAATTATCATTCCACAGTGCCCAAAATAATTTTAAAAGAAAGTGTTTATTATCACTACATAGTATAAAACAAAGTCGCTTCCCGCTGTCTATCCCCATGTATGCTTTTATCTTTAAAACTACACAACGGATATTGATGCATTTTTTTAAATATATAGAGTGATTCAAGACGATGGTTTATATGTATAATACACCTGTGCGAACCCGGGGCGGGTCGCTAGTGATTTATAAACTTAGAAAGTTTAAAGATCCTATTTTGTATATTTTAGAAAATCATGGGGGGCACTATTTTTTCAACTTTGTGGACCTATATCTTCTAAATCTAAATGGTACACGGGACAAAAATGCTCAGTCAAACCTAACATTCATTTCAAAAACCCTATTCAACGATACCTCTTATAGGGGAGTGGGGGTGAGAATAAATATTCATCCCGTTAGTCCGTTCCATAACAGCTGAGATGGAATCAATTGAAATGTACTCGTATTAAAGAATTTGTTACAAGTCGTAAAAATAATACATAAATTATTACTCATGTTCAGCACGCATTTTTAATATTTTAATAAAAATCGGCCAAGTGCGAGTCGGACTCGCGCACGGAGGGTTCCGTACTGTATAAGAGCCCCCCTTAAATATTTATTTTACTTTAATTTTACTATTGAAGTGAATATTTTTTATTTGTATAAATATTCTGTGAAAATTTCAAGCATCTACCTCCATTATAAATATCTATCGAAAAACGGCTAAAAAATCAGGTTTGTTGTATGGGAGCCCCCCTTAATTATTAGTTTTATTCTGTTTTTATTATTTGTTGTTATAGCGGCAACAGAAATACATCATCTGTGAAAATTTCAGCTTTCTAGCTATAGCGGTTCATGAGATACAGCCTGGAGACAAACGGACAGACGGACAGCGGAGTCTTAGTAATAGGGTCCCGTTTTTACCCTTTGTGCACGGAACCCTAAAAACAACCAGAATATAGTGCTTTTTACAAAGCAAACCAATCAGATAATTATATTCGTCAAAGGTTGTGGCGACCCTTGGTCTCAGCGGTTATGGAACGGACTATAGTAAACTTAATAGTTACGAGTGTAAGGATTCCTCATTTTACCACGGAACTCCAATAAATGAATGAATATTGGGACTTATATCTTATAAATCAGTAGTATTCTTTATTTTTATTTTTACATTATTATTTTAAAATTTTGCTTGTATTGTTTTGGTAAAATGCTTTTAACATTTGTATGCCACGATGGGCAAGAACATGCGATCTCTATCTACACTACGAAAATCTGTATGCGACTTTGTATGTTGTTTACACTACCATGTTTCTGACAAATAAAGTATCTTGAATCTTGACTTCATACATTGATTCCACAGGAAAATGCAGGTCCATTCCAGTGTCACATATGCAAGATGAACTTCGCCTCTAAAAAGAAACGCATTACTCATAATACTTCGCACCTGGTGGTCTACAAGTGCAAATTGTGCCCCCTTGTTACGTACTATCAGTAAGTATATTTGACTTATACAGGGTGGTGAAGAAGAATATAATAGAAGCCAAGGTCTAGTGGTATTGTCACCCGCCTTACAATCGTGAGGTCCTGGGTTCGAATCACGGTCCCGTACCAATGAATTCCTTGAAATTTAGGTACGGAATTTCACACCACTGGCTTTTCGGTGAAGGAAAACATCGTGAGGCAACCTGCATATGTCCGTAGGAGAAATTTGATGGCGTATGTGAAGCCACCAACCCGCACTGGGCCAGCGTGTTGGATATGGCCCAATCACCCTTCGTGGGTAGGCCTACGTCCTGCAGTGGACTATGAAAAAGACTGGTACAGTAGTACAGTATATTTGACCGTTATACAGGTCGGAAAGCTGACGCCGACATTAATTTGATCCAAAAATTGTACTTGTAACTTGTAATCATTGAAGCAATAAGAACAAAATTCATTCTTAAATTGAAAAAAAATATTTCTCGTAAAAAATCGCAACAGTCGGTGTTGCGAGTTCGAATAATTTGCTCGTATCGATGTGACATCCATGTACATTTTTAACCCCCGACGCAAATGAGGGGTGTTATAAGTTTGACGTGTCTGTTTGTCTGTCTGTGGCATCATAGCGCCCGAACCACTGAACCGATTTCAGTTTAGTTTTTTTTGGATGAAAGGAGACTTAATCGAGAATGTTTTTAGCTATGTTTTATAAAAATCGATTGAGCCGTTTAAGAGTTATGGTGGGTTAAAATGGGGATGGAAGAACCAAAATTCTACAAATGTGCCCAAAATGGTTGTCAATTGAAAGTTTGTTGTCAAATATTTTTGTGTCGAGTCAAATATATATGTGTGTTATAAATAATTATTATTGATATATCAATAGTCAATCGTTTATTGCAACATATGTTAAGTTTACATGCTGGTCTTAAATAACATGTTCAGTCTGAGTTACACATATGACCCTGTTAGGGTATAGCAATATTGTGCGGAGCGATTTATTTCAGTTTGCTGTTTTTTGTTCGTCCAAGAGATAATCGTTTAATGAATAATAGCATTTCTTAATAAGTAGGTCCTTCAATACTTTTGCGAAATCGACCACGTCTTCCTTATCAAAAACGGCTCAGCCGATTTCGATTAAATTTCAATGGGACCTCGGAAGTAGGTATACTCTTTCGAAAAAAAAATTTTTTTTCGGTTCACAAAAAAATAGAGACAAACATAGTACTGTACTGTAATGACAAACATAGTACCTCCTCCTTTGTGGTAGTCGATAAAAAAACGAATTTTTTAATCAAAGTAGGTATGTATAATGATTATGAAATTGATTATAATTGTATACTTACAGTGAATCAATGCGGAACCATTACGAACAACACAAGGGCACTGTATTCAAATGCGATAAATGCAGCATGACGTACAAGTAAGTAATGCTAGTTATACTCCGCGCCACGCAAGTCGGCGGATGGGAAGTTATGCGCAGAACGCTGCGCAAATGGCAATACATATATATATGCGCGGGAGCTAAAGAGACGAGACGTCGTCGGGGCACACCCGCCCGCCAACCTCATGCCTCCCGCGCGCTCCCTACGCCTGTGCTTACCACTACGCCACGCGGCGTCGGCATTATGCACATATGCGCAATAATTAGCGATTCACGGTGAAGTGTCATCTGCGGCTAACTTCTCATCCGACGACTTGTGTGGCGATACCAATAACAAATATCATTTAAGCATACATATTTATTACAATAGGAATGATGACTAAAAAAATACAATTAGTGCGTTAGATAGACTATCCAAAAATGTTGGACATAAATTTTTTCGTTTGTTAATAAAACAAAAATTGATGAAGATATAGCCTTTTAAAGTTCCGCGTGACGTCACAAGTGCCATACATAGACGATAATCTAACTCACGGACTAATTATAATAATGATTTTTTTTTACCCAGTCATCATACCTATTATACATATAATTAATTGTTTTGTTGAATGTTATTTTTGTCATTTTTTTTAAACCTATACAGTCCCACTCCTGGGCAAAGGTCTCCCACATTTCCTTCCAGGAGTCGCGATCCATCGCAACGTCTTGCCAACCCCTCTCGAATGAGTCAAGATTGTTACGCCAGCGCTTCTTGTGCCTTCCCTGGCTGCGTCGTCCGTCAGGAACCCACTCCGTGACGATCCTGGCCCATCGATCGGGGTGCATCCGCGCCACATGTCCCGCCCAGTCCCACTTTAGTTTGGCGGCTTTCCGGCCGACATCAACTACCCCTGTCATAGAAAGCAGTGTGCTGTTGCGGACTATATCAATTCTTTTGATACCAAGCACGCTGCGTTCCATTGCTCCTTGGCAGACCCCAAGTTTGGACCTTTGTAAATCAGTCAATGACCAGAATTTTGTCATAGTAAATTTATATCTGTTGTCTATAGCTCTAGGCTAGATTTTAGACTAGATTCTAGACAAGACATATTATTCCATAGATGAGATTTTAAATGACAAATCTTTGTGCAACTATAATGTATAATATAAACTCACAATTATTCATACCTATAAAATTAAGAATTATAATTTTGCATGCTGATGCTAGAGCATGGTGCACATAAATAATGTATCTTTAACACCTACATGTTACCCGTGTCTCCGCAAAATAAATATTTTGACTTTGACTTTGATTTTCTATACATTTTGTTGTTGATAATGGCCTGAAATGACAACTGCGTTATCTCTCTGGTTGTTGTACCTCTCTGGTGTACACGCACCGGACATCCATCCGGCGAAAAATGTAGATATCCGTTTATTGACGGTCCGTTGTCTGGAGAAAAGACGAACGTATACAGGGTCATAATAGGTATTAAACGCAAAACCTTTTAAGGGCGGGTCTAGTACATCTAGACACAACTTTTGTACTACGACTTTTGAAAATTCGTAAATAAAAATTCGCTTCTCCATACATTTTGCTTTGACGAACTTTGTTTTGACGAACTTTTTGTTCGAAAACTTTTACTTCTTGATTTTCTAAAAGTCCTATCGGGAGAAAAACACGGCAACAGCCTCAGTGGCTGTTGCCGTGTTGCTCATCGAGATATTTTTCATGTCTCTTTCTAACTCATACTATGTTAAATCAATGCATCTCCTTCAGATTTTCTCGATCATATTATCCCTCTAGTTGTGCTCTGTGGCTCTAATCACTACATAGTATAAAACAAAGTCGCTTCCCTGTCTGTCTGTCCCTATTTATGCTTATATCTTTAAAACTACGCAACGGATTTTGATGCTGTTTTTTTAATAGATAGAGTGATTCAAGAGGAAGGTTTATATGTCATAATACACCTGTGCGAAGCCGGGGCGGGTCGCTAGTGAATCATAATATAATGGTTCAATTCCCGTCCAGGCCAAAAATATAAATGTGATGAACACAGGTGTTTGCTCTGTGTTTGGGTGTTATTTAGGTGTTATCCATATAAGAATCTATTTGAAAATATGTAGTAAGTATATCAGTCTCTGGCAGCAATATCACAAGCTTTGCTTAGGGTCAGAGACCGTGTGTAAGATGTCCCCTAATATTTATTTATATTTGCGTGTTGCCAGGAGTAAATCCGTGCTAAACAGCCATCGGTGGCGGGCACACTTAAGCGGGACTCACGTCTGCACGCTCTGTGGGGGCGCGTTCATATCTGCAGCCGGACTCCGGACCCACAGGAACAAGACTAACTGTGTGAGTATACCAGCACCGGCGCGCGTAGCGTAGGATGTTTATCGACTATGTAGACCAACAGCGTTCAGAAAACTGCATGACGACTTTTCGTTCGACATACCTCAGTGCCTAAAGTCGAGAGTATTCGACAAAGGAGCCGAACTGCGGACTCACAAGAAGAAGACCAATTGTGTGAGTATACCAGCACCGGCGCGCGTAGCGTAGGATGTTAATCGACTCTGTACACCAACAGCGTTCAGAAAACTCCATGACGTCTTTTCTTTCGACATAACTCAGTGCCTCAAGGCGAGAGTATTCGACAAAGGAGCCGAACTGCGGACTTACAAGAAGAATACCAATTGTGTGAATATACCAGCACCGGCGCGCGTAGCGTAGGATGTTAATCGACTATGTAGACCAACAGCGTTCAGAAAACTGCATGACGTCTTTTCGTCCAACATACCTCAATGCCTCAAGTTGGAGTTTTAGACAAAGAAGCCGAACTGCAGACGCACAGAAACAAGACCAACTGTGTGAGTATACCAGCACCGGCGCGCGTAGCGTAGGATGTTAATCGGCTATGTAGACCAACAGCGTTCAGAAAACTGCATGACGTCTTTTCGTCCAACATACCTCAGTGCCTCAAGTCGAGAGTATTCGACAAAGAAGCCGAACTGAGGATGCACAAGAAGAAGACCAATTGTGTGATTATTCCAGGTTGCGATAGGATGTTCATCATAAGCGAATCACATCTGCGCGCTCTGTGGCGGGGCGTTATATCTGCAGCCGGACTGTGGAAGCACAGTAATAAGACCATTAGGATAGTTGACTGGTACTGAATTAATTAAAAGTATTAATATAAGTGAATTCTACAATTAATTATGATTCGTAAACTGAAAAAATAATTGAAATTGGCTAATCAACTTCAGAGATATAAGCTTGTAAAGATTTTGGTAGGGATTAAGAGGGGATGTCTTGTCCCTTTCCCACAAAGCATAACATAGTATGGCGAATGTATGACACTTACGGTCCGTGACGTCATAGCCTGCTATATGCTCTCTTTGTCTAGCCAGAAAATAAATATGCTTGTAACTTCTTTATTACTAAGATGACTTTATTTTTGTTTTCGTTAATCGGCTGTTTATGGTCCGCTGTTACAAGAGGACATAAAGTTGTCAACTAGCCTATTGTGTGGTTATACCAGCACTACAGCGTAGCGTAGGATGTCCATCATAAGCGAGTCACGTCTGCACACTCTGTGGAGGCGCGTTCTTATCTGCAGTCAGACTGCGGACCCACAGCAAAGTGTCGCACGGTAGGCGCGCGCAGTAGCTACAACATAAGCTGTGGCGCGTGTTTACTCCGCGCCCGCTCGCAACTAATCCATAAGCTGAGGCTTTGTTTACGATGCTATTGTATTAGTTTTTTGAAGTGAAAACTGCTTTAGCGGCGTTGTGCACTTTTTGGGATGGGTAAAAAATGTTAAACTCGCGTCAGGATACGCGACTTGATAGAAAATTCGTAAAACGGATGGAGAGTATACCGCCGGCGCAGCGTAGGATAGATTGTTCATGTTTACACTTCTGCCTGCACTCTCGGAGTATAATCCGTTGTTTTTTAGGGTTCCGTACCCAAAGGGTAAAAACGGGATTCTACTACTAAGAATCCACTGTCCGTCTGTCTTAACTAGGCTATCACGGTTCATGAGATACAGCCTGGTGACAGACAGACGGACGAACAGTGGAGTCTTAGTACAAGTAGCGGTACGTAAGTCTAGCGCTGTGTACATGTTGACTGCCATACTAAACTCATGCGCAGCCATCCCCTCCACACTTAGCTTAGCGTTACTTATATGCCGGCGACCTGTAGTAGGGTTCCGTTTTTTTCCTTTTGAGGTACACAGTCCTAAAAATTGATAATAAATGGTTTGTTTCAGGGCGCGATCAAACCGGACGTGGGGTCTCCATCCGGCGAGGAGGTGAAGTGCGAGATTTGCGAGCTGACGTTCGCGTCGGCGCGCGCCTTCCACAAACACCAGCTGAGGCTGCACCGGGACCTGCTCGCCGACCGCCCGTACCGCACTCGGTATATCTCATACCTTATTCTACTTTTTCTTCAGCAATGTACTGTACCAGCCTTTTTTAATAGTCCACTGCAAGCCGTAGCCCTACCCACGAAGGGTGATTGGGCCATATCCACCACGCTGGCCCAGAGCGGGTTGGTGGATTCATATACGCCATCGAATTCCTTCTACGGACGTATGCAGGTTGCCTCACGATGTTTTCCTTCACCGAAAAGCCAGTGGTGTGAAAATCCGTACATAAATTCTGAAGAACTCATTGGTACGGGACCGGGATTTGAACCCATGACCTCACGATTGCAAGGCCGGTGTCATTACCACTAGACCACTAGGCTTTACAATCAGCATCTTCAGCAATAGCAGGGACGTTTTGTCTCCGGTCTAGAAACGCACCACGATTCGCATTGACTACATTCTGTCATTTCTACACGAGGCGCGGGGGAAGAGGTGTTCACTGAAGTTTCGACCTAGTACATATGGGAATAAATAAATAAACATTTATTGCAGGCACAGAGACCCAGAGTTACAAAAAATTGTTGAGTAAAATCAAATTAAATAAAATGTTACACCTGTATAAGGGGTGTAACGTCCAGTCTTGTAAATAGTTACATAAAATTATACCGCACAATAGTGCCGAATAAAGTCGAAATGTTAACGGGTGACGGGATTATGGAGCGGAGCGAGCGAGAACAATTCAATTTCAATTTTCAATTTGTTTATTTACAGAAAATGTAACTTACAGCACTTAATACTAGGCGTTACATTTTTATCCTCACAGACTACGAATTAAAATATGTATTACATAAAATAGAACAGAATATACAAACATGAAATAAAATGAATAGGAACAACAACGTATTATTCTCACGTAGCCTCGGTGGCTCAGTGGTTAGTGACCCTGACTTCTGGATCAAAGAGGCGTGGGTTCGATCCCCACCCAGGGCAAGCATTTATGTGATGAACATAGGTGTTTGCTTTGTGTCTGGGTGTTATTTAGGTACTATCTTATAAGTATGTATTTAAAAATATGTATATGTAGTATATCAGTCTCTGCCAGCCATGTCACAAGCTTTGCTTAGTTTGGGATCAGAGACCTTGTGTAAAAAATGTCCCCTAGTATTTATTATTATTATTATAATTTTTTACGCTAACTGTACCTACCGTTAAATGTTAGGAATAAAATTTGAGGTCACAATTTGACTTCTTCGCAATTTGAAAGCATATTACAATGCATCCCAGTTACTGATAATCCATTTTCGCCTTAATTGCTAGACTCTTAAGTCTAAAATTGTGCAATGAAATGTCTGCTGTCTCGTTCACATGTAGATACAATGTTTCTTATACCATGACAGAGGGGTACGCGCGCTGAATCCTTCTCCAGTAGTTAAATCTTCCAACAGCAATACAATACAATACAATACAATACAATACAACAACACTTTATTGACACCAACACATAGGAAAAACATAACATAAGAAACAAAGATAGAATAGGCACAAAAGGCGGTCTTATCGCTAAAAGCGATTTCTTCCAGACAGCAATAGGCATAACAACTGGGTAATATCTTGCGATCTATATTGCGGGTAGTCACGTGGGTTTATTTTTTTTTTTTTTATTTCATTTATTTTGTGGGTTGGTTTTCATTACCAATGTTACCAAAATAAACAGTAATTTGGAAACTAAGCGCGAGATATGTAACCTGATGTTTACATCATCTCGGGCCTTCCATAAACATCAGTTGAGGCTGCACCGAGACCTCGCCGATCGCCCGTACCACTCTCAATATATCTCATACTTTTTTCAACTTCTTGAACAATAGTTTAAAAATGCAATTTTTATAGTACGGTTACGAGATGGGCTCTTGGATAATCAGACGCCGATTATTTACTTTGCACTTTATTGCACATAATCACTTATGTAGTCTACATTTGGCCACCAACTCGCCTGATGGAAAGCGAAGTTGTAGCCGAAGATGGAGTATGTAGACCTAGAAGATACCAATTCAATCATGACTTGAAGATATCCAAATTGTAATTGTTAGGAAACAATGACGAAGGCAGGGCATTCCAATCCCTGGCGGTCCGCATTATCACTTCAAAAAATCACAAACCACACGGCACAACTGATTCGCACAAACATTTCACACTGGCACTGATATTTACACGAACTAGTCACTGCACTTGAACACGAAATGCTTTCGATCCTATAGAAAACACGGTAACTCAGTCGAAACCAAAACGAAGTCGAACGAAAACCATCGCTCTATTTATATTGGAATAAAAGTTCCCTAGAAATCTCTAGAATAATCGGTGCCATTGTGAATAACGAGAGATGGCGCATTGCTCAATCAATCTGCATCTTTCTGGGATTCTGGGAAAATTTCTATAAACCTAGTGTGTGAAGCACGATAAAAATCATTTCATTGAAGTAGCAAAATACCTACAAGTAAACGACTTACGCGCGACTACCGCGTGACAGTACATAATCCGTGTCTCTTCCAAACCGGGCCGTGCGGTCTAATACAAATCATCGATTGTATTATTTCTTTTCAGAGTAACTAATACGAAACGAGTGATCAGAAAAAGACCGAACATGGTTTGCAAAGTGGTAAGAATTTTCTACATTGATATTTTATTTTCTACCAAGTGGCGGTGACCTTGGCTCACAGTTTGTAGCATGAATGGTCAAGCCGAAATGTGTCCGACCGTTTCGAAGTAGTTAGTACCTACTCTTCTCAGTTAGAATAATGACAAGTAATAGAAACCTTTCTAAATGTTACTCAAATAAAAACTACGTTACAGCTGCCTTATTCCTATTCTGGTTATACAGCATACGCGAGAGTGAGTGGAACAAAAAAACGCATTGTCTGTTGTCTAACGTCGAACTCACAAGTTGGATTATCAAAGTGGTTGAAATTTGGTCTACTTTGTCATTTGCAATATGGTCGGAAATTTGAACCCTCTAGTTCAATCAGAAGGTTCAAATCTCTGATCATTTTGCCTTCACCAAAATGTACGAAACAGTTGATTTCTTTTCTCGAATTCCAGGTTAGCTCTGTAATAAAAGTTGTTCTTAATGATGATCTGAATCACCTCCTTTCGTCCTAGTAAGTACACCAGTTCTGGATAACCCTGCATGCGTTCTTTATACGTTTTTATGTATGCAAAGTAGAACCCCAACCTATGCGAATTCGATTTACGCGGCTATCGTTCGATCCCCTCAAATCCCCCGCACTAAAATAGCAAGAGAATTACATCACTCTGTCGCATTTTAACTATGAAAGAAGGATGCAGCGATTCGACCTGTCAAAACATTTTTATTTTATTTTTTTGCAATCATGGAACAAAACATCTTTTCTAATAATTATATGTGCTCCAAAAGTATAGTGATTTTATGCTATTTTCATATCACTAGTTAAAATTAAAATTAGACCACCAGAAAAATTACAATTTTTTTTTTGTTTTTACCATCTAAATCCCCTACCAATGCTTGTGTGGCCAAATATTTTAAAACTTCATTAAAAACGAACTTGTACAAATCAGAACAGTTTTAGAAGAGTCATAAATTACTCTGACGAACATAACATTTTTAGAAATGAACTTGGGAGAAAATGAGTTTATTCGTAACACAACAGGTAATCGTATGTATGAGCTGCCTCTATCCTTCTTCAAAAGCTGTTAGATAAAGATGCACTTACTCGTACTCCCGAACTTACGTAATTTCGGAGGGTTTCACAAACTAGCATTGAGCTATCTCGGGTGTCCAAATTCAAAAAGGTAAAAGGTAGAAAGGTAAAATAATCAGAGATTTGTACCTTTTTACTGGAACTAGATGGTTCAAATTTCCGAAAAAGACAAAAGACCAAGTTTAACCTAATTTTTAACTATTTTGACATTCCTACTGGTGATTTTGACGTATGCGATAGACATTGCGTTTTTTTGTTCCACTCATTCTCGTTTATGCTGTATAACTAGGTATGAATAAGACAGCTGTACCGTAGTTTTTATTTGAGTAAAATTTAGCAATACTTCTATTACTTGTAATTCTTCTGAGATCCCCCCCTATCACGTAAGTCCAGTGTATCACTGTATTCAAAATAAAATTTAAATATTTTCAGTGCAACAAAGTGGGGCACAGCTACGGGTGGATGGTTATGCATTACGGTACAGCGCACCCCACGCACGACGTGACGCGCGACAACTATGGAGACAGACTTAATAACCTCTGTGACGTCTGCGGCAAGGGATTCACAGTAAGGAACCGTGTAGATTAAGCGGGGTGAAAGTACCTATACTAACACAAATCGGCGGATGAGAAGTTAGCCACAAATTACACCTCTCCGTGATTCGTTAATTATTGCGCATGTGTGCACAATGCTGACGTCGCGTGGCGTAGTGTTGAGCACGGGCGTAGGGAGCTCGCGGGAGGCATGAGGTTGGCGGGCGGGTGTGCCCCGGCGCGATTCTCTCTGTTGTTCTGCGCATTACTTCCCATCCGCCGATTTGTGTGGTGCTTAGTACGAGTATAAAACTCTCATTGCAACACAGTGGGTCACAGTTATGACTGGTTAAACATACCTCTTACAGGCCGAATCATACAACTCGGCAGATGTGAAGTTAGCTACAAGTTGCGCAATATCCAATCAACGCGCAGCTCCATGTGAGCTTCAGTCAGGATTGATTATTGCGCAGCTTGTAGCCAAATTCACATCCGTTTTTTTTTATTTCCAGAGCATATATACGCTAAGGAACCACATACAAATGCGCCACATGGGTGTAACGTACCCGTGCCTCCAGTGCGGGAAACGTTACCCTTCCAAGACCGCGCTTGTCCAACACAGCTACTTCCACGGCCCGAGAAAATACTCCTGCGATAAGTGTAACAAGAAATTCCGATCGCCTTCCAATCTTTATAATCATAAGCGGGTAAGTCACACACAGATACATACATGCACACGCACACTCCTAAACAAACATACTCACAAACAAATATACCCATAATTGTCATTGATTGTCGCACTATTATAATTATATTGTACTATTTTATTGTAATAATTTCGATTGTGTGAACAATAAAGCGTTTCTATTCTATTCTATTCTATTAATCAAACATACTCAAATACATTCAGAACAAACACACACAAACAAATACACCCACAAATAAATACACACACAAACACACACACACACACAAACATAATCACAAACAAACAAATGTACTCACAAATAAACATACCCGTATACCAACACACAAACAAACACACACACACATACGCACACATAGCTAAGAAGCTACATAATGGGAATCCACCACTCTGGTGTGGACAACTTTTACACGTAGGAACATTTTGTATGGAAAAATTAATTTGATGTTTTTACTATTTTTTAATGGCAAGACCGACTTCAACCGTGCACAGAATTCGCGAATTAATGGCACGGATCGATGTTTTTGATAAATCAAAAATGGCTCAGCTGATTTTGAAAAAATTTAAATGGGACCAACTTCGAACCTACCCTTTCCAATAAAAAAAAGAATTAACTACCGAAATCGTAAAAAGTTATACATATAACAAATGAAAAAAATATAAACGCGTCGACTTGAGTACGTCCTCCGTTTTTTTATCGGACATAATATTTTCAAAAAAAATCTCGGTTAAAAATAGTTTTTTTTTTCAGAGTCACATCAGAAACCGTCCCTACAAATGCAAGATTTGCGGCAAAGGCTTCATGTTCCGAAATTCAGTTAGAGAGCACATCAAAGGCGTCCACAACCACGAGCGTCGCATTCGGAAACGGTTATCGAAACGGTCGAGAAGTATTGATGGCACGCCGGATCTTTCTGAGACAAGGAACGAAGTGGCTGATCTTTCTGAGACAAGGAACGAAGTGGCTAACGAATTTGAAGAAGGAGAACCAGTGTATCTAGATTTGGGAGCGGATTTGGAAGTCGAGAACGAGATTTTAATTGATCCAGAATAGAATGACAGGTGGGCCGGTTGTGGCGACTGTCCCGGTTTTGGTCACTGCTCCGGTTTAGGCCACTGTCCCTGTTACGACTACTGTCTCGGTTTTAGCCATTTGATGTCAAAAAGACACTAAGATGGCCGAAACCGGTACATACTCAACCTAACGTTTGCCGAACAATTTTTTTGCGTTTAATGTATGTACAGTACATAGACAGTTCCCACAGTCATCATTGAAAAAAATCTTTGTTTTGCTGTGATACAAAACTAATTTTTACTAGAATTGGGAGCGGACATGGAGGTGGCGAGCGAATTTTCGATTGAGCCAGAGTAGAATGAATGGCAGATGGGCCGGTTTCGGTCACTGTCCCGGTTTAGGCTATTTGATGTCAGAACTGACACTAAGATAGCCAAAACCAGTACCATCTTCCCAACGAAACGTTTTTACTTTTATTACAATTTACTGTTGAACAATCGTTATTGATATAATTAAAAAACTAGCCTCGCTGTGATACAAAGCTTTTGCCAAAATATCATAATTGCAAATGGCATAATTATCAATTACTAGCTGACCCGGCGAACTTCGTTTCACGCAATATCTTTATAAATTATGACAATATTATTCTGATGCATAAGCATTAACATAGCAAAGTTTCATCTCAATCCAATTCAGTAGTTTTTGCGTGAAAGAGCTAAGTTGTATGGCTGGTAATCTGTATTTCAAATCTGTGAGAAACTGCTTGCAACCAACGTGTTTCGGCTAATATTTAAGTTCTTATAAAGCTATTTTTAGCTTTAAAAATATAAAATTAATAGTATCATTCATTAGTATGTAATAAAACGAATATTTTGATCTTTTATCAATTTGTAATCAGTGGTCCAAGGATTTGTGTAATACATCCATGCAGTGGTCTAATTCATTTTTCTATCATGGTAATACTGCTGTCAACAAGTCAAGTCACGGCTTTTTGGCGGGAAGTCGAAAGAAGCGGGCGTTTTTAATATTCAATTATTCATAAATTTTAATTTTGCAATTCTCTGAGATTTGTGTTGGGTGTTGCGGCGCAACAATAACGTCATGAGCGTTGCTAGTGACGGGGAGGACCCCGTCATTACAGCAGAGAGAAAGAAGAGAAAACTTGCAAAATCCTCAACGAACAACGATGGCTACAAAGTATTTCAGAAGCCCCTCTACAAGAGGCTATTCCCCGAAAATCACAGTGGGGACTGCGTGGTTTACGTTGAATCCACAGAAGAAGAAAAGGTTGGTAATAAAAACCCCATAATATTGACAAATCTTTTCATTGAAAATGTTAAAGGCATTGTAGGTGTCCACCGAATAAATGCCTATAAGGTTGGCGTCACTTTCAAAAAGCCAGCTCCAGCTAACAATTTTTTAAAGATGGATAGCTTCCTGAACAGATATAAGCTGAAAGCTTTCATTCCTGCTTACATGACTGAAGTTATAGGAGTCATCAGGCATATTCCGCTGACAATGTCTAATGAAGAAATTTACAAAAATATTACTTGTGATGCTGATGTTGTCTCAATCAAACGCTTTATGCGAAAAGTAGACGGAAATTTGACTCCTCTTGGAACAGTGGCTGTCACTTTTGCAGCCACCACATTACCTCAGTATGTATACATCAAGCTATTCAGATACCAGGTTCATAAATACTTTCCACCACTCATGCAATGCTACCGTTGCCTCCGATTCAACCACTCAGCTAAGAACTGCAGAGCAGAGCAGATGTGTTCATCCTGTGCAGGACGGCATTCCTACAAGGAATGTGATGTGGAAGAAATAATGTGTGTCAATTGTTCTGGCCCTCACCTTGCCGTGTCGAAAGACTGCCCTGTTAAGCAGAAAAAAATAGAAGAGAAGAAAATTAAACAACAACAAAAAATGTCTTATGCCAATGCGGTAAGTCTGCCACAAATCTCTGATAGAACATCCTTCCCAGCTCTAACACCAAAGCCGAGACAAAAAACCTTCCAAGATCTCAATGCCAAAGAAATTGTTGATAACGATGTAATTATAAATGCCCTTGTGAAGTCCGTTGTTGCCCTTGCAAATAGCAAGAATGAACCCATTACAAATAAAAGAATTAAAGAAATTTTGTTGTCAAATTTAATTTAATTTAATTTAATTATATGGACACATATATTCGTATAGCACAATTCAATATTCAAAGTTTACATAGTAAAAAAACGCTATTGTTAAAGTTTTTAACTGAACAAAATGTAGATATATGTTTACTAAATGAAACGTGGCTTAAGAAAAACAGTAAAATTCCAAATTTTCCATCCTATAATTTGATTCACAAACTGTCTGTAAACGAACATAATGGGGTAGCTATATTAATTAAACAAAATTTTAAATATGAAGTTGTTCATACCTCATATTACGAATCAATTCAGAACATTTGCATTGCACTTGATACATCATTAGGTAAATTACATGTGTTGTGTATTTATTGTCCCCCAAACAGCGAATTTACTAAATTTAATACTAATAAATTAAAAAAAGTATTCACTGAAACTCCTAAGCCATGTCTCATAATGGGAGATTTCAATGCCCATCACATTTTATTTGGTTGTCTAAAAAATAATAGTAGAGGTAATTCGTTGTACAATCTCATAGATGAGTTTGACTTGTGTGTTTTAAATGATGGTAATCATACTACAATTAAATATCCAAACAAGAATTCTTCAGCAATTGATTTAGCCTTAGTAAGTTGCTCGTTAGCTCCTCTCTGTGAATGGCAAGTCCATGATGATGCAATGGGTAGTTATCATTTTCCGACTCTACTGGATGTAAATGTGAAGCCATCGGTGTATGATGTTCGTCCTGTAGAAGAAAAATATTTGTACAACAAATCAGACTGGTCTAAATTTAAAACTTTATCTGAAACCTGCTTTTCGCAATTAGATTTGGAAAATACAGATCTAGATGAATTATACAATAGTTTTATAAATATCTTGTATCAAATCAGAGATGAATGTATTCCTAAGCAGAAATCTAATCACACTCCAAAAATTCTGAGAAAACCAGCTCCATGGTGGAACACACTATGTGAGGATGCAGTTCAAAAGTCGAAAGAAGCTCTTAAGACATATCATCACTCTCCAACAATTTCCAATTTTATTAATTACAAGCGTCTTGATGCTAAAAAGAAAAAGATATTAATTGAGGAACGGGGAAAATCATGGCATGAATTGTGTACTTCTTTCAACAGAATGACACCAGTTACTAGAATATGGAATTATGTTAAAAAATTTAAAAGGATTAACAGTAATTGTAGTAACAAAACTCTAAATGACGAATGGGTACCAAGTTTTCTAGAAAAATTAGCAGATTCAACATCAACCGATTTTACCACTTTAAATATTTTAGACAGGTCTGACAATAGCGTTTCCTTCTTAAATGAGCCTTATACACTGAATGAGCTTCGCATTTCTTTAGATAGTCGTAGAGATACTACACCAGGTATGGATAACATTCCATATAAACTTATTAAAAATTTACATTCAAATGCTCTGAACATTTTATTGGCAATTTATAACAGACTTTGGAATGCATCAGTTATTCCTGAATCTTGGAAGACTCAATGTGTAATACCAATTTTAAAACCTAATAAGCCTGCAAATAATCCGTCATCGTACAGACCCATATCTTTGTCATCCTGTCTGGGTAAACTTTTTGAAAACATGTTAAAATTACGTTTAGATTATTTTGTTGAAACCAACTCTAAAATACCTAACACTCAATTTGGATTCAGAAAGGGTAAAAGTTGCTCTGAAAGTTTTGTATCATTAATCTCAACATTAAAAAAAGCAAAGCTCAGCCACTCTAATGTAATCTGCGTCTTTCTTGATGTAAAAGGTGCTTTCGATAATGTCAACATTAAGAGCCTTCTTCTAGTTTTGAATGAGTTAGGTCTGCCAACAAAATTATTGAAATGGATATTTAATTTTCTGAATAACAGAACCTTGTATGTTAAATTTAATAATAAGCTACATGGACCAAAATCCGTCAGTAAAGGAACTATGCAAGGAGCTATCTTATCTTCTCTCTTGTATATTCTATATACATCTCAAATTTTAAAGTATGTTAACACATCACATGTTAAAATTTTACAATTTGCTGATGACTTACTTTTATACTCTGAAAGTCAAAATTTAAATATGGCTGTAAATCACTTGAATTCTGCACTGCTGCAGCTACACCATTATTACAACAATGTATTAAAATTAGATATTAGTTCTGATAAAAGTTCTGTTATTGTTTTTAGTAAAGATCCTTTTGCACAATCTTTTGTTAAAATTAAATACAATAATGAAATCATTCCTGTAAGTAATCAACATAAATTTTTAGGAGTAATAATAGATAACAAGTTAAAATTTGAAGAGCATATTAAGTATATCTGCAGCAATGCAATGAAAAGTATTAATGTTTTAAGATGTTTAGCTGGTACTTTTTGGGGCTCTGATCCTAAAACCTTGATCATGCTGTATAAAAGTATAGTAAGAAGTCATTTTGATTATAGTAGTTTAGCTTATATGAATGCAAGTAGCACCTTATTACGAAAACTCGATGTAATACAAAATATGGCTTTAAGAATTATTAGCGGAGCTATGCGTTCCACTCCTATTAATTCTATGGAAATTGAAAACTGTATACCTCCATTAATCCTGAGACGTTTACTTTTGGCTGATAGATTCTGTTTGAAAGAGTTGACTTCCAATAATGTTATAGTGCTGAATAATGTTTTATGTCATCCACAGATATCACAATCAGTTCAAACATCTAGCTTATCAGCCACATCTCTTGTTTCGGGAGTTTTGCCTGAAATCACAACAATAATGTCATTTTTAAAAAATATCAGTAAAAACATTTGTTCTCATGATATCTGGCCAACATATAAATGTCCATATAATGCCTTGATTAATTGCTTAAGTATAGATTGTCATTTAGATGTAATAAATAACAAATTTGATTTTCTAGAATTTATAGAGAATAAACCAGACTTTTATATTTTATATACAGATGGTTCTAAAAGTGATGAAGGGGTTAAAGCCGCATATTATGATCCACAAATGAATAAAACCCACTGTATAAAGTTAGATAATAATTGCAGTGTGTTTACTGCAGAAGCGTATGCAATTTTAACCGCTTTAACATTTGTAAATAACTCTGTAAAAAATGTAAATATACTAATAGTAAGTGATTCTAAAAGTGTTCTGTCTGTTTTGAACAACAGTAATTTCTCATATAAGTTAAATTATATTATATATAGTATTAGAGAACTTATAGAAATGATTAGTAAATCAAAACATGTAGAATTGGTATGGGTTCCTTCACATTGTGGCATCCATGGCAATGAAACAGTAGATTTGGCTACTCGGCAAGAGCATGATCTAGATCACACAGATATATTAAAAGTACCTTTCACAGATTACTATTGTGCAATTAATAAGGATTTACTCAGAATTTGGAAAGAATATTGGCACGTTACAACAGAATATAAGGGAAGGTGGTATGCAGAAATACAGAAAGACTTACCTACTACTCCTTGGTACAACAAATTTGAATATTGTGGCAGAAAGTTTATAACAGTTATAAATCGCCTGAGATTTGGACATTGCTTGGTTCCAGCTCATTTACACAAAATTAATATAGTCCCAGAAGATAACTGTACGTATTGTTCCCGACCGCATGCTGATATAAACCATATAATTTTTCAATGTCCCCAATTCCATTTACAACGATTAATTTTAGCCAGTGACATTAGTGACATAGCAGCTCGTAACTCAATTAGTGTTCCCCGCCGTATTGAGGATTTCCTAAAAAGTGAAGTTTTTTACAAACCTATTTATAAGTATATTTTAAATACTGTTGAAAATATTTAGTTAAGTTTAATTTTTTATTTCTCTTCTGTTTGTAAATTTTTATTATAGACTTCGACTGAAGGACTCTGTATCCATGGTCATGAATAAATTATTTAAAAAAAAAAATCAAGTCAAGTCACGCAAACATGTCAAGTCTTATTTTTTGTAAGTGTAATAGATAAATATAGCCAATTTGTGCTAATGGTTATTTAATTTCGCATTAAATGTGTAAATAATTTCTAGTACATACTTTAATTTCTTAGACAGCAATTCCTTCCCTTCCCCCACTTCCCCTTACATTCTATACACATTATTGATGTGTATATAATATAACTGAAACAAAGGGAACTGAGACGCGTGCGGGCGGCGGGTCCCCGCCGCAACTTGTATCAGTCCCCCTTTGTCGTCTACCCCCGCGCCCCTGTACCCGCGCAGGCAGTAGCGGCGCTAGGGTAGGGCGTGGTTGGGCGACCGCCCAGGGGAGCGCGAGACGTAAAGGGGCGCTGCGGGCGCATGCGGCGCCCCTTTATGACTCGCGCGTCAACATTTCGCGTGGAACCAAGGTTAAAATAAAATTTGACTGAAAAAAACCGGAAAATTTTCGCGCTCGCTTCGCTCGCGCTCTATCAAACTAAACTGGTTTTGCTTGTTTGCCCCTGTTTCAGAATTAGAATTTGATCTTTTAAAGCCGGGTCACACAGAGGCGGGAGCCGCGAGAAAGCAATCCGATAGCGGTCCAGTACAAAGGATCGCGCCCGCTTTTTATATGTCAGGTTGCAAACAAATTCGAATATTACAAAAAAATCCCGTCCCGGATCGCGATCGCGGGAGCGATGTGACGAGAGCTTAAGCAAATGTCGCCGAAAATTTTCCTGTTATTTTTTTCATAGTCAAAACCACTATAACTTTACTTTAGAGGCGCCGTATAAATCTCGCCCAGGGCGCTGGTAGAGCTAAAACCGGCACTGCGCGCAGGCGAGGACTAAATTAAGCGGTCGGACTATATACGCGTGCCCACGTGACGTAAAAACACCACGTGCACTTCCACGTGAAATTGAAGTGAAGTGAATTGGTCCCAGTGCAATGAATCAATCATAGTAGCCCAGCGCCTGCCACTTCAACTGCAGAGGGCAGTGAGAACGGCCATCGCGATACCGATACTTCTCTTCCCCTGCAGCCTCACTGCGTCTGCCAACACGTTGACGGCCCATCGGAAGGTAGGGTAGGTTAGGTTAGGCACCCACACCACCAGTTCCATCCCACCGTGGCCCCTAATCCTCGGCTGCAGCGTCGCAAGAGCGGCACTGCAGCCCGCCTCAGTTGCGACACTCCTCATAAGGCACGCAACCTACCGGCTAGCCTCTCAGCTGCTTTAGTTTAAAGCGGCCGAAAGCCTGTGGCAGGGCATTTCTATTTCATTCATTATTCTAAGCGCAAATCGCATGTCAATGTCAAACATTGCAATCCAAATGTTTGAATTTAGAGGTTTGAATACTTTGAAGGTTTTTTGGCAGGAACGCGGAAAAATCATGTCACCGCATTGTATTATTTTGTTAAACTCGTGTTTCTATCAGTGATAATTAGTGAAAAATTGTGGTATGTCGTTGATTATGAGCTGGTTTACGTGCATGAGTGTAGACAAGTGATATAATGCGGTGTATCGTGTTGTGCCGTGTTGTTATCAAAACTCCATAGACGTCTCTAGTATCCGCTCGCTTGCCCAAGGGGGGTCCGCGCGCAACGTGTCTTTGCCCCGGGCCCTCAGCGCGTGTCTACCTAAAATGTCCCACGAAAAAAACGTGACGACCCTACTTTGCCCCGCCATTTTTTGCGCCGTCAGCGCGCGGGTCGGGTTTCACAAAATCGTTTCTTGTGACTCAATTTGTTTAAAAAAGTGTCAAATGTTGTATATATTTATGTTTATTATGAAACTAGCTAAACAGTATTAACTTTTGTTTATCAAATTACGACTTTGGTGCAGAGTTATGCTGTGCTGAACTTTGAAGTAGGGCGTTTTGTATTCAAAATCTCATACCTCAAAAATAAAAGCAATGACATATGGTTTTTATTCTTTGATTATGCTGTCAATATAATAAATAATAGAATAAGAAAAAACAATGATCACTTGTTCATAGATATTTATTATTTAAAAGGCCTTTGTTTCCATACCAATATCTGGCGCCGCGCGGCGTAATTTATCTTAACTTAACAAGGCTATTGGCTTGGATGCTTGACTGGGGTTGTGTGGAGGAAAAAATTCACGAAGAAATGGGACAAATAATACAAATTAGGCCCTGGAGCGATAAAGACGGGTAGAATCAGCTTTTTTTGACGGCGGGAGCGATGTTAACCACAGGTTGACATGGTCATAGCTGAGTGAAATGCAATGTCAACTACCAGTTAACACGGGCAAAGCTGACTTCAAGGTTATGTTAACTACGACTTGACATGGTCAATTCTAAATTCTCGATTTGTTAACTACTAGTTGACACGGGCAAGCAAGCGGGTATTCTCCACTTTACTTAGGTATGACTTGGACTATGTTTAGACTTGGCTGTGACTTTATTGGACTAAGACGTGACTACGACAGTGACTATTTTGATAAAATATCAAAATTATTAAAACGTACAAGACTTGACATTGGCAAATGCACAACAATGCGACGCCAAAACATAAAAGAAGAAGAATTCTTTGAATTTTGAGGTTGTTTGTTTGTTGTTGTTGTGTTATCGTTTAAATGCAAAAAAAGCGTTCTGCCACTATTTAATGATGAAATAATTAGTGCTACACATTACCATATAATTCAGCCAACGTTATGGAGCGAGTCAGTATTTGTACAATATGCTTGCGAACTAATAGAAAGCTCAAAAAAATTGATACCGTTCTGTCGGCGTACCACAGTACAATAACCAATTTTTCCGTAAGTATTCATTTGTCATTTTGTAGGTACCTTTATTGCATCATCTTCCTGGAAAAGTACAACTCTAGAATCCGGTCTGTTAGAAATATTTTATACCTAATAGTATAAAACAAAGTCGCTTCCGCTGTCCCCCTGCCCGATGTATGCTTATATCTGTAAAACTACACAACGGACTTTGATGCGGTTTTTTTAAATAGATAGAGTGATTCAAGAGGAAGGTTTATATGTATAATAAACCTGTGCGAAGCTGGGGCGGGTCGCTAGTATTTTACAATAATAGACGTCTTGAATGTTACACCATCTATTGCAGAACAGAGCCTTGTTATTTTATGTCAACATACATTACCATAGCAACATACATAATCTACACAGTCTACCAGCACGGGTAGGATAACAAACGGATAAATTGTCTTTCCACCATGATATCCTCTCGAAGAGGAAGTAAAGTTTGGATTGACAATGACAACTGACATTTAAAGTGGTTTAAATGGTTTTCTCGCTTTGCCGTGCTACCCGTGGTGGAGATAATAACATTTTGAATAAATATTAGTGGGCCCTCCGCCAACTTGTGTGGTGCAGCCTATACGCTAAACACTTCATAATAGTGAATTTGCATCCTTCTGACTGAATTAAGCTTTTTTTTTACTAATACTTGCATTTATTTCTTTACCAGCTGACCCATCAAACTTCGTTTCACGCAATATCTTTATGAATTATAGCCTTTTTAGGGTTCCCTATTACTAAGACTTCGATGTCCATCTGTCCGTCTGTCTGTCTGTCTGTCACCGGGCTGTATCTCATGAACCATGATAGCTAGGCAGCTGAAATTTTTGATGTATGAACATTACTATTGCAAAGTTTCATATCAATCCATCCAGTAGTTTTTGCATGAAAGAAGAACAAACATACAAACTTTCGCATTTATAATATTAGTAGGATTCTATACTATACTACCTAATATATACACAAAATGTATTACCTTAATTAAAAAAACTTCAAAGATTATGTCTGTATGATATGGTGGGTATCAAAATGTGATATACTTACCTACTTAAATTAAATTTAAAAAATTAAATTAAGAATTCGTTTTTATAAAACAAAAACAATTAAAAAAAGGACATAAAAATCATCTGTATTTTTCTTGGAAGATTTAGCGACGAGAAGAATTCAGCGCGTGTCCCCCTATGTCATGGTATAAGTAAAATAGTACCTACATCTGAATGAGACACCAGACAAGTCATTGCACAATTTTAGCCTCTAAGCAATTAAGGCGTAAAAGGATTATCAGCAACTGGGCTGCATTGTTCTCGCTCGCTCCGCTGCATAAACTTGTCACCTATTAACATTTCGACTTTATTATCCTAGCGACCCACCCCGGCTTCGCACAGGTGTATTATACATATAAACCTTTCTTTTGAATCATTGTATCTGTTTAAAAAAACCACATTTAAATCCATTACGTAGTTTTAAACATAGAAGTATACATGGGGACAGACAGCATGAAGCGACTTTGTTTTATACTATGTAGTGATATATTAGGTCGAAACTTCAGTGAAAACCTCCTCCCCCGCACCTCACGTAAAGCTGACAGAATGTGGTGAATGCGAATCGTAGTACGTTTCTAGTATAGAGATAAAACTTACCTGATCTTTTTCAGCTTCAAGTGCTTAATACTCTATGCTGCAACGAGTGCGAGTATCTGCTCAGAAAAACATACAAATTCCATCAGAAATGTCTGAGCGCCACCGAGATATTGAAAACATGGCTCTCTTCCACAGCAGCTCAGAAGGTAAATGATACAAATTATTTTTAAATTTTACCCGCCCAGACCGGTTATCAGCTATTCTGCAGTTTGGTGCTTATTAGGGAAGTTGACTGGTATTACATTAAGTACAATGTAGGTGTCTTCAAATCCCGAGTAAATAGATATTTTCTAGGTAAGGGTGTTACATCCTAGACCGCATATCTGCTTAACATCATGCAGTGTGTAGTCAAACGCAAACCTATACGAAATAAAAAAAAATAGTTAAAAGTATTAGGATTAGTTAAGTATGCAATGAAATGTGATTCGTAGATCGAAAAAAATAATTGAAATTGGCTAATCAAGTTATGAGATATAAGCTTGTAAAGATTTTGGTAGGGAAAAGGAGGGGATGTCTTTTTTATTAACATTTTATTTTAGTTTGGACAACATAGTATTTAAGAAATGAAAATAAGAGTAATGTTTTATAAGGTCATATATTAGTTCGTTCGTTTCAGCCATAGTACGTCCACTGCTGGACATAGGCCTCCCCTAAAGATCTCCAATAAGACCTATTCGTAGCGGCTTGCATCCAGCGCGATCCTGCGGTCTTAATGAGGTCATCCGTCCACCTTGTGAGTGGACGTCCTACGCTGCGCTTGCCGGTACGTGGTCTCCACTCGAGAACTTTTCGACCCCATCGGTCGTCAGTCCTCCGCGCTATGTGCCCTGTCCATTGCCACTTCAACCTGCCAATCCGCTGGGCTATTGTCGGTAACCTTGGTTCTTCTACGAATCTCCTCATTTCTGATTCGATCTCTGCTTTGATTTGATCTCTGCTCATATATTAGTGAATAAAGGCTATTTTAATTTATTTTATTTTTACAGGCACTGGGCTCTCCAGTGAACATGCTCCACACGAAACTACCGCAGACGAACCTGGCCATGTGGACGCAGCAGAACAGCAAAGTGTACAACTTTGTTTGCATAGAAAAGGAAGATCCTCCCATTGTGATCGACAATATCAACCTAGATGATGACCCACCTCAAGAAGTATGTATTCAATTCAGTTTTTGGAATAGTAAGTAAGTTGGACAGATGCCCTCATTAAGACCGCAGGAGCGCGCTGGATGCAAGCCACTACCAACCGGTCTTATTGGAGATCTATAGGGGAGGCCTATGTCTAGCAGTGGACGTCCTATGGCTGATGATGGATGGATGAAGTTCGTATAAGCCGGGTAAGCTCTGGCAGAGTCTTTAGGCCGCCTGGAGGCCTCTGACATGGCTCAACGGTTAAAACAACCTAAACCCACAAATTAACTCGTCATCCGAGCCACGGTAGCGCTCAGTTGGAAAATGCCACCTGCAGTCACCCATCCAAATACAGACCGTGCGGAATGTTGTTTAATATCGGTGATCGCCGACAAACACCTAGTCAAACTACTTTTTGGAATTTATGGATATTTAATTTTGTATTTAAAGTTAAAGAAGCCGTGGTGGCCATGACACCCGCCTTACAATCGTGAGGTCGTGGGTTCAAATCCCGGTCCCGTACCAATGAATTCCTTGGAATTTATGTACAGAATTTCACACCACTGGCTTTTCGGTGAAGAAAAACATCGTGAGGCAACCTGCATACGTCCGTAGAAGAAATTCGATGGCGTATGTGAATCCACCAACCCGCACTGGGCCAGCGTTGTGGATATGGCTCAATCACCCTTATTGGGTGGGCCTACGTCCTGCAGTGGACCATTAAAAAGGCTGGTACTTTACTCTTTTTAAAGTTCAACGTGGGCCTTCAAATCCCGAGTAAATAGTTATCTTCTAGGTAAGCGTTCTACACCCTAGATCGCGTATCTGCTTAACATCAGGCAGTATGTAGTCGACCGCAAACCTTAACGTAATAAAAAAAATTATTTATTAGTTAATTTTGTTTCTTTTTCAAACTATTCTATTTTCATAGTTCAGTTCAACATTTATTTATTGATTTGTAAACAACTAGCTGCGCCCCGCGGTGTTACCCGCGTTAGCCCGAAATAAAAAGTAGTCTACGTGTTAATCCAAAATCTAAACTATCTTAGTACCAAATTTCATCCAAATCAGTCCATCCGTTTGTGCGTGAAAGAGTAACAAATATCCATACATACTTACACGTTTGTAATATTATATTAGTAGGATTGAGAGGAATTAGAGCGAGACTGTGTAAAAACTCTACACGGTGGCGATTAGCATTGTCTCCAGCACCTGATCAACACATTATCTTTAAACATATATATTATAATGCTGCTGTACGTGTGTATATCACTGAACTCAACTGAATGAATTGTTTTGTATGCATTTGAGTGCGCCCTGGATGGTTTAGATTCACAAATAAGCCCGGCAGATGGCGCTGCAGTGGGTCCGCTAGTATATTATAATGATCAGATGATTGGACGTTCGTTCAACGTTCTTTTCTGTTTGAATAAAATCCAGGCGGCTAAAATCCATCGATAAAATGATACTTGCTGAGATTCCGGATTTCACACCAAATTACCCCATTCTTCTATGACATTGTCAAAACAACAATGATCATGGATATGTATAAAGAATGTAATTCTTGAAAAAGATCACGTTTTTGCAATTGGATGCTATGATGTGACGCCTGGTTGCCTCGAATATGAATTCCTTAAGCAGTTTCATTAGGAGCAAAGAACATTAGAAGTTTCTATTCTATGCCAACTACATATCTATTAATTTGGGTTGCTGGGTTGCAGGTGAAGTGAAGGCGCCATCGTAATTATAATAGATAATTAGACTATTTCTCTTTCTTTTTCACTTTGCATTCGACAGAGAGAACACTTTTTACTTTGCTATTAAATTAACGATTGCGTCTTCATAATTAGGCCTAGTGTAAGTAAACATTCGCTAAAATTAAATTATAATCCCACTTCATAGTACATTAAAAATATCATAATAAAAATGACAAATCACTACACAGTATAAAAAACAAAGTCGCTTCCCGCTGTCTGTCCCCATGTATGCTTATATCTTTAAAACTACGCAGCGGATTTTGATGCGGTTTTTTTTAAAAGATAGAGTGTTTTAAGAGGAAGATTTATACCTCTATGTATAATACATCTGTGTGAAGCCGGGGCGGGTCGCTAGTTTTGATATAAAATAGTAATATTCTAAAAAACACGCAAAATGACCTTAATAACATCAAAAATGAATAATCAATGAACAAGTAACGATTTATACTTGTTCTATGTTAAACTTAACTATGGAAATAGAATAGTATGAAAAAGAAACGGAATGAACTAACAAACAATTTGATAATAGTACTTGGTAATTTTATGTTGCATTTGCTCAATTTAACTATTAATTTACTTGGTCTATTACTTTATCGATTTCAAGAAAAAATATTAAAAGTAATTACCAAGGCACCTATTATAATTTATAAATTTTATTATTTTTTAATTGTACTATAGGATTTATAATAAATTGACTATAAAATCTTTTAGAGCCCAGTAATACCGAAAAACTTAAAAAGAGAATCCAAGGACAGCAGAAATATTTTTCAAAACGAAGGTACCAAACCAACTCCCGTACTATCTACTACAACTAATATTTTGAAAAAAGAACCAACCAACCAAACAAAAGTTTGTAAAGTAGTATTAACCAGACTTTTAAATAAAAAAGACAATAACGATGTGAAGCCAAATACATCTGATACGCCTAAAGTATCTGAAGTACTACTGAACGAAAGTTTAAATGCTAGCAATGCTAGCGAAGAGAATAATGACAAATCAAATGACAAAATTGATGAAGATGATGATGCAATATGCCTGGAAGATGATGTTGTACCGATAGATGTAATAGATTTAGATGAAGAAAATAGCTACCCAGATGACGCAAGTCTGAACAGCAACGATGACTGCGACGATTATCTATTCACACCACCAAAAGAAAAACGCAAGAGAATGACTCTCGACCAATTAGCAGACATTGACTTAGTAGAAGAAGATTTAGCTGAAGACTTCGTATACTGCAAGGAAACAATCAAATCTTCCAGTTTAAAAAATTCCCTAGAGAAATTAATAGCCGTGCAAATAGACATCGATTCTAAAATAGAAACGATTACTGCAAATTTAAATTCCATTTGTGAAAATTGGGAGGTTACGTCTTTGGCAAATTTGGATGTACCTGGCGTACCGATGGAAGAGATTCGTTCATTCATTCGTAAATTTTTGACTGATAGAGAGCTGGCAAATAACTTAAGACCCGGGCGGTCGGAACGATTGCAGAAGGTAAAGAACAAGGTGCCAAGCATGAAGGAAAGTTTGGATTTGATCAATGAGACGTGTGAAAGAGTTATCAATGAACATCTTGGTGAGCAGTCGGACCCTAAGGAAAGGTGAGGCATAAAAATTTAAATAATAAAGGCTTTTTAGGGTACCGTACCCAAGTCGTAAAAACGGGACCCTTTTACTAAGATTCCGCTGTCTGTCTGTCTGTCCGTTTGTCCGTCTGTCTGTCACCGGGCTGTGTCTCATGAACCGTAATAGCTAGAACGTTGAACGTAATAGCTAGAACCTGAATTTTTAGCCATATTTCACTGAATGATGAATGAATGAGTAAAACAAAGCACTAATAATTAATGTTGTGCACAAAAAATTTGTAAATTGTTGCACTCGCTAAGCTCATTTTTGTTTCATAAGAAGAATGAACTAAGGAGACCACTGTAGTGCTTATATGCGCGAGCGTAGCAAGCGTGAAAATAAAAAGTTCTTTTTTCAGTAACTTCAAAATAAGTATAGAGCAAAACAGAGCACTCTACTGCTATAATGCACAAGGGTACAAAGCGCGAGCAAAATTTGTCAGGTTTTACAATAATTTCAAAAGGTATGAGCATAGCAAACTATATTGTCGTTACTATACGCGAGCGTAGTGAGTGCAAAAAAAAAAATTGGTTGCCTGTAAAGTCGGTATACGGGCGAAAGTTTTACGTGACAACGACTTTGAGACGAATGAGACGAATGAGAGCGAGTGAGAGGCACGTAAGTGCATTGTGAGCGCATGAAGTGTGAGCGGAGCGTAACGCAGTTTCTTGAAGTGTCACCCGGCAAACCAATTTATAAGACGTTGTCACGTCAAAAAATATAGCGTTATTAGTACGTAACTTCAAAATAGAAATGACCAAAAGAGAGTACTCTTACTCTTACATATAATGTGCGGGCGCGGCGATCGCGAAAATTTTTCAAATACAAGAATAGTGGCAAGCATGAAAATTCCAATACATGACGTCGATGTAAGCAAAAACCATCACCTGGCTAAAGACCGACATGGCCGCGTGACACTTTTTGAGCATTAGAGCCGTGAGCTTGAATTTTTTTAGATGTTTTGTCAGTAAAGGGTAGTCTGTCCGTATACGTAAAAATCACAAGTTGGAATGCCAAAATGGTTAAAATTTGGTTCCACTTTGTCTTTTGCGATATGATCGGAAATTTGAACCCTCTAGTAAGAAGAAGAGAGAATCCAGTAAGAAGGTTCAAATCTCTGATCATTTTATCTTCCTACTTTTTAGGGTTCCGTACCCAAAGGGTAAAAACGGGACCCTATTACTAAGACTCCGCTGTGCGTCTGTCTCCAGGCTGTATATCATAAACCATTTTTTTCCTTAGATTGAAAGGAGAGTTGTCTCGTCGAGTGGAAAGGTGGGGAGAGCTGAAATCCAACACCGGCCACGTGTTCGACTTTGATGTCATCGTCAACTCCCTCGATTTCACCCCTAGAGGTGTTATCGACCGTTTGCTCAACTATTTACGTGGTAAGTAGTATAGTAGTATTATAAACTCACAAGCAAAGCTCGGTCCTTTGGTAGGCACCATTGCGGCCGAAGCCAACACTGAGAGGCCCTATTGAATCATCTATCTATATTTATGAAAATGTATTTATTATATTTTTATTCATTTATTGAGGCTTTACATTAATAACCACATTAATACATACACTGTAAAAACTTACAATATAAATGAACTTAATGTGCTATTTTTTTTAAATGAAAGTTTGTCTGTATTCCCTTTATAGAATCGTTAAACCTATGCATTTGATCATGCATAACTTTAACGATTCTAATTCCCGGCAAATTGAAACCGGGAAGCGGATCAAATTTATCTTGCATGATTTGATTACAGACAGACAGACAGACAACGGGACAGATGAAACAAGCTTGTAAAATAGGTCCGGCGACGAGCAAAGCGAGTAGGATATGCTAGGTTACTTACGACCACAACGCACGAGTTCACGGGTACACCTTTGTAGCGAGTAGGATATGCTAGGTTACTTACGACCACAATGCACGAGTTCACGGGTACACCTTTGAAGCGAGTAGGATATGCTAGGTTACTTACGACCACAATGCACGAGTTCACGGGTACACCTTTGTAGCGAGTAGGATATGCTAGGTTACTTACGACCACAATGCACGAGTTCACGGGTACACCTTTGAAGCGAACAGGATATTATGCTAGGTTACTTACGACCACAACGCACGAGTTCACGGGTACACCTTTGTAGCGAGTAGGATATGCTAGGTTACTTACGACCACAATGCACGAGTTCACGGGTACACCTTTGAAGCGAGTAGGATATGCTAGGTTACTTACGACCACAATGCACGAGTTCACGGGTACACCTTTGTAGCGAGTAGGATATGCTAGGTTACTTACGACCACAACGCACGAGTTCACGGGTACACCTTTGAAGCGAGTAGGATATGCTAGGTTACTTACGACCACAACGCACGAGTTCACGGGTACACCTTTGAAGCGAGTAGGATATGCTAGGTTACTTACGACCATAACGCACGATTCACGGGTACACCTTTGTAGCGAGTAGGATATGCTAGGTTACTTACGACCACAACGCACGAGTTCACGGGTACACCTTTGTAGCGAGTAGGATATGCTAGGTTACTTTCGACCACAACGCATGAGTTCACGGGTACACCTTTGAAGCGAGTAGAATATGCTAGGTTACTTACGACCATAACGCACGATTCACGGGTACACCTTTGTAGCGAGTAGGATATGCTAGGTTACTTACGACCACAACGCACGAGTTCACGGGTACACCTTTGTAGCGAGTAGGATATGCTAGGTTACTTACGACCATAACGCACGATTCACGGGTACACCTTTGTAGCGAGTAGGATATGCTAGGTTACTTACGACCACAACGCACGAGTTCACGGGTACACCTTTGAAGCGAGTAGGATATGCTAGGTTACTTACGACCACAACGCACGAGTTCACGGGTACACCTTTGAAGCGAGTAGGATATGCTAGGTTACTTACGACCACAATGCACGAGTTCACGGGTACACCTTTGTAGCGAGTAGGAATGCTAGATTACTTACGACCACAACGCACGAGTTCACGGGTACACCTTTTTTCACTATACTCGGAATTTTAATTCCATTCCAGATTTGACATTAGCTACTGTCATTTTTGACAGTATGTACTGTGAAAAACTGTCAAAAATGACAGCTAATGTCAAATCTGGTATCGAATTAAAATTCCGAGTATAGTCTATAGATGATAAGTACATTTTTGTATGACAATGTTTCATTTGGCAGAATTAAAGTGTCAACCGCAGATAACACCTTGACTTTGCGATCTGAACGGTCATATGATCTCGCAGAGAGATTTCGAACATTCGTTCTGCGGACTACGTACCCTGCCCACTGCTACTTGAACTTGCTAACATCAAACTTACCCAAGTTTCCGTATATAATTTCCAGACACTCGAGAAGCAAAAGGTCTTAAACCTGGAATCGCTCATTTACTCCGTCTGATCGAGAAAAAGCAATATCTAGAAAAATACAAGTCTATATTCGATATAGAGTATCTGAAGACAGAGAAAGCAGCCATAGAGGAGTTTGAAAGACGCAAAACGTACGAGTGCTATGTGAATACAGACTTCAAGTGCGACATCTGCTACCAAGGATTCAAGAATGCCGGCATGCTGGAATATCATAAGAAATGTCATGCTGTAAGTTTCGAGCAAATATCTACAGAGCTACAGTCCCAAAGTAAAAGAAGTAAAAAAATATCCGAGCGCCGTCATACATACTGACTTCGATTTTTACATTAAATAATTCACAATGACCCGTTTTCTCGAATCTCTATGTTATGTCACCTAATTAGTGCTTGTAACCGAGCACTTGGGCATCGCGCGGCGTTGTATTCGGTTTGCAATCGTCTTGCGACTAACTAAAAAGCCTGCCCACTACGTAGCTTGGGCAGGGTTTTGGCTCGGACACTTTTTTGCACGTTTGTGACTCTATAAATATTTGCTCGAAGGCTGTAAGTCGTCATTTAATTTTAATAAAGTAAGTTTCCGAATCGTACAAGTCGGCGGATGTGAAGTAGCTACTAACTGCGCAACATCTAATCCTGACTGAAGTTCACATAAAGCTGCGCGTTGATTGGCTATTGCGCAGCTTGTAGCTAACTTCACATCCACCGACTTGTACGATTCGGCATAGGGAGCGGTCAAGTATTACGTAAGCACTATAGGGGGCGGAGGGGTTTATCCTTTGCTTATTTTTGATGACATGGGGGGTGGGGCGTGATTACGTCGTTTTTTTACGCATGTTTGTGTTAAAATTATCAATCCTTAATCTATTTTCAAATTTCTAGAATTAAATCTGCTGATCAAGAATCAATAAAATAACCGGACAAGTGCGAGTCAGGCTCGCACGCCGAGGGTTCCGTGCAAATCTTGAAAATTTCACAAAATTGGAAACTAAGTTGTTAAAAGTTCAAAGCATAACTACATATATATGTAGAATCATTGACCTCAAATCCAATATCTCCGCATGTGTGGCGTAGTTGGCTTTGTAACTATTAAAACAAGGTGATGTAACTTCAATAATTGTTGTATATTCTTCGTTAACAATCCAGATAATATCCTACTGCTCTAAATGTAAAATCCTTTCCTTCTTATTCAACAAACTCTATTTTCCGAGTCTCCTGTCATGTCTGGTGTTGCCCGGTCTACCAGATCCAATTTCAACCAAAATCGACATAGTAAAAATATGATAAAATACTGAAAACCTTACATTCGACCATCCTGATGACATGTATGTCCTCATACATGCACCAGGTGGAACCAGGCAAAACCTTACATTCGGCAAGGCAAGGTAAGTTAGGTTATATTATACAAATCAAAGATTAGTAATATCAAGCACTGGAACACTGTTACACAACAATTCATACACATAGATTCTAAGCGAAGAACAATGTTTGAAGATTTGTAGCAATTATAATACAGTTATTTATAATCAAGTATTTATCTTTACAGCCAAACTCTTAAAACTATCAATTTATCCTTGTAACTCTTAAAAACTATCATTGTATCTCTTAAAAACTATCCTTGTATCTCTTAAAAACTATCCTTGTATCTCTTAAAAACTATCCTTGTAACTCTTAAAAACTATCCTTGTATCTCTTAAAAACTATCCTTGTATCTCTTAAAAACTATCCTTGTATCTCTTAAAAACTATCCTTGTATCTCTTAAAAACTATCCTTGTATCTCTTAAAAACTATCCTTGTATCTCTTAAAAACTATCCTTGTATCTCTTAAAAACTATCCTTGTATCTCTTAAAAACTATCCTTGTATCTCTTAAAAACTATCCTTGTAACTCTTAAAAACTATCCTTGTATCTCTTAAAAACTATCCTTGTATCTCTTAAAAACTATCCTTGTATCTCATCAAAACAATCCTTATATCAGTCCCTGTAACAGAATAAAATTACACATAGTCATAGTTGCAATCGGTGAATTATTTGAACATTGTTCAAACCAAAGTATATGTATTATGTTTTAGTAAAATTAACACAATTATAGATTATTGATATCATTGGTATATCGCAAATATTATTCAAGCCCAAAGTTTGTAGCTTTAAGCATTTAATAATAAACAATAAATTTTCAAATAATTCAATATATATCGAAAAACAAAACTGTTTCATAAATTATGAACATCTTTTTTGATAATTTTGAAAACAATGACAAACTGCAACAATACACACAACAAAACCACCACACCCATAAAGACTATAATTACGTCCAACTATGCAAAAGAGGCCACTCTTAATAGCATGTAAATATTACAAATGTTACCGGTAAATGTCCGAATACTAAGATAGACAAGACAAGATTACATTTAACGTCATTAATTAAATCTCTTATCTATATAGATAAATGAATCACGATAGTTGATTTCACTACAACTCCCATAGCTGCGTACAACCATGTAAATACCATGTTGCGAGAAAATCAATAAAAATACCAATTTCATTTTCCCATTCAAAACATTCCTGTATTTGAAAGTTGTTATTGACAGTTGACAGATGGTGAGATGAAATTCATCGGATCAGCCAGATATATAATTAAATATAATAACGATTACTATAATGTACTCATCCATTAATAAATTTAGAGAAAATACTAAATCTAGTAATTTTATAGAAACGCAGTGTATACCATTACAATCTCGTGCATAAATATTGTGAGCACTCAAATGTCTATGAACATTGAATATTTAGCGACAACGATACTGTAGCATTACCACAACTACACGCACATAGAGTCATAAATAAAATCAATAAACGTTGCAATGTAATGTGACGCATATTCAAGTTCTAAAATATAATGGTAAAAACAATTGTCTTCATTGTTTCTGTCACGAGAGAAATACAAAAATTCATCGTTACTTCACTTTTTGTTCAGTTTTGTCATATTAACTTTAAAATAATCCCGAATAAGAAATCCCGTGACCAAAAGTAAAGCCAATCTAGATAGACCGGCCATGCGACTGCAGCAACGAGTCCGTTTACCCTTTCATTTCAGCCGCGAACAGTTTTCGGCAAAATGGCAATTTATACGTCAAGTTTATAAAAGTATTACATGCGTACGATTGCGCAGTTGATGAATTATCGAAGTGTAACATTGATAACAATTTTACTAGTCAAAAGATGCGCAAAACATTAACAAAAATAACGTCAAATAAAGTGTCAAAATGTGGGAATCTTCAATGACAAATCAACGCCAAGCTCAGAATAAGGAAAAACAGTAGAAGTGACATAAAGTAAAAAAGTTGTGATGCATGATTCCACAAACATGGCGTCGAAAATCTATAGAAACTGCTATGTGATCTAGACACAAATGACACTTGAACTGCTGATCAAATGTCAAATTTGATTTCATAAAGATGGTGGACAAACTTCAAACGTCTCCTAGGCAGGATTTTTATTTTGAACTTTATCGTCATAGCAATAATGACATGTCATTTCAAACACCGCCCCTATGACGCCAAGTTACAAATCTGACAATGGACATGCAAAGATCAACATATTAAAATTACTCGTTAACGCACAACACCATCTAGTCATTAGTTACTATTGAAATCTCAAATTTAGCAAATTAAATAATAAGAAAATAGAGTACAAAGACGACGCAACAAATTTCTTCTCTGTCAGTGCTCAGCGGGATCACCATTATGCTGTTAAAAACTGAATAGTTAAAAGCTTCTGATGAAAGAAGACACTAGAATAGCTAACGGGTTGCATGACGCTTCTGCATTGGCATTATCATTAGCTTTGTCATCCACATCGCCATCATCTTATTCACCATCTAAGCTACTGGAGCAGTTATTGCAGCGGCCCAGAGCCACGCTCCGTTACTTTAAGGAGCTGGGCTAACTCGGATAGACGCTGGAGGGGGAAATGCACAAAACACCCCATGCGGGACGTCAGTGCAGGACTTATCGCCCCCACATCGAATAAGAATAAGCTTCTGATGAAATAACTCTCAGCTTCTAGAGAAATAAAGGAAGTCACTCGGCTGTTGATGCACAAAAGTTAGGCCTACGCTGTTACCACGCTACCTTTGTCCCCTCACCAGCAAAACATACAAGATGACTTCATCCGAACGAGCCATTTACCAAAAAGCTGTCAAACAGTCCTTGTGTCCCAGCCAAAGTCCACATTAGAAGCGCCCGTGGATCTGGTCAACAAAGTGAGCGAGCGACCTAGTTCCATCAACCTAGGTTGCTTCTAGAGACTCCGTGCCCAGATAGTTTCTGAAAATCTCACAAGGAAAACGCAGAATTAAGCCATCAAGTAAAAGCTTCGTTTACAAATTCTGATAAAGATTTCGTCCTATAAATAGAGGTGAACAAAAGACGACTCTCACACTCGGTCACAATCCAACTACCTCCAGTTTTGAACTGCTCTTACCAAAGCAAGTATGATGATGGACGATTGCCTATCTTCTTAAGGTCGCCTGTACATCACTCACTGAAAAACGAAAATGTAGCTCTTGGTCGACACTAGTAGCGACTTCTGTGTTTTCCCATGTAGGACTTCAGGAGCAGATGATTGAGGATTACCTACGAACTTTTGCAATTAATGGGTCATTGACCGTGACATACGGTTTCACGCAGCTAGACCTGGATTGTATCTCCACCGCGCTCTTTTTTGGCGTTCTATCGCGGCCGATGTTAGCAAGGCTATAATCAGGACAGACTTTTTATCACATTATGGCCTAATGGTCGACTGCTGCAATCGCCGTCTCATCGATAACCATACAACATTTTTGTTTTTTTTTTTGTTGACCACCAGTTTTGAACCCGATTTTTCTTTAGATGTCGTTTCATGCACTCGTCCGCGTCGGCCAATCCAAATAAGTACTAAGAAATACTTCGAGAATACGTGGAGATCTTTCGTCCACCAGACACTCTTCAGATTGTCACCCACGTAACAGTCCATTTCATCAATAATGTGCCCAGCCAACTTGTTTTCGGTGCACAAGACGACTAGTGCCTGAAACTTCAAAATAGCTAAGCAAGAATTCAACTGTACCTACACTGCAAGCTGGAACAGATGTCACATAGAACACATAGTCACATTCCCAGCATCTGGTTCCTAAAAAGTTGAAGTTTGACGTCCGGGTGGCGACTACAGGACTCTGAACGACAGTACAGCACCGCATAGATATCCAATTCGGCATATCTTATGACTTAATACACTTATGACATAATATTATATGGCTGTAAAATCTTCTCGACAATTGATTTTGTTAATACTCTCTCCAGCGATTTTGTTAATACTCTTAACATCTTCTTAAATCCAGCGGATTTATCGAAGATGGGTATTTCCAGCACCTACAACTGCTTTCCACTCGCCTGAAAGAATATGGAACGGTTTTTGATCAAGCCAAGCAGGAAAGTGTTTACGGTGCAGAAAATATCAGCTTTCTGGTATGCGTGGTAGGTACCTGCAGCCAGCATTAACCAGCTAGATGGCAAAGTAGAAGCCACCAGATAGTTTGCCATTCCTGAAAATATCAAAGAAAGTCTATTATCTTCTGTCGTCGCTTCCTTGGGGACACAGCAAAGTCTCACAAGTTCTACTACAAGACGTGTCGACTGGGACAGCAAAAGATTCCCACCCGTGACGCTAATCGGTGACACGTTGGAGCCTTCGAATTTCGCCTTCGCCTACGTCTTGCGGCATGATACTGGTCTAGTCACTGAAGCTTCAGACTCGACCATTAGTGAAGTGTTTCAAAACACGTTGGGAAAGAACAAAAACCTCTGACTTCTTTTAGTAGAGATCTGAGCCCAACGCAACGAAAGAAGTCCTTACGACAGAGAACTGCTGGCAATATATCAGTACCTAACTGTAGCTCGCGACAGACCGTGGTAAGCAGTTTGAATCTGCATTGGTGAACTCATTAAACTTGCTGGATTTAAAAGAGACAGAACCGCAGCAAACGAACTATGGATTAATCAAAACGGTGCACAACAGCTAAATCAACGATAAAATGTTATGAGAACCATATAATAACTGGAACCTTAACATTCATTTTGCTTGGAATGCGAAAAGCTTTCAAACCGGACATACAAGCCTCTCCTGCAAAACTCAGATATAAATTAGAGATGGCAGCATACGTGGATCTCCAAGCAATATACTCCAGGCCGCATCGGTGATCGTTGGAGCGTCTGTCGTCCACGTTGGTCAGGCAGTCGTCGGTGGAGTGCTGGCAACGGATGCGGCTGAGACTGTGACCCCGGGCTACGGCAGTGATCCTGGCCGCGACTGCGGCTGTAGCTCTGGCTGCGGTTGCGGCTGCTGCTGCGGTTGCGGCTGCTGCTTTGGCTCCGGCTCCGACCATGGCCTCGGCTGCGGCCGTGGCCACGGCTGTGGCTGTGCTTCCGGCAGCGGCCTCGACTCCGGATGCTGTCTTGACTGCAGCCGTGGCTCCAGCTGCGGCCTCGGCTCCCGCTGTAGACTCGGCTGCGCCTGTGGCTCCAGCTGAGGCCTCGGCTCCGTGTGCGGTCTTGGCTGCAGCCGTGGCTCCAGCTGCGGCCTCGGCTCCCGTTGTAGTCTCGGCTGCGCCTGTGGCTCCAGCTGCGGCCTCAGCTCCGGATGCGGTTTTGGCTGCAGCCGTGGCTCCAGCTGCGGTCTTGGCTCCGGCTGCGGCCGTGGCTGTATCCGCCTCGTCTTGCTGCAGCTCGAGCTCCAACACGAACGAACCCAGGCTTGCGGCTGCAGCTGCGACTCCGTCGAGTGCTCGACTGTGGCCTCGGCTGCGGCCGTGCGTGACGCCTGGAGCGCGATCGGTTCCTAGGAGCTTTCACGCGCCATACTTCGTTGTCTTCGAACCCATCACCTGGAACTCATACCATGAAATTGCTTGCATTAGTATTGTGCTTGAGTAAAGAGAAATATTTGAGGGAGATTAAATCCTACTTTTATCTCGAGAATGGTGCATGTTACACGAAAAAACAGGATTGTAATTCCCCCCTTATAAAACCCCAGTCTGGCTAAACGTAGTGTATGTTTTTCTTCTTTTATTATATATGTATGGACTTGAAGTATCTAAAACTTAGGGAATACATCTTCCACACGACCACGGACACTTCATATGCCCGCCATTATATCAGGTTAACTTAAGGAATATCTACATGCATCATGAAGTGCTTCTAAATGTAACTTCAGCACTTCTCACTATTAAACCAATCAATTTTAAGATTTCTGCAGCGCAAATAATTAGAAAATTCTAATTGGTCAGAGTATTAGTCTCCGTTTGGTAACATAATTATTATGAAGAAAACATGTCAACCAACTATGGCTTAATGCCAACATTTCACAGGACTAGGCAATACCAATATGATAATAATGATACTAAGTAGTATCACAATACCTCAACCAGTGTTGGTTGTCAGCAATACTGATATCCTTCGGACACATAACTATGAACTTTGTATTGTTATTATTATGTTAAGAACTTTACTACATATCGGTCATAAAAACTCATGTCAAGAATGTTGATTGTTAATCATTTTTAACCTACTATTGTAAAATTGGTAGGTAAACAACATTTAATTAATTTATATATTTTATTTTTTTTCACGTCCGCCATTACAAAAGATTTTTGCTCTATTTGTACCAAGGATGTTTATGTAATACATCCATGATTTGTACTATTTGTATGAATGAGGAACCAGTGTATTCCTTTCATTCGCTCATACAAATAAGGTTCATTTTTGCTCCACGATTCTGATACGCATCAATGGAATGAATCCGAACAATATTATTATCAGACTTTGTAGAATGGTCATTACATACATGGCTAATACAAACGATTGTTATCAGAATTTGTCAGATTACTAATTCACAAATTTTATTTTTCAATATTCAAGCGTATGAATGCGTCATATAAAATGAAATGATAAAATGAATGAGGATATGAAATGAAAACAACATAAATGTATGATTATGTCGAAATACTTTCTCTGTAGGTATTTCTCATGGAATTAATGCATCTAGGTACCTACATGACAATAATCTATGTATTCTATCTTGGAGGTTACGAGACGACGTGTCGTAAACTGGTGCAAAGGTTTTAGCTTCGAATTATATTCTGTTTAAACAGAGTTCGAGGCTAAAATCACCATGATAATATATTATTTAGCTACAAAATCAGGTGCAGGCGTGTACTTACGATGTCACTTCTGAGATGTAGAATCATTGACCTCAAATCCAATATCTCCGCATGTGTGGCGTAGTTGGCTTTGTAACTATTAAAACAAGGTGATGTAACTTCAATAATTGTTGTATAATTCTTCGTTAACAATCCAGATAATATCCTACTGCTCTAAATGTAAAATCCTTTCCTTCTTATTCAACAAACTCTATTTTCCGAGTCTCCTGTCATGTCTGGTGTTGCCCGGTCTACCAGATCCAATTTCAACCAAAATCGACATAGTAAAAATATGATAAAATACTGAAAACCTTACATATATAACACTAGCCTTTGCCCGCGGCTTCGCCCGCGCTTTCTTTATAGCCTATGACACTCTCAAACAATGTGGCTTTCTATAGGTGAAAGAATTTTCATAATCGGTTGAGTAGATCCAGAGATTACCCCCCTACAACCTCACAAACTTTAACTCTTTATTATATTAGTATTATCATCGAAAGCCTGTTTTAGCTTGTGCTACTCGTAATAAAGATCTTTCATATGATACCCCACATGATAGATTTAATTCGCTTTGGAATTAGAGCCCTATTTTTTGAGATTCAAATTCAAATTCATTTATTTTTGAGATTAAATTAAAAATGTACAGTTTTCAGATTTATTTCTATATGTGTACTCTAAGACAATGCTCTTTGCCAAATTTTATAGTTCTAGGTCTAGGGGAGCCCCCTCTAGGTTTTGATTTGATTTGATTTTCTACAACTGAGAAGTGTGTTTTTCACAAGTGCAAGATGTCGTAGATTTACGTATATGGTTTAAATTTCAACTCGTTAACTTTACGCGTTCTCGAGATAAACGGTCTTGACATACGGACAGACGGACAACAAACTTCAACAAAGTAATCCTATAAGGGTTACATTTTTTTTTCATTTTGAGGTACGGAACCCTAAAAAACAAAAATGCATACTTATACTTTGATGATGTTTACGTAAATGTATGTATGTTTACGTAAGGATTTTGGGGGTTACGAGCTTTGCTTACTTTTGCTGACAAATGGGGGAGGGAGAGTAAATAAATAATTATAATAATTTTGCTTACTTACTATAATTACGGTCGTGTATAAAATGTCTAAACAGAATCAAGATTTTAGTACCAAAAACATTTTTTTTTTAAAGAAAAATAAATATGTTATTCTGGAGCATATCTTCTGTTGGCAAACCATATCTGAAACATACGAGGAATAACTTTTTATTCAGTGCCAGAATTGTCACGAATGTTTGTGGGGTACCCGTCGCCTTATTGAGTGCCGAGACTTCATATACCTACTTATTCCACAGGAAAACGCGGGTCCATTCCAGTGTCACATATGCAAGATCAATTTCGCCTCGAAAAGGAGACGCAATAAACATAACACTTCACACCTGGTGGTCTACAAGTGCAAATTGTGCCCCCTTGTTACGTACTATCAGTAAGTATATTTGACCGTTATACAGGGTGGATACCTGACGCTGACTTTAATTTGTCCTACAACTTGTACAGGCCGCGCCACACAAGTTGGCTTACGAGCTGAGCAATAGCCAATCAACGTGCGGCTTTATGTAAGCTTCAGTCAGGATTGGTTATTGCGCAGCTTGTAGCTAACTTCACATCCGGCAAATTGTGTGGCGCGGCCTATGCTAGAGTATGTGCAAAAAAGAAGGGTCGTAGGGTGAAGGTTTCCCGTGTGCCATTTTACTAATTTCGGTATTGTCATTGCTAGTACAGGCCGTGCCACACAAGTTGGCGGATGTGAAGTTGGCTACAAGCTGCGCAATATCCAAGCATGGCGCGGCTTTCTCGCATTACATAGTAATTCGTAATAGACGTAACAAATACAAATGTATTGTATTGTATTGTACTAAGTGTTACTACACTGTCAGCGACTTTATGACTGATAAAAAAATTAATTGAAATACTATTATTGACTAATCAATCTATGACATTGTAATTTACTAACATAATACTTACACTAATCCTTGACATTGTAATCAATTTAAACATAATCTTAGACATTTATTTTTGTAATATTAATTCTATTTGATAATAATAAATAGAGCTGCCAGTAACGTTGCACGCCTTGAAAAGGCAAGTTTGTATTGAGCCATGATTATACACCACTACTTTTTTGAACATCTAAAAAAAAATGTAGGTATCAGTACACGATGTAAAACATATGTGTACAGTTAAAATTTAAAAAAGATCTTAGATAGCCTATTTATTTAGGTTTTATTTTATCCTAAAATTATGCACATAATGTCAATTTCATTCATGTATCGCTATTGCATTCATTCCCTTTGCTAGCTCTCTCGCTCGCAAAAGCCCGACCACAATTTTATTACCTACAAGTCTTGCAACATGGCTAGCAAATAATTTAACCAATTATTTCAATTTTTAAGGGATAATTTTAGGATATTGATTTATTAACTTTTTATTGCATATATATGTTTAGTATCGTGCACTGATACCCCCAAATTTTTTTTAGATGTTCATAAAAAGTAGTGGTGTATATTTATACCACCAATGTAACATGCAAACTGCAATAAAAAAATTGACTTTGACTTCTGTGAGCTTCAGTCAGGATTGGATATTGCGCTGCTTGTAGTTAACTTCATTTCCGCCAACTTGTGTGGCGCGGCCTATACAACTAAAAGTGTTTGATACTTGGTAGACACCAATTCGGTTTTCATCAGTACTCGCGTCTACCGAGTAGAGTCGGTACCTTGGCTGCTGATTAAAATCTTATTGTTAGTTCACCGTAACGCCACGACGGTTCTCTATTTGCACAAATTCTAGTAACTTGTGATCATAGAAGCAATAAGAACAAAATTCATTCTAACAGTCCGCTTCATAACCACAGAGATTGAATTAGTTGAAATCTATTGAAGTATTTGATACAAGTCGTAAAAATAATACATTAGTACATTATGATATAAGTGCGGTAAGATGAAAATTACAGCCGAGGCAATATTGCTAGCACGAGTAGTAGGCGAGGGCTATAAGGAAGCAGAGGCTTTTCAAAGCGCGCGTATGACATACGACGTTTTATAACATATTTGCGAGGAAATTAATAAAACTCTTGACTTTGAGTGAAAGTAGTATCGTGCGTTTTACATTACAATAAAGCACAAGTGCGTAATGAAATACATTACGATATTGAAATTGGTGTAATTACAGCCACTGTTATAAAAATTATTACGTAATATGCTCTGGACGCATTTATTATATTTTAAAAACTACCACAATAGTGATTTTTTAAAGCAAAGGTAATTATATTCGTCAAAGGTCGTCGTGACCCTAGTTCTCAGCAGTTATGGAACGGAATATAATGGAAAAAAAATTGAAATCAAACAAAGTAAGTATGATTATTATGAAATTGATTATAATTGTGTACTTACAGGAATTCCATGCGGAACCATTACGAACAACACAAGAGCACTGAATTCAAATGCGATAAATGCGGCAAGACGTACAAGTAAGTAATGCTAGCTGTACAGTAGCTGCCGAAAATATTATGTAAGCAGATTTATTATAATTATTTACCCCCACCCCCAGGTCATCAAAAATAAACAAAGATCCTCCGCCGACAATTTATAGTGCTTAGGTACGTAATACTAATACTTGAACGACCCCTTTATTTGCTACTACGCAACAACACGCGTCATGTACAGACACATAATAGGGTAGTTGACTGGTATTGAGTTACAACCCGGTCAGAATATCTGTACACCTCGCTGGA
Organism: Hypomecis atomaria; assembly: GCA_964007245.1. Lineage (NCBI taxonomy): Eukaryota > Metazoa > Arthropoda > Insecta > Lepidoptera > Geometridae > Hypomecis > Hypomecis atomaria. Next base: position 4,354,846 of record OZ023306.1, read on the forward strand.
ATGCGGTGCCTCTCCCGCTTCCCCTGTCACCTCTCCGCGCACTCCCCGGTGCGACAGTACGGTTAGCATCTTCGTTGCCGATACACGTCCCGATAATAATTTACGTCCGGACGGTATACTAGACGTCCGGTAATGTATATACGTCCCGATAATTCGATATGACGTCACGAAGTCAGGTGCACAGATATTGTGACCGGGTTGTAGTTAAAAGTATTAGTATTACTGAATTATGCAGTTAAATATCGTAAACTATTTTTTTATTGAAATTGGCATATCGACTTCAGAGATATAAGCTTGTAAAGATTTGGGTAGGGATAAGGAGGGGATGTATGACGAATGTATGACACTTGCGGGCAGTGACGTCATAGCCTGCCATAGTGCGCTCTCTGTCTAGCAAGAAAATAAATGTGCTTGTAACTTCCTTATTTTTAAGTTGATATTATTTTTGTTTTCGATAATAGGCTCTGTTTATTGTTAGCTGTAACAAGAGAACATCAAAAAACTATTGTCAACTAGCCTCTTATAGGCTTCATCATTGCGCGACTTTGCATGAGCGTCAGTCAGGATTGGATATTGCGCGGCTTGTGGCTAACTTCATTTCCGCCAACTTTTGTGACGCGGCCTATAACATCCAACGAGTAGGTAAGCTCGAAATTTTTTGGGTTTTTTGCCCCTTTTGTGCCACTAATTGGGCATTAAACGTGGTCATGTGCAGAATTGTTTCTGCCTATTGCTTCAATTTACTCGTAAGGGCCATTATGGACCACCTTGAATTTAATAATTGTGTGGACACAATCAAATGTTTGATGTGATAACGTTTTATATATCGATGGACGAATTGAACCGGTTATACGCATGAAAATGTGTTGCGTTCCGTCTGAGCCAAGAGCACGGAACAAGCAATAGACAAGCACGATCGGCCTAAGCGTTCGGCTTGTTTCAGTTATTGATACAACAATGTTTTGTTACGATGCTGTCACGTAAGATTATCGATATCATCCGTAAACCGACTTAACAGACGACCAATTATTAAAAGTTTTTTTTATAATTTTTAATTTACACAAGCTATATTTATGGTGTTATATTTTTAACCCTCGACGCAAAAGAGGGGTGTTATAAGTTTGACGTGTCTGTTTGTCTGTCTGTGTGTCTGTCTGTCTGTGGCATCATAGCGCCCGAACCACTGAACCAATTTCAGTTTAGTTTTTTTGGATGAAAGGAGACTTAATCGAGAGTGTTCTTAGCTATGTTTTATAAAAATCGATTGAGCCGTTTAAGAGTTATGGTGGGTTAAAGTGGGGATGGAAGAACCAAAATTCTACAAATGTGCCCAAAATGGTTGTCAAATGAAAGATAAGATATTTTATCAGTGGTAGGACTCTGTCTAGTCTGTCGAGGGTTTTTTAAATTTTTAATTTAAGTAATTATTCTAAATGTATTTATGTTAAAAGAAGGATGTCGGCAGCTCATACATACGAATACCTGTTGTATACGAATTCTCTCATTTTCTCCCGAATTTATTTCTAAAAATGTTATGTTCGTCAGAGTTATTTATGACGCTTCTAAAACTGTTCTGATATGTACAAGTTCGTTTTTAATGAAGTTTTAAAATATTTGGCCACACAAGCAGTGGTAGGAGATTTAGATGGTAAAAACAATAAAAAAATTATTGTAATTTTTCTGATGGTCAAATTTAAATTTTAACTAGTGATATGAAAACAGCAAAAAATCACACTATTTTTGAAGTGCATTTCATTGTTAGAAAAGATGTTTTGTTCCATGATTACAAAAAAAATGAAATAAAAATGTTTTAAAAGGTCGAATCTCTGCATCCTTCTTTCATCAATTGGCCAAAACCGAGACAGTGGCCACAACCGATGCTTTTACGTAACCGCTTCCTTGCCCGTGTCAACTAGTAGTTAACAAATCGATAACTTAGAATTGACCATGTCAAGTAGTAGTTAACATAACCTTGAAGTCAGCTTTGCCCGTGTTAACTGGTAGTTGACATTGCATTTCACTCAGCTATGGCCTCAACCTGTAGTTAATATCGCTCCCGCCGTCGAAAAAGCTGATTCTAACCGTCTTTATCGCTCCAGGGTCTAATTTGTATTATTTGTGCCGTTTCTTCGTGAAATTTACCCTCCACACAACCCCAGTCAAGCATCCAAGCCATAGACATAAGTCAAGAAAAAAAATAAAAACGTTCCGTTTCACTCCAGTTCGATTCATGCTTGATTCAAAAAAAAAAAATCTTGATAAATATTTATGAACAAGTGATCATTTTTTTTCTTATTCTATGATTTATTATATTCACAACATAATCAAAGAATAGAAACCATATGTCATCGCTTTTATTTTTGAGGTATGAGCTTTTGAATACAAGACGCTTCAAAACGCCCTACTTCTAAGTTCAGCACAGCATAACTCTGCACCAAAGTCGTAATTTGATAAACAAAAGATAACATTGTTTAGCTAGTTTCATGATAAACATAAATAAATATATTACTTGACACTTTTTTAAACAAATTGAGTCACAAGAAACGATTTTGTGAAACCCGACCCGCGCGCTGACGGCGCAAAAAATGGCGGGGCAAAGTAGGGTCGTCACGTTTTTTTCGTGGGACATTTGAGGTGGCACGCGCTGAGGGCCCGGGGCAAAGTAACGTTGCGCGCGGACCCCCCTTGGGCAAGCGAGCAGTTATCGTACATTTTCGGTGCACGATGAATCCCGTAGTATAAAAATAAGAGACGGACGACTGATATCTGACAGTTTTTTTCACCGGTTTCGCGGTGGTGTACGATCACAGGGGCGGTGTTTGAAATGACATGGCATTATTGCTTTAACGATAAAGTTCAAAATAAAAGCCCTGCCTAGGAGACGTTTGAAGTTTGTCTACCATCTTTGTGAAATCAAATTTTACATTTGATCAGTACCTAGTTCAAGTGTCATTTGTGTCTAGATTACATAGCAGTTTCTATGGATTTTCGACGCCATGTTTGTGTAATCATGCATCACAACTTTTTTACTTTATGTCACTTCTACTGTTTTTCCTTATTCTGAGTATACACTCAGAAATGTGTAGACGCACCGGACATCTAACCGGCAGAAAATGTAATCGTTTATTGACGCTCCGTTGTCCGGTGAAAAAAAAACGACAGTATACAAGCGCTCTATACCTTGTAAAGCTTGATACGCGAGACATTGACATTGACATACGCGAAATGACTCACGCTCATTAAGTACCATATTTTTATAGTAAAATGTTCGGTACACAATGTTGTACTTCATGGTCGAGAGTCACGAGCATGAAGTACAACTTTGTGACCGAACCGAACCGAACATTTCGACTATAAAAATTATGATAGGTATTTGATGTGCGTGAGTCATTTCGCGTATGTCAATGTCAATGTCTCGCGTATCAAGCTATTTTTTACAAGGTATAATGAATGATATTTGCGTGTTCCCAGGAGTAAATCCGTGCTAAACAGCCATCGGTGGCGCGCACACTCAAGCGGGGCTCACGTCTGCACGCTCTGTGGGGGCGCGTTCATATCTGCAGCCGGACTGCGGACCCACAGGAACCAGAGCAACTGTGTGAGTATCCGTAGTGTCGCACGGTAGGCGCGTACAGTAGCTACAACATAAACTGTGGCGCGTGTTTACTCCTCGCCCGCTCGCAACTAATCCATTAGCTGTGGCTTTGTTTACGATGCTATTGTATTAGTTTTTTTGAAGTGAAAACTTCTTTAGCGGCGTTGTGCACTTTTTGGCATGTAACTCTATTGTTATCAATAAATGAGTATGAGTATGGGATGCTGTTTCGTTTCGCGCGGCGCAGGGCGCTTGCGCGAGTGTGCGTGTGTGATGTTGTATTTTACCACATAAATAAATTATAGTACTTTTATATTGATAAATAAAGCAATTCGTGCAAAATTATTTTCTAAGCATTCTAAAATATTCAAAAAACGTTAATGTTCAAGTTTTCACTTCTGCCTGCACTCTCGGAGTGTGAAGCCTTTGTTTTTAGGGTTCCGTACCCAAAGGGTAAAAACAGGACCCTATTACTAAGATTTCGCTTCCGTCTGTCTGTCAACAGGCTGTATCTCATGAACGGTGATAGCTAGAACATCGTTGACATTTTTACAGATGTCGTATTGTTGTGCCGCTATAACAACAAATACTAAAGTTACTTAGATAACAATAAATATTTAATGTCATTGTCATTCCCATACAACAAACCTGAATTTTTAGCCGTTTTTCGCTCGATACTAATAACGGTGACAGGTAGATGCTTGAAATATTCACAGAGTATTTAATTCAATGTTCACTTTAAAAATAAATACTGTACTGTACCTCTCTAATACGGGTTTGAACCCACGACCTCTCGATTGTAAGGCGGGTGTCATTACCACTAGACCACCATGGCTTCTAAAAATAAATAATAAAATAAAAATAAAATAAACTAAATGTTTTGGCTCCCAATCAAGAAACTTGATTTTTTTGCTCGATATTAATAACGGCAACAGAAAGATGCATCAAATAATCATAGAATATTAATTTGTATATTCCCTTCTAAAAATCATTTCTTTTTAAAGTGAATATTTAACTAAATATTTTGAGAATATTTCAAGAATCTACCTGCCACCGTTATTAATATTGAGCGAAAAACGGCAAATATTGAGATTTTTTTTTGTCGGAGCCCCCTTTGGGAGCCCCCTTTAAATTTTATTTTTTTATTATTTTTAGTATTTGTTGTTATAACGGCAACAGAAATACAACATCTTTGAAAATTTCAACGTTCTAGCTATCACGGTTCATGAGATACAGCCTGGTGACAGACAAACAGACGGGGGAACAGAGGAGTTATAAAAATAGGGTCCCGTTTTCACTCTTCGGGTACACAGTCCTAAAAATGAAAAATAAATGATTTATTTCAGGGCGCGATTAAACCGGACGTGGGGTCTCCATTCGGCGAGGAAGTGAAGTGCGAGATATGCGAGCTGACGTTCGCGTCGGCGCGCGCCTTCCACAAACACCAGCTGAGGCTGCACCGGGACCTGCTCGCCGACCGCCCGTACCGCACTCGGTATTTATTTATTTATTTCAGTTCACCAACATTGTGTACATCAAAACATTGTCAAAAGAATATACATAATAAAATCGGCCAAGTGCGAGTCGGACTCGCACACGAAGGGTTCCGTACCGTGTGGGAATCCTCTTGCCATTAATAATAGCGAGCAAAAAAACTCCTAAAAATCACGTTTGTTGTATAGCAGCCCCCCTCAAATATTTATTTTACTCTGTTTTTAGAATTTAATCCCAAGTTAGAACGAGCACTTATGGCCAAAAAAATGTTGAAGCGAGATATTCTTGGCAAAGTTCGCGGATTTGTCAACGATAAATCAGATAGTAAGTCTGGAGTGTTAGAAATTCCATTGGCACGTTTGAAAACAAATAAAAGGTCCAGCAACAATCAACGGTTTTCAAGTGAATCCATTTTGAAACATTTCAATCTAGAATTATAGCTCTTGAGCTCTTTGCCAAGATAGCATGAGAAGGTTAAATGCCACATAAATCGCTTCTGCACTCTCTCTAATTTACTTTTGTGTACCTCATAAAAAGGGTTCTATATGACGCTGCATTATTCCAAGCAACTACGGACAAACGAGTTGAAAAGCATGATTTTAGTGCTAGGCGATTTAAATTCTCGACAGTTGCCTAAAACAAAACCCAGACACTTAAACCCCCTGGACGCAATATTGTCGTAATGCAGGTGGAAGCGCAATTTACTATCCTGCGTAACACCAAGATCACGGATCCGAACCACATTAGAAATTACAGTGTTTTATTATATCGGGTAAAAGTGTGCCTTTATTAACTACAATAAAACTACACTACTAAAAGACAGTGTTTTTGATTTGAAAGACAGGACAGTCGATATTTTTCACTTTCCTGGTGAAACGCATAGCATAACATTTGGATACATTAAGGCTCATGTGATTTTCGTCTCACTAGACGTCTAATCGATTAATATCTTCCTGAATCATTTCTGTATCATCATTCGAGTCCAAAGTGCGATAAAATTTTAAATCATCAGCAAATAGAGTAAACTTACAATGTTTGAAACACTCATGTATATCATTGATAAAAAAGTTAAAAACTCAGGTCCAAAATGTAATCCTTGTGGTACACCTGAGGTTACTTCGAATAGATCTGACATATTATCTCCGTTAACAACCACGACCGCCGATCTGTCACAAAGGTACGATCCACTCCAGGTCAGCAGGGGATCAGCAATACCATATTTTGCAAACTTGCGTAAAAGTGTCGGGTGGTCGACTTTATCGAAAGCCTTACTAAAATCTGTGTAGATGGCTACCACTGTAGAATTTAGATCGAGGATGCGAGACACGTCGCTGACAAAAGAAACAAGATTTGTAGTTGTTGACCTCGATTTCGTGTATCCATGCTGTTCTGAGATGATTAGATTTTTAAAGTGACTGGAGAGAATAGGCAGTATTGACGTCTCAAATGCTTTGGCGAAAACAGAGAGTATAGGATTGCCTGTAATTACTGATGACATCCAAGTCTCCATTTTTGTAAAGTGGTACAACTAAAGCCTTTTTCCATACCATAGGAAAAGTTCCTGTGCAAAGAGATTTGTTGAATATTAGACATAGGGGACGTGCTAGAGCAGAACCACACTTAGCGACAAATACGGAAGGTATGCCGTCCGCACCAGCACCCTTGGAAGGGTCAAGTCTTTTTAAAATTATATTTCATATCTCTTTCAACTTGAGCAATAGTTCAATAATGCATTTAGCATTATTTATTAGTATTAGTCCCGTCCCGTCCGGTCCGACTTGGACACGGCCCGGTCAAATACAAATCATCGATTGTATTATTTCTTTTCAGAGTAACTAACCCGCATAGAAAACGAGTGATCAGAAAAAGACCGAACATGGTTTGCAAAGTGGTAAGTATTTTCTACAATATTTTATTTTCAACCAAGTGGCGGAACATAGTTTGTAGAATTTGCTCAAGCCGATATGTGTCCGACCGTTTCGAAGTAGTTAGTACTCTTTTATAAACACTTCACAAATTTGGCGCTTGTGTAGGAGGCGAGCTAGCTCAGTTGGGAGAGCGTCGGGCTAGTGATCCGAGAGAGCCCGGTGACAGACAGACAGACGGACATCGAAGTCTTAGTAATAGGGTCCCGTTTTTCAATTTGGATACGGAACCCTAAAAATGAAGTCTAGCACTTAAACCACGGATTATCTTTGGTACCTGGGAGACCCCTTTTTTTTTACCTGGGGAAATCTTTTAAAGATACCACCGCACCTCAGGGCAGGCGGGTGGTTATGTGGGAGTCCCCGCCCATTGCTGGACGGTATACCCACCAAAACCCCAGGGTGTTCCGCCAGGGTGTTGCGCTATGTGTCGGGGCTACGGGCACGCTTGCGCACTCCTCCGCGGCACCCGACAGCGCTGGCCCAACTCGGGCCCCACCACGGAGCTTCGGCTCCCGCCAGAATGACGATGTGCCGAACACCAGACACATCCACCACCTGGGACCAACCAGCACTGGGCGTCAGACAGCACCCGTGTCCGACAGCCCTGGTCCCGATGCAACGGGTCAATTAAAGTGGCCCCGCGCCTGCCACTACGGCTGCAGAGGATAGGGAGAACGGCCGTCGCGATACCGACACTCCTCTTCCCCTGCAGCCCCACCGCCTCCGCCAACACGTTGGCGGCACCCGTTAGGGCCGCTGGCAGGACGGATAGGCAGCGGCCTTCTCGCCGCCCGTCCATCCCGTCGCTGCCCCCGCCTCGATGGCCGCCCGCCGCTCGCACCTCAGTCGGCAAGCCAACCTACTGGCCAGCCTCCGCACGGGCTTGTCTGGGCCCAAGACCCGGAGAGGCCGGCCCCACCTCGGGTTCCTCTTCGTTCACCAGGCTGGGAAGACCTGGCTACTAAGCCCCCCCGCCACGACAAGGCGGGAACCCACTCGGGGGGGACCCCTAGTTTAACCATGGACTAACTTCGGTACTAATATAATTTTACCTTAGAATTTAATTTGAATTATTTCACTCGGCACTTAGATGCGATTAGATTTAGTTAGAATTTAGAAATATGTATAGGTACCAAAAATGAATTCCTGTGTAATTTATAGGCTAGAAAACAACTATAAAATATTAAGTTAAAAAAAAAAACAAAAACTAAGTCTCACTTTTTCTTGCCTGGATTTTGGCCTCACATACACTCGTATTTGTCAACAACGAGAAAAAAAAAATGTTAAATAATGATTTAATTTTTTTATTCGATGGATACTTAATAAACAACAATTTGGATATATTCATGCATTAAGACGCAATTATTTAAGTATTTGAATTAGGTTTACAAAAGTTTGAAACATACAAGAACGAATGAATGATTGTAATTTCTATATTTCATCTGTGACCATCGCTTAAACCACGGACTATCATTGGTTTATCTGATCTTAGGGTCTTTGATTTGTAATAGGAACGTATTTTTATCCTTGAATCAACTTTAATACCGTAACAACGGTGGATCTGCTAAGCCTGGTTTAAACCTGGTACTAATTAACTTTTTTGGAATAAGACTATTTCAAATCAAAAGTCTTGGTGGCTCTCTGTCCTAATCCTAACCCACCATAACTGTTTTATTCTTAACTAGGTTTTGATCGCGTCTTTGCTCGTGTGATATTTTAGTTTTTGTGCTATCCTATAGGAACCTATTATTTTTCTGGAATAAAAAGTAATCTGTGACAGTCATTTTAATACTCATCAAATTAGTCCCTCCCTCTGTTCAAAAGTAACAAATCAACGAACACGCTTTCAGATTTATGATATTACGGGCGACCCGCCTCGGCTTCGCACAGGTGTATTATACATATAAACCTTCCTCTTGTATCACTTTATCTATTAAAAAAAACCGCATCAAAATCCGTTGTTTTAAAGATGTAAACATACATGGGGACAGACAGCGGGAAGCGACTTTGTTTTATACTATGGAGTGATAGGGGTGAGACGTGAGCTCTCTGCTCCGCGTACCCCTCTCACCCACCAGGTAAGATCTCCCCCCGCTCCCTTCTTACCGCGCAGGCGATACGCGAGTTAAGCGTACGGCATATAGTAAGGATCATTGTAAATATATTTTATTCATAACTTTTGTGAATATCTTATATTTATAACTAGCTGAAAAAAATGATATGTCAACATCAACAAAATGTATGAAACAGCTGATTTCTTTTCTCGACTTCCGCGTTGGCTCCATAGTAAAAGTTGTTCTCAATAATGATCTGAATCACCTCCTTTCGTCCTAGTAAGTACATAAGTCCTTGACAACCCTACATGCGTCCTTTATACGTTTTTTCTGTATGCAAAATAGAACCCCAACCTATGCGAGTTCGATTGCGCGGCTATCGCTTAATCCCCCTGTATCACGTACCTTAGTCCGGGGTATTACAATATTCAAAATAAAACCTAAAATGTTTTCAGTGCAACAAAGTGGGGCACAGCTACGGGTGGATGGTTATGCATTACGGTACAACGCACCCCACGCACGACGTGATGCGCGACAACTTTGGAGACAGACTTAATAACCTCTGTGACGTCTGCGGCAAGGGATTTACGGTAAGGAACCGTGTAGATTAAGTGGGGTGACAGTAACACTCTTTGGGCAACACAGTGGGTCATAGTTATAAATAGTGGTGCATACCTCTTACAGGCCGAATCGTTCAAGTCGGCAGGTGTGAAGTTAGCTACAAGTTGCGCAATATGGGCTTCAGTCAGGATTGGATATTCCGCAGCTCGTACCTAACTTTACATTCGCCGAATTGTATGATTCGGCCTGTACTTATGACTTACTTCTCCATAGCGTTTTCAGACAAACGGACTTACTTTTGCGCCGTTTATGGCAAGGGAATAAATTTCGAGATAAAAAAAATACATTCGTAAAGATAAGTATACGTCCGAGACTTCGAAGTTAAAAAAAGATCCGCAGGACTGGCGAGCTAAAAGTATTTACTTATTTTTTTTATTTCCAGAGCAAACAGTCGCTACAGCATCATATACAAATGCGCCATACGGGCGTAAAGTACCCGTGCCTCCAGTGCGGGAAAAGCTACCCTTCCAAGGCCGCGCTCCTCCGCCACAACTACTACCACGGGCCTAGGAAATTCTCCTGTGATGTCTGTAACAAAAAATTCCGATCGCCTTCCAATCTTTATATTCATAAGCGGGTAAGTCACACACAGATATATACATGCACACGCACACTCACCAACAAACATATTCACAACAAACACACTCGCAAACCAACACTAACAAACTCACCCACAAACAAACATACAAACAAACACGTTTAGAATTAATTTTGTAACAATGTGGGAACATAAACTTAAAAAACATAGAATAAACATACGAAATATAAATATAATTACAAAGCAAATAATAAATTATTTAATAGGTACCTAGTATTTTTTTCTTGGCCTAAAAATTTTTTTTTTTCAGAGTCACACCAAAAACCGTCCCTACAAATGCAAAATTTGCGGCAAAGGCTTCACGTTCCGAAATATACTTAATGAGCACATCCAAGGTGTCCACAACCACGTGCGTCGCATTCGGAAGCGGTTATCGAAACGGTCGAGAAGTATTGATGGTACGCCGGATCTTTCTGAGACGAGGAACGAGTTGACTAACGAATTTGAAGACGGAGAACCAGTGTATCTAGAATTGGAAGCGGATTTGGAAGACGCGAGCGAGATTTTAATTGAGCCGGAATAGAATGGCGGATGGACCGGTTATGGCGACGGTCCCGGTTTTGGTCACTATCGCTTGGTTTTGGTGATTTGATATTAATAATTACACTAAGATGGCCAAAACCGGTACATAATCAACCCAACGTTTGCCGGTCATTTGTTTTGTGTTTAATGCTATTTACTGATCCCACAGGCATAATTGAAAAATATTTGTTTTGCTGTAATACAAAACTTATTATTACATATTACAAGTACTAGAATTAGGAGCTGCGGGGCAATTCTGACAACCGCTGTCGTTACTAAGGTGATACGTTCTTGAACCTGTCTCGTTTTTCTGACAGTTTTGAGCTGTTGGAACTGTCAGAAAAACGAGAGAGGTTCAAGAACGTATCACTTCCGTAAAGAGATCGGCTAACAGAATTGCCCCGCTGATATGGAGGAATTTTGATTGAGTCAGAATAGAATGGCAGATGGGCCGCTTTCGGGTACTGACCGAGTTTTGGCCCCTGTCCCGGTTTAGGCCATTTGATTTGATGAAAGGCCATTACGTTTGTTATAATTTACTGTTCAACAATCGTCATTGATATAAAAAAACTAGCCTCGCTGTGATACAAAGCTTTTGCCAAAATATCATAATTGCAAATGGCATAATTATCAATTTACTAGCTGACCCGGTGAACTTCGTTTCACGCAATATCTTTATAAATTATAGCCTAGTTATTAAAGCCAGTGTTATTCTAATGTTTTAGCGTTAACATTGCAAAGTTTCATCTCAATCCGTTTAGTAGTTTTTGCGTGAAAGAGGAACAAACATCCATTTCGCGTTTGTTTTAATAGGATTTATGAACTACTGTATAGCCATGTCAGAGGACTTCAGACAGTTTAAAAATGTCAACCACGAACAACGCATTTGAAAACGGTTATCAAAACGGTCGAAAAGTATCGATGACACGGAGGATCTTTCTAAGACAAGAAATGAAGTGACTAATTCTTAGTGATTTCTCACGTAGTTTTGTATCATCTTTGTGACTCATGAATTTGAAAACAAAGGAGAACCCGTAGCAGAGAATTGTCTTGGTAGTCTGTGGGAGAACCAGTATTTTTAAAACATTGGAAGCTGATGTATGATTTGGAGGTGGCGAGTGAAATTTTGATTAAGCCAGAATATAATTATTTTTCACAAAAAATGGCAAAACCGCCTTCCATCGTGTACAAAATTCGAATATTTCGTTCGAAATGTTAACATTATTCTTGATTTATCAAAAATGGCTCAGCCGATTTCTGTAAAATTTAAATGGAACTATCTCGGGAGTATACCTTTTCGGACTAAAAAATATTTTTTCGATTCGGTTCACAATTGGAGATATCGATGTTCATCGTGTACAAAATTCGGATATTTCGCTCGAATTGCTTACATTGTTGTTGGTTTTTCAAAAACGGCTCGGGCGATTTCTGTAAAATTTAAATGGGACCACCTCGGGAGTAACCCTTTTGAACTAAAAAAAAATTTTTCGCTTCGGTTCACAATTGGCGAAATTATCGATGAACATACACAAAAAAAAATATAACACACAACAGAACCTCCTCCTATCTGTAAGAAACTGCTTGCATCCAGTGTGTTTCTGATAATATTTGGGTTGTTATAAAGCTTATCTATTTATATATAAATGAATTGCTGTTCGTTAGTCTCACTAAAACTCGAGAACGGCTGAACGGATTTATCTTATCTTAGTCTTGAAATGTTGGTGGAGGTCTAGGGAAGTGAAACGAAGTTCGCCGGGTCAACTAGTTTGCTATAAAAATATAAAATTAATATTATAATTCATTAGTAATAAAACGAACATTTTTAACTATTGTCAAATTGTAATCAGTGGTGTATTTCATTTTTCTGTCATGGTAATACTGCTGTCAACGCAAACATGTAAGTCTTTTTTTTTGTAACTAATATACTCTCACATAGGTGAGAAAAATGTAGCCAATTTGTGTTAATAGTTATTTAAAATTTGGCATTAAATGTGTAAATATTTACTAGTAGGTATGTATTTTAATTTCTTAGACTGCAATTGCCTTCCCCCATTTACCCTTTACATTCTACACAAATTCTCTACGTACCGACCTATAATTAGCGTGAGTCTGGATTGCGCTACCACTGCGCTAGTTAATACGGCATGTTTATAAAACACTTGTAACTGGTAACTTGTAATTACTGGTACTTGTAACTCGTACAATTGTAAGCTTGTACTTGTAGCTTTATAAAATAGGGCCCAGAAGTGAAATCACGACGTACACTTCCATGTGAAATCGTTATACATATGGAGGAATATGTATACTACTTATATGTAGATTACAATTAACTAGAGAACACAATTAACTAGCGACTCACGGAGACTGACCAAGATCATCACAGACCGCAACGCCGTGGAGAGGCAACCTATACTAGAGTAGGAAGTGCCTTTGGCGGCCCAATTCCCCAAGGGTGACCCCTGGCGCCCAGCTTTGGCAAAGGGGATCACTCCCCGAGGCCAATGCTCACCATGCCTAAAGAGGTGGTGGAAGGGCCAAATGATGATGGCCTAATTGGATTGTTTTATTTTTGTATCTCGCTCTCTCAGTATGAATAAAGGCAATGCAAAATGTAAAAACATGTCATCTTAAACGAAATACCATGATTATTGTGTAATACAAAGTATACAACTAATATTTAACTTAATACTCTCAAATGTGGGCAGCGCGCAGCGTAGCATAATCTAGTTTTAACTGGAAATCTATAGTTATTTCGGAGTTCGGGTTTTTAGTTAAGGCCTCAACAACGAAAAAAATGTAGATTTAGTGTGGATCTAGTTTTTTAAGATTAATTTTACGATTCCTATTTTAAATATTTCTGCAGCTTTTTTTACAGTATTAGCAAAGAATATATAATAATACTACGTAGTATTAGTCTAGTTTGAGGCTGGCATGTGGGTAACTTTTTGGACGTTTACGGGGAATTCAGTACGTAGGTGTTGGTAGCCCTGTAGAGCAAGCAGCCCGAAATAGTGATGTTCCTTATACGGTTTTTTTATGTACGGCTTTCAGATCCACTAAAACCCGAAAAAGGCAAATATGGATTGCGGCCGCCCTTTTCAAAGCCGTACATTATTTTTAGTAGAGGCCGTATTTTTTAAAACGTACATTTTCGACGTTTTAAAAAAAATACGGCCTCTTTATCAGATTTTCTTGTTCATACATACGGCTTTTAGATGAAGTACGGCCACCACAAAAATTACCCACATGGAACAACACTGGCCCAAATGTCACAAAGTTATTGTTATTGATAGTTTTTAATAATCTTTCAATTTCTTTCCCAAGAATGGTTCATATCCAAATTAACTTAAAAATAAGTGCCGGACATTAAGGTTTACTTCAAAAATCAGTATGGAGCCTATCAACATTTGCACAATCTGCTTGCGAACCAACAGGAAACTGAAAAATATCGATACCGAGCTCTCTGTGTACCACAACAAATTAATAAATTATTCCGTAAGTACCTACATATCACAAACTAAAGGATACTGGTACAAATTCGTCTTTCTCGTTATATTAGTGAAGTGAGACGCTCTTATAAAAGCGACAACCTAGTATGTAATTGAGTTATGGTGCTCGAATTTCCACTGTGGCGGATAACCGTGGTAGGACTAAAGTGCGAAAATAAAAAAATACTACGTCTATGTGGTGTCCACCTGCGCCTTTAGTAAAAAAAAGTTAATAAATACATATATACACTGGGTCAGACTAAAGGAAATAGGTCCCTAAAGTAAAAGACAGATAATTTCTAGGGTTCCGTACCCAAAGGGTAAAAACGGGACCCTATACCCTATTACTAAGATTTCGATGTCCGTCTGTCTGTCTGTCTATCACCGGGCTGTATCTTATGAACCATGACAGCTAGGCAGCTGAAATTTTCACAGCTGAAGTATTTCTGTTGCTGCTATAACAACAAATACTAAAATTCGCCATGAGCGCAATTGGAATGCCGGCTGGTTGTTAAATCGGCCAATCATCATCAACCAGAAATAATTTTACCATAAACTAGAAAATATCATTCGATATTATAATATATTTAAAAACCAGATGGAAATTTGTGGCAACGATTAAAAAATCATGACATTTGTTAATTTGTTTATTTCAGCTTGAAGTGATGAACCCCACATACTGTGGCGACTGTGAGTATCTGTTGAGGAAAACATTCTATTTCCATCAGAAATGTTTAAATGCTGCAGAAATATTGACAACATGGCTAACTACTACAGGGACTCGGAAGGTAACTTACTTTCATTGTAAGTCAAGTAATTATAACAATTATTCTGCCAAAGGATAAGTCCAGCTGGACATAGGCCTCCCCCATAGATTAGACCTGCAGGGCCAGCACAGCAGGTGGAACACATTTCCCAAGGAGTAGAATAATAGTCTTTCCGGTTCCCATTTCTATCTACATCAAAAGCATGGCTACCTAGGTGGAGTAGCTTTTTCCTCGAGAAAGATGGTGGAATACCTGAGGTGGGTTTGATTCCCACCCAGGGCAAATATTTATGTGATGAACATAAGTGTTTGCTCTGTGTCTGGGTGTTTTTAGTAATTATATTATCTATCTAAGTATGTATTTAAAAATATGTATGGATGTTTATGTTATACAGGGTGATGGGGAGAGGGGTGCAAAGCTGAAAGGCGACGCTAGCATAGATCATTTAGACCCTTTTGAGCCATGGTTGTCTAAGACGAAGTGGGACTATTTTTTTGTAATCAATTTTTTATGATTTTTGGCTAAAATCCCCGAAATTTTACCGTTAATTGCTAATGGTGGCCATGTTGAATAATAAGTGATTTTTTTACATGTTATTTAATTAAAACAATCTGTAAGCAATCTAACAAAACATGTACTGAGCTTGTGTGTCATCAGATATTTTTTTTACAGTCACTTGAAGTTCCCAAAAATTTTCAAAGATTAAGAAAACTGTTTTATGACGGCGTTTAAAAAAATAATTAATAAAGCTTTTTTAGTTCAAACCTTTTTGAAAACATGCTTAGTTATTGTTCTTTCTTTTGAGATATCATTTACGCCGATATCTCAAAAATTACTAAAATTAAAACGTAAAAACCAAATTGAGGAAGAAAATTTAAATTTTAATGTGGACTAATTAAAACAACATTTGATTTGAAATAATTTATTTTTCATGTTCAAAATGACTACCGCGATTTCTAACACAAGCACGAGCCCGTCTTCTCACTTCTGTTGTTGTGGTTTTTAACATCATCTCCAGTTTCATGGTTTCAAAAGCTGAATTGATCCTCTCTATCAGTTCGTCTTTTGTATTGATTTCTACGCTCGTATACACTAGCTCCTTGGCACGACCCCACACGTAGAAATCCAACGGGGTCAGGTCTGGTGAACGAGCGGGCCAAGGGATGGGCCCACCTCTTCCGATCCAGCTATCAAGGAAGCAATGATCTAAGCATTCCCGTACATTTAATGTCCAATGCGCTGGACAGCCGTCTTGCTGAAAGATAATTTCGCGCTCCGATTCGAATATCGGGGCACCGGATTCCTCTAAAAGCACAGGTAGATCGTCAAGTAGAAATTCCAAATAATTATCGCCATTTAAAGTGTCTGGTAAGAAGTGGGGGCCAATCAACGTACTGCCAATTACTCCGGCCCACACATTGACAGAGAATTTCCTCTGGAACGACACCTGCTTTTTCCAGTGGGGGTTGTTGCCCTTGTCGGCCCATTGATGGAGGTTGTGAAAGTTAGTTATGCCTTCCCTAGAAAATTTGCTTTCATCCGTCCACAAGATTGACTTCAGGAACCACTCATCTTCAATGTCTCTGTTGAGGAGGTAACGGCAAAATTGAATCCTTCTGATGGGATCTTGCTCTTCCAGACCTTGCACACCCGTGCCATGGAACGGATATTTATCATTCTGGTGCATTGTACTCCACACCTTCCATTGTGAAATATTAAGATTTCGAGCTACTGCTCTGGTGCTGGTATGGGGATCCGCTTCAAATGCTGCTATGATGTCTTCCTCGACGTTAGGAGTGTGTCTGCCTGGGTTGACTCCAGGTTCCACGCGGTGTATCCCAACTTCAGCAAGCCGACGAAATGTGTTGTAAAACACTCGAACATTCGGTACCCTGCGATTCGGATAGCGCTCTTGGTACATTCGCCGCGCCAAAGATCCATTGCCGTCTGCTCTACCATACATGAAGACGATATCCGCATATTCCGCATTGGAAAAAGTAGCCATAGTCACTACACAATTTAAAAATGCCGTAGGAGCGCACTAAATGTCAACTCTTCAAACAACTACAAAATCAACACGTGCAGGAGCGCAAAGCTAGGGCTAAGGCTACGACTGGACACGGTAAAACAAAAATAACCAATACTAATTCAACACGTGCAGGAGCGCTTAGGGCTACAACTGGATACGGTGAATTATGAATGAACGCGATGAAAATTACGTCTAGTCACAAGGGCAGTTGTTACTTGACTAAAAGATGTGACGATGACGAGTCCTTTGAAGTAGTTACTGATCCTAAATAGAGATACACTATTTTATTGCCATAAAGTCAATTTTGCTGTAAAATAAACCCTAATTTATGGCCCATTCTTTTACTGGGCGCAATACCTGGAAAGGGCAAGTTTATTGCCGCCGCGCGCGGTGGCCTTTGTTTGGAATCCTCCTGGTTCCTGCACGTGCAATGAATCATTCTTAGAATTGAACTCGGTTATCAATTCGAACACAAAACAGTTTTTTTGAAGCAAAATGTTGTTTCTTTGATCTGCCTAAAAATTTAAATTTTCTGCCTCAATTTGGTTTTTACGTTTTAATTTTAGTAATTTTTGAGATATCGGCGTAAATGATATCTCAAAAGAAAGAACAATAACTAAGCATGTTTTCAAAAAGGTTTGAACTAAAAAAGCTTTATTAATTATTTTTTTAAACGCCGTCATAAAACAGTTTTCTTAATCTTTGAAAATTTTTGGGAACTTCAAGTGACTGTAAAAATAATATCTGATGACACACAAGCTCAGTACATGTTTTGTTAGATTGCTTACAGATTGTTTTAATTAAATAACATGTAAAAAAATCACTTATTATTCAAACTGGCCACCATTAGCAATTAACGGTAAAATTTCGGGGATTTTAGCCAAAAATCATAAAAAATTGTTTAAAAAAAAAATAGTCCCACTTCGTCTTAGACAACCATGGCTCAAAGGGGTCTAAATGATCTATGCTAGCGTCGCCTTTCAGCTTTGCACCCCTCTCCCCATCACCCTGTATTAGTCTCTGGCAGCCATAATTATCACAGGCTTTGCTTAGTTTTGGATCAGAGATTGTGTGTAAGATGTCCCCTAATATTTATTTATTTATTTTCAACAAGACTAGTTGAAAGCAAATTGCATGGAGCACTCTCCCATGGTCTAATTAGATCATCAGTCCACCTTTATGGTGTACATATCTATCTATTCAATTTATTACGCTCATTGCTGGGTATAGGCCTCCTCTCTTTCTGGCCTTTCTTCCCGGTCCGATGCAAGCCTCATCCAGTCCTTCCGGCAGGTTTAATGATTTCATTTGACCATCAGGCTGGTCTAGGTCGAATCACACAACTTGACAGCTGTGATATTAGCTACAAGCTACAGATAACCCAATCCCGATTGAAGCTCACCGAGGATGGGGTTATCTTTTTTTTTTTAATATCGCGAAATATCCATAACAAGATCAGGGGTCTTAGTTACAATTACTATTTTTGTCTCATCACTAAAACATATACCTATGTTCCATGTTTTTGACTGTTTGCAGTTATAATAAACATTACATTGGTAATTTGTACAGCCAAGTTTATACTTACTTTTTCCTAATTATTGCTTTTTTACAAATATTTGTGCAAAATTCGATAAAATTGTTTATTATGTATCTTATCTTTCATTATTTCATCTAAATTGTCATATGTTAGATTAATTCCAATCTTTTGCTCTAAATCAAATCGCTGCTTTCCATAAACTGGGCATTCCAAGATTATGTGCAGTGGAGTCTCCTCTTTTGTGGGTTAACAGATGCAGGATGGGGTTATCTGCAGCCTGTGGCTGACATCACAGCCGTCAAGTTGTGTGATACGACCTTTAATCTGCTTGTCTTCATCCATCTCTAGAGTAACACTGTAAAGAAATATAGGTATTTGGTGATATTACAGGCAAATACCACACCAGTTCACATGCTGCACACAAAGTTACCACAGACAAACCTGGCCATGTGGACCACACAGAACAACAGAGTATTCAGTTTTGTATACAGTGAGACTGATGAACCAGTTTTAATTAGCGAATATAATCAAGTTGAAGACACTACGATTGAAGTAAGTTTAAGTCACCAGACAGCATTCTGCATTCTGATCCTTCTCCATAGGATCTTCAGCCATAGCAAAGAATATATAATAATACTACGTATAGAACGGCCACTCGTTACCCCCCACCCGTTTGAGTCTTCCTCACTTCCACCCCGCGTCTACGTACCGCATCGTGCACTCTGCGCGCGGGCTGCACTGGTCGGTGGATTTTCTAATAAAAACTACCTAGACTGTGACAATAGGGAACACTTGTACTGTGTATGGTTGAATATCAATGATACGTAACAAAACAAGAAATTTTAATGTTTCCCTAAGGATAAATAATAGGAACTTATTTTACATTATTTGGTAACTTCCTCTTGATATTATCTTACAAAAGAAGTAGATCGGTTACTTTTTGTTAAAATGCTTCCAAATTAAGTAATTGTTATACTTTTTTAAGCACTAGATTAATATTCATTTTTGCAAATTGAGTACGCAACTGTCTCACTCACGCGGCATGACGTCACGATGTGGTGATCGCTGACAGCCATAGACGTTCCGCACACAAATGCGCGTGTAGCGACCGTGCGTAAGTGTGTTGTCTGTGAGTAAGTACTGTGTAGGTGTGCGTAAGACAGCAGATTTTGTATGAAAAATCGCGGAGTGTCCGGGCTGTGGCCATAGTACATTCCACTGCTGGACGTAGACCACCCCTTATTAAATTAACTATAACACTGGCATTAACTTTGTCTGCCTCGGTGGCTCAGTGGTTAGTGACCCTGACTTCTGGGTCAAAGAGGCGTGCGTGGGTTCGAAACCCACCCAGGGCAAACATTTTGTGTGATGAACATAGGTGTTTGCTCTGTGTCTGGGTGTTATTTAGGTGCTATCTATATAAGTATGTATTTAAAATATGTATATGTAGTATATCAGTCTCTCGCAGCCATATCACAAGCTTTGCTTAGTTTGGGGTCAGAGACCGTGCGTAAGATGTCCCCTAATATTTTTAAAAATAAATTAAGGCAAATGTGAGGCGCCTACATGTCAAAGTTGGGGTGAAAAGGGTTTTCTTCCGGAACGTAAATTTTATCAAAACTGTACCGCGAATTTTCTCAATGTTCTGCAGAAAACGCAAAAATTCTGGTCGATTCAGAATCCCCTAAAGTAAGAATAGAATAATTTCATTTGCTTACTCTTCATAACGAAAGTAGTATTTGCTTAATTTAGGTAGTCTCAATTCGTTGTTGTAGTCTCAACAGTTGTATTTTAATCATTTTTTGCATTACTAGAAGACCTCACAAATTGTAAGTTGCCCACATTAACTTTCGGTATTGCTGCGTCACTGGCTAAAGCTTTTGTTAAAAGAAAATTATCATTTATTGATAATTATTTTAAAAAATGTAACCCTAGTCTTTCAGTTTCCAGAAATACCTACAACACTACCTCAAAATGTTAACAATGAATGTGAAGACAGTGAAAACATTTTTCAATATGATAATACCATACCAATTCCAGGATTATCTGGAACAACTGAAGTCATAAAAAAAGAAAATAAAACTAAAAACAAAACACATGAAACTGGACATGCAATTAAAAAATCGTACATTGAAATAGTGTCAGATATTAACGACATCTTACAGAAAAAAGATAACGAAAATGCGAATCCAATAAAAACTGATGTGCCTAAACTATCTGAAGTAAAATTATTAAATGAAAGTGTTAACACTAACACATTAAATGATGATGAAGTAATATGCCTTGATAATGGAATTGGTGAAAATAAAAAAGATATAATTCATATTGATGAAGAAAATAATTACCCAGATGATGCAAGTTTGAACAGCAATGATGACTCCGATGAATACTTACAGGATGTCTTAAGAAAAAAACAAAAGAGCAAGACTCTTGATAATCTACCTGATATTGAGATAAATGATGAAGATCTTGCTGAAGATTATGTGTATGGAAAAGAAACAATGGGATCAGCAAGGTTCACCAATTCGATAAAAAAGTGTATAGCTGTACAAGCAGACATCGATTCTAAGCTAGAAATAATGAACAAAAACCTAGATTTGATATGTGAAAACTGGGAAGTTTCGACTCTAACAGAATTTGAATTTTCAAATGTCCCAAAGAATGAAATCCTAACATTTATTCGTAAATATTTAACTGACAAAAAAGTAGCAAATAAAATTCGCCCGGGACAGTCTAATCAATTGAAAAAAATGCCGTTAAAGAATAAATTAGCAAACATAAACTCTGATTTAGATTTGATTAATGAGGCTTGTGTAAATATTGTTGAAGACCATAAGGATGGATTAATCGCCCCCAAGGAAAGGTGAGATGCGATATTTTAAGGTTCTTTTTATACAAATTGCACAGAAGCTTGCTAAAACCGTAGAAATACGATTAACCTACGTAGAATTTAAGGCGGGAAAAACTGACTGATATTGTTATTGATTTTTTATAGCAGCGCTCATAGTGTAGTTTGACTGGGTGTTCGTTAGCGATCATCGAAGTTACGTTAAGAAGCAACGTTTAACACGGTCAGTCTCCGGATGGGTGGTCCCCGTAACCGTAATCGGCGTAACCCTAGGTCTAGGGTGGTATTTACAACTGAGCACAACCGTTAAATCCTAGTCCCTAGTTATTTTAACCGTTTAGCTATGTCAGAGACCTTCTGGCGGCTTAAAAACTGAAATCAAGGCTAGCAATCCGGCCTATACAAGGTTACGGGTCGGCAATCAATTAGCATCTTTTTAGGGGCTTATTCTGTACATCAAAACTAACAACTTTTATTCTGCCAACTTTTGTAAAAACAAAAAAAACAGCTGTTCCATACATTTTGTTGAGGGTGAACGATATTTTTCTATGGAAAAGCATTTTTTTTGAGATTTGATAAAACTCGTTAAAACAAAAGTTGTTAGTTTTGATGTACAGAATAAGCCCCTAAAATGATGCTATGTTGCTGTATTACGAATTTACTAATTTTTTTTTTTTTTGTGTGGTGATGTAATTTAATTTTTCAGGGTAAAAGCAGAGTTATCAGAAAGACTGAAAAAGTGGGGTGAGCTCAAATCAGACAGTGGCTATGTATTTGATGTCGATGTTATCGTGAACTGTCTGGACATGGCGCCTACGGGTGTAGTCAGCCGCTTATTGAAGTATTTACGTGGTACGTTTACGTGGTTACACATCCACGCATGATATTGTTTATTAATCCTTGTATAGTCCGAATCACACAACTTGGCGGCTGTGATGTCAGCTACACGCTGCGGATAACTGCGAAGCTGTTAAATGAGATTCAGTCCGGATTGGGTTATCTGTAGCTTGTAGTTAACATCACAGCCGCAAAGCTGTATGATTTGGGCTTTCAAAGTCAAAGTCATAAACATTTATTTCCGTAGGAACACATATGGGAACACTTGGACACCTTTAACCTTCGAACTGAAATCTCACAGTGCTTCTATCTTTGATTTTGTAGTTTTGTGGGTTTTTGTGGTAATTATTTTCGCAAATATTTTTCAACTCTCAATAACTTGTGGTTACTTTGATATCGTACCAAAACTAGTTTGTGCATCTTTAGAATCAGAGAAAGAAAGATTGTAGGGTCGTAAACATCATGAATGGTAATATAATTAGGATTTTCAATAAGAGCATTAATGAAAGTAATGACTAGCAGTGAGCCAAGGTCACTGCCTAGAGGAACTCCATAGGTAAAATCAACAGGTGAATTTAAGAAGCCTATAACTGCATCCATTTTTTTTCCTGTTGTGATAATTATTTTAAGCATTGTACAAGTTGTCATAAATTCTGTATCTGATGCTAGATGATGAATTAAGATGCCATGGATACTTTAGTCAAAAGCTAGAAAGAAATCTAAACCTAAGGACCATGCATGACTAGTCATTTTGTTCTAGTAATTTTTATAAAAGTTATTATACCATCATTTTCTAAGCTATTTTTATGGTTCTAGATACCCGAGACTCTAAACGCTTGATCCCAGGAATCACTCGATATCTTAATATGATCCAGAGTAAGCAGCAACTAGAGAAATACAAGTCGGTATTCGATATAGAGTATATGAAGACAGAGAAGGAAGCGATGGAAGAATTTGAAAATCGCAAAACCTACGAATGCTATCTCGGTGCTAAGCACAAATGCGACGTTTGCTACCAAGTTTTTAAGTATGAAGGGATGTTGGAATATCATAAGAAGTATCATGATGTAAGTTGATCTAACTTTTTCGAGTTTATCTGCGGTTTCTTTAAAACAGTTGGCCGATTTTATTTGCTTTTCTAAGCACTGGATTAGAATATTAAATAAAATCGGCCAAGTACGAGTCGGACTCACGCACGAAGGATTCCGTACCGTATAGCCTTTATTTATAGCATTTCAAGCGTTTAACTGTTGCCGTTATTATTATCCAGCAAAAAACGGCAAAAAATCCCGTATGTTGTATGGGAGCCCCCCTTAAATTCCTATTTGTTTTATTATAAGTTTAGTATTTGTTGTTATAGCGGTAACAGATATAATCATCTGTGAAAAATTCAATTGTCTAGATATCACAGTTCTTGAGATACAGCCTGGTGATAGACAGACAGCAGACAGATGGATTAGGTAGAGTAATAGGGTCAATTTTTTACCGTGAGGACCCTAAAAATAGATACACAGAATTTTTCGTAAATAAGGCTAGTATTTTAGCAAAATAAATATAGTTTGTTGCACGACTTAGTAATATAATTATGATTTCGTATTACAAAGTCTGAACATATAAACGTTTCTATAGCTTGTGTAGCTATTTCGAGCTTACTGATTTCTAGGAAACCACATAACTTCAGTTATAGAAATCTATGGTTTCCACTCATCACTGGCTAAAAACTTGGAATTTTTATAGATAGTGGTTGTGACACACGCCTTAGAAAATCGTAAGGTCGAGGGATCAAATCCCGGTCCCGTACCAATAAATTCTTTGAAATTTATGTACAAAATTTAAGACCACTGGCTTTTCGGTGATGGAAAACATCGTGAGGCAACCTGCATACATCCGTAGAAGCATTTCCGTGGCCATATACTTCATGGGTAGGTCTACGTCCTGCAGTGGACTATTGAAAAAGGCTGGTACAGTTCAGTTCAATATCGCGGGTCGAACCTGGACACGATTGGCAAAGGTCTGAGGCAGATGGAACTATAAGAGAGAGGCCTATACCCAGCAGTGGAATAAAGAAGGCTGTAGGTGATGATGATGATGGTACAGAGTATCATTGAGCCTTCTTTTTGAAGATGTCTATTTATTCAACAGGAAAGCAGCGGCCCATACAGGTGCAATGTTTGCAAAATAAATTTCAATACGCAAAGAAGACATCAAACACATAAGCTTTCACACGAAGTGGTCTATAAGTGTAAGCTATGTCCCTTAGTTACCTACTACGTGTGAGTATTGTCCGGAATTATCTGAGGTGTTAGTCCAGAGCCCTTAGTCCAGGTTTTGCACAGTTTACTTAAACTTTCGCGTTTATTCCGCGAAATCTGGGCTAAGGGCTCTGGGTATCTTCAAAGCATTCTTTGCAGATACCCATTCTAGCCTTAAAGAATCTTCTTCAGGGCTAGGCATTATATTTTACATACTCCATCTTCGGCTACAACTTCGCTTTCCATCAGGCGAGTTGGTGGCCAAATGTAGCCCTGTTATGAATATAAAGAAAAGTCAAGTCAAACAGAGAAATAGCTCAATGTGGCTTTCGTGTTCAAAATAATAAAAGTTAAAATATAAAAACTAAAGCAATTAAATAGTTCTTGAACTTTTTAATGTAATAAAATGATAAACATACTGAAAGGCCTGATTTCATTTCATTTATGTTTATGATTGTCTGAGTAAAGTCACCATCGCCTGAGGAACTCTGCAATATCGGAGGTGTAACCATTGCATTGCCTATTTTTCAAAATTGAACGGATGACGTATCCAAAGTTTATAGTTCTATCTATACACACATGCATTCATCCATCAGCCGTAGGATGTCCAATGCTGGACATAGGCTTTTTTTATTTCGTATAGATTTGCGTTTGAATGCAAACTGCAATGTTAAACGTGTGTGGCACGCTTACCTAGAAGATACATATTTACTCGGGATTTGAAGGCATCTTACTTTAGCGGGAAGACAAACTCAGGCAAAGCTTTCCTCATTCTGGCTGGACGTATGATAATACATAACTGAAAAAAAAAACTTTTAGGTAAGATCCTGCAAAGTGGGTCCACATTAGCTCAAAAAATCCAATAAAATATGGTAAATAAATGCGCAGAGTAAAACAACCGCATTAAATGCCTAATTTAGATGGTATTTTTTTTTTTAATTTGATTATTCATGGCGGCCATCACGCCGCCATATTTTACAAGCAATGTCAAAAGACAATAAGATCCTTAAATATGAAATCCTTTAAATTGATATTTTGACTAAAGAAAATAATAAGAAATCAATTTCCAAAATAAATAAAAGCAAATAATTGAATACTGTACATGTACAAGGTAATGGCCTAAGCTCTATATATTTTTGCATTATCTCTTTTACAGAAGTTCAATGCAAAACCATTATGAGCAGCACAAGGGCACCTTATACAAATGCGACAAATGTGACATGACGTACAAGTAAGTTTATGATGTAAGAGTTTATAGCTTTTACCAACTTAATTTTAATACTCGTATATATAATTGCACGACCACAGACCTCGACAATGGATCGACCTCAGACCAAATAAAAAAATCAAGACAGAACGTCGTGAAAAGACAAGTGAGGCCTGTTTTTTATAAATGTGATGATTGCGTCGGTGTTGCGCTGCCATAGTTCGACTGACGAGCCAAGGCGTAGTTTCCTTGCACGTGTTTGTGTGTGTATTTGTGTCTGTACACGGCGAGGTGTAGTTTTGTCGATCCCAATTGTTTGTTTCTCAACATTCTGTCTTGATTTTTTTATTTGGTCTGAGGGATCGACACCAGTTCTTCTATAGATAAAAACACATTCAGTGCGAAGTTACAGATCAACGCCAATGGCACCTACAGACCTATAAACCTATTTAATTCAATATAATATCAATTGTAATTAATCTACTCATAAAGGGTTATCCAGAACTGGTATACTACGCCGTAAGGGGGTGACTAAGACCATTTTTATGAACTACTTTTAATTAGGGGAATTTGAGAAAGAAAATTCAGCTGTTTCATACATTTTGTCGATTCCGAGCAATTTTGTATGGAATTTCCGGTTTTTTTATAATACCTAATTCAACGAACACCTTCTTTCGGCTGAGTACACCAGTAACCCTGTAAATGTTATTAGTATCTCCAATACCAATTGTAACTATAGGAGCAAATCCGTGTTTCTAACGCACCAAACCCGCGCACATCTGAGCGACGCCCACGTCTGCACCGTCTGTGGCGGGGTCTTCAACTCGCCCACCGGACTGAGGATACACAAAAATAGGAAACATAATGTGAGTATCAGTACATGGTACATATACATCATTAGCAATACGTCTGTGGAATGAAAGTAGATATAGCAAAGGGCCTGATAAACTACCTTGAGGAACTCCGAAGGTGATACTGTAATTTTGAGTACGTAATTATCAATCCATCAAATCTAGGATATTCTAGATAAGCTCATTGCGAACTAGACGATTACACCTGTTAGTCCTTTTTTTTTGTTTATTATATCAAGCAAAATTAGTATAATACATTGTGTCGAATGCTTTCTACAAATCTAGGAAAATGGTTTCTTATATTATTGTTAACTAGCTTTACCCTATGATATTCACCGATATTTTAACTATTCGTATATCCGTGTCAAAAGTGAAGTCGTTCCGACGCTTTGTTACTGCGTGAAAGAGTAACAAATAAACACACTTTTGGATCTATAATATTAGTATGGATATTTCAGAACACCTAATACATATTTTTTTCATTAGTAGAAAGCAGGATTCGTATAAAACATCGTGGCAAAAGCTTTCGACAGACCTAGATGTATTCCTGTATTATCCTTACTAATGTTATAAATCCGAAAGTGTGTTTGTTGGTCTGTTTGTTACTCTATCACGTAGCCACAGAACAACGAATTGACTTGATTTTTGCATGGATATAGTTCAAATGTCGGGGAGTGACATAGATTATTTGTTATCCGGAAAAAATCTGGGGTTCCTAAATGAAAGTACTAAAGACTAGAGAGTTTCATGCATGCTACTTGTTGCCCTGGAAAAATAAAGAATCAAGCACCTCTAGCACGGCAAAGTGACAAATTGACTTTCCACCAATATATCTCCACGAAAAGAAAATAATTCAAGAAGTTTAGAAAGCGGGCATCTTAATTGTTTATTATAAATCTTTCAGGACGAGCCGCCTCCAGTGCCGTCGGGAGATGAAGTGAAGTGTGAACCGTGTAACCTGACGTTCGCTTCACCGCAGGCGTATCACAAACATCAGCTGAAACTGCACCGAGCCAACGTTGAACGACCTACTTACGTTCGGTACGTACTACTACGTACCAAAACACAGGTGTAATTGCCTTGATTTGGCTTTGGTTTAGCATTAGTTTGGTATTGGTTTGACTTTAGTCTGGATTTGGTTTAGGTTTGGTTTTGGTTTAGCGTTAGTTCGGTTTTGGTTTGACTTTAGTTTGGCTTTCGTTTGACATTAATTTGGCTGTGTGTGGTGTAGCTTTTGTGTAGCATTGGTTTGATTTTAGTTTGGCTTTGGTTTGGTTTTGGTTTGACCTTGCTTCGCTTTGGTATGGTTTTGGTTAGACTTTAGTTTGGCTTTGGTGTAACTTTGGTTAGGTTTTGGTTGTGACATTAGTTCGTCTTTGGTTTGACTTTGCGTTGATAAACAAATCAAAATGTTGTTGCCCAACGGATTAACACACACATGATCAAGTTCTAGTTTTAATATTATACAATAAGTATTTTTATCTTCACCTACGCAACTTGTAGAGCTAACTTCATAGGCGCCATTAGCTTGATTCGGCCTATTCGATTTCGACTGCGTCGGTGGCTCAGTGGTTACTGACCCTGACTGCTGGATCAAAAAGGCGTGGGTTCGATTCCTACCCAAGCATTTATGTGATGAACATAGGTGTTTGCTCTGTGTCTGCTTGTTATTGGTAATTATCTATTTATGTATTTAAAAATATGTGTATGTATTATATCAGTTTCTGGCAGCCATATCACAAGCTTTGCTTAGTTTGGGGTCAGAGACCGTGTGTAAGATGTCCCCTAATATTTATTTATATTTTATTTATTATAAAATAAAAATGATTTTGGTTTCAGACAGCCATCCAATATATTAATACCGAGGAAGAAACCAATAATGACTTGCAAAGTGGTAAGCATTTTCTACGCTCATATTTAAAACTAGCTGCGCCCCGCGGTGTTACCCGCGTTAGCCCAATATAAAAAGATTTTTCTAAAATAAATGTAGCTTAATTTACTCCTTATTACATCAGCTACCTGCCAATAAAAATCCCGTCAAAATCGGTCCAGCCATTTCAGAGATTCGCTGGAACAAACAGACAGATAAAAAATATAAAAAATGTTATTTTGGTGTATGTATGTACCGTATACATGTAGTAAATAATCGGCCAAGTATGAGTCGGACTCGCGCACCGAGGGTTCCGTACTGGATGGGAGCCCCCCTTAAATGTATATTTTTATTTTATTATTTATTATTGAAGTGAAAACAACTAAATATTCTGTGTAAATTTCAAGCATCTACCTGTTATTATTATTAATATAGAGCGAAAAAACGGCTAAAAAATCAGGTTTGTTGTATGTGAGCCCCCCTTAATTATTAATTTTATTATGTTTTTAGTATTTGTTATTATAGCGGCAACAAAAATACATCATCTGTGAAAATTTCAACTTTCTAGCTATAACGGTTCACGAGATACAGCCTGGAGACAGAGAGACGGACAGCGGAGTCCGGAACGCTAAAAACGGTTATTTCAATATTACAAACAGACACTCCAATTTTATTTATTTGTATCGATGGGACAAAGTGATGTATATCTCTTGCTATTTTAGTACGGTTTCTATTCCTTTAGTCCTTATTCTGAGGTACTCTCTTATAAGCCAAATCAAACTACCGCCATCGCTATAAGTTGGTGGTAATGAAAAGTAAAGCACTTAACAAATTTGGCACTTGTGTAGGAGGCGAGCTAGCTCAGTTGGGAGAGCGTCGGGCTAGTGATCCGAGAGAGCCAGGTTCAGATCCTGCGTTCGCTTCAGATTTTTGAAACATTTTACATCCTGGGGGGGTCCGATAAAATACCAAAATTTGTAAAATATAACATCAATTACATCCAATTAGCTTAATTAATAGGGATAATATTTGGTTTCGGGGAAGCTTATAATATGTACTAATACTGGAGTCATAGTTATCCTGAAAAATTTATTCCATTCCTTCGAGATAGTCAAAATTAACAAAATAAAAAATGTTTTGACGAAACAAATGGACGGATTCCGTAAGTAAAAGTAAAGGAGTAGACAACAACACATATTAGCACAGGTACTACTATTATTGCGAAAACTGTAAGCTGTTTTTAGGGAATTGAGAATTGAAATAATATGCGACAAAGACTCAACAGAATTGGATGAAATTTTGTTTGAAAACAGCCTACAAGATATGTCGTTTTGCAAGTACTAAGACAACGCAGGCCAAACTGTGGGCTTTTATCATATTAAGCAAGTGCTAAGAAAACGCGGGTTAAACCGCAGGCTATAATCATTTTAAACCAGTATTAAGACATCGCAGGCAAAACCACGAGGCTATTATTGTTATAAATAAGCAAGTAATAAAACAACGCAGCTAATCCACGGGCTTTTACTTTTAGCAAGTACTAAACAACGCCGGCCTAACCAAGTAACCACGCGCTATTATCAGTTTTAGCAAGTACGTAAACTTACTAAAACAACGCGGGCGAAGCCGCGGGTTAAGCTAATTCAAAATAAAATTTAAAATGCTTTCAGTGCAACAAAGTCGGGCACAGCTACGGGTGGATGGTTATGCATTACGGTATAGCGCACCCCACGCACGACGTGACGCGCGACAACTATGGAGACCGACTTAATAACCTCTGTGACATCTGCGGCAAGGGATTTACGGTAAGGAACCATGTAGATTAAGCGGGGTGATAGTAACACTCATTGCAACGCAGTGTGTCACAGTTATGAATGGTTAAACATACCTCTTATAAGCCGAATCATACAAGACGGCAGATGTGAAGTTAGCTACAAGTTGCGCAATATCCAATCAACGCGCAGCTCTATGTGAACTTCAGTCAGGATTGGATATTCCGCAGCTTGTAGCTAACTTTACATCCGCCGACTTGTATGATTCGGCCTATACTAGTTCGTTTAAGCCGGATGGCTAGTCCTAGTGTCAGAGTTTTTAGGTCGCCTGAAGGCCTCTGACATTGCTAAACGGTTAAAACAACCGGAACCTACAATTTAACGTGTGATCCGAACCACGGTAGCGCTCAGATGGAAAATGCCACTCGCTGACAGCGAGTGTGTGTGTGTGCCCATCCAAGTACTAACCGTGCGGAACGTTGCTTAATTTCGGTGATCGCTGACAAACACCTAGCCAAACTACACTACGAGCGCTACGGTCTATACTTATGACTTACTCCTCCGCTCGACTAGTATGGCTCGAATAACATGGCGTATGAGGACAAACGCAATTACCTATGCGACGTTTGTGACAAGAGATTCACGGTAAAGAACCCTGTAGATTATGCGGGATGACAGTTACACTCAATAATATAGCGTTTTCGGACAAACGGGCCTACTTTTGCGACGTTTTTGGCAATGGAATATTAATTTAAAATAAATTTCGGGATAAATAAACTCATCCGTTAAGATAAGTATACGTCCGAGGCGTTCGAAGGTTAAAAACGATCCCCAGGGCTGGCAAGCTATAGGTATTTATACTAAGCGCCACACAATTCCGCAGATGAGAAGTTTACCGCAGATGACATTTTGCCGTGATTCGCTTATCACTGCGCATGTGTGCACAATGCCGACGCCTCGTGGCGTAGTGTTCATCACGGGGGTAAGGAGCGCGCGGGAGTTGTGATGTTGGCGGGTGAGTGTGCCCCGGCGTTTGGACTCTCTGGCTGCCGCGCATACCTATATTTCAGCTTTTGCGCAGCGTTCTGCGCATAAGTTCCCATCCGGCGACTTGTGTGGCGCTTAGTATATTATTTTTTTTATTTCCAGAAAAAAGACTCGCTAAAGAACCACATACAAATGCGCCACATGGGTGTAACGTACCCGTGCCTCCAGTGCGGGAAACGTTACCCTTCCAAGGCCGCGCTCCTCCACCACAGCTACTTCCACGGCCCGAGAAAATTCTCATGCGATAAGTGTAACAAGAAATTCCGATCGCCTTCCAATCTTTATAATCATAAACGGGTGAGTCACACACAGAAACATACATGTACACGCACACTCACAAACAAACACTCGCAAAACACTCACAAAATACACCCACAAACAAACACACTCCAAATAAACATACGAGTATGTTTATTTGTGAGTGTGTTTGTTTGTGGGTGTATTTTGTGTAAAGAAACACACAAGCTAACAAACATACTCACAAACAAACACACACACACACACATCCGCGCACTCATGAAGACGCATCGCTAAGAAGCTACCATTATGTAGCTTCATTGTGCCCTATATTACAAACATAAACATTTTACTAATAACCAGCTGACCCGGTGAACTTCATGTCACCTTCATCTCACTAATTCGGTCGATTCTAATTTCGATGGCGTTTAGCGCTACCAGTGGACACACCAGATACGGCAACTTTTACATGTAGGAACATATTAAGCCCGATTACAGAGGCGCCAGCGTTAATTTACTAGCAACGTAATAAGTTTTCTCTCTATCGAATGCCTAAAGTGAAAAAGAAACAGGACTATGATATTTAGCTATTATAAATACTCTGGTGCCTCTGTAATCGGGCTTATAGTAGTGAAAAAATTAAATTTTTATTTTGACTAACCGTGTACAGAATTCGCGAACGAATGCCACGGATCGATGCATATTTTTGATTTATCAAAAACTAGCTTTTGCGCGCGGCTTTTCCCGCGTGGTATTTTGACTTTTGTGCTATCCCACAGAACCCTTTTATTTTTTTGGGATAAAAAGTAGCCTATGTCACTTTCCGGCCTTTGAACTATATCCATGCCAAAAGTCAAGTCAATCCGTTGCTCCGTTGCTGCGTGATAGAGGAACAAACCAACAAACTTTTTGGATTTATATATCATGGCTCGGCTGATTTCGATAAAATTTAAATGGGACCAACTTCAAAGTATTACCTACCCCTTCCAATAAAAAAAATACCGAAATCGTAAAAAGTTATGCGACGTAATACATAAATAAAGCAAAAGAAAAATACGCGTCGACTTGAGTACCTCCTCCATTGTTTCAACGGTCAAAATAGTTTTTTTTTCGGCTAAAAGTAGTTTATTTTTCTCAGCTATAAATATAATATAATTAGACTGCCTCGGTGGCTCAGTGGTTAGTGAACCTAACTTCTGGGTCAAACAGGCGTAGGTTCGATCCCCACCCAGGTCAAATATTTATGTGATGAACATAAGCATTTGCTCTGTGTCTGGATGTTATATAGTTACTATGTATACAGGTATGTGTTTAAAAAATAAGTGTAATGTAGTATATTCACTCTCTGGCAGCCATATCACAAGCTTTGCTTAGTTTGGGGTCAGAGGCCGAGTATAAGATGTCCCCAAAATATTAATTGTCAATGGTTCAAAGAGTTATACTATTTTCTCCCAATATTTGGCCACTGCAACCCCGCCTGGTATAAATCTTCTATCGTACAGGGGCTCAGGCAATGTGGGCTCGTAAGCAGGTGATCCATACTCTGCTCAACGGCTCCGCAATCACACTGCTATATTTATTTTATTTAACAATTATTTTTATTTTTATTTAATAGGAGGATCAACAGCATCAAAAACAAAAATACATAAACGTAACAAATACAGAGCGCTAAATATATATCCTCACGTTTAGAATTAATTTAGTAACAATGTGGCAACATAAACTTAAAAAACATATAATAAACACACGAAATATAAATATAATTACAAAGCAAATAAAAAATTATTTAATAGCATACCTAGTATTTATTTCATGGCCTAAAAAAATTTTTTTTCAGAGTCACACCAAAAACCGTGCCTACAAATGCAAAATTTGCGGCAAAGGCTTCATGTTCCGAAATATACTTAATGAGCACATCCAAGGTGTCCACAACCACGTGCGTCGCATTCGGAAACGGTTAACGAAACGGTCGAGAAGTATTGATGGCACGCCGGATCTTTCTGAGACGAGGAACGAAGTGACTAATGAATTTGAAGAACCAGTGTACATCTAGAATTGGAAGCGGATTTGGAAGTAGCGAGCGAGATTTTAATTGAACCTGAATAAAATGGCGGATGGAGCCGTTGTGGTGACGCTCCCGGATTTGTTCACTATCGCGGTTTTGGACACTGGTTACGGCTACTGTCTCGGTTTTGGTGATTTGATGTCAAAAATGACACTAATCTTATCTCTATACTCAACCTAACGTTTGCCGAACATTTTTTTTTGCGTTTAATGCTATGTACTGTTCCCACAGTCATCATTGAAAAATCTTTGTTTTGCTGTGATACCAAACTTTTTTTTACTAGAATTGGGAGCGGACATGGAGATGGCGAGCGAAATTTCGATTGAGCCATAGTAGAATGGAATGGCAGATAGGCCGGTTTCGGCCACTGTCCCGGTTTCGGCCACTGTCCCGGTTTAGGCCATTAGATTTCAAAACTGACACTAAAATAGTCAAAACCAGTACCATCTTCCCAACGTAACGTTTTTACGTTTATCGCAATTTACTGTTGAACAATCGTTATTAATATAAAAACTAGCCTCGCAGTGATACCAAAGCTTTTGCCAAAATATCATAATCGCAAATGGCAAATAAAAAAATAATTATCAATTACTAGCAGTCCCGGCGAACTTCGTTTCACGCAACATCTTTATAAATTATAGCCTATGTGTTATTCTGATGTATGCATTAAGTTTGCAAAGTTTCATCTCAATCCGTTCAGTAGCTTTTGCGTGAAAGAGCTATGTTGTATGGCTGTTAATCTGGATTTCAAATCTGTAAGAAACTGCTTGCATCCAGCGTGTTTCTGCTAATATTTGGGTTGTTATAAAGCTATTATTAGCTATAAAAATATTAAATTAATATTATCATGCATTAGTGATAAAACGAATATTTTGAACTTTTGTCTATTTGTAATCAGTGGTGTAGTTCATTTTTCTGTCATGGTAATACTGCTGTCAACGCAAACATCGAAGTCTTATTTTTTTGTAACTGTACATAATAGAAAAAATAGCCAATTTGTGTTAATGGTTATTTAAAATTTGGCATTGGTGTGGAGACAGCCACTCACCTTGAGGCTCCTCGTGCTGAGGTAGCTGTTTCTTCTTCTCGGGTCTGTGTGTGGTTTTTTGTTGCCTCGCTTGCTCACAAATTCCATAGGTCGAGGGTTTTCTTCATCAACAAATGTAACTCCAGAAACACTAAAACCAGCGCGTGCGCGGATGCGGGAAGAAAACCTCTGCTCTCGTAGATACTCAGCTCACAACAGGGACGCGTCCGTCCTTCACGGTGTCGGACGTGGAAGTGTTGCCAACACAACACAACGAACTCCTCTAGGTTTGTGGTCATACTACCAACACCATACTCAGAAAATAAGTTTGTCTATGTGTGGTCGCATGACATTACGAAGCGCATAAGGCGCGAATTCAAACTCAGGGAAAATACCTAGTGCTGTACGCACCATACCGCTCACCTTAAAAGAACTAACTTCTTTTAATTTACTAATTAGGTATCCGTAAGGGATTCTAAACTCTAACTCAAATTATTAGCAACTCATAAGAAAACTTAACTAACACTCTGTGCATTCTCTACTCTACAAAAAAAACTAAAATAATAACTTGCACTCTGGACATCTTCTACTCTGTTGGAAGTTTGCAAACCCTTGCGACGGCACGCTTGTAAAATGTTGTACCGGCTTGCAACGTTACAACTCGTACCTTGTTATCGGTACCTGGATGAAGGGCGTGTACACGAGCCAACTTCCACCTAAGTGGGGGAAGGTTATCATCGCACATAACAACAATATCGCCTACACGTATAGGAGAACCTATATCAGAATGCCACTTGCTTCGTTGGGAGATTTCGTGCAAATGTTCTCGAGAAAAACGTAACCAAAAGTGGTGTACGCACTGCTGGACCCAGTTCCATCTTGTGAGTCGGTCGGGGTTCGAGTCCGTCAGGGGAATCTCAGGAAGTGCGGTTAACGGACCGCCTATAAGGAAGTGAGCCGGGGTGAGCGGCAGCGGAACCGCTGCGTCTGCGCTCAAAACACAGAGAGGCCGTGAATTGATTACGGCTTCAATCTGACACAGTAAAGTGTGCATCTCATCGTAGGTCAACACTCGTGTGCCTACTACTCGGTATAAATGTCTCTTAACACTCTTAACCCAAGACTCGTGAAGACCTCCCATATGAGGAGAATTTGCTGGCTGAAAATGCCAAGTGATGCCTTGTTGCAACGACTTAGCGTTCAATTCTGCTTGCACGGAATCTTTCCTCA
The DNA here is from genome assembly GCA_964007245.1 of Hypomecis atomaria. Classification (NCBI taxonomy): domain Eukaryota; kingdom Metazoa; phylum Arthropoda; class Insecta; order Lepidoptera; family Geometridae; genus Hypomecis; species Hypomecis atomaria. The sequence continues at coordinate 4,390,719 of OZ023306.1, forward strand.
AAAACTCGTACAGTTCTCGCAAATAATTGTTGCACCCAACAAAGTTCTTAGCACCATCAGAATATAAGTCGGTAATTAGGCCTCTGCGGGATGTGAATCGCCGTAGGGCTGCTAGAAAACTTTCAGTTGTACAATCAGACACTAACTCTAAATGCGAACATTTCACAGAAACATCAACAAAAATTGCTAACCAAGCTTTAATGACTTTCGCGTTTCTCACCTTATTAGCTCGGACATAGAACGGGCCCGCGTAGTCCACAGAAGAAATCTGGAAGACACGATGCGGCTGTACACGAGCGGCGGGCAGTGGCGCCATAGCGGGACGCGACGGGACCGGCCGCACTCGAAAACAACGTACGCAAAGGAAAATTCGTTTGCGTATTATGTCTCGACTCGATAAAATCCAATACTTACGCATAAGTAGGTATTGAACGGTCTGAGTGCCTGCATGTAGGTACATGACATGGGCCTCGTCAATAATCAAACTCGTTAAGGGATGTCTCTTAGGTAAAATCAATTGATGCTTTGACTCGTAAGGCAGCAACGATTTGTGTAAGCGTCCGCCTACTCGCAAATATTCTAACTCGTCAATAAAAGGATCGAGTCGCTTCAGCTGATTCGAAGGTCGTTGACCCTTTGCAATGGTTTTAAAGTCGTCGTGAAAGACTTGATGTTGCACTAAATAAATTAATCTATTTAGGGCAAAGTTATACTCGTGGACTGTAATGTAATTTGTATACGATGTTTTCTCGTTTTTAACTCGCGATTTTAAAATGGTATAAAACCGAAAAATGTAAGATGTAACTCGGACAAGTTTACCTAAACTCGAATATCTATCAATAAACTCAACCTCTTTCGCTTGAATAATGGGAAATGACGCGACTGGCGTAGCGCGTTTTTCCTCATTAGTACCAGGGATGATTTTAGGCTGTGGCCAGGAACTAGGTTCTTCGCGTAGCCACTGAGGGCCATAAAACCACGTCTCATCGTTCTCTAGGAATGTCGAAGGCATTTGTCCTCGGGAGGGGGCATCGCTCGGGTTTAGGGCCGAGGGAACGTACCTAAATTGACAATCTGGAAGTCTCGTGAGAATCTCACTCGTGCGATTCGAAACAAATGTTTTCCACTCATAGGGCGGTGATCGAAGCCACGCCAGTACTACCGACGAATCCGACCACACGTATGTCTCATCAATCCTAACGCGATCGCGATAGGTATTTTGCATTTTCTCGATAAGTTTGGACAATATCACGGCTGCCATGAGCTCGAGGCGAGGAATGGACAGACGCTGTGATACTGGCGCGACGCGCGTTTTGGCGAGAATAAGAAATGTTTTCACTTGTTTCGTGACGTCATCAACAAGGCGCGCATAAACGCATCCTGCCATGGCGCGCTCACTGGCGTCACAGAAACCATGAAGTTGAACACTGCTCGATGGGAAAAATACCTGGCGAGGTATTGAAACTTTGGATAAAAGTGGTAGCTCTTGAACGAAGGTTGTCCACGAATTCACAATATCCATCGGGGGTCTCTCGTCCCACGTGACGCCCCGTATGAACAAAAGAGATAAAATAATTTTCATGTAAATTGTGATTGAAGAAAGGTACCCAACGGGATCATAAGTCCGCGCGATTTGAGAAAGAATTGTTCTCTTAGTAACAATGTCCGATATGACTCTCACATCAAACGTAAAGCTGTCTGTTTGAGGATTCCACTGAAGCCCTAACACTTTAGTTTGAGTGTCTCTCTCCCTAGGGGCAAAAGGCACCTCCTCCTGCCGCTCACCATGAAGAAGTGGCGCCTGAACTGCCGCTAGTAATGCGGGCGAGTTGCTGTGCCACTTGTGTAACTCGAAACCGGCTGACTTGCAGATACCTATCAACTCTTGTTGCAATACGAGTGCCCTCTCTTCGTCCCTCACAGTACAACACACATCATCGACAAATACTTGGTCCAATAACACCTTGGACGCAAGGGGGAATGTCTCAGCTTCGTCTAGGGCCAACTGTCGCATAGTACGAAGTGCTAGGTACGGCGACGACGAAACTCCAAAAGTCACCGTACGCAAACGATAATCTCGAATGGGCTCACTCGGCGAAGTCCGCCATAAAATTCTTTGAAGGTCACGATCTGATTCTCGAACATGTATGTTCAAATACATTTGCCTAATATCGGCTAAAAGCGCGACACTATGCACTCGAAATTTCAAAAGGATGTCAACAATATCCTGATGAAGCTTCGGACCCGTCAAAAGAATGTCGTTCAATGACGTCCCATTAGAACTCGCACATCCAGCATCAAATACGACACGAACTCGAGTAGTCGTAGAAGACTCTTTAATTACGCAATGATGTGGAAAGTAGTAAGTACTCCCTAACGTGGGAGGCTCAGACACAGGCTCCATAAAATTTGAATCTAAATACTCCTGTAAACATGCATGATACTCGGACTTTAAACTCGGGTTCCGTTCTAAACGATGTTCAAGTTTGTGAAAACGCGCGAGTGCAATGTCACGTGACTCACCGAGCGGTGGGCCATCAGGCTTGCGAGGCAAGGCCACTGAGTACCTTCCCGTGACGTCACGAGACTGTGACTCCTCGAAAATAGACTCGCATAATCGCTCTTCCGGTGTGAGTAGTTTCACTGCCGGTACGTACTCTAGCTCCCAGAATTTTTTCAAATCACTATCATCGGAGACTGAGGTGAAACAAGCTTGAACGGGCAAAGAACTCGGAGAATCGTATGCTACGTTTCCTAACAACACGTAGCCAAACACGCTATTCATGGCAATCGGTAGCTCAGGACCTCCAGAAATCACGTGACCTAGCAACACTTGTGCTAACACATCAGCTCCTAAAATCATGTCAATGGGCTGGGGTGAATAAAACGTAGGATCAGCCAACTTCAAGTTTTTAATATGGGACCAACCCGAAGGTATTTGAACACTCGGCATGCACGAATGCGTCAGTTTCGGTAAGATTAACGCGTCAACAGGTATTGACGGCTGCATCTCATTTCTCGGGGTAATATTGAACGAAACAACTCCTCTGGGACGAATCGGCTCATTATCTCCTAGACCATAGATTGGAGTTTTCGCATAACGACGTTTGAGTCCTAATTTACTCGCGCAGCTTTCAGTCATGAAAGTTGCCTGTGACCCGCTATCAACCATGCAACGCACAGTTGAGATTTTCTCAGCACCTACACATACATCGACTAGCATAGTAGCGAGTAACACCGTTCTCGTTCGAACAGAACGCGCAATGGATGACGCGCAATCGATTTGTGTCGCTGCAGTAGACGTAACCGCATCTCGTAGTAGCGGGGATTCAATGGAATGTTCAGCAACTGATAAGGAAACCGGCTTGTTGTCTCTTGAAAAATCGCCCTTTGTTTTGAAACATATCGAACTATGATGATTTTTAGAACAGGTTCTGCAAAGAAACTTTGACGTACACTGTGACACAGTGTGAGACGTACCTAAGCAATTGAAACAAACATTTCGAGTTTTAATGAATGCGTAACGTTCATTAGGGGACCAACTCATATATTTGCTACTTTTCGACAACGAATGTTGACCATTACAGCAAACACAATTGTTGTCTTTATTCTCAGACTGTGAAGGTCGAAACTCGCTTGAACTCGGGGTCTTATCAGTATTAGAGAAACTCACACTCAATGCTCGAGTTGCAGTGCGTGGCGAGTCGCCGCGTCTCGAACTACCCGCAATTTCATGTTTTTTATCGTCGGATTCGACGATTTCGCTCGCAATCAAATCTTTTTCTAAGAAATCAATCAACAATCCTACGCTAGGTATCTCGGTAGGTTTTCTCAATGACAACTCGAAACGTTTACGAATGGAAACAGGTATTTTACGCAGTAAAATATGCAACAACAAGAAACTCCACTCTGAAACGGGAAAATTCATCACTTCTAACGCCTTAATGTTTTCTTGATAGACATTTAGCATTTTACGCAGACCTGTGGTTGTGTTTTTCTCGGAACATGACTTGATATCAAAAATGCGATCAAGATGTTTGGATGCAATAGCTCGTTTGTTCGAATATCTCGATTGTAAAACGTCTAACGCGATTGAATAATTCTCATCCGTGAGAGGTATCGATTTGATCAGATTGAATGGCTCATTTTTCAAGGTCAGGAGTAAATACCTAAACTTCTCAGACTCGGTGTAGTTATCATTGTTATGCACGATTGATCGAAATAAATCATAATATGAGGTCCACTCCGTGGATTCCCCAGAAAATGATGGTAATGGCAGGGTAGGTAGTTTGTGACAATTATTCGATTGGATGGAACTATGAAACAATGCTTTGCTCATACGTCTGCCCTCATCCTCTTTTCTCTTTATCTCGTCTAAATGCCCTTGAATTGCGTAGTAGCAATCATTAAATTGATTTCTAATACGCAGTTGCTCGTCTCGATCAAAGGTTTGCAATTTCAATAATGACCTCTCAATTTTAGATTGAAGTTTGAAAAAACTATTGTGAATTTGTTGGATATCTCTCGCTCTAATTCTGAATTGATTCTCATCTATCTCAAAATACTGTAAGATGCGTTTGACCTCATCGAGTTTTATTTCTCGCTCGAAAATATCTTGTTCCGCCATTTTGCGGGTCGTAACGGCGCAACGCAAAATGGGAAAACCAAGATTAAAACTCTAAAACTCAATTACACACTCAATTTTAACTCAAAAAACTCAAAGATTGTCGGGATTTGTAAGATCGCAACGACAATACACGTTGTATGCAAACATACGTTGAAAATATGAAAGTTTACTCGAAATAAGTGGGTATTTTTTTTCTAATGGCGGTATGAGAACTCTTTAAAAATATGGGAAAAATAGGGATAATCTACGACCATCACACAGAAAAACACAGAATCCGGCTCGAACGGATCAAACTTATGGTGTGGAGACAGCCACTCACCTTGAGGCTCCTCGTGCTGAGGTAGCTGTTTCTTCTTCTCGGGTCTGTGTGTGGTTTTTTGTTGCCTCGCTTGCTCACAAATTCCATAGGTCGAGGGTTTTCTTCATCAACAAATGTAACTCCAGAAACACTAAAACCAGCGCGTGCGCGGATGCGGGAAGAAAACCTCTGCTCTCGTAGATACTCAGCTCACAACAGGGACGCGTCCGTCCTTCACGGTGTCGGACGTGGAAGTGTTGCCAACACAACACAACGAACTCCTCTAGGTTTGTGGTCATACTACCAACACCATACTCAGAAAATAAGTTTGTCTATGTGTGGTCGCATGACATTACGAAGCGCATAAGGCGCGAATTCAAACTCAGGGAAAATACCTAGTGCTGTACGCACCAGGCATTAAATGTGTAAATAATTACTAGTACTTTAATTTCTTAGACTGCAATTCCTTCCCTTCCCCCACTTCCCCTTTACAATCTATACACATTCTCTATGTGTATCTATAATATATATAATTAGCGTGAATCTGGATTGCGCTAATATAGTCTCGCCTCGCCTCGCCTGCGCGAGTACCGGGGCGCGAGGGTAGACAACAAAGGGGGACTGAGACAAGTGCGGCGGGGACCTTCCGCCCGCCCGCACGTGTCTCAGTTCCCTTTCTCGTCTACCCCCGCGCCCCTGTACCGCGCAGTCGAGGACTCAGTTTAGCGGTCGGACTATACACGCGTGCCCACCTGACGTAAAAACACGACGTGCACTTCCACACGAAATCGTTAAACATATGGAGAAAGATACCACTTTACAGATTAACACAACTAGCGACTCACGGAGACTGACCAAGATCGTCACAAACCACAACGCCGTGGAGAGGCAACCTACGGACGAACCTACATAGAGTAGGAAGTGCCTTCAGTGGCCCAACAAGGGTTACTGGCGCCCAGCCTTGGCAAAGGACAGCACTCCCCGAGGCCAATTCTCACCTTGCATAAAGAAGTGGTGGAAGGACCAAATGATAATGGCCTAATTGAATTGTTTTATTTTTGTATCTCGCTCTCTAAAGGAAATGTAAAAACAAGTCATCTTATCCGAAATACCATGATTATTGTGTAATACAAAGTATACAACTAATATTTAACTTAATACTCTCAAATGTGGGCACAGTTTTAACTGGAAATCTATAGTTATTACTGAGTTTACTTTTTTAGTTCAGACCTCAACAAAGAAAAACATGTAGATTTAGTTTCTTAAGATTAAAATTACGGCATTTTTAAATTTTTCTGCAGCTTTTTTACAGAATATGTCTTGTTTGAGGCTGTCAACACAGCATGTGGAGAACTTTTTGGACGTTTACGGGGAATTCAGTACGTAGGTTTTGGTACCCCTGTAGATCACCCCAAAATAGTGCTGTTCCTGATACGTTTTTTATCGTAATGTACGGCTTTCAGTTCCCCTAAAACCCGAAAAAGGCAAATATGGATTGCGGCCCCCCTTTTCAAAGCCGCATATTATTATTTAGTACGAAAATGAACGTTTTAAAGAAATAATTTATTTCTTGTTCATAAATACGGCTTTTAGATGACGTAGTACAGCCACGACAAAAATTACTTACATGGAACAACACTGGCCCAAATCCCAAATGTCACAAAGTTATTGTTATTGTTTTACGTTTGTTTTTAATAATTCTTTTAATTTCTTTCTCAAGAATTCTTTTTATTTATTCAAGTTAACATAAATATAAGTGCCGGGCATTAAGTTTACCTTTAAAAATCAGTATGGAGCCTATCAACATTTGCACAATCTGCTTGCGAACCAACAGGAAACTGAAAAATATCGATACCGAGCTCTCTGTGTACCACAACAAATTAATAAATTATTCCGTAAGTATTCGTCTTTCTCGTTATATTATTGAAGTTATGAGACGCTCTTATAAAAGCGACAACCTAGTAATTGAATTATGGTGCTCGAATTTCCACTGTGGCGGATAACCGTGGTAGGACTTCAATGCGAAAATATAAAAATATGTGGTATGTGTCCACCTGCGCCTTTAGTAAAAAAAAGTTAATAAATATATACAATTGGCCAGACTATAGCAAATAGGTCCCTAAAGGAAAAGACATAGATAATTTATAGGGTTCCATACCAAAGAGTAAAAACCGGACCCTATTACTAAGACTTTGATGTCCATCTGTCTGTCTGTAACCGGGCTGTATCTTATGAACCGTGATAGCTAGGCAGCTGAAATTTTCGCAGATGATGGATTTCTGTTGCCACTATAACAACAAATACTAAAAATAGAATAAAACAAATATTTAATGAGGGCTCCCATACAACAAACGTGATTTTTAGGAGTTTTTTTGCTCGCTTTAATTTTTTTGATTAAGTACTTACAGCATGTTGACTAAAAATATGTGCTTTTGCCATGAGTGCAATTGGAACGCTGCCTGGTTGTCAAATCGGCCAATCATCATCAACCAGAAATAATTTTACCATAAACTAGAAAATATCATTCGATATAATAATATATTTAAAAACCAGATGGAAATTTGTGGCAACGATTAAAAAATCATGACATTTGTTAATTTGTTTATTTCAGCTTGAAGTGATGAACCCCACATACTGTGGCGATTGTGAGTATCTGTTGAGGAAAACATTCAATTTCCATCAGAAATGTTTAAATGCTGCAGAAATATTGACAACATGGCTAACTACTACAGGGACTCCGAAGGTAACTTACTTTCATTGTAAGTCATGTAATTATCACAATTATTCTGCCAAAGGATATGTCCTGCTAAACATAGGCCTCCCCCATGGATTAGACCCGAGGTGGGTTCGATTCCCGCCCAGGGCAAATATTTTTGTGATGAACATAGGTGTTTGCTGTGTGTCTGAGTGTTATTGGTAATTATCTAAGTATGTATATATTTAAAAATATATACCTATATGTAGTATATCAGTCACAGGCAGCCATATTACAAGCTTTGCTTAGTTTGGGATCTGAGACCGTGTGTAAGATGTCCCTTAATATATTTTTATTTATTTTCAACAAGACTAGTTGAAAGTAGCTTGAATGGAGCACTCTCCCACGGTCTAATTAAATCATCAGTCCACCTTTATGGTGTACATATCTATCTATTCAATTTATTATGCTCATTGCTGGGTATAGGTCTGTGACGTTGGAGGCTTCGGGGATGTTATGAAGAATACATGTTGATGGTTTCAGCTCCTTATATTTAATGATTAATTATAAAGTATAAATACGTAATTTAGCATGCGCGTGTAACCTAGATTCGCGGTCGCTAGTCGCGGTAGATATTGCGACACATCAAACATGCGTTAACCTACGCTTCAGGCTTCCTCTCTTTCTCGGTATTCTTCCTGGTCCGATGCAAGCCTCATCCAGTTCCTTCCGGCAAGTTTGGTAATTTCATTTGACTATCACGCTGGTCTAGGTTGAATCACACAACTTGACAGCTGTGATGCTAGAAGCTGCGGATAACCCAATCCTGACTGAAGCTCACCGAGGATGGGGTTATCTGCAGCCTGTGGCTAACATCACAGCTGTCAAGTTGTGTGATTCGACCTTTAATCTGTTTGTCTTCATCCATCTCTTGGGTAACACTATAAAGAAATATATTTGGTGATGTTACAGGCAAATACCTCACCAGCTCACATGCTGCACACAAAGTTACCACAGACAAACCTGGCCATGTGGACCACACAGAACAGCAGAGTATTCAGTTTTGTGTGCAGTGAGACTGATGAACCAGTTTTAATTAGTGAATCTAATCAAGTTGAAGACACTCCCATTGAAGTAAGTTTAAGTCACCAGACGGCATTCTGCATTCTGATCCTTCTCCATAGGATCTTCAGCCATAGAACATTCCATTGTTGGACGTAGACCACCCCTTATTCAATAAAATTACTATAACAATGGCATTAAGGCAATTGTGAGGCGCGTACTTGTCAAAGTTGGGGTGAAAAGAGTTTTCGTCCGGAACGTAAATTTTATCAAAACTGTACCGCGATTTTTCTCAATGTTCTTCAGAAAACGCGAAAACTCTGGTCTGGTCTGGTAAGCATTTGCTTAATTTGGGTAGTCTCAATTCGTTGCTTTGACTATTGTATTTTAATCATTTTTTGCATTACCAGAAGACCTCATAAATTGTAAGTTGCCCACATGAACTTTCGGTATTGTTGCGTCACTGGCTAAAGCTGTTATTAAAAGAAAATAATCATTTGTTGATAATTATTTAAAAAATGTAACCCTAGGGTCTTTCAGTTTCCAGAAATACCTACAACACTACCTCAAAATATTAACAATGAATGTGAAGACAGTAAAAACATTTTTCAATATGATAATACCATACCAATTCCAGAACTATCTGGAACAACTGAAGTCATAAAAAACGAAAATAAAACTAAAAACAAAACACATGAAACTGAACGTGCAATTAAAAAATCGTACATTGAAATAGTGTCAGATATTAACGACATCTTACAGAAAAAAGATAACGAAAATGCGAATCCAATAAAAACTGATGTGCCTAAAGTATCTGAAGTAAAATTATTAAATGAAAGTGTTAACACTGACACATTAAATGATGATGAAGTAATATGCCTTCATAATGGAATTGGTGAAAATAAAAAAGACATAATTCATATTGTTGAAGAAAATAATTACCCAGATGATGCAAGTTTGAACAGCAATGATGACTCCGATGAATACTTACAGGATGTCTTAAGAAAAAAACAAAAGAGCAAGACTCTTGATAATCTACCTGATATTGAGATAAATGATGAAGATCTTGCTGAAGATTATGTGTATGGTAAAGAAACAATGGGATCTGCAAGCTTCACCAATTCGATAGAAAAATTTATAGCTGTACAAGCAGACATCGATTCTAAGCTAGAAACAATGAACAAAAACCTAGATTTGATATGTGAAAACTGGGAAGTTTCGACTCTAACAGAATTTGAATTTTCAAATGTCCCAAAGAATGAAATACTAACATTTATTCGTAAATATTTAACTGACAAAAAAGTAGCGAATAAAATTCGCCCGGGACAGGCTAATCAATTGAAAAAAATGCCGTTAAAGAATAAATTAGCAAACATAAACTCTGATTTAGATTTGATTAATGAAGCTTGTGTAAATATTGTAGAAGATCATAAGGATGGATTAATCGCCCCCAAGGAAAGGTGAGATGCGATATTTCAAGGTTCTTTTTATAAAAATTGCACAGAAGCTTGCTAAAACCATAGAAATACGATTAACCTACGTAGAATTGGAGGCGGGAAAAACTGACCGATATTGTTATTGATTTTTTATAGCAGCGCTCATAGTGTAGTTTGACTACGTGTTCGTTAGCGATCATCGAAGTTAAGCAACGTTCAGCACGGTCAGTCTCCGGATGGGTGACCGAGGGTGGTATTTATTACTCAGCACAACCGCGGCTTGGATGGCGCGTTAAATTGAAGGCCCCGGTTGTTATAACCGTTTAGCCATATGTCAGAGACCTTCAGGTGGCTTAAAATCTGACTGCAGGGCTAGCTACCTGGCCTATATACAGGGTTATTCCTAATCAATTAGCATGTTTAGGGGCTTATTTTATACATTAAAACTATTAACTTTTGTTTTGCGACTTTTTTTCAAAACTCAAAAAAAAATTTGTTCCATAGACAAATATCGTTCACCTGCGACAAAATGTATGGAAACGCTGTTTTTTTGGTTTTGATAAAAGTTGCAAAACAAAACTTGTTTGTTTTGATGCACAGAATTAGCCCCTAAAAGGATGCTAATTGATTACCAATAACCCTGTATACGAACTTACTATTGATTTTTGTGCGGTGATGTAAATTTATTTTTTCAGGGTCAAAGCAGAGTTATCAGAAAGAATGAAAAAGTGGGGTGAGCTCAAATCAGACAGTGGCTATGTATTTGATGTCGATGTTATCGTGAACTGTCTGGACATGGCGCCTACGGGTGTAGTCAGCCGCCTGCTGAAGTATTTACGTGGTATGTACTGTTACACATCTTAGGACGTCCACTGCTGGACATAAGCCTCCCCTATGGATTTCCAATTTGGAAGCGGCCTGCATCCAGCGCGTTCCTGCGGTCTTAATTACGAGTATGTCCAATACACATCCATATTGTTGACTAATCCTTGTAACATCCTAACTGAAAGCTCACTGTGCTTTTATCTTTGACTAGCTTTTACCCGCGACTTGGACTGCGATTTTTAAGCTATCTCATAGGTTTCTCATGAATTTTCATTAACGTTTCGCCTGTCTATAATAGATAAGTTGGTAAGCGAACAAGTTAACAGCAATTAATAATTATTTGTGATTGTGTATATTTACTTTTTGACTTGTAACAAACGGTGTTATGAATAAATGACTATATGACTATAACATACCTAAAACTAGTTTGCACATCGATATAATCAGAGAAAGAAAGATTTTGGGATCGTAAACATCATGACTTAATTAAGTTTTTCAATGAGAGCATTAACCCATTCACTGCCTTTCTGAAAAGTAACGATATTACCCAGATGCCGCCATTAAATTAAAAAATTAAATTAAATTGTATTTATTGAGCCATTAAAACGGACATGCCAATTACATTAAAACTCACATATTAACATTAACACATTAATAATTATCTTAAAAATTACTAGGATGTCACAAAAATAAATGTCAAAATAATAATAAAGCAAAAACCATAAATGTCAAAATAATAATAGAACAAAAATTGTCAACAAAATTAAAGTAACAAAAATAAGAACACACATTAAATAATACTCCCAAAAAACTGCACAATGTCAAGAGTCAATACTAAGGTCCGCATCCGTTCCTTCGCGCCCAGCCCACTGATCCAGAAGGGATTTGCCGTAGACTAGGAGCGATGCAACAATTTGCTTCCAGTTATCAACCACTAAATCTATTTCGGTGTTAGCAGCAAGGAGTGCGTTGAGGTGGCGACGGGAGCGAAGTAAGGGCGACATAGAGCGCGCCACCGTGCGACTGCTATTGACGTAAAAAAGGTCATGCGGCCGTCCGCGCCTGTTAGCTGGCTCTCTGGGCTCGTTTGGCACAAATAACGAGCACAGGAGGTTGTGCAGGTCCGTAGAGTCGACCATTCCTCTGAGCACTTTGCAGCACACAGTGAGCTGATCGACCGTACGCCTCACCTCCAACGAGTTGTAACCGAGTTGACCGAGCAGGAACTTGGTCGGATACATGTATGGATAGTATCCGTAGACCTTTTTGTAAAGCGATCTCAAGAAGGCTTTTTGCACCTTTTCGAGCATACGCGTGTAGGTGACGTGATGAGGATTCCACACGCATGCAGCCGACTCTAGTTTACTTCTTACCAATGTGTTGTACAAAGTTTTTATGACTTGCGGGTTTTGGAAGTCTCGAGCATTTCGGAGAACAAAGCCTAGACGACGGAAAGCCTCTTTCGTGAGATCGGCAATGTGCTCATGAAATGTCAGTTTTCGGTCGAACTTTACCCCCAAATCTTTGATGGCACATACTCTGTTAATAGGCAAATTATTTAGTCTATAGTCAAAATGAATGGGTCTATCTTTACGGTCAAAAGTCATAGTATTACATTTACTAATATTGAATGTCATCTTATTTAATACGCTCCATTGAAATATGTTATTAATGTCATTTTGTAAGTTAATACAGTCCTGATAAGAATTTATTTCTAGGTAGAGTTTAAGATCATCGGCATACAACAAACATTTGGCGTTACTCAAGACTCTCGTTATCTTATAAATCATTATTTGAAACAACAAAGGTCCCGTAACGGAACCTTGAATTATACCGGATCTAGTAGGGTATGGGTTAGACTCATGTGTACCATACTTAAGCGGTCCGCACATAGGCGCGGTCGGAGCGGTAGAGCGGTCCGAGCGGTCTAGGGCGGTCCGGCGGTACGGCAGTACCTGCGCAAACTGGCGCGGTACGAGCGGTCTAGGGCGGTCCGGCGGTCCGGGCGCGGGCGTAGTTAGGCACTAGATGTCACTTTATCTTTCAAAGTTCTGCCGCTTTACACTAGGTAGAGCCATGCCGATAGTTCTAATAGTGGTGGGACAGTATTATTTAGCGCCACACAAGTCGTCGGATGGGAAATTTTTGCGCAGAACGCTGCGCATAAGCTGAAATATTTGTATGCTCGGGAGCCAGAAAGACGAGACGCCGGGGCACACCCGCCCACCAACCTCATGCCTCCTGCGTAATCCCTAGGCCCGTGATCAACACTACGCCACGCGGCGTCGGCATTGTGCAGACATGCGCAATTATTAGCGAATCACGGCGAAGTGTCATCTGAGACTAATTTCTCATCCGCCGACTTGTGTAGCGCTTAGTATATTTCAGAGTGTGATAAAGTTATCGAAATTATATCACTAGGTAGACATACGCGTAGGTAGTTCAAAATAATTTTCTTTCTATGCAATTCTTAAATCATCAGCAAAGTCTTGAAATAGATTTAAATACACGAATATCTATAATTAGCAGGAATGGTCATTAGAGGGACATCTTACAGACGGTGTCTAACCCTAAACCAAAAAATGCTTAGGATATCTCTGCCAGAGACTGATAGACCACAAACAATCCAGCTGTGTAAGAAGAGGTGATTCAGACCATCACTATGAGCAACTTTTACTATGGTGGCACAATCCGGAAGAGAGGAAGATTCAGCTGTTTCATACATATTGTCGATTCCAGCGTTAATTACAGAGAAGTTAGGTAGTAAAAATACAGCCAAAATCTGCTTATAAATAAAGTTATATTATATTTAGTATATATTAAATAAAGTGGTAAGTAAAACTAACGTGGTAAAACGAGTGACGTAATTTTGAGAACTTGTTCACAATCTTAAAAACTGTCCCATCACTATTAGTATGACCGACATGGCGCCACCTAGTGTGAAGCGGAAGAACTTTGAAAGATAAAGTGACATCACAGACTACCATAGATACTACGTATCAGGCAGGAATCTATGAACAACCAATAGCGGACTGGTAATTTAGAGTTTGACATTTATGTACTTTTTAAAACATGGCGACAGTACTTTTTTTGGCTTCATAAATATTTATTAATTCCTGTATCCATAATATGCAATTGTCCAATTAAAATTTAATTATTATTTTACCATTTTTGAAACCTATGTACCTAAAGGAAGTTAATAAATAAGACTAAATATTGTGCTATTTCATGTTTATTCATCATTCACATCAATTTCTGAGGACATTTTTTAGGTTAACTTTCGTAAGATAAAGTTTTTCAGTTTTGCACAGTTATTATTGATATTTGTGCTATTTCATGTTTATTCATCATTCACATCAATTTCTAAGGACCTTTTTTAGGTTAACTTTCGTAAGATAAAGTTTTTCAGTTTTGCACAGTTATTATTGATATTAGACACCCACTTGAGTCTTAATTAACTATTTCAGAATACGTTGTCTCCTATAGAATACGGTGAATGCTTTGCCTGCAGTTGTAGTTCGGCATACGACACAATATTTTACAGGATGCAAAAATACACTAAGTAAATACCAATATTTGAACACCAACGCATAAAACACAATGAATGTGTGGTTTTGTAACAGTTCAGTGGAGACGATAAGCACGAACACTTTACATAACTAACACAATAACTTTAATATAACATTAAAAAAGATAGCACAAAAACTGATGAAAATTTTAAGGAAAAGAATGATTGACTTTGACATTTTGCAACTCGAGCAGCCTTGAATGGGCATAGAGAATGTAATTGGGAAAGTCAAAATGCAAATTACCATTTGGGAAATAAGGAGATTTTTTTTTTAAGATTCTAGCCCATGAGTGACATCTAGTGCTCAGTAGCAAAACTACGCCCGCGCCCGGACCGCGTGGCGACCGCTCAGCGGGGGTGCGCTTACACAATCCAGATATATTATTTTTTTATGTGGAGGTGCGTTTACGCACTCCAGATATTTTTTACAACAAAAATGGACAAAAATTATTCTTAGGGACGTCCGTCAACGGCTTCATAGCTCTAGACCAGTGGTCGTCAAACCGCGGCCCGCGGTACATGTGGAGGTCATGTGTACTATTATTATGTATAATTATTTGATAAAAGATTATTGTACGCTCAAAATGGGCAAGCTGTTGATACTGTAGTGTTTGGGGGTGTGTGATGATGCACCGTAAATACCTGGATGCTTCCTTAGTACGATATCCGGGAATCCAGGCAAACACAAAAACACTGGTATCACAACAAGTTAGTTTATTTACACTACCAAGAATGTAATCAATGTCTATTTCTTAGAAAAGAAGTCCAATGATAACACAATAAGCATTAAAAGCGGAAAGTGATTATAAAACACAATTTTCACAAAAGAAAGCTGGACTCAAGACAAAAGTGTTACCAACTAGCTGTCGTAGTTTTTAAACTGAGGGTCGTCGCTGCGCCTGCGCACATCGCGCCGGTCGTCGAAACCGTGCAAATGTTACAAGCGACGACCGCGATCCGACATTTATGTCAGAAGGTAATTAACATTGTAGATTTTAGTATAGGTAATAATATTGTTGCTTCTAAGTTTCATTTAGTATTTTTATTTAGAATAATTAAGTTTAATATTGTTAAGTTATGAATGTAGGTTTTGTATAGGATAGAGTTAGTTACATAATAAGAAATTTAATAAGTAATGGGGCATCGGCAAGTATGCCACAATACCAATTGTTATAACATTTTTTACACGGCTTAACAATAAACATTTTCTTATCATCATATTTGTTTCCAAATTATTAGAAAAGCGAATAGCATCACGCTAGCTACACACACGTATAATTAAAATATTAACAATGTTCATACTTGCTTTCAATAAAATATAGCACAAAATTTCAATTTGTGTCTGGTTATGTTAGTTGACGATGAACAGTCGTTTTTAGCCTAAAAATCACAAGTTTGAACAGATTTAAATGAATATAATGTAAAAATATACTTAAATTCTAATAATAAATTGTTTTCGGTAGTGCATAATTTTGTACATATTTTTTAGTGCATATTTGCATGCATTTTTATATGTATATAGAGAGTGCATATAATCAGATGTCTAGTCATGTGCAACGCCCATGTCGTCGTACCCACCTCAATATCTGTAGATTGCACAGAGCTAGTACAACTAGAGAGATAGGGCTGTTTTCGCTTGAGGCAATTCTCAACCACAAAAATGTATGGAAAATCAGGCTCAGCGCTGTCAAAACTGTCAAATATGTATTGGCATTTGACACTACTGAGAGAAAAACACTACAACTAGCCACTGAATCGAGATAATTTAAATGGTTCTTTCTAACTCATGCCATATTAAATCACTGCATCTCTTTCTTTCTTTTCTCGATCGACCACATTATCCCTCTGGTATCTCTGTGGTATATCGGTTCTTGAAGTTGTTGACTCGTACGTCTACCTAGGACAAGTAGTCCAGTTAGGTAGGTCCGACTTCATAAAGAGGTTAATAAATAAAATAAATAAATAAACGTTTATTTCAGGCACATAACCCATATGAAAAGACATACATAATAATTATAAAAGAATAAAACATTACATTAATACAAATTGCAGTCCAATCCGCAATTAATCGCCGAATCCAACTCGGCTAGGCAGCGTTCGGAACAGTGGAGGATTTACGTATTTGCCACCAGTGGGACCGCAGGATCACGCTGGATGCAAGCCGCTACTAACCAGTCTTATTGGAAAATGGAGATCCATAGGGGTGGCCTATGTCCAGCATTGGACGTCTTAAAGCTGATGGATGGATGATGGATAATTATACGAAAATGTATAAAATACGGTAATTTCTCAAATTATGTCTCAAAACACGGCAATCAGGAAGTTTCTCATTTTCCAGTTTTATTGTCAGTATTTGTGTTTTAGTACAGTTTAATTTTGTCATACTTTAAATAGGGACAGTAAAGCCTAGAATGCACACATTTATTATCTACAATATAAAAAACACGCCCACCAAATGTATGGAGGCTGGTTTAATAATTATCTAAAAATCCAACCACAGCACTCGTTATATTTCAAAAAAACACATGTTTTTCTGAGCCAATTGCATCAGTTAAAAACAAAAAAAAAGTTCAAATTTTTTTAAATTAATTTTGAGTTAATCACACTAGTTTCTTATGATTTCAACAAAATAGGAGAAAAATGTGGAATATTCAGGTAAAAATGCAAGTTAACGAACGATAGAAGCACATTATTATTGCTGAACTAGAAAAATTAGTAAGTTATATTTCTATTTTTCACAAAAAATGGAGGGATACACAACAATTAATATTTTTGAGAAGCCCATAAAACAAGCTTTCAAATTATGTATTCATCATCTTGGTTATATTTACCACTTGCGGACGTCTCTTTTGCCTCTAAACACGGCAATTTCATATCCAAAACACGGCAATGAATTGTTGTTTGATGGCAACCTACTTTGAAAGAAATAGTAGTTTACAGTGTTTGATGGCAACTTTGGATCGCAAGTCTACCCACCCGTCCGGTCGCCACGCGGTCACCAGGCGGTCGCAAGGCGGTCGCCACGCGGTACGAGCGGTCTAGGGCGGTCCGGCGGTCCGGGCGCGGGCGTAGTTAGGCTACTCAGCACTAGATGTCACTTTATCTTTCAAAGTTCTGCCACTTCACACTAGGTGGCGCTATGCTGGTCATGCTAATAGGAATTAGGAATGTAAAACAGAGTTTAATATTGATCAAATGAAATTCCATCAATCGTTTTACTACGTTTCTTTCTCTAACCATTTCATTTCAATATATGTTTATATTTTTTCATTCATTCATTCATATATTTTTTTCATAAGGAGGAACAAGAAATTTCTTTATTTTGATTACCTAACTGTAGTTGTAGGTATAGGTACTAGGGCATGCAAAAACCGGATGGTTTTGGGAAACCGTTTTTTTCGGTTTTTTATTTAAAAAACCGGGGAAATCGAGTTTTTCGGGTTTTACGGTTTTTTTCTAGTAAATTAATGAAAATACTAGTAAATATAACAGTTTGTTTGTTTATGAGCCTGTACTGCCTCATTGTTGGGCAAAGGTCTCCTCTCGGGATTTCCAGTTTTGTCGGTCTTGTGCTGATGCCGCCAATTTAGATTAAATGTATTCAGTTCATCGCACTATCTAATAGAGGGTCTGCCACGAGGCCGCATCGAGTTGGGACTCCATTTGGTGGTGATTTTAGCCCAGAGGTCTTCTGGCATTCGACTGATTTACCCGGCCCACTGCCACTTCAGTTTAGCGGCTGTAAAAGCTACATCTTTAATTTGAGTTCTGGAACGCAGTTCGGTGTTTACTCGCAGTACCTACTCGGTCTATTAGCCGGTCACCGAGAATACTGCGCTCCATCGCTCTTTGGCAAACCTCGAGCTTGGACTTTTGGACCTTAGTTAATGACCATGTTTGTACACCATAGGTCAAAATGTGGTCGGAAGGCGTTTCTTCATATGTTCTTTCATGGCCCAACAGCTCTTCCAGGCGTTCCCTGTTCTTCTTGGTCTTGTCTCGCCAGGAAGGTGACTATTTGGCCAAGATAGATGTAATCGTGAACGTATATGTCTTCGCCATTGACAGTTACCCGATGTTTGATGCCATTGGTCATCACTTTGGTCTTTAATTAACATGTTCCGTATCCGCAATCCAACCTCAAGGCTTGCAGTGGTTAGGTTTTGTAGCATTGATTATAGCTCTCTGACTGAGGAAGAGATACTAGCTGACGATATTGTCTGCAAAATGAAGGTTAGTTAACCATTTTTCACCGACATTAACACCCCATCCTTCCCAGCTTGCCGCCAGCTTTCTGAAAACTTCTTAGAGGACGCCCGTGAATATTTTCGGGGACAGTGTGTCTCCCTGTTTAACACATTTCTCTATTGCAAATGCTGGACCAGAAGATTGTAATTTCATTGTAGCAGTACTTTGAGAATAGGTAAGGCGGAGAAGATTAACGTGAGTGATGCTAACAAATGCTTTTTGACCGACGAAACGGATGAGGTACTCAATTCGACATGTTTGTTCTATAATCTGGTTGATTGCGTGGAGATGGTCTGTAGTTTATATAGCCCGCGACGAAAATCAGCTTGTTCGGTTGGTTGTTCCATGTCTAGTCTTCCATGTTCACATGTTCTATGATTTTGATGAAATAATAGGCATTATTTATTTTTCTTTTGGTTTTTAATTTCTACAATCGAGCTTACTTTGATGTATAATTTACAAATATTAGACAAACGTGCAATATATACCACGCGTAGTTTTACTACGTAGCTTAGCAGAGACTGCCGGACTAATGTAACGAAACAAAATGGCGGTGGTCGATAGCGTTTCCGTGAAGATGAGACAAAACGCGTCCCATTACGCTTATAACGCTACAGCGCAGCGCTCTGCCTATATCACGATACTCGCTATGTAAAGACAGAGAGAGAGTGAGAACTTTCGCACTTGAATTTCATCCTTAGCACGTATAGGTACATTAGACGTAATTTTTTAAATGGAAAAAAAGTATCTTAGTTCGCTTGGCTTATTATTTCTCTGTAGGTTAAAACAACTAGATGACAATAATTTATTTTATTGCGAAGGGGAAAGTCAATATGCGAATTTAAAAAATTTTTAGAAAACACCGATAAACCCGAAAAAACCGGTTTTATAACTAGAAAAAACCGAGTTTCTAATGCGGTCGGTTATTCGGTTTTTTCGGTTTTCGGTTAACCGGTTTGCATGCCCTAATAGGTACAGGATCATCTGCTTGTCCTATACTTAGCCTAAGCCTTAAAAGAGGTGATGTAAGATCATCATTATTAACAACTGTTACATTGAGGCCCACTCAGAATACAAGAAAAAATTATCAGATATTCCATACATAGTTGCCGCTTGGAATTAACAAAATATATGAAACAGCTGATTTTTTTCGTATTCCGTATTGGCACCATAGTAAAAGTTGTTCATAGTGATGGTCTGAATCACCTCTTTTTGCACCAGCTGGATAGCCCTGTATGTAATGTAGTCTATCAGTCTCTGGCAGCGATATTACAAGCAGTTTTTATTTTGTGGTCAGAATCCGTGAGTAAATTATTCCCCTGATAGTCATTCCTACTAATCATGGGTATTCGTGTTTTTAAATCTATTTCTAGAACTTGCTGATGATATTTGTTAGAATGGCTCTAACATAAAATAGAAAGAAGAGAAGAAGATTCTGTAGGTACTTACTAACTACTCTTATTAAATAAATAAATAGAAACAAGACATTTCTTGCAATTTTATTAACATTTCTGAACATCAGACAATTTAAATTAGTTCATCCATAGTTTCACAAAGCATATTTTATTTTGTAATATTACTTACAATATCTGATAACAAATGCACCTTTATAGTCCTTGTTGGGTGCTTGTGTAGTCTACTGTCTGTGGAACTACTAGTTATTACTATGCCGCAACTCGATTTTTCTCGTTCCTTGCAGTTTACTATGAGAAAACGAAATTAAAAAAAAAAAAAGGTCGTGGTCAATTGTATAAAATCACAATTGACCGCAAAAGCTGTTGAGGCTCCATCCAAACTCTTTGATTACGTCAAACTTCAGCCGAAAGAGTGAAAAACTACCGGCGTACCGGTCAGACCGCGCGCGGTCTGTCGAGTCGAGGCGCGGGCAACTGTTTACAAACGCGAGCCGCGACGAGCCGCGACCGGACCTTTGGCGCCCTTCTTAGACAACCAGTACAATACAGATGACCGCTCGCCCGCTCGACCGCTCCGACCGCGCATGTGTGCGGACCGCTTTAACGTATTGACCTCGGTTTTTCATAAGGTCTGCAAAAAAACGTAGTAAACCTGGGCAAAAACCGATGTCACAGAGCTCACGAAGTAGTATATCGTTATCGATTTTGTCGAAGGCTTTCTGAAAATCAAAATAGATAACATCGACTTGTGACCCTCTATCCATAGCGCTGGAGATATAGTCAACAAGGCACAGCAAGTTTGTATTAACTGAGCGCCCCGATCTGAAGCCGTGCTGCTCTTCGCCTATCTGATGTTTCACCTGTCTGTATATTTCTTTGTGCAGAATGTACTCGAATATTTTAGCTGGCGCGCAGAGAATTGCTATCGGTCGATATTCTTCAACCGATGTAGTTTTACTACATTTAGGAATAGGGGTCACTCTGGATAGTTTCCATTGTTTGGGGTACTTCCCATGTTTGAGCGACAGATTCAAAATATGGCCCAGTGGAGATGCCAAATATCTCTTACCTGCCTTTAAAATAAAGCTAGGCACACAGTCAGGACCAGGTGAGCTACTTAATTTTAATTTGTCAAAACCGCGCTCAACATCAGCTGAAGATACAGCAGGAGATAACCTTCCTCAGAGCATGCGTCAACGTTCAACTCAGGCATGTCATCCAAGAAGACACTAGAGAAGTATTTCGCGAACGCTTCCGCAGCTTCTACGCCACCATGCATTTTGCCATTATATGATACACAAGGTTCAAACCCACCCTTGGACCGAAGATTGTGAACATGTTTCCAAAAATGCTGGGGCTGCACTTGTAAGTTTTGTTCAATCTGAGTCATATGAGATTTGTAGGCGTCGGAGATTCTATGTTTTAAATTAGAACGCAAATCTGAGAACAATTTGTAAGTCGCGCTACATTTCGTGTTTAAATCTAAGTTACACAGAGCTCTATGTAACTTGGATTTACGACGAATATCTTTTATAATGCTCGCGTCATACCACACGGGGTATCTGCTAAGATTAGCTAGCCGCCTATTCTTTTTAGGTACCGATAAATCAAACAAATTGTAAATCGTATCGTAAAAAGCATCTGTAGCTGTGCACACTTCAGAGGAATCCATCACGGGAGCCCAGGAGGTCTCCTCAAGCAACGAGATAAAAAGAGGAATATCTATTTTACTAAAATTCCAGTCGCGCAAGGATTTTATATTGCTCGGCTTTAGTTTACTCGAACTAAGAGTCTGGAGTCGCAAGGCGAGCGTTATCTCGAGTGCGGGGTGGTAGAGCGCATCAATCGGGACGAACCCGTCCGTAGCGCACTGCACGCGCACCGGCCGCGCCGCCCCGTAACTGCACTCCTGCGCCAACACCACGTCAAGGATCCCACCGTGTGAATTAAATACATCATTATAATCAAATAAATTACAGTATGTCAGGAAATAACCATAGTAGTGTTTGACATTATTTGAGGCACTATTCATGTTAAGGTCGCCAATGATAAGCAGTTTACAATTAGAATTACTCAAAAAGGTTTCAATATTGCTAAATAAATTCATATAAACTGAGTCATTCGCTTTAGGCTTAATGTATACTACGCAAACATTGAATGTTTTGCTACGGTACGTGAGAGAAGCCCACAGATCTTCGCCGAGGTCAGACTCGAGCTCAGGTCGGCGGTGCGCGGTGATTCCTGGTCTTGCGGCGAGCAAAACACCTCCACAAGGAGTCGCGCGGTCCCTTCGGAGGAGAGTCCAGCCGTCCGGCGCCACCTCAGCATCCTCCACCGAGCCGTCGAGGAAAGTTTCCGAAGCTGCCACGAACAAGTGATCAGAGAGTAACATGCTGGCATACCATGAACGGAGTTTTGTCTTCAGACCGCGAACATTTTGGTAAAAAATGTTAACGGACTCCTTCCCTTCAGCGGCACGCGGATCACTGCGTGCCGAGTCCGCGACGAAATGATGGATCGTCCGAGGTTGAGCAGCGCTGTCGGTAGTTGATCCATTTCTTGACCCGCGCGTTCTCTGGCCAAACATTAATGGAAAAACATTTGTCGTAACAGTCTTCCGGAACGCCTATCTTAAAAGACTTGTAACTATTATTGGTCTTTAGTTGCTCTACTGTAATCGCTCTTCCCGGACAGAGCTCGCCCAGGTATTCTTTGACCTCATCCAATCCCGACAGCATATTCCATAGGTGGAAATGTTTCCGGGATTCAGCCGCCCTCAACGACGTCACCGACGACCCACCAACACAGCGAAGCGATAGGGACGGGCGCGGTTTTTTATAGCGCACCTCCTTCCAAGCTTGATCGTGACTCGCTGCAGAAGACGGCGGTATAGTTACTGGCGGCGTCTGATTGGGCTTGCTTGAAACGGAAGATTCCGCAGACGATAAAGGGCGGGCGGCCTGTGCTGGGCCAGCGCGCGCAATCCTCGGCGTCCTGCGCGGATCAGCCGCGTGAGACGGCGCCGGACGACGAGGACCGGTGTAGACCTCAGAAGTTGCTGTTGACTTTTCCGCAGGCGTCTGAATTATAGGTTGGACTATGTCTGGCTTCTTACATTTGCACTCACACTTGCTGACCATGTCGAAAAGTGTATCAAAGCGGGCAGTAATCTGCTGCACTTCTTCCCTCAATTTTATTATTTCGCTACGTAGCTCTCCAACTTCCCCACTACGGCACAGGGACTCATCTGCTTGACTATCTTCACCCACGTTACTGCGAGGAGCTGGTTTGGAGCGGATAGTTACATTTGCATCACGCTTTTTAGACCCTCCAACCGGCGTGGCAGAGTTGTCTCCGACTCGTTTGACTGCAATGAGGCATTCAGGACATGTCCATGAATCAGGTTGCGATTCCGTCAGGCGCTTTTCTCCAGTACATAGGCAATGATAGTGTTTATTACAGCCTTGCACAGTGCAACGTACATATTGATCTTTCTTTTGATTTATTACGGTGCGACATGCTGCACAATTCATCTTGGTAGTTAAAAATAAGTAAAATATACGTTAACTGTATAGTGGAGGTAGGTATACGGCGAGTGGCGCGCTCGTGCTATGAGTCACCAACAGCGGCGGTGGCGCGGTGCGCGCGGGCGCGCAGGCGACCGGTCCGGGTTGAATCACTCAGCCGTTGGCAAAAATTTTTGAAATGTTTTTGCTTGTTTCTTTGGTATTCTTGCACGGATTTTTATTACACAAACGTCTATAGAAACCGAGAAAACCCAGCTACAATTGTCACTAATTTTTGCAAACGCCACTGCACTTTTACCACACTTTTAAGAAAATAATTAACGGGGCAAAGCAACGCGATGTTGACTGCGACACAGCAGAGCTGTTAACTGCCATAGTTATTGCAGTTTAAAATCAACCGCCCATGGGCGGTCTCTGCGTGAAAGTTAAAAAAAATTGCCCGCCGATGAGCGGGCTCGGCGCTGAATGGGTTAATTAAAGTAATGAATAGCAGTGGGCCAAGGAGACTGCCTTGGGGAACTCCATAGGTAATATCAGCAGGTGATCTTAGGAAACATCTATATAACTGCAACCATTTGTTTTCCTGTTTAGATAATTACTTTGTGCATTGCACATATTGTCATAAATTCTTTATTTGATGCTAGATTATTTATCAATTAAGATGTTATGGATCACTTAGTCAAAAGCTATTGCAAAATCTTAACCTTCAATCATACATGACTAGTAATTTTGTTCTAGAAACTTTTAAATATATAAATAAAATATATCACTTTTTTACTGACTTCCAAGAAGAAGGAGGTACTATGTTCGTCTGTGTGTATTTTTTTGTGTATGTTCAACGATATTTTCGCCAGCTGTGAACCGTTTTAAAAAATCTCTTTTATTTCTAAAGTTTAAACTCCCGAGGGACCACCCGAATGGGACCACATTTAAATTCTATGGAAATCGGCTGAGCTGTTGTTGATAAATCAACTTTAATGTACATGGATGTCACATCGATTCGTGCACACTATTCGAATTCTGTACACGGTGGAAGTCAGTGGCGCGAGTTTTTGCGAAAAGTAATTATCTTATGCTATTTTTATGGTTCCAGATACCCGAGACTCTAAACGCTTGATCCCAGGAATAACTCGATATCTTAACATGATCCAGAGTAAGCAGCAGCTAGAGAAATACAAGTCTGTTTTCGATATAGAGTATATGAAGACAGAGAAGGAAGCGATGGAAGAATTTGAAAATCGCAAAACCTACGAATGCTATCTCGGTGCTAAGCACAAATGCGACGTTTGCTACCAAGTTTTTAAGTATGAAGGGATGTTGGAATATCATAAGAAGTATCATGATGTAAGTAGATCTAACTTTTTCGAGTTTATCTGCGTTTTCTTTAAATCAGTTGGCCGATTTTATTTGCTTTTCTAAGCACTGGATTAGAAAATTAAATAACATCGGCCAAGTAAGATTCGAACTCACGCACGAAGGATTCCGTACCGTATAGCCTTTATAGCATTTCAAGCGTTTAACTGTTGCCGTTATTAATATCCAGCAAAAAACGGCAAAAAAACCCGTTTGTTGTATGGGAGCCCCCCCTTAAATTCCTATTTGTTTTATTATAATTTTAGTATTTGTTGTTATAGCGGTAACAGAAATAATCATCTGTAAAAAATTCAATTGTCTAGATATCACAGTTCTTGAGATACAGCCTGGTGACAGACAGACAACAGAGTTACTTAGTAATATAATTATGATTTTATATTACGAAGTCTGAACATATAAACGTTTCTATAGCTTGTGTAGCTATTTCGAGCTTACTGATTTCTAGGAAACCACATAACTTTAGTTATAGAAATCTATGGTTTCCACTCATCACGGGCTGAAAACTTGGAATTTATATTTATAGTGGTTGTGACACCCGCCTTAGGATCGTGAGGTCGTGTGTTCAAATCCCGGGACCATACCAATGAGTTCTTTGGAATTTCACACCACTGGCTTTTCGGTGATGGAAAACATCGTGAGGCAACCTGCATACGTCCGTAGAAGCATTTCGCATTTCCTTGGCCAAGGCTCGTGGGTAGGTCTACGTCCTGCAGTGGACTATTAAAAAAGGCTGGTACAGTTCAGTTCAATATCGCGGGTCGAACCTGGACACGATTGGCAAAGGTCTGAGGCAGATGGAACTATAAGAGAGAGGCCTATACCCAGCAGTGGAATAAAGAAGGCTGTAGGTGATGATGATGATGGTACAGAGTATCATTGAGCCTTCTTTTTGAAGATGTCTATTTATTCAACAGGAAAGCAGCGGCCCATTCAGGTGCAATATTTGCAAAATAAATTTCAATACGCAAAGAAGACATCAAACACATAAGCTTTCACACGAAGTGGTCTATAAGTGTAAGCTATGTCCCTTAGTTACCTACAACGTGTGAGTATTGTCCGGAATTTTCTGAGGTGTTAGTCCAGAGCCCTTAGTCCTGGTTTTGCACAGTTTACTTAAACTTTCGCGTTTATTCCGCGAAATCTGGGCTAAGGGCTCGGGTATCTTCAAAGCATTCTTTGCAGATACCCATTCTAGCCTTAAAGAATCTTCTTCAGGGCTAGGCATTATCTTCTAGCCTTTGCCTTAAAGAAGATTCTTTAAGGCTAGAATGAATAGGTGTCTTCTAGGTCTACATACTCCATCTTCGGCTACAACTTCGCTTTCCATCAGGCGAGTTGGTGGCCATATGTAGCCCTATTATGAATATAAAGAAAAGTCAAGTCAAACAGAGAAATAGCTCAATGTGGCTTTCGCTTTTAAAATAATAAAAGTTAAAATATAAAAACTAAAGCAATTAAATAGTTCTTGAACTTTTTAATGTAATAAAATGATAAACATACTGAAAGGCCTGATTTCATTTCATTTATGTTTATGATTGTCTGAGTAAAGTCACCAACGCCTGAGGAACTCTGCAATATCGGAGGTGTAACCATTGCATTGCCTATTTTTCAAAATTGAACGGATGGCGTATCCAAAGTTTATAGTTCTATCCATACATCATCCATCCATCAGCCGTAAGACGTCCACTTCTGGACATAGGCTTTTTTATTTCATATAGGTTTGCGTTTGAATGCAAACTGCGCTGTTAAACAGATATTCGGTTTGGGTGTGGCACGCTTACCTAGAAGATACCTATTTACTCGGGATTTGAAGACATCTTACTTTAGCGGGAAGACAGACTCAGGCAAAGCTTTCCACATTCTGGCTGTTTGTATGATAATAACTCAAATAAATTTTACTTTTAAAGAAGATCCTGCAAAGTGGGACCGACATTAGTTAAAAAAATCCAATAAAATATGGTAAATAAATGCGCAGAGCAAAACAACCGCATGAAATGACTAATTTGGATAGAATTTCTTTTTTAAATTTGATTATTCATGGCCGCCATCACGCCGCCATATTTTACAAGCAATGTCAAAAGACAATAAGATCCTTAAATATGAAATCCTTCAAATTGACATTTTGACTAAAGAAAATAATAAGAAAATCAATTTCCAAAATAAATAAAAGCAAATAATTGAATACTGTACATGTACAAGGTAATGGCCTAAGCTCTATATATTTTTGCATTATCTCTTTTACAGAAGTTCAATGCAAAACCATTATGAGCAGCACAAGGGCACCGTATACAAATGCGACAAATGTGACATGACGTACAAGTAAGTTTATGATGTAACAGTTTATAGCTTTTACCAACTTAATTTTAATACTCGTATATATCATTGCACGACCTCAGACCTCGACAATGGATCGACCTCAGACCAAATAAAAAAATCAAGACAGAACGTCGTGAAAAGACAAGTGAGGCCTGTTTTTTATAAATGTGATGATTGCGTCGGTGTTGCGCTGCCATAGTTCGACTGACGAGCCAAGGCGTAGACTCCTTGCACGTGTTTGTGTGTGTATTTGTGTCTGTACACGGCGAGGTGTAGTTTTGTCGACCCCAATTGTTTGTTTCTCAACATTCTGTCTTGATTTTTTTATTTGGTCTGAGGGATCGACACCAGTTCTTCTATAGATAAAAACACATTCAGTGCGAAGTTACAGATCAACCCCAATGGCACCTACAGACCTATAAACCTATTTAATTCAATATAATATCAATTGTAATTAATCTACTCATAAAGGGTTATCCAGAACTGGTATACTACGCCGTAAGGGGGTGACTAAGACCATTTTTATGAACTACTTTTAATTAGGGGAATTTGAGAAAGAAAATTCAGCTGTTTCATACATTTTGTCGATTCCGAGCAATTTTGTATGGAATTTCCGGTTTTTATACCTAATTCAACGAACACCTTCTTTCGGCTGAGTACACCAGTAACCCTGTAAATGTTATTAGTATCTCCAATACCAATTGTAACTATAGGAGCAAATCCGTGTTTCTAACGCACCAAACCCGCGCACATCTGAGCGACGCCCACGTCTGCACCGTCTGTGGCGGGGTCTTCAACTCGCCCACCGGACTGAGGATACACAAAAATAGGAAACATAATGTGAGTATCAGTACATGGTACATCATTAGCAATGCGTCTGTGGAATGAAAGTAGATATAGCAAAGGGCCTGATAAACTACCTTGAGGAACTCGGAAGGTGATACTGTAATTTTGAGTACGTAATTATCAATCCATCAAATCTAGGATGTTCTAGATAAGCTCATTGCGAACTAGACGATTACACCTGTTAGTCCTTTTTTTTTGTTTATTATGTCAAGCAAGATTAGTATAATACATTGTGTCGAATGCCTTCTACAAATCTAGGAAAATGGTTTCTTATATTATTGTTAACTACCTTTACCCGATGATACTCACCGATATTTTAACTATTCGTATATCCGTGTCAAAAGTGAAGTCGTTCCGACGCTTTGTTACTGCGTGAAAGAGTAACAAATAAACACACTTTTGGATCTATAATATTAGTATGGATATTTCAGAACACCTAATACATATTTTTTTCATAAGTAGAAAGCAGGATTCGTATAATACATCGTGGCAAAAGCTTTCGACAGACCTAGATGTATTCCTGTATTATCCTTACTAATGTTATAAATCCGAAAGTGTGTTTGTTACTCTATCACGTAGCCACAGAACAACGAATTGACTTGATTTTTGCATGGATATAGTTCAAATGTCGGAGAGTGACATAGATTATTTGTTATCCGGAAAAAATCTGGGGTTCCTAAATGAAAGTACTAAAGACTAGAAAGTTTCATGCATGCTACTTGTTGCCCTGGAAAAATAAAGAATCAAGCACCTCTAGCACGGCAAAGTGACAAATTGACTTTCCACCAATATATCTCCACGAAGATAAAATAATTCAAGAAGTTTAGAAAGCGGGCATCTTAATTGTTTATAATAAATCTTTCAGGACGAGCCGCCTCCAGTGCCATCGGGAGATGAAGTGAAGTGTGAACCGTGTAACCTGACGTTCGCTTCACCGCAGGCGTATCACAAACATCAGCTGAAACTGCACCGAGCCAACGTTGAACGACCTACTTACGTTCGGTACGTACTACTACGTACCAAAATACAGGTGTAATTGCCTTGATTTGGCTTTGGTTTAGCATTAGTTTGGTATTGGTTTGACTTTAGTCTGGATTTGGTTTAGGTTTGGTTTTGGTTTAGCTTTAGTTCGGTTTTGGTTTGACTTTAGTTTGGCTTTCGTTTGACATTAATTTGGCTGTGTGTGGTGTAGCTTTTGTGTAGCATTGGTTTGATTTTAGTTTGGCTTTGGTTTGGTTTTGGTTTGACTTTGCTTTGCTTTGGTATGGTTTTGGTTAGACTTTAGTTTGGCTTTGGTGTAACTTAGGTTAGGTTTTGGTTGTGACATTAGTTCGTCTTTGGTTTGACTTTGCGTTGATAAACAAATCAAAATTACCGTTGTTGCCCAACGGATTAACACACACATGATCAAGTTCTAGTTTTAATATAATACAATAAGTATTTTTATCTTCACCTACGCAACTTGTAGAGCTATAACTTCATAGGCGCCATTAGCTTGATTCGGCCTATTCGATTTCCACTGCGTCGGTGGCTCAGTGGTAACTGACCCTGACTGCTGGATCAAAAAGGCGTGGGTTCGATTCCTACCCAAGCATTTATGAGATGAACATAGGTGTTTGCTCTGTGTCTGCTTGTTATTGGTAATTATCTATTTATGTATTTAAAAATATGTGTATGTATTATATCAGTTTCTGGCAGCCATATCACAAGCTTTTCTTAGTTTGGGGTCAGAGACCGTGTGTAAGATGTCCCCTAATATTTACTAATTTTTTATTTATTATAAAATAAAAATTGTTTTGTTTCAGACAGCCATCCAATAGTTTAATACCAAGGAAGAAACCAATAATGACTTGCAAAGTGGTAAGCATTTTCTACGCTCATATTTAAAACTAGCTGCGCCCCGCGGTGTTACCCGCGTTAGCCCAATATAAAAAGATTTTTCTAAAATAAATGTAGCCTAATTTACTCCTTATTACATCAGCTACCAGCCAATAAAAGTCCCTTCAAAATCGGTCCAGCCATTTCAGAGATTCGCTGGAACAAACAGACAGATAAAAAATATAAAAAATGTTATTTTGGTGTATGTATGTACCGTAAATATACATGTAGTAAATAATCGGCCAAGTATGAGTCGGACTCGCGCACCGAGGGTTCCGTACTGGATGGGAGCCCCCCTTAAATGGATATTTTTATTTTTATTTTATTATTTATTATTGAAGTGAAAACAACTAAATATTCTGTGTAAATTTCAAGTATCTACCTGTTATTATTATTAATATAGAGCGAAAAAACGGCTAAAATACCAAAGTTTGTAAAATATAACATCAATTACATCCAATTGGCTTAATTAATAGGGATAATATTTGGTTTCGGGGAAGCTTATGGACGGATTCCGTCCATTAAGTAAAAGTAAAGAAGTAGACAACAACACATATTAGCACAGGTACTACGATTATTGCGAAAACTGTAAGCTGTTTTTAGGGAATTGAGAATTGAAATAATTTGCGACAAAGACTCGACAGAATTGGATGAAATTTTGTTTGAAAACAGCCTACAAGATATGTCGTTTTGCAAGTACTAAGACAACGCAGGCCAAACTGTGGGCTTTTATCATGTTAAGCAAGTGCTAAGAAAACGCGGGTTAAACCGCAGGCTATAATCATTTTAAACCAGTATTAAGACATCGCAGGCAAAACCACGAGGCTATTATTGTTATAAATAAGCAAGTAATAAAACAACGCAGCTAATCCACGGGCTTTTACTTTAAGCAAGTACTAAACAACGCCGGCCTAACCAAGTAACCACGCGCTATTATCAGTTTTAGCAAGTACGTAAACTTACTAAAACAACGCGGGCGAAGCCGCGGGTTAAGCTAATTCAAAATAAAATTTAAAATGCTTTCAGTGCAACAAAGTCGGGCACAGCTACGGGTGGATGGTTATGCATTACGGTATAGCGCACCCCACGCACGACGTGACGCGCGACAACTATGGAGACCGACTTAATAACCTCTGTGACATCTGCGGCAAGGGATTTACGGTAAGGAACCATGTAGATTAAGCGGGGTGATAGTAACACTCATTGCAACGCAGTGTGTCACAGTTATGAATGGTTAAACATACCTCTTATAAGCCGAATCATACAAGACGGCAGATGTGAAGTTAGCTACAAGTTGCGCAATATCCAATCAACGCGCAGCTCTATGTGAACTTCAGTCAGGATTGGATATTCCGCAGCTTGTAGCTAACTTTACATCCGCCGAATTGTATGATTCGGCCTATACTAGTTCGTATAAGCCGGATGGCAGTCCTAGTGTCAGAGTTTTTAGGTCGCCTGAAGGCCTCTGACATTGCTAAACGGTTAAAACAACCGGAACCTACAATTTAACGTGTGATCCGAACCACGGTAGCGCTCAGATGGAAAATGCCACTCGTTGTCACCCATCCAAGTACTAACCGTGCGGAACGTTGCTTAATTTCGGTGATCGCTGACAAACACCTAGTCAAACTACACTACGAGCGCTACGATCTATACTTATGACTTACTCCTCCGCTCGACTAGTATGGCTCGAATAACATGGCGTATGAGGACAAACGCAATTACCTATGCGACGTTTGTGACAAGAGATTTACGGTAAAGAACCCTGTAGATTATGCGGGATGACAGTTATACTCAATAATATAGCGTTTTCGGACAAACGGGCCTACTTTTGCGACGTTTTTGGCAATGGAATATTAATTTAAAATAAATTTCGGGATAAATAAACTCATCCGTTAAGATAAGTATACGTCCGAGGCGTTCGAAGGTTAAAAACGATCCCCAGGGCTGGCAAGCTATAGGTATTTATACTAAGCGCCACACAAGTCCGCGGATGAGAAGTTTACCGCAGATGACATTTTGCCGTGATTCGCTTATCACTGCGCATGTGTGCACAATGCCGACGCCTCGTGGCGTAGTGTTCATCACGGGGGTAAGGAGCGCGCGGGAGTTGTGATGTTGGCGGGTGAGTGTGCCCCGGCGTTTCGACTCTCTGGCTGCCGCGCATACCTATATTTCAGCTTTTGCGCAGCGTTCTGCGCATAAGTTCCCATCCGGCGACTTGTGTGGCGCTTAGTATATTAATTTTTTAATTTCCAGAAAAAAGACTCGCTAAAGAACCACATACAAATGCGCCACATGGGTGTAAAGTACCCGTGCCTCCAGTGCGGGAAACGTTACCCTTCCAAGGCCGCGCTCCTTCACCACAGCTACTTCCACGGCCCGAGAAAATTCTCCTGCGATAAGTGTAACAAGAAATTCCGATCGCCTTCCAATCTTTATAATCATAAACGGGTGAGTCACACACAGAAACATACATGTACACGCACACTCACAAACAAGCACTCGCAAAAAACTCACAAAATACACCCACAAACAAACACTCACAAATAAACATACGTAAAGAAACACACAAGCTAACAAACATACTCACAAACAAACACACACACACACACATGCGCGCACTCATGAAGACACATCGCTAAGAAGCTACTATTATGTAGCTTCATTGTGCCCTATATTACAAACATAAACATTTTACTAAAAACCAGCTGACCCGGTGAACTTCATGTCACCTTCATCTCACTAATTCGGTCGATTCTAATTTCGATGGCGTTTAGCGCCACCAGTGGACACACCAGATACGGCAACTTTTACATGTAGGAACATATTAAGCCCGATTACAGAGGCGCCAGCGTTAATTTACTAGCAACGTAATAAGTTTTCTCTCTATCGAATGCCTAAAGTGAAAAAGAAACAGGACTATGATATTTAGCTATTATAAATACACTGGTGCCTCTGTAATCGGGCTTATAGTAGTGAAAAAATTAAATTTTTATTTTGACTAACCGTGTACAGAATTCGCGAACGAATGCCACGGTTCGATGCATATTTTTGATTTATCAAAAACTAGCTTTTGCGCGCGGCTCCTCCCGCGTGGTATTTTGACTTTTGTGCTATCCCACAGAATCCTTTTATTTTTTTGGGATAAAAAGTAGCCTATGTCACTTTCCGGCCTTTGAACTATATCCATGCCAAAAGTCAAGTCAATCCGTTGCTCCGTTGCTGCGTGATAGAGGAACAAACCAACAAACTTTTTGGATTTATATATCATGGCTCGGCTGA
This sequence comes from Hypomecis atomaria, assembly GCA_964007245.1. Classification (NCBI taxonomy): domain Eukaryota; kingdom Metazoa; phylum Arthropoda; class Insecta; order Lepidoptera; family Geometridae; genus Hypomecis; species Hypomecis atomaria. The sequence continues at coordinate 4,424,119 of OZ023306.1, forward strand.
TTTCGATAAAATTTAAATGGGACCAACTTCAAAGTATTACCTACCCCTTCCAATAAAAAAAATACCGAAATCGTAAAAAGTTATGCGACGTAATACATACATAAAGGAAAAGAAAAATACGCGTCGACTTGAGTACCTCCTCCATTGTTTCAACGGTCAAAATAGTTTTTTTTTTCGGCTAAAAGTAGTTTATTTTTCTCAGCTATAAATATAATATAATTAGACTGCCTCGGTGGCTCAGTGGTTAGTGAACCTAACTTCTGGGTCAAAGAGGCGTGGGTTCGATCCCCACCCAGGTCAAATATTTATGTGATGAACATAAGCATTTGCTCTGTGTCTGGATGTTATATAGTTACTATGTATACAGGTATGTGTTTAAAAAATAAGTGTAATGTAGTATATTCACTCTCTGGCAGCCATATCAAGCTTTGCTTAGTTTGGGGTCAGAGGCCGAGTATAAGATGTCCCCAAAATATTAATTGTCAATGGTTCAAAGAGTTATATTATTTTCTCCCAATATTTGGCCACTGCAACCCCGCCTGGTATAAATCTTCTATCGTACAGGGGCTCAGGCAATGTGGGCTCGTAAGCAGGTGATCCATACTCTGCTCAACGGCTCCGCAATCACACTGCTATATTTATTTTATTTAACAATTATTTTTATTTTTATTTAATAGGAGGATCAACAGCATCAAAAACGAAAATACATAAACGTAACAAATACAGAGCGCTAAATATATATCCTCACGTTTAGAATTAATTTAGTAACAATGTGGCAACATAAACTTAAAAAACATAGAATAAACACACGAAATATAAATATAATTACAAAGCAAATAAAAAATTATTTAATAGCCTACCTAGTATTTATTTCATGGCCTAAAAAATTTTTTTTTTCAGAGTCACACCAAAAACCGTGCCTACAAATGCAAAATTTGCGGCAAAGGCTTCATGTTCCGAAATATACTTAATGAGCACATCCAAGGTGTCCACAACCACGTGCGTCGCATTCGGAAACGGTTATCGAAACGGTCGAGAAGTATTGATGGCACGCCGGATCTTTCTGAGACGAGGAACGAAGTGACTAACGAATTTGAAGACCAGTGTATCTAGAATTGGAAGCGGATTTGGAAGTAGCGAGCGAGATTTTAATTGAACCTGAATAAAATGGCGGATGGAGCCGTTGTGGTGACGCTCCCGGATTTGTTCACTATCGCGGTTTAGGACACTGGTTACGGCTACAGTAGCCGGGCTACTGTCTCGGTTTTGGTGATTTGATGTCAAAAATGACACTAATCTTATCTCTATACTCAACCCAACGTTTGCCGAACATTTTTTTTTTTTGCGTTTAATGCTATGTACTGTTCCCACAGTCATCATTGAAAAAATCTTTGTTTTGCTGTGATACAAAACTTACTTTTACTAGAATTGGGAGCGGACATGGAGGTGGCGAGCGAAATTTCGATTGAGCCATAGTAGAATGGAATGGCAGATGGGCCGGTTTCGGCCACTGTCCCGGTTTCGGCCACTGTCCCGGTTTAGGCCATTAGATTTCAAAACTGACACTAAAATAGTCAAAACCAGTACCATCTTCCCAACGTAACGTTTTTACGTTTATCGCAATTTACTGTTGAACAATCGTTATTAATATAAAAACTAGCCTCGCAGTGATACCAAAGCTTTTGCCAAAATATCATAATCGCAAATGGCAAATAAAAAAATAATTATCAATTACTAGCTGTCCCGGCGAACTTCGTTTCACGCAACATCTTTATAAATTATAGCCTGTGTGTTATTCTGATGTATGCATTAAGTTTGCAAAGTTTCATCTCAATCCGTTCAGTAGCTTTTGCGTGAAAGAGCTATGTTGTATGGCTGTTAATCTGGATTTCAAATCTGTAAGAAACTGCTTGCATCCAGCGTGTTTCTGCTAATATTTGGGTTGTTACAAAGCTATTATTAGCTATAAAAATATTAAATTAATATTATCATGCATTAGTGATAAAACGAATATTTTGAACTTATGTCTATTTGTAATCAGTGGTGTAGTTCATTTTTCTGTCATGGTAATACTGCTAATACTGCTCTGTCATGGTAATACTGCTGTCAACGCAAACATCGAAGTCTTATTTTTTTTTATAACTGTAATAGAAAAAATAGCCAATTTGTGTTGATGGTTATTTAAAATTTGGCATTAAATGTGTAAGTAATTACTTCTACTTTAATTTCTTAGACTGCAATTCCTTCCCTTCCCCCACTTCCCTTTTACATTCTATACACATTCTCTATGTGTACCTATAATATATAATTAGTGCGAATCTGGATTGCGCTACTATATTCCGACCGTTCAACTGAGTCCTTGACTGCGCGGTACAGGGGCGCGGGGGTAGACGACAAAGGGAACTGAGACACGTGCGGGCGGGCGGAAGGTCCCCGCCGCACTTGTCTCAGTCGCCCCGGTACCCGCGCAGGCGAGGACTAAGTTTAGCGGTCGGACTATACACGCGTGCCCACCTGACGTACAAAACACGACGTGCACTTCCACACGAAATCGTTAAACATATGGAGAAAGATACTATGTACTTTATAGATTAACACAATTAACTAGCGACTCACGGAGACTGACCAAGATCGTCACAAACCACAACGCCGTGGAGAGGCAACCTACGGACGAACCTACATAGAGTAGGAAGTGCCTTCAGCGGCCCAACTAGGGTTACTGGCGCCCAGCCTTGGCAAAGGACAGCACTCCCCGAGGCCAATTCTCACCTTGCATAAAGAAGTGGTGGAAGGACCAAATGATAATGGCCTAATTGAATTGTTTTATTTTTGTATCTCGCTCTCTAAAGGAAATGTAAAAACAAGTCATCTTATCCGAAATACCATGATTATTGTGTAATACAAAGTATACAACTAATATTTAACTTAATACTCTCAAATGTGGGCACAGTTTTAACTGGAAATCTATAGTTATTACTGAGTTTACTTTTTTAGTTCAGACCTCAACAAAGAAAAACATGTAGATTTAGTTTCTTAAGATTAAAATTACGGCATTTTTAAATTTTTCTGCAGCTTTTTTACAGAATATGTCTTGTTTGAGGCTGTCAACACAGCATGTGGAGAACTTTTTGGACGTTTACGGGGAATTCAGTACGTAGGTTTTGGTACCCCTGTAGATCACCCCAAAATATTGCTGTTCCTGATACGTTTTTTATCGTAATGTACGGCTTTCAGTCCCCTAAAACCCGAAAAAGGCAAATATGGATTGCGGCCCCCCTTTTCAAAGCCGCATATTATTATTTAGTACGAAAATGAACGTTTTAAAGAAATACGGCCTCATTATCAGATTTATTAATATTTATTTCTTGTTCATAAATACGGCTTTTAGATGACGTAGTACAGCCACGACAAAAATTACTTACATGGAACAACACTGGCCCAAATCTTGTTCTCTTATTGGTTTGTGGCCCAAATCCCAAATGCACGCCAGGTAATGTTCACTTTAAAAAAATGAACCGTAGCGGATGACAGCTCTAGAATTCATTTTGACATTCTCTCCCCCTCTCAAGCCCTCTTCACCCCCGTTAGAGGCCCGTGCACCCACGTGACCCCGCCTCCGGCGTGCGTGCGGTAGGGATGCTCGATCCAGGTGCGTTGTATCGCAATGGATCGTATCGCAGTGTCGTATCGATCCAGGTATCGATCCGCTTGTTTCGATACGATATTTTGGATCGATCCGGTATCATAACATTATTTTAAAAAATGTTACTTATTGCCTATTGTAACATCAAAGTTTGTTTTCCTAGATAAACAGTACTTTTTTACATCGGCCAATGTTTAAGTGGCAATGTACGCAGAAATAAAAATTTTGAAAGCCGCTCTGTGTTGAGATGATACTATTTTGTTGTTTCGATACTATATTTTGGATCGATCTAGTATCATATCATTATTAAAAACAAAACATTTTGTTGTTTTGATACGAAATTTGGAATCGATCCGGTTTCATATCATTATTTAAAATAAATAAATTGTGTTGTTTCAATACGATATTTTGGATCGATCCGGGATCGTGCCATTACTTAAAAAAACTTGTGTTGTTTTAATACGATATTTTGGATCTATCCGGTGTCGTATAAATAATTAAAAAATAAATTGAGTTGTTTCGATACAATATTTTTATTTTTGAAAATGATCGGTCATCACAAGATAAATCATGCTGAAATCAAAAGTAATTGAAATAAATGACACATTAGAAACTTATTTAACAAAATCCACCCCTGAAGAATTATTTTAAATTAGTGTAATATTAACTTATTAGTTGTTACAGTTACCTTACTATGTAGTTAAGAAATGCAATATTAATATTATGGTTAGGTTTGTGTACAATCTATATAATTTTGTTTTCAATTAATTTGATTTTTAATATAGTTTGTATCGATCCACTACTGGATCGAATCCCATTGTATCGATACAAATATCGGGTGGATCATATCCTTTCGTATCGATCCAGATCCTTTCATATCGATAGTATCGGATCGGATCGAACATCCCTAGCGTGCGGCCATTGTGACTTGTTTGTGTTGATTCAAGTGTTTGCGTTGATTAATTTCCGTCTCTTAGAATCCACAAATATTGTCAATGCAGTGCCTATCTTTATTAGTTTGCGATGCGGTACCTTACAGTTTTTTTTTGTCGTTGGCTTGCCTGCGTTGATGAGAAGAGTTTGCGTCGATTAGTTTTCGCCTCTTCCATCCCACAAACATTTTGGAAATGTATTGAATGTGTTGTGTACCCGAATGCAGCAGTTTACAACAGGACGTTAAAATGCATAAACCTTCAAATGAACAATTAAAAACTCAGTGGTTGGAGTGCTCAGCCCTTGAAGATGTTGGTGAAGTGACGAATATTTTTGTTTGTCCCAAAAAATTTGAGGCAAGATTTGTTTTAAACAATAAAAAATTCAATAAGTGATTCATTGCAGTGTTTAATTTGAATCCTTCTAAATCCTCTCCTTAAATGAAATAGGATAGGTATATGTATACCTACAATAAAAGAGGTCTATATGTGTAGCTAGCTATACCGATATATATGGATCTACATATATCTATATACTTATAGGATGTTGTAACGTGGATGAATAGTGCGAAATGAACATGCCAAAAAAATTAAAAAAAAAAGATACGTCATTTTCAATTCTAGCATACGGTCAAACGCCGAACTATGGCACATGGCGGTCTGAACTTGTTCTCTTATTGGTTTGTGCCCAAATGTCACAAAGTTATTGTTATTGTTTTACGTTTGTTTTTAATAATTCTTTTAATTTCTTTCTCAAGAATTCTTTTTATTTATTCAAGTTAACATAAATATAAGTGCCGGGCATTAAGTTTACCTTTAAAAATCAGTATGGAGCCTATCAACATTTGCACAATCTGCTTGCGAACCAACAGGAAACTGAAAAATATCGATACCGAGCTCTCTGTGTACCACAACAAATTAATAAATTATTCCGTAAGTATTCGTCTTTCTCGTTATATTATTGAAGTTATGAGAAGCTCTTATAAAAGCGACAACCTAGTAATTGAATTATGGTGCTCGAATTTCCACTGTGGCGGATAACCGTGGTAGGACTTCAATGCGAAAATATAAAAATATGTACTATGTCTATGTGGTATGTGTCCACCTGCGCCTTTAGTAAAAAAAAGTTAATAAATATATACAATTGGCCAGACTATAGCAAATAGGTCCCTAAAGGAAAAGACATAGATAATTTATAGGGTTCCATACCAAAGAGTAAAAACCGGACCCTATTACTAAGACTTTGATGTCCATCTGTCTGTCTGTAACCGGGCTGTATCTTATGAACCGTGATAGCTAGGCAGCTGAAATTTTCACAGATGATGGATTTCTGTTGCCACTACAACAACAAATACTAAAAATAGAATAAAACAAATATTTAATGAGGGCTCCCATACAACAAACGTGATTTTTAGGAGTTTTTTTGCTCGCTTTAATTTTTTTGATTAAGTACTTACAGCATGTTGACTAAAAATATATGCTTTTGCCATGAGTGCAATTGGAACGCTGCCTGGTTGTCAAATCGGCCAATCATCATCAACCAGAAATAATTTTACCATAAACTAGAAAATATCATTCGATATAATAATATATTTAAAAACCAGATGGAAATTTGTGGCAACGATTAAAAAATCATGACATTTGTTAATTTGTTTATTTCAGCTTGAAGTGATGAACCCCACATACTGTGGCGATTGTGAGTATCTGTTGAGGAAAACATTCAATTTCCATCAGAAATGTTTAAATGCTGCAGAAATATTGACAACATGGCTAACTACTACAGGGACTCGGAAGGTAACTTACTTTCATTGTAAGTCAAGTAATTATCACAATTATTCTGCCAAAGGATATGTCCTGCTAAACATAGGCCTCCCCCATGGATTAGACCTGAGGTGGGTTCGATTCCCGCCCAGGGCAAATATTTTTGTGAAGAACATAGGTGTTTGCTGTGTGTCTGAGTGTTATTGGTAATTATCTAAGTATGTATATATTTAAAAATATATACCTATATGTAGTATATCAGTCACAGGCAGCCATATTACAAGCTTTGCTTAGTTTGGGATCTGAGACCGTGTGTAAGATGTCCCTTAATATATTTTCAACAAGACTAGTTGAAAGTAGCTTGCATGGAGCACTCTCCCACGGTCTAATTAAATCATCAGTCCACCTTTATGGTGTACATATCTATCTATTCAATTTATTATGCTCATTGCTGGGTATAGGTCTGTGACGTTGGAGGCTTCGGGGATGTTATGAAGAATACATGTTGATGGTTTCAGCTCCTTATATTTAATGATTAATTATAAAGTATAAATACGTAATTTAGCATGCGCGTGTAACCTAGATTCGCGGTCGCTAGTCGCGGTAGATATTGCGACACATCAAACATGCGTTAACCTACGCTTCAGGCTTCCTCTCTTTCTCGGTATTCTTCCTGGTCCGATGCAAGCCTCATCCAGTTCCTTCCGGCAAGTTTGGTAATTTCATTTGACTGTCACGCTGGTCTAGGTTGAATCACACAACTTGACAGCTGTGATGCTAGAAGCTGCGGATAACCCAATCCTGACTGAAGCTCACCGAGGATGGGGTTATCTGCAGCCTGTGGCTAACATCACAGCTGTCAAGTTGTGTGATTCGACCTTTAATCTGTTTGTCTTCATCCATCTCTTGGGTAACACTATAAAGAAATATATTTGGTGATGTTACAGGCAAATACCTCACCAGCTCACATGCTGCACACAAAGTTACCACAGACAAACCTGGCCATGTGGACCACACAGAACAGCAGAGTATTCAGTTTTGTGTGCAGTGAGACTGATGAACCAGTTTTAATTAGTGAATCTAATCAAGTTGAAGACACTCCCATTGAAGTAAGTTTAAGTCACCAGACGGCATTCTGCATTCTGATCCTTCTCCATAGGATCTTCAGCCATAGAACATTCCATTGTTGGACGTAGACCACCCCTTATTCAATAAAATTACTATAACAATGGCATTAAGGCAATTGTGAGGCGCCTACTTGTCAAAGTTGGGGTGAAAAGAGTTTTCGTCCGGAACGTAAATTTTATCAAAACTGTACCGCGATTTTTCTCAATGTTCTTCAGAAAACGCGAAAACTCTGGTCTGGTCTGGTAAGCATTTGCTTAATTTGGGTAGTCTCAATTCGTTGCTTTGACTATTGTATTTTAATCATTTTTTGCATTACTAGAAGACCTCACAAATTGTAAGTTGCCCACATGAACTTTCGGTATTGTTGCGTCACTGGCTAAAGCTGTTATTAAAAGAAAATAATCATTTGTTGATAATTATTTAAAAAATGTAACCCTAGGGTCTTTCAGTTTCCAGAAATACCTACAACACTACCTCAAAATATTAACAATGAATGTGAAGACAGTAAAAACATTTTTCAATATGATAATACCATACCAATTCCAGAACTATCTGGAACAACTGAAGTCATAAAAAACGAAAATAAAACTAAAAACAAAACTCATGAAACTGAACGTGCAATTAAAAAATCGTACATTGAAATAGTGTCAGATATTAACGACATCTTACAGAAAAAAGATAACGAAAATGCGAATCCAATAAAAACTGATGTGTCTAAAGTATCTGAAGTAAAATTATTAAATGAAAGTGTTAACACTGACACATTAAATGATGATGAAGTAATATGCCTTCATAATGGAATTGGTGAAAATAAAAAAGACATAATTCATATTGATGAAGAAAATAATTACCCAGATGATGCAAGTTTGAACAGCAATGATGACTCCGATGAATACTTACAGGATGTCTTAAGAAAAAAACAAAAGAGCAAGACTCTTGATAATCTACCTGATATTGAGATAAATGATGAAGATCTTGCTGAAGATTATGTGTATGGTAAAGAAACAATGGGATCTGCAAGCTTCACCAATTCGATAGAAAAATTTATAGCTGTACAAGCAGACATCGATTCTAAGCTAGAAACAATGAACAAAAACCTAGATTTGATATGTGAAAACTGGGAAGTTTCGACTCTAACAGAATTTGAATTTTCAAATGTCCCAAAGAATGAAATCCTAACATTTATTCGTAAATATTTAACTGACAATAAAGTAGTAAATAAAATTCGCCCGGGACAGGCTAATCAATTGAAAAAAATGCCGTTAAAAAATAAATTAGCAAACATAAACTCTGATTTAGATTTGATTAATGAGGCTTGTGTAAATATTGTTGAAGATCATAAGGATGGATTAATCGCCCCCAAGGAAAGGTGAGATGCGATATTTTAAGGTTCTTTTTATACAAATTGCACAGAAGCTTGCTAAAACCATAGAAATACGATTAACCTACCTACGTGTAGGTAGAATTTGAAGCGGGAAAAGCTGACTGATATTGTTATTGATTTTTTATAGCAGCGCTCATAGTGTAGTTTGACTGGGTGTTCGTTAGCGATCATCGAAATTACGTTAAGAAGCAACGTTCAACACGGTCAGTCTCCGGATGGGTGGTCCCCGTAACCGTAATCGGCGTAACCCTAGGTCTAGGGTGGTATTTACAACTGAGCACAACCGTTAAATCCTAGTCCCTAGTTATTCTAACCGTTTAGCTATGTCAGAGACCTTCTGGCGGCTTAAAAACTGAAATCAGGGCTAGCAATCCGGCCTATACAAGGTTACGGGTCGGCAATCAATTAGCATCTTTTTAGGGGCTTATTCTGTACATCAAAACTAACAACTTTTATTCTGCCAACTTTTGTTAAAACTAAAAAAACAGCTGTTCCATACATTTTGTCGAGGGTGAACGATATTTTTCTATGGAAAAGCATTTTTTTTGAGATTTGATAAAAGTCGTTAAATCAAAAGTTGTTAGTTTTGATGTACAGAATAAGCCCCTAAAATGATGCTATGTTGCTGTATATACGAATTTACTAAATATTGTTTTTTTGTGTGGTGATGTAATTTAATTTTTCAGGGTAAAAGCAGAGTTATCAGAAAGACTGAAAAAGTGGGGTGAGCTCAAATCAGACAGTGGCTATGTATTTGATGTCGATGTTATCGTGAACTGTCTGGACATGGCGCCTACGGGTGTAGTCAGCCGCTTATTGAAGTATTTACGTGGTACGTTTACGTGGTTACACATCCACGCATGATATTGTTTATTTATCCTTGTATAGTCCGAATCACACAACTTGGCGGCTGTGATGTCAGCTACACGCTGCGGATAACTGCGAAGCTGTTAAATGGGATTCAGTCCGGATTGGGTTATCTGTAGCTTGTAGTTAACATCACAGCCGCAAAGCTGTATGATTTGGGCTTTCAAAGTCAAAGTCATAAACATTTATTTCCGTAGGAACACATATGGGAACACTTGGACACCTTTAACCTTCGAACTGAAATCTCACAGTGCTTCTATCTTTGGTTTTGTAGTTTTGTGGGTTTTTATGGCAATTATTTTCGCAAATATTTTTCAACTCTCAATAACTTGTGATTACTTTGATATCGTACCAAAACTAGTTTGTGCATCTTTAGAATCATAGAAAGAAAGATTGTAGGGTCGTAAACATCATGAATGGTAATATAATTAGATTTTTCAATAAGAGCATTAATGAAAGTAATTAATAGCAGTGAGCCAAGGTCACTGCCTAGAGGAACTCCTTATGTAATATCAACAGGTGAATTTAAGAAGCCTATAACTGCATCCATTTTTTTTCCTGTTGTGATAATTATTTTAAGCATTGTACAAGTTGTCATAAATTCTGTATCTGATGCTAGATGATGAATTAAGATGCTATGAATACTTTAGTCAAACGCTAGAAAGAAATCTAAACCTTTAGACCATGCATGACTAGTCATTTTGTTCTAGTAATTTTTATAAAAGTTATTATATACTTTTAGGCACCAGAGGTGGATTAGATTTAAAAAATACAAAAATATGAACCACACTTTAATTTACAACAAAATCAGAAATCACAATAATTTAACTTAAAATCACTAAACGAAACGAATGATTAACGCACATTAGGAACCAAAATGTCACAATCAAAAGATATAAATGGCTTACGCGACCTGCATCAGACATCTGCTCAGCACCAGCGCCCGGGAAATGTGAGCCGCCGTGCTCGAAGCAGCTGTCTATGTGGGTTTGCCTAGCCTACCCTCTTATACGGCTTCTCCTGACACTGTGTCGTCCTCGACACAGCTGCTGTTTAAAGCCGGGATCGCATCCCTAGTCTCAACGTCCAGAAGCGGCATTGATAGTCGAGCACTCTCGTTCTCAGCTCTGTAAGCCGAGAGTGCAGCCTGGAGATCGTCTTGAACGGCTGAAGAGCACCCGGCCGTCGACGTTTCAGCTTCGGGCTCGACGGGAGAGGCGGATGCCTCGCGTTCGGTAGTCTCGTCGTCATAGTTTTGATCTGAAAACATAGCGGTGTTTTCAATTGTCCAACAACTAAAAATTGGACACGCTCATCGTTTACCAAATCCACTCGAGCAACTTTCAATCAATTCACACTTCCATCTTTCGAAAGAGTCATATAAGGCCAAACATTCATCATCTTAGGTAGGCAGAGACGTCTCTTAAAAATAACCAAACCAATGCCTAGGACTTTTTCGTGACTTCCGGAAGTCTCTTCGTCCGAAGAGACACCGCGTCAAGAGCAGCGCCGCATCAAGCGATGCGCTGCGTCAGGAGCAGCGCTGCGCCGCGCCAGGAGATGCGCCGCACCAGCACAAGCGCCTTCTCAGGAAAAGCGCCACAGCCGTGCCAGCGCCGCGATGCTCCGCACGCTCCAGATGCTGATGTGCTAGTACATGGCCAGGATATGGCCCGTGGTGAGAACCACGTTGCGAATAACGCAAGAAGAGCCGACACGGAACGAACGTGGAATGGACGAACGTTTATCGGCGAAAACCCCAAGCCGAAACGGAACGATCGTTGGGGTAAACGAACGTTTATCGGCAATAAAAGTGAACCGAAACGGAACAATTCGTGGGGTAACGAATGTTTATCGGTAAGCCGAAACGGAACGCACGTTGTGTAAACGTCGTTTATCGGCAGGAGAGGCTGAAACGGAACGATCGTGGTTGCGCGACCGTTTATCAGCAAACATGCACTAAGTCGAAACGGAACGGTCGTGGGCTACACAAGCGTTTATCGACTATGATCAGCAGGCATGCTATGAGTCGAAACGGAACGGTCGTGGGCTACACAAGCGTTTATCGACTATGATCAGCAGGCATGCTATGAGTCGAAACGGAACGGTTGTGGGCTACACAAGCGTTTATCGACTATGATAAGCTGGCATGCAATGAGTCGAAAGGGAACGGTTATGGGTTACGTTTAAACGTCTATCGACTACGACTGTTAAGAGTGCAAACTTACTATTAACGAAAGAAGCACATGACTCGGGACACCACTCCCCACGCCACGGAACCATGTATTGGGACGCAGCTTGCGTGATCTTTCCGCGGCTTTCGCTTAGTAGCCGCAGCGAGTAGCGTCCGCCAGGCAGTAAGCCGACCACCTTGTAAGGGCCGCGCATTGCCGAGTTCAGCTTTCCTGCCAACTGAGAAACTTTTATCACGAAAACCAAATCGCCAAGTTTGAACTGGCGAGGTTGTTGGCGAAAAGCGGCGCATTCCGGAATCCAGTCGAAGTCAACTCCCCTGCGAGTCAGATGCACAAATGGAGCCATCACTGGCACCGTAGCGTAGTTTTCGATGTAGTTTCTAAAGTACCCTGCTAGATCCAGGAGTTGACGTACTTGTCTCGTGTTTTCCAGTGGTGACGTGTTGACCAGATCTTTTACCTTTCGAGGGCTCGGCCTCACCTGGCCTTGGCTCACCAGTTTGCCCAAGTATTCCACTTCCGTGACAAGGAACGAGCACTTACGTAGGTTTACGGAGTACCCAGCAGAGGTGAGGGTTTTGAGTACCTTACGCAGCAGCTCCACGCCTTCAGCTACAGAATTGCTCAACAACAGGACGACTTCGATGTAGACCAACACCTGACCCTCATTAATGTATTCACGCAATGTGTCATTTATTATACGCTGGTATACTATGGGTGAGTTTGCGAGCCCAAATTTCAAATACTCGAAATGGTTCTCAGGCGTGACGAAGACAGCAAGGTGAGTTACCACGCGGGCTTTAAGCTTTTCTTGATCAGAAAGCTTGTGCGGCCGGTAAACTACTGGCGTAGACTCGGTAAGCTTAATGTCCGTCTCACCTGTTCGTACGGTGGCAGTAGCAGCAGTCCCCGTTATAAAAAAATCGGAGTAGTCATTAATTATTGACGTCAGGCTCTCTAACTCGATGCCCTGAAGGAGCGTGTTCACGTCAGTTTTGTCGATGAGTCGGGTCGAATTGACTATTGCGTCAGTAGTGTTAGTATCCGTGAGGTACTGCCTATTCCTCGTACGGACGTACGTAATCCCGTCACGATTCAAAATATCCGTGCCTATTATAATCGGCACGTTCATGTACTTGCTCGGAACTACCACCAAATCTGCATCGATAGATATATCGCGTAGTTCTATAGTGACCGTGATGTATGACGTGCAAACTATATCACTTTCGTTTAGACCTTTTAGAACTGCAAGTTTCAGCTTCGGCTGACAAAAGAGGTATTTTAATACGTCATCTGCTACAAGAGACACCTCGAGAGCACCACTATCAATAAGAACGTCCATAGGTACACCGTCTATGATTGCCGAAGTCATGTCACTATTTAGAGGAGCCTGCACGGAGACTTGACAAAGGTTAACCTTATGTGGGTTACTATTTTCAGAACGGGCTTTTGTAAAACAATGATCCTCCGAGTGCCCTCGCTTTTTACAAAATGAGCAAGTCCTACCTACGTCGGACTGTGCTTTCGGAATTGAGCTAGGCGCAAACGTATGCTCTGGCTGCGTTTGCGGGCGCCTACAGTTTTGACTGACGTGACCTTTCCCGTTACATTTGAAACATCTCGAACCACTATGTGAGGCGGTTTGCGCATGAGGCCGAAAGTTTATAGGGTCGCCTCCCTTACTTACGGGCACAGGTTTCGTATAAATAGATAGGAACGAAACAATCGTTTCAGGGGTTAAATTCGCGTTAGCTGCAGCCGCGCGCACTTGAGCATTATCAATGCCGCGAATAACAATTAGCGTTCGTAATTCGTCACTTAAGCCCTGAACTATTCGTAGACGCAATAGTGTGCGTCGCGCGTATTCCGCATAAGTCTGATACTTATCGGATGTGGTAGTCATGGCACCGAATAAAATGTTCGCAAAATCTAACTTGTTAGGGCATAGGGCTTTAAATTCGCGTTTAAAGTTGGACCACGTCCTATCGTTAGTAACCCATTCGCTAAGCCAAACTCTGGCGTCTCCCTTAAGGCAGTTGGCAACGCGCGACAAACACTCGTGATCGTTCCATCCGTTAAGTACTCTGGCGCGCTCCACTTCTTCGCACCAGACATCAATGCTAGTTAGCGACGGATCAAAATTCGACACGTAATATTGGTGCGACTTCATAGACTGCATCGATTTTATGGCTTCTACCAACGCTAGTGCAATAGTAGACGCCTCAGAGGACCCGGCAGTTGCCTCCGTTGGCAACTGCGACGAGTTAACAGACGTATTCGCAATGGGCTCGCGGTCAACATTATTCGGTTGGCTTTGGTTAGGTAAAGCCGCCCGGTGAGATATTCTATGAGGAGTTACACTACGCGAGCGATTACGAGGTCTAGATATACTACGCAATCTATGCGGAGTTTCACGATAAGAGCGGCGCCTAACAATACTACGCGATCGAGCCGTAGACCTACTTTGCGAGCGGTGTCTGTTTCTACTTAGCGGTCGACGCGTAGACCGACTGCGTGAGCGATGCCTGGCGGTTTCGCGGTTACCGAGGACGCGCAAGCCACTCAAAGAAGGCGTGCCGCACGAGCCATGCCGCGAACCTCTATGACGTACGCGCGACCTATTTCGCGATCTATCTGATGAAAGGCTCCGCGACTTAGCTCGTGGACGCCTTTTGCGAGAACGTGATGATCGCAACATTTCAGAACGCACAACAACAAATCACAAACACAAAATTAAATTTTCACAAGAAAAAGATTTAATGTGGGTAGAAAAAAAAAACAAGTGAAAAGAAAAGAAATCAATCGTTTCGTAAAAACATTCAATTGAGATGAAGTATAGAGGTGGCCGTGGGGTGCCGGCAGAGTAGAATAGCACCCCCCTCTTGTACCAGGTGTCGTAAAAGCCGACTGAGGTACTACGGAACCGATTGATGGCGGTATAACCATCCTAATTTGGCGTAGCCTAAATGCCACAGACCAGTGTCGGGGAGCAGCGGCACTAGTGCGAGGAGCTACGTCCTGCGATCGCCAACACGCTTGCCCAGCGCGGCGATTATGGGCAACAACCCCCGATGAATTTAAGCCACACAAATAGGCCCCCAGTCCCCGGCGGCTCCGCTATCCCTGGCTCTGGTAGCGGCCACGGTAACGGCGGAGAGGGGGGTGCGAAGAATCTCCGGCAGACGCCCCGCTACCACCCCCAACGGAAACTGGCCCTGGTGACACACAATATACGCACTTTGAGGACGGATGAAAAGATTGTTGAGCTGGAAGAGGAGATGAGTAGGTTGCGCTGGGATGTTTTGGGGTTATCTGAAGTCCGAAGAGAGGGTGAGGACACGATAACTCTGAAATCGGGCAACCTATTCTACTACCGGGAAGGCGACCAAAAGTCCCAAGGTGGTGTCGGGTTTCTCGTCCACAAGTCCCTCACTAACAACATCGTAACCATCGACAGTGTTTCGAGCAGGGTCGTATACCTAATACTCAGAATATCCAAAAGATATTCGCTGAAGGTCATTCAGGTATACGCACCGACCTCGGCACACCCAGATGATGAAGTGGAGACTATGTATGAGGACATAAGTCGGGCCATACATATGTCTGAGACCCACTTTACTGTTGTTATGGGGGATTTTAACGCAAAGATAGGCAAGAAAATTGATGATGAGCTGAAAGTGGGGCAATTTGGGTACGGACAACGGAACTCAAGAGGTCAGAGGCTGGCTGAATTTCTGGAGAGAGAGGAACTCTTTATGATGAACTCTTTCTTCCAGAAGCCGCCTCATAGGAAATGGACCTGGATAAGTCCCGATGGTTCCACGAGAAATGAGATAGACTTCATTATGACCAACAAGAGACGAATATTCGATGATGTCTCCGTGATCAACCGGGTGAAAACCGGTAGTGATCACAGATTGGTAAGAGGCACATTAAATGTGAACGTTAGACTTGAAAGGTCTCGTCTGATGAAGTCTACGCTCCGGCCTACTCTCGCCCACATCCAAAACCCCGAAAGCTTTCAGCTAGAGCTCTCAAATAGTTTTGCTTGCCTAGAGAATCTTGCGTCGGTGGATGAGATCAATAACAGGCTCGTAGAAACTGTCCAGACGGTGGGTTCTAAGTTTTTTAGACCACGCCGTTCAAATAAAACCCAGAAACTATCCGTTCACACTTCAGACCTCATGGCTGAACGACGTTTGTTAAGACTGCAGTCTACTAGGGACGCTGCGTCATATAGGCAGCTTAATAGACAAATTTCTAAATCCTTGCGGCGTGATATACGTCTCTTTAAAACCAAACAAATTAAAGAGACTATCGAGCGAAACAAAGGCTCTAAAGTGTTTGCAAGGAGTTTGTCTATTGGGCAAAGCCAGCTGACAAAGCTAAAGAGAGAGGACGGCAGTATGACGTCGACCAAGGCAGAGGTATTGGAGGAGATCGAAGGGTTCTATGGACAGTTATACGCTTCGGTAGCTAAGCCTGTTGACAGCACGGCTAAAGACCCGAGAGCCAAGCTGACTCGACACTTCACCGAAGACATCCCGGACATCAGCCTGTACGAGATTAGAATGGCCTTGAATCAGCTTAAGAACAACAAGGCACCGGGTGATGACGGAATCACTTCAGAGCTTCTGAAAGCGGGTGGTAAACCGGTACTTAAAGTCCTTCAGAAGCTTTTCAACACCGTCGTCCTCGAGGGCATAACGCCGGAAGCATGGAACAGAAGCGTGGTGGTGCTATTCTTTAAAAAAGGTGACAACACCTTATTGAAGAATTACAGACCCATCTCGCTTCTGAGCCATGTTTATAAGCTGTTTTCAAGGGTCATTACGAATCGTCTCGAGCGCAGGCTTGATGACTTCCAGCCTTCCGAACAAGCCGGCTTCCGAAAAGGCTTTAGCACCATGGACCACATCCATACGCTGCGGCAAGTTATACAGAAGACTGAAGAGTATAACTTGCCACTTTGCTTAGCGTTTGTGGACTATGAGAAAGCCTTTGATTCGGTCGAGACATGGGCTGTGCTTGAGTCTCTTCAGCGATGCCGTATTGACTATCGGTATATCGAAGTGTTGAAGTGTTTGTATAATAACGCCACTATGTCGGTCCGAGTACAGGAAGAGAGCTCGAAGGCGATCCCTTTGAAAAGAGGCGTCAGACAGGGAGATGTGATATCTCCGAAACTGTTTACTGCCACTTTGGAGAACGCCTTTAAGCTCCTGGAATGGAAAGGATTTGGCATCAACATCAATGGCGAATACATCACTCACCTTCGGTTTGCCGACGATATCGTGGTCATGGCGAAATCGATGGAAGAGCTCAGCACGATGCTCGAAGGCCTCAATCGAGTTTCTCAACAGGTGGGTCTCAAAATGAACATGGATAAAACAAAAGTCATGTGTAATGCCCATGTCGTACCCACCCCAGTATCTGTTGAGAGCTCAGTTCTTGAAGTTGTTGACTCGTACGTCTACCTAGGACAAGTAGTCCAGCTAGGTAAGTCCAACTTCAAGAAAGAGGTCAATCGCCGAATCCAACTCGGTTGGGCAGCCTTCGGAAAACTGCGTGACGTCTTTTCATCTGATATACCTCAGTGCCTCAAGACGAAAGTTTTCGATAGTTGTGTGTTGCCAGTGATGACATATGGAACTGAAACGTGGTCTTTTACTATGGGCCTTATGAATAAGCTCAGGATAGCCCAACGTGCTATGGAGAGGGCTATGCTCGGCGTCTCTCTGCGAGATCGAATCAGAAATGAGGAGATCCGCAGACGAACCAAAGTTACCGACATAGCCCAGCGGATTAGCAAATTAAAGTGGCAATGGGCAGGGCACATAGTTCGGAGAACGGATGGCCGATGGGGCAGTAAAGTTCTCGAATGGAGACCACGGACCAGCAAGCGCAGCGTAGGACGTCCACCGACTAGGTGGACTGACGATATAATAAAGATCGCAGGAACGCGCTGGATGCAGGCCGCTTCCAACCGGCCTTATTGGAAATCCATTGGGGAGGCCTATGTCCAGCAGTGGACGTCTTACGGCTGATGGATGGATAGAGGTGGGCCAAGTGAGTTTTTTATCCCACGCCTGATTTTAGGCACCAGAGGTGGATTAGATTTAAAAAATACAAAAATATGAACCACACTTTAATTTACAACAAAATCAGAAATCACAATAATTTAACTTAAAATCACTAAACGAAACGAATGATTAACGCACATTAGGAACCAAAATGTCACAATCAAAAGATATAAATGGCTTACGCGACCTGCATCAGACATCTGCTCAGCACCAGCGCCCGGGAAATGTGAGCCGCCGTGCTCGAAGCAGCTGTCTATGTGGGTTTGCCTAGCCTACCCTCTTATAATACCATCATTTTCTAAGCTATTTTTATGGTTCTAGATACCCGAGACTCTAAACGCTTGATCCCAGGAATTACTCGATATCTTAATATGATCCAGAGTAAGCAGCAACTAGAGAAATACAAGTCGGTATTCGATATAGAGTATATGAAGACAGAGAAGGAAGCGATGGCAGAATTTGAAAATCGCAAAACCTACGAATGCTATCTCGGTGCTAAGCACAAATGCGACGTTTGCTACCAAGTTTTTAAGTATGAAGGGATGTTGGAATATCATAAGAAGTATCATGATGTAAGTAGATCTAACTTTTTCGAGTTTATCTGCGGTTTCTTTAAAACAGTTGGCCGATTTTATTTGCTTTTCTAAGCACTGGATTAGAATATTAAATAAAATCGGCCAAGTACGAGTCGGACTCACGCACGAAGGATTCCGTACCGTATAGCCTTTATTTATAGCATTTCAAGCGTTTAACTGTTGCCGTTATTATTATCCAGCAAAAAACGGCAAAAAATCCCGTATGTTGTATGGGAGCCCCCCTTAAATTCCTATTTGTTTTATTATAAGTTTAGTATTTGTTGTTATAGCGGTAACAGATATAATCATCTGTGAAAAATTCAATTGTCTAGATATCACAGTTCTTGAGATACAGCCTGGTGATAGACAGACAGCAGACAGATGGATTAGGTAGAGTAATAGGGTCAATTTTTTACCGTGAGGACCCTAAAAATAGAAACACAGAATTTTTCGTAAATAAGGCTAGTATTTTAGCAAAATAAATATAGTTTGTTGCACAACTTAGTAATTTAATAATGATTTTGTATTACGAAGTCTGAACATATAAACGTTTCTATAGCTTGTGTAGCTATTTCGAGCTTACTGATTTCTAGGAAACCACATAACTTTAGTTATAGAAATCTATGGTTTTCACTCATCACGGGCTGAAAACTTGGAATTTATATTTATAGTGGTTGTGACACCCGCCTTAGAATCGTGAGGTCGTGTGTTCAAATCCCGGGACCATACCAATGAGTTCTTTGGAATTTCACACCACTGGCTTTTCGGTGATGGAATACATCGTGAGGCAACCTACATACGTCCGTAGAAGCATTTCCTTGGCCAAGGCTCGTGGGTAGGTCTACGTCCTGCAGTGGACTATTAAAAAAGGCTGGTACAGTTCAGTTCAATATCGCGGGTCGAACCTGGACACGATTGGCAAAGGTCTGAGGCAGATGGAACTATAAGAGAGAGGCCTATACCCAGCAGTGGAATAAAGAAGGCTGTAGGTGATGATGATGATGGTACAGAGTATCATTGAGCCTTCTTTTTGAAGATGTCTATTTATTCAACAGGAAAGCAGCGGCCCATACAGGTGCAATATTTGCAAAATAAATTTCAATACGCAAAGAAGACATCAAACACATAAGCTTTCACACGAAGTGGTCTATAAGTGTAAGCTATGTCCCTTAGTTACCTACTACATGTGAGTATTGTCCGGAATTATCTGAGGTGTTAGTCCAGAGCCCTTAGTCCAGGTTTTGCACAGTTTACTTAAACTTTCGCCTTTCTATTCCGCGAAATCTGGGCTAAGGGCTCTGGGTATCTTCAAAGCATTCTTTGCAGATACCCATTCTAGCCTTAAAGAATCTTCTTCAAGGCTAGGCATTATCTTCTAACCTTTGCCTTAAAGAAGATTCTTTAAGGCTAGAATGAATAGGTGTCTTCTAGGTCTACATACTCCATCTTCGGCTACAACTTCGCTTTCCATCAGGCGAGTTGGTGGCCATATGTAGCCCTATTATGAATATAAAGAAAAGTCAAGTCAAACAGAGAAATAGCTCAATGTGGCTTTCGCGTTTAAAATAATAAAAGTTAAAATATAAAAACTAAAGCAATTAAATAGTTCTTGAACTTTTTAATGTAATAAAATGATAAACATACTGAAAGGCCTGATTTCATTTCATTTATGTTTATGATTGTCTGAGTAAAGTCACCATCGCCTGAGGAACTCTGCAATATCGGAGGTGTAACCATTGCATTGCCTATTTTTCAAAATTGAACGGATGACGTATCCAAAGTTTATAGTTCTATCTATACACACATGCATTCATCCATCAGCCGTAGGATGTCCAATGCTGGACATAGGCTTTTTTTATTTCGTATAGGTTTGCGTTTGAATGCAAACTGCAATGTTAAACGTGTGTGGCACGCTTACCTAGAAGATACATATTTACTCGGGATTTGAAGGCATCTTACTTTAGCGGGAAGACAGACTCAGGCAAAGCTTTCCTCATTCTGGCTGGTCGTATGATAATACATAACTGAAAAAAAAAAACATTTAGGTAAGATCCTGCAAAGTGGGTCCACATTAGCTCAAAAAATCCAATAAAATATGGTAAATAAATGCGCAGAGTAAAACAACCGCATTAAATGCCTAATTTAGATGGGATTTCTTTTTTTAAATTTGATTATTCATGGCGGCCATCACGCCGCCATATTTTACAAGCAATGTCAAAAGACAATAAGATCCTTAAATATGAAATCCTTTAAATTGATATTTTGACTAAAGAAAATAATAAGAAATCAATTTCCAAAATAAATAAAGGCAAATAATTGAATACTGTACATGTACAAGGTAATGTCCTAAGCTCTATATATTTTTGCATTATCTCTTTTACAGAAGTTCAATGCAAAACCATTATGAGCAGCACAAGGGCACTGTATACAAATGCGACAAATGTGACATGACGTACAAGTAAGTTTATGATGTAAGAGTTTATAGCTTTTACCAACTTAATTTTAATACTCGTATATATCATTGCACGACCTCAGACCTCGACAATGGATCGACCTCAGACCAAATAAAAAAATCAAGACAGAACGTCGTGAAAAGACAAGTGAGGCCTGTTTTTTATAAATGTGATGATTGCGTCGGTGTTGCGCTGCCATAGTTCGACTGACGAGCCAAGGCGTAGTTTCCTTGCACGTGTTTGTGTGTGTATTTGTGTCTGTACACGGCGAGGTGTAGTTTTGTCGACCCCAATTGTTTGTTTCTCAACATTCTGTCTTGATTTTTTTATTTGGTCTGAGGGATCGACACCAGTTCTTCTATAGATAAAAACACATTCAGTGCGAAGTTACAGATCAACCCCAATGGCACCTACAGACCTATAAACCTATTTAATTCAATATAATATCAATTGTAATTAATCTACTCATAAAGGGTTATCCAGAACTGGTATACTACGCCGTAAGGGGGTGACTAAGACCATTTTTATGAACTACTTTTAATTAGGGGAATTTGAGAAAGAAAATTCAGCTGTTTCATACATTTTGTCGATTCCGAGCATTTTTGTATAGAATTTCCGGTTTTTTTATAATACCTAATTCAACGAACACCTTCTTTCGGCTGAGTACACCAGTAACCCTGTAAATGTTATTAGTATCTCCAATACCAATTGTAACTATAGGAGCAAATCCGTGTTTCTAACGCACCAAACCCGCGCACATCTGAGCGACGCCCACGTCTGCACCGTCTGTGGCGGGGTCTTCAACTCGCCCACCGGACTGAGGATACACAAAAATAGGAAACATAATGTGAGTATCAGTACATGGTACATATACATCATTAGCAATACGTCTGTGGAATGAAAGTAGATATAGCAAAGGGCCTGATAAACTACCTTGAGGAACTCCGAAGGTGATACTGTAATTTTGAGTACGTAATTATCAATCCATCAAATCTAGGATATTCTAGATAAGCTCATTGCGAACTAGACGATTACACCTGTTAGTCCTTTTTTTTGTTTATTATATCAAGCAAGATTAGTATAATACATTGTGTCGAATGCCTTCTACAGATCTAGGAAAATGGTTTCTTATATTATTGTTAACTAGCTTTACCCTATGATACTCACCGATATTTTAACTATTCGTATATCCGTGTCAAAAATGAAGTCCTTCCGACGCTTTGTTACTGCGTGAAATAGTAACAAATAAACACACTTTTGGATCTATAATATTAGTATGGATATTTCAGAACACCTAATACATATTTTTTTCATTAGTAGAAAACAGGATTCGTAAAATACATCGTGGCAAAAGCTTTCGACAGACCTAGATGTATTCCTTTATTATCCTTACTAATGTTATAAATCCGAAAGTGTTGTTGGTCTGTTTGTTACTATATCACGTAGCCACAGAACAACGAATTGACTTGATTTTTGGCATGGATATAGTTCAAATGTCGGGGAGTGACATAGATTAATTGTTATCCAGAAAAAATCTGGGGTTCCTATATGAAAGTACTAAAGACTAGAGAGTTTCATGTATGCTACTTGTTGCCCTGGAAAAATAAAGGATCAAGCACCTCTAGCACGGCAAAGTGACAAATTGACTTTCCACCAATATATCTCCACGAAGAGTAAATAATTCAAGAAGTTTAGAAAGCGGGCATCTTAATTGTTTATTATAAATCTTTCAGGACGAGCCGCCTCCAGTGCCGTCGGGAGATGAAGTGAAGTGTGAACCGTGTAACCTGACGTTCGCTTCACCGCAGGCGTATCACAAACATCAGCTGAAACTGCACCGAGCCAACGTTGAACGACCTACTTACGTTCGGTACGTACTACTACGTACCAAAACACAGGTGTAATTGCCTTGATTTAGCTTTGGTTTAGCATTAGTTTGGTATTGGTTTGACTTTAGTCTGGATTTGGTTTAGGTTTGGTTTTGGTTTAGCTTTAGTTCGGTTTTGGTTTGACTTTAGTTTGGCTTTCGTTTGACATTAATTTGGCTGTGTGTGGTGTAGCTTTTGTGTAGCATTGGTTTGATTTTAGTTTGGCTTTGGTTTGGTTTTGGTTTGACTTTGCTTTGCTTTGGTATGGTTTTGGTTAGACTTTAGTTTGGCTTTGGTGTAACTTAGGTTAGGTTTTGGTTGTGACATTAGTTCGTCTTTGGTTTGACTTTGCGTTGATAAACAAATCAAAATTACCGTTGTTGCCCAACGGATTAACACACACATGATCAAGTTCTAGTTTTAATATAATACAATAAGTATTTTTATCTTCACCTACGCAACTTGTAGAGCTATAACTTCATAGGCGCCATTAGCTTGATTCGGCCTATTCGATTTCCACTGCGTCGGTGGCTCAGTGGTAACTGACCCTGACTGCTGGATCAAAAAGGCGTGGGTTCGATTCCTACCCAAGCATTTATGAGATGAACATAGGTGTTTGCTCTGTGTCTGCTTGTTATTGGTAATTATCTATTTATGTATTTAAAAATATGTGTATGTATTATATCAGTTTCTGGCAGCCATATCACAAGCTTTTCTTAGTTTGGGGTCAGAGACCGTGTGTAAGATGTCCCCTAATATTTACTAATTTTTTATTTATTATAAAATAAAAATTGTTTTGTTTCAGACAGCCATCCAATAGTTTAATACCAAGGAAGAAACCAATAATGACTTGCAAAGTGGTAAGCATTTTCTACGCTCATATTTAAAACTAGCTGCGCCCCGCGGTGTTACCCGCGTTAGCCCAATATAAAAAGATTTTTCTAAAATAAATGTAGCCTAATTTACTCCTTATTACATCAGCTACCAGCCAATAAAAGTCCCTTCAAAATCGGTCCAGCCATTTCAGAGATTCGCTGGAACAAACAGACAGATAAAAAATATAAAAAATGTTATTTTGGTGTATGTATGTACCGTAAATATACATGTAGTAAATAATCGGCCAAGTATGAGTCGGACTCGCGCACCGAGGGTTCCGTACTGGATGGGAGCCCCCCTTAAATGTATATTTTAATTTTATTATTTATTATTGAAGTGAAAACACAACTAAATATTCTGTGTACATTTCAAGCATCTACCTGTTATTATTATTAATATAGAGCGAAAAACGGCTAAAAAATCAGGTTTGTTGTATGTGAGCCCCCCTTAATTATTATTTTTATTATGTTTTTAGTATTTGTTCTTATAGCGGCAACAAAAATACATCATCTGTGAAAATTTCAACTTTCTAGCTATAGCCTAGCCTGGAGACAGACAGACGGACAGCGGAGTCCGGAACGCTAAAAACGGTTATTTCAATATTACAAACAGACACTCCAATTTTATTTATTTGTATCGATGGGACAAAGTGATGTATATCTCTTGCTATTTTAGTACGGTTTCTATTACTTTAGTCCTTATTCTGAGGTACTCTCTTATAAGCCAAATCAAACTACCGCCATCGCTATAAGTTGGTGGTAATGAAAAGTAAAGCACTTAACTTTGGCACTTGTGTAGGAGGCGAGCTAGCTCAGTTGGGAGAGCGTCGGGCTAGTGATCCGAGAGAGCCAGGTTCAAATCCTGCGTTCGCTTCAGATTTTTGAAACATTTTACATCCTGGGGGGGGGGGGGGGGGGGGGGTCCGATAAGATACCAAAGTTTGTAAAATATAACATCAATTACATCCAATTAGCTTAATTAATAGGGATAATATTTGGTTTCGGGGAAGCTTATAATATGTACTAATACTGGAGACATAGTTATCCTGAAAAATTTATTCCATTCCTTCGAGATAGTCAAAATTAACAAAATAAGTTATAAGTAAGTAAGTAACTGTAAGCTGTTTTTAGGGAATTGAGAATTGAAATAATTTGCGACAAAGACTCGACAGAATTGGATGAAATTTTGTTTGAAAACAGCCTACACGAGGCTATTATTGTTATTAATAAGCAAGTAATAAAACAACGCAGCTAATCCACGGGCTTTTACTTTAAGCAAGTACTAAACAACGCCGGCCTAACCAAGTAACCACGCGCTATTATCAGTTTTAGCAAGTACGTAAACTTACTAAAACAACGCGGGCGAAGCCGCGGGTTAAGCTAATTCAAAATAAAATTTAAAATGCTTTCAGTGCAACAAAGTCGGGCACAGCTACGGGTGGATGGTTATGCATTACGGTACAGCGCACCCCACGCACGACGTGACGCGCGACAACTATGGAGACCGACTTAATAACCTCTGTGACATCTGCGGCAAGGGATTTACGGTAAGGAACCATTGGATATTCCGCAGCTTGTAGCTAACTTTACATCCGCCGACTTGTATGATTCGGCCTATACTAGTTCGTATAAGCCGGATGGCTAGTCCTAGTGTCAGAGTTTTTAGGTCGCCTGAAGGCCTCTGACATTGCTAAACGGTTAAAACAACCGAAACCTACAATTTAACGTGTGATCCGAACCACGGTAGCGCTCAGATGGAAAATGCCACTCGCTGTCACCCATCCAAGTACTAACCGTGCGGAACGTTGCTTAATTTCGGTGATCGCTGACAAACACCTAGTCAAACTACACTACGAGCGCTACGGTCTATACTTATGACTTACTCCTCCGCTCGACTAGTATGGCTCGAATAACATGGCGTATGAGGACAAACGCAATTACCTATGCGACGTTTGTGACAAGAGATTCACGGTAAAGAACCCTGTAGATTATGCGGGATGACAGTTACACTCAATAATAATTATAGCGTTTTCGGACAAACGGGCCTACTTTTGCGACGTTTTTGGCAATGGAATATTAATTTAAAATAAATTTCGGGATAAATAAACTCATCCGTTAAGTTAAGGCGCAGGTCCCCCACAAACATTCTCGACGATTTTGGCACAGAATAAATAATAGTTACTATAGTTACTTTACCATGCACGCCATCTGTTCGATTCGTCTTGAATCAAGTAGGCAGCGCTCTGACTACGTTGACATGACGTCACAGACAGATTGTCTTAGCTTCTAAAGAAGTATTGCTAAATTTTACTCAAATAAAAACTACGTTACAGCTGTCTTATTCATATCTGGTTATACAACATACGCGAGAGTGAGTGGAACAAAAAAAAACGCAATGTCTGTCACATACGACAAAATTGGTATGCAGTCATTTAACAAACTTTTTTTTATAAACTGGCATGTGATAACCAACGTTTGACAAACCCATGAGTAGTTAAATGATAATAAAAAAAAATTAAAAACTTGGTTATATCTCAAAATAATTACTTGAAAAAGTTACATTCTATAACGTATCATTTTACAAACAATTCTTTTGTTTTTTTTGCTAACTAATAATTTTATCGTTGCAAAATTTGGAACCACACACGAACTCTCACTTGTTTAGTTTATCAAGCAAAAACATGTTTTTGGCTTTATTCTTACCTTTCCAATGGATCAAAAGTTGCTGCCACAATAAATTCTTCCATATTTCAGGATTTAATAGTGAAAATCGACGATGAAACCTCAATAAAAACAACATACAAATATTACAAATTCCCCAAACTATTTTTAATCGCCATGTTTTTCGTGACGACTAGTTTGACATTTGACAACTAAATTTTAGACGTAAATCACTCTAAAATGTGGGCCGCCGAATGCATTTCGACCAAATTGAGTAACTAAAATCGATTTAGTCGACTCGACCTAAAACTAGTTTAATCGTGTAGACATCCGAATACCAAAGCCTAGTTTGACAGGACTAAACCTATTTTAGAGAGAACTTAACTATAATGCGTGTCGCCGAATTGCCACCATTTTGTTATATTAAAATAAGGCTAACTATCAGTTTGTAGCTTTTTTTGAAAACAATGACTTACCCGTAGACATTAGGAAATATTTTTTATTTTAGCTGGTTATTGGTAAGTACATAATAATAATACCTGTAGGTACTATAAATAATAGTAACCCACAATCATAACTTTGTTAGTCTCGATTCGCTGAAAACTTGGAATATGGTAGAAAATCGGGAAAATTTGTCCCAAAATACAACTTTTCTTTGTTGAAACCTAGAAATTTGGTGGAAAAGTTAGAAAAATTAGCATGCTCAGAAATCTTAAAAAAAATTGATTCATTTCAGTAGGACTGTAGGACAGATGCCAAATCGGTAAAACTACCGAAATATCGGTAGGTCCAAGACTACTGCCTTGAGCGAGCGGCAAGCTACAAGAATCATGTCGAGATAGAAATTGTGCGGTGTCAAGGAGACGTTGCCACTTCGCCACGGATGTTCGCCGTGGCGAAGTGGCAACGTCTCATTGACAACGCTGTCTATCTGCTAACGCCTTATTATAATATGCGAGCAACGGTATTTCTGAATGAATAGTTTTCAGCAGGCGTTATCAGTATTTATCTATAAACTTTATTAAACTATAACATTTAGAAACAAATGTATCCACCAGGAAAAAGTTTCTAATATCTCAAACCACTTATTTCAAGTTTCATTCAAAATGAACCTCTCCGATCCATGAAAATAAGGATAAAAAATAATTACAAAAATGCTGTAGTGATACTTTTCAATAATATTTTAAAGTAGTTCCAAATATTAATAACAAGTATTTTGGATTTTATCCGCTTACTGAAGATATGATTAACCAAGATTTACTCATTTTAAACCTCCCTGATCTTGAAGAACGATCAAAAAATGAGTGGGAAATCATGTCGTTTGCCCATCTCGTCCCCTTAAGTATACGTCCGAGGCGTTCGAAGGTTAAAAACGATCCCCAGGGCTGGCAAGCTATAGGTATTTATACTAAGCGCCACACAAGTCCGCGGATGAGAAGTTTACCGCAGATGACATTTTGCCGTGATTCGCTTATCACTGCGCATGTGTGCACAATGCCGACGCCTCGTGGTGTAGTGTTCATCACGGGGGTAAGGAGCGCGCGGGAGTTGTGATGTTGGCGGGTGGGTGTGCCCCGGCGTTTCGACTCTCTGGCTGCCGCGCATACCTATATTTCAGCTTTTGCGCAGCGTTCTGCGCATAAGTTCCCATCCGGCGACTTGTGTGGCGCTTAGTATATTATTTTTTTTATTTCCAGAAAAAAGACTCGCTAAAGAACCACATACAAATGCGCCACATGGGTGTAACGTACCCGTGCCTCCAGTGCGGGAAACGTTACCCTTCCAAGGCCGCGCTCCTCCACCACAGCTACTTCCACGGCCCGAGAAAATTCTCATGCGATAAGTGTAACAAGAAATTCCGATCGCCTTCCAATCTTTATAATCATAAACGGGTGAGTCACACACAGAAACATACATGTACACGCACACTCACAAACAAACACTCGCAAAACACTCACAAAATACACCCACAAACAAACACACTCCAAATAAACATACGAGTATGTTTATTTGTGAGTGTGTTTGTTTGTGGGTGTATTTTGTGTAAAGAAACACACAAGCTAACAAACATACTCACAAACAAACACACACACACACATGCGCGCACTCATGAAGACGCATCGCTAAGAAGCTACCATTATGTAGCTTCATTGTGCCCTATATTACAAACATAAACATTTTACTAATAACCAGCTGACCCGGTGAACTTCATGTCACCTTCATCTCACTAATTCGGTCGATTCTAATTTCGATGGCGTTTAGCGCCACCAGTGGACACACCAGATACGGCAACTTTTACATGTAGGAACATATTAAGCCCGATTACAGAGGCGCCAGCGTTAATTTACTAGCAACGTAATAAGTTTTCTCTCTATCGAATGCCTAAAGTGAAAAAGAAACAGGACTATGATATTTAGCTATTATAAATACTCTGGTGTCTCTGTAATCGGGCTTATGGTAGTGAAAAAATTAAATTTTTTTTTTGACTAACCGTGTAAAGAATTCGCGAACGAATGCCACGGTTCGATGCATATTTTTGATTTATCAAAAACTAGCTTTTGCGCGCGGCTCCTCCCGCGTGGTAATTTGACTTTTGTGCTATCCCACAGATCCCTTTTATTTTTTTGGGATAAAAAGTAGCCTATGTCACTTTCCGGCTTTTGAACTATATCCATGCCAAAAGTCAAGTCAATTCGTTGCTCCGTTGCTGCGTGATAGAGGAACAAACCAACAAACTTTTTGGATTTATATATCATGGCTCGGCTGATTTCGATAAAATTTAAATGGGACCAACTTCAAAGTATTACCTACCCCTTCCAATAAAAAAAAATACCGAAATCGTAAAAAGTTATGCGACGTAATACATACATAAAGGAAAAGAAAAATACGCGTCGACTTGAGTACCTCCTCCATTGTTTCAACGGTCAAAATAGTTTTTTTTTTCGGCTAAAAGTAGTTTATTTTTCTCAGCTATAAATATAATATAATTAGACTGCCTCGGTGGCTCAGTGGTTAGTGAACCTAACTTCTGGGTCAAAGAGGCGTGGGTTCGATCCCCACCCAGGTCAAATATTTATGTGATGAACATAAGCATTTGCTCTGTGTCTGGATGTTATATAGTTATTATGTATATAGGTATGTGTTTAAAAAATAAGTGTAATGTAGTATATTCACTCTCTGGCAGCCATATCACAAGCTTTGCTTAGTTTGGGGTCAGAGGCCGAGTATAAGATGTCCCCAAAATATTAATTGTCAATGGTTCATAGAGTTATATTATTTTTTCCCAATATTTGGCCACTGCAACCCCGCCTGGTATAAATCTTCTATCGTACAGGGGCTCAGGCAATGTGGGCTCGTAAGCAGGTGATCCATACTCTGCTCAACGGCTCCGCAATCACACTGCTATATTTATTTATTTAACAATTATATTTATTTTTATTTAATAGGAGGATCAACAGCATCAAAAACAAAAATACATAAACGTAACAAATACAGAGCGCTAAATATATATCCTCACGTTTAGAATTAATTTAGTAACAATGTGGCAACATAAACTTAAAAAACATAGAATAAACACACGAAATATAAATATAATTACAAAGCAAATAAAACATTATTTAATAGCCTACCTAGTATTTATTTCATGGCCTAAAAATTTTTTTTTTTCAGAGTCACACCAAAAACCGTGCCTACAAATGCAAAATTTGCGGCAAAGGCTTCATGTTCCGAAATATACTTAATGAGCACATCCAAGGTGTCCACAACCACGTGCGTCGCATTCGGAAACGGTTAACGAAACGGTCGAGAAGTATTGATGGCACGCCGGATTTTTCTGAGACGAGGAACGACGTGACTAACGAATTTGAAGACGGAGAACCAGTGTATCTAGAATTGGAAGCGGATTTGGAAGTAGCGAGCGAGATTTTAATTGAACCTGAATAAAATGGCGGATGGAGCCGTTGTGGTGACGCTCCCGGATTTGTTCACTATCGCGGTTTTGGACACTGGTTACGGCTACTGTCTCGGTTTTGGTGATTTGATGTCAAAAATGACACTAATCTTATCTCTATACTCAACCCAACGTTTGCCGAACATTTTTTTTTGCGTTTAATGCTATGTACTGTTCCCACAGTCATCATTGAAAAAATCTTTGTTTTGCTGTGATACAAAACTTACTTTTACTAGAATTGGGAGCGGACATGGAGGTGGCGAGCGAAATTTCGATTGAGCCATAGTAGAATGGAATGGCAGATGGGCCGGTTTCGGCCACTGTCCCGGTTTAGGCCATTAGATTGCAAAACTGACACTAAAATAGTCAAAACCAGTACCATCTTCCCAACGT
This sequence comes from Hypomecis atomaria, assembly GCA_964007245.1. NCBI lineage: Eukaryota > Metazoa > Arthropoda > Insecta > Lepidoptera > Geometridae > Hypomecis > Hypomecis atomaria. Next base: position 4,454,886 of record OZ023306.1, read on the forward strand.
AACGTTTTTACGTTTATCGCAATTTACTGTTGAACAATCGTTATTAATATAAAAACTAGCCTCGCAGTGATACCAAAGCTTTTGCCAAAATATCATAATCGCAAATGGCAAATAAAAAAATAATTATCAATTACTAGCTGTCCCGGCGAACTTCGTTTCACGCAACATCTTTATAAATTATAGCCTATGTGTTATTCTGATGTATGCATTAAGTTTGCAAAGTTTCATCTCAATCCGTTAAGTAGCTTTTGCGTGAAAGAGCTATGTAGTATGGCTGTTAATCTGGATTTCAAATCTGTAAGAAACTGCTTGCATCCAGCGTGTTTCTGCTAATATTTGGGTTGTTATAAAGCTATTATTAGCTATAAAAATATTAAATTAATATTATCATGCATTAGTGATAAAACGAATATTTTGAACTTTTGTCTATTTGTAATCAGTGGTGTAGTTCATTTTTCTGTCATGGTAATACTGCTAATACTGCTCTGTCATGGTAATACTGCTGTCAACGCAAACATCGAAGTCTTATTTTTTTTATAACTGTAATAGAAAAAATTGCCAATTTGTGTTAATGGTTATTTAAAATTTGGCATTAAATAGATAGATAAGATAAGATAAGATAATTTATTTCACAAATACCTAACCCAAACACAAAACAATACAGATTTAATTTGAGTACTTATTAACTAAACGAAAAATTTACAGTTCAGATAGGTACAAAGGTAACAAGTATAAGCACAAATTGAATTTTACAAAATAGAAAGATAGGTATTTAATAGATTTTAACATCGTCTTGTATTACTAGTGGGCCCCAAACTAGGCTAAGCCTGTATCTTGGTGACCCAAACTGTGAGTTAACGAGTAGAATTTCGCGCGACTACGTAAATGTTTTAGTATTACTAGGTATATAATAATAATATACAGTATGCCTATTCTGTACACTAGTTATTTGCAGGAGTATTATTTATGTATACAAATATTAATGTTGCCTGTTTTAGTTTGCCAGTATTTTTGATTATGCGTGTGTATGAGAGGGTGTACATGTGCGTGCGTGTGTGTATGTACATAACTAAAATATGTAAGAATATACTATAAATGTGTAAGTAATTACTACTACTTTAATTTCTTAGACTGCAATTCCTTCCCTTCCCCCACTTCCCCTTTACATTCTATACACATTCTCTATGTGTACCTATAATATATAATTAGCGCGGATCTGGATTGCGCTACTATATTCCGACCGTTCAACTGAGTCCTTGACTGCGCGGTACAGGGGCGCGGGGGTAGACGACAAAGGGAACTGAGACACGTGCGGGCGGGCGGAAGGTCCCCGCCGCACTTGTCTCAGTCGCCCCGGTACCCGCGCAGGCGAGGACTAAGTTTAGCGGTCGGACTATACACGCGTGCTCACCTGACGTAAAAACACGACGTGCACTTCCACACGAAATCGTTAAACATATGGAGAAAGATGCTATGTACTTTATAGATTAACTAGCGACTCACGGAGACTGACCAAGATCGTCACAAACCACAACGCCGTGGAGAGGCAACCTACGGACGAACCTACATAGAGTAGGAAGTGCCTTCAGCGGCCCAACTAGGGTTACTGGCGCCCAGCCTTGGCAAAGGACAGCACTCCCCGAGGCCAATTCTCACCTTGCATAAAGAAGTGGTGGAAGGACCAAATGATAATGGCCTAATTGGATTGTTTTCTTTTTGTATCTCGCTCTCTAAAGGAAATGTAAAAACAAGTCATCTTATCCGAAATACCATGATTATTGTGTAATACAAAGTATACAACTAATATTTAACTTAATACTCTCAAATGTGGGCAGCGCGCACAGTTTTTACTGGAAATCTATAGTTATTACTGAGTTTAGTTTTTTTAGTTCAACAAAGAAAAACATGTAGATTTAGTTTTTTAAGATTAATTTTACGGTATTTTTAATTTTTCTGCAGCGTTTTTACAGAATTTGTCTAGTTTGAGGCTGTCAACACAGCATGTGGGTAACTTTCTGGACACTTACGGGGAATTCAGTACGTAGGTCTTGGTACCCCTGTAGATCACCCCAAAATAGTGCTGTTCTTGATACGGTTTTTATCGTAATGTACGACTTTCATATCCACTAAAACCCCAAAAAGGCAAATATGGATTGCGGCCGCCCTTTTCAAAGCCGCATATTATTTTTTAGTACGAAAATGAACGTTTTAAAAAATACGGCCTCTTTATCAGATTTTCTTGTTCATAAATACGGCTTTTAGATTACGTAGTACGGCCACGACAAAAATTACCTACATGGAACAACACTGGCCCAAATGTCACAAAGTTATTGTTATTGTCTTATTTTACGTTTGTTTATAATAATCTTTCAATTTCTTTCCCAAGAATGGTTTTTATCCAAATTAACGTAAATATAAGTGCCGGACATTAAGGTTTACTTCAAAAATCAGTATGGAGCCTATCAACATTTGCACAATCTGCTTGCGAACCAACAGGAAACTGAAAAATATCGATACCGAGCTCTCTGTGTACCACAACAAGTTAACAAATTATTCCGTAAGTATTCGTCTTTCTCGTTATATTATTGAAGTTATGAGACGCTCTTATAAAAGCGACAACCTAGTAATTGAATTATGGTGCTCGAATTTCCACTGTGGCGGAAAACCGTGGTAGGACTTCAATGCGAAAATATAAAAATATGTACTATGTCTATGTGGTATGCGCCTTTGGTAAAAAAAAGTTAATAAATATATACAATTGGCCAGACTATAGGAAATAGGTCCCTAAAGTAAAAGACAGATAATTTTTAGGGTTCCGTACCAAAGGGTAAAAACCAGACCCTATTACTAAGACTTCGATGTCCGTCTGTCTGTCTGTAACCGGGCTGTATCTTATGAACCGTGATAGCAAGGCAGCTGAAATTTTCACAGATGATGGATTTCTGTTGCCACTATTACAACAAATACTAAAAATAGAATAAAACAAATATTTAAAGAGGGCTTCCATACAACAAACGTGATTTTTAGGAGTTTTTTTACTCGCTTTAATTTTTTTGATTAAGTACAGCATGTTGACTAAAAATATGTGCTTTTGCCATGAGTGAAATTGGAACGCTGCCTGGTTGTCAAATCGGCCAATCATCATCAACCAGAAATAATTTTACCATAAACTAGAAAATATCATTTGATTTAATAATATATTTAAAAACCAGATGAAACTTTGTGGCAACAATTAAAAAATCATGACATTTGTTTATTTCAGCTTCAAGTGACGAACCCCACATACTGTGGCGATTGTGAGTATCTGTTGAGGAAAACATTCTATTTCCATCAGAAATGTTTAAATGCTGCAGAAATATTGACAACATGGCTAACTACTACAGGGACTCGGAAGGTAATTTACTTTCATTGTAAGTCAAGTAATTATCACAATTATTCTGTCAAAGGATATGTCCAGCTGGACATAGGCCTCCCCCATAGATTAGACCTGCAGGGCCAGCACGGCAGGTGGAACACATTTCCCAAGGAGTAGAATAATAGTCTTTCCGGTTCTCATTTCTATCTACATCAAGAGCATGGCTACCTAGGTGGAGTAGCTTTTTCCTCGAGAAAGATGGTGGAATACCTGAGGTGGGTTTGATTCCCACCCCGGGCAAATATTTATGTGATGAACATAAGTGTTTGCTCTGTGTCTGGGTGTTATTAGTAATTATATTATCTACCTAAGTATGTATTTAAAAATATGTTTGGATGTTTATGTTATATTAGTCTCTGGCAGCCATATCACAGGCTTTGCTTAGTTTTGGATCAGAGATTGTGTGTAAGATGTCCCCTAATATTTATTTATTTATTTTCAACAAGACTAGTTGAAAGTAGCTTGCATGGAGCACTCTCCCACGGTCTAATTAGATCATCAGTCCACCTTTATGGTGTACATATCTATCTATTCAATTTATTACGCTCATTGCTGGGTATAGGTCTGTGACATTGGAGGCTTCGGGGATGTTATGAAGAATACATGTTGATGGTTTCAGCTCCTTTTATTTAATGATTAATTATAAAGTATAAATACGTAATTTAGGATGCGCGTGTAACCTAGATTCGCGGTCGCAAGTCGCGGTAGATATTGCGACACATCAAACATGCGTTAACCTACGCTACTGCGGATAACCCAATCCTGACTGAAGCTCACCGAGGATGGGGTTATCTGCAGCCTGTGGCTAACATCACAGCTGTCAAGTTGTGTGATTCGACCTTTAATCTGTTTGTCTTCATCCATCTCTAGAGTAACACTGTAAAGAAATATATTTGGTGATGTTACAGGCAAATACCTCACCAGTTCACATGCTGCACACAAAGTTACCACAGACAAACCTGGCCATGTGGACCACACAGAACAACAGAGTATTCAGTTTTGTATACAGTGAGACTGATGAACCAGTTTTAATTAGCGAATATAATCAAGTTGAAGACACTACGATTGAAGTAAGTTTAAGTCACCAGACAGCATTCTGCATTCTGATCCTTCTCCATAGGATCTTCAGCCATAGCAAAGAATATATAATAATACTACGTATAGAACGGCCACTCGTTACCCCCCACCCGTTTGAGTCTTCCTCACTTCCACCCCGCGTCTACGTACCGCATCGTGCACTCTGCGCGCGGGCTGCACTGGTCGGTGGATTTTCTAATAAAAACTACCTAGACTGTGACAATAGGGAACACTTGTACTGTGTATGGTTGAATATCAATGATACGTAACAAAACAAGAAATTTTAATGTTTCCCTAAGGATAAATAATAGGAACTTATTTTACATTATTTGGTAACTTCCTCTTGATATTATCTTACAAAAGAAGTAGATCGGTTACTTTTTGTTAAAATGCTTCCAAATTAAGTAATTGTTATACTTTTTTAAGCACTAGATTAATATTCATTTTTGCAAATTGAGTACGCAACTGTCTCACTCACGCGGCATGACGTCACGATGTGGTGATCGCTGACAGCCATAGACGTTCCGCACACAAATGCGCGTGTAGCGACCGTGCGTATGTGTGTTGTCTGTGAGTAAGTACTGTGTAGGTGTGCGTAAGACAGCAGATTTTGTATGAAAAATCGCGGAGTGTCCGGGCTGTGGCCATAGTACATTCCACTGCTGGACGTAGACCACCCCTTATTAAATTAACTATAACACTGGCATTAACTTTGTCTGCCTCGGTGGCTCAGTGGTTAGTGACCCTGACTTCTGGGTCAAAGAGGCGTGCGTGGGTTCGAAACCCACCCAGGGCAAACATTTTGTGTGATGAACATAGGTGTTTGCTCTGTGTCTGGGTGTTATTTAGGTGCTATCTATATAAGTATGTATTTAAAATATGTATATGTAGTATATCAGTCTCTCGCAGCCATATCACAAGCTTTGCTTAGTTTGGGGTCAGAGACCGTGCGTAAGATGTCCCCTAATATTTTTAAAAATAAATTAAGGCAAATGTGAGGCGCCTACATGTCAAAGTTGGGGTGAAAAGGGTTTTCTTCCGGAACGTAAATTTTATCAAAACTGTACCGCGAATTTTCTCAATGTTCTGCAGAAAACGCAAAAATTCTGGTCGATTCAGAATCCCCTAAAGTAAGAATAGAATAATTTCATTTGCTTACTCTTCATAACGAAAGTAGTATTTGCTTAATTTAGGTAGTCTCAATTCGTTGTTGTAGTCTCAACAGTTGTATTTTAATCATTTTTTGCATTACTAGAAGACCTCACAAATTGTAAGTTGCCCACATTAACTTTCGGTATTGCTGCGTCACTGGCTAAAGCTTTTGTTAAAAGAAAATTATCATTTATTGATAATTATTTTAAAAAATGTAACCCTAGTCTTTCAGTTTCCAGAAATACCTACAACACTACCTCAAAATGTTAACAATGAATGTGAAGACAGTGAAAACATTTTTCAATATGATAATACCATACCAATTCCAGGATTATCTGGAACAACTGAAGTCATAAAAAAAGAAAATAAAACTAAAAACAAAACACATGAAACTGGACATGCAATTAAAAAATCGTACATTGAAATAGTGTCAGATATTAACGACATCTTACAGAAAAAAGATAACGAAAATGCGAATCCAATAAAAACTGATGTGCCTAAACTATCTGAAGTAAAATTATTAAATGAAAGTGTTAACACTAACACATTAAATGATGATGAAGTAATATGCCTTGATAATGGAATTGGTGAAAATAAAAAAGATATAATTCATATTGATGAAGAAAATAATTACCCAGATGATGCAAGTTTGAACAGCAATGATGACTCCGATGAATACTTACAGGATGTCTTAAGAAAAAAACAAAAGAGCAAGACTCTTGATAATCTACCTGATATTGAGATAAATGATGAAGATCTTGCTGAAGATTATGTGTATGGAAAAGAAACAATGGGATCAGCAAGGTTCACCAATTCGATAAAAAAGTGTATAGCTGTACAAGCAGACATCGATTCTAAGCTAGAAATAATGAACAAAAACCTAGATTTGATATGTGAAAACTGGGAAGTTTCGACTCTAACAGAATTTGAATTTTCAAATGTCCCAAAGAATGAAATCCTAACATTTATTCGTAAATATTTAACTGACAAAAAAGTAGCAAATAAAATTCGCCCGGGACAGTCTAATCAATTGAAAAAAATGCCGTTAAAGAATAAATTAGCAAACATAAACTCTGATTTAGATTTGATTAATGAGGCTTGTGTAAATATTGTTGAAGACCATAAGGATGGATTAATCGCCCCCAAGGAAAGGTGAGATGCGATATTTTAAGGTTCTTTTTATACAAATTGCACAGAAGCTTGCTAAAACCGTAGAAATACGATTAACCTACGTAGAATTTAAGGCGGGAAAAACTGACTGATATTGTTATTGATTTTTTATAGCAGCGCTCATAGTGTAGTTTGACTGGGTGTTCGTTAGCGATCATCGAAGTTACGTTAAGAAGCAACGTTTAACACGGTCAGTCTCCGGATGGGTGGTCCCCGTAACCGTAATCGGCGTAACCCTAGGTCTAGGGTGGTATTTACAACTGAGCACAACCGTTAAATCCTAGTCCCTAGTTATTTTAACCGTTTAGCTATGTCAGAGACCTTCTGGCGGCTTAAAAACTGAAATCAAGGCTAGCAATCCGGCCTATACAAGGTTACGGGTCGGCAATCAATTAGCATCTTTTTAGGGGCTTATTCTGTACATCAAAACTAACAACTTTTATTCTGCCAACTTTTGTAAAAACAAAAAAAACAGCTGTTCCATACATTTTGTTGAGGGTGAACGATATTTTTCTATGGAAAAGCATTTTTTTTGAGATTTGATAAAACTCGTTAAAACAAAAGTTGTTAGTTTTGATGTACAGAATAAGCCCCTAAAATGATGCTATGTTGCTGTATTACGAATTTACTAATTTTTTTTTTTTGTGTGGTGATGTAATTTAATTTTTCAGGGTAAAAGCAGAGTTATCAGAAAGACTGAAAAAGTGGGGTGAGCTCAAATCAGACAGTGGCTATGTATTTGATGTCGATGTTATCGTGAACTGTCTGGACATGGCGCCTACGGGTGTAGTCAGCCGCTTATTGAAGTATTTACGTGGTACGTTTACGTGGTTACACATCCACGCATGATATTGTTTATTAATCCTTGTATAGTCCGAATCACACAACTTGGCGGCTGTGATGTCAGCTACACGCTGCGGATAACTGCGAAGCTGTTAAATGAGATTCAGTCCGGATTGGGTTATCTGTAGCTTGTAGTTAACATCACAGCCGCAAAGCTGTATGATTTGGGCTTTCAAAGTCAAAGTCATAAACATTTATTTCCGTAGGAACACATATGGGAACACTTGGACACCTTTAACCTTCGAACTGAAATCTCACAGTGCTTCTATCTTTGATTTTGTAGTTTTGTGGGTTTTTGTGGTAATTATTTTCGCAAATATTTTTCAACTCTCAATAACTTGTGGTTACTTTGATATCGTACCAAAACTAGTTTGTGCATCTTTAGAATCAGAGAAAGAAAGATTGTAGGGTCGTAAACATCATGAATGGTAATATAATTAGGATTTTCAATAAGAGCATTAATGAAAGTAATGACTAGCAGTGAGCCAAGGTCACTGCCTAGAGGAACTCCATAGGTAAAATCAACAGGTGAATTTAAGAAGCCTATAACTGCATCCATTTTTTTTCCTGTTGTGATAATTATTTTAAGCATTGTACAAGTTGTCATAAATTCTGTATCTGATGCTAGATGATGAATTAAGATGCCATGGATACTTTAGTCAAAAGCTAGAAAGAAATCTAAACCTTAGGACCATGCATGACTAGTCATTTTGTTCTAGTAATTTTTATAAAAGTTATTATACCATCATTTTCTAAGCTATTTTTATGGTTCTAGATACCCGAGACTCTAAACGCTTGATCCCAGGAATCACTCGATATCTTAATATGATCCAGAGTAAGCAGCAACTAGAGAAATACAAGTCGGTATTCGATATAGAGTATATGAAGACAGAGAAGGAAGCGATGGAAGAATTTGAAAATCGCAAAACCTACGAATGCTATCTCGGTGCTAAGCACAAATGCGACGTTTGCTACCAAGTTTTTAAGTATGAAGGGATGTTGGAATATCATAAGAAGTATCATGATGTAAGTTGATCTAACTTTTTCGAGTTTATCTGCGGTTTCTTTAAAACAGTTGGCCGATTTTATTTGCTTTTCTAAGCACTGGATTAGAATATTAAATAAAATCGGCCAAGTACGAGTCGGACTCACGCACGAAGGATTCCGTACCGTATAGCCTTTATTTATAGCATTTCAAGCGTTTAACTGTTGCCGTTATTATTATCCAGCAAAAAACGGCAAAAAATCCCGTATGTTGTATGGGAGCCCCCCTTAAATTCCTATTTGTTTTATTATAAGTTTAGTATTTGTTGTTATAGCGGTAACAGATATAATCATCTGTGAAAAATTCAATTGTCTAGATATCACAGTTCTTGAGATACAGCCTGGTGATAGACAGACAGCAGACAGATGGATTAGGTAGAGTAATAGGGTCAATTTTTTACCGTGAGGACCCTAAAAATAGATACACAGAATTTTTCGTAAATAAGGCTAGTATTTTAGCAAAATAAATATAGTTTGTTGCACGACTTAGTAATATAATTATGATTTCGTATTACAAAGTCTGAACATATAAACGTTTCTATAGCTTGTGTAGCTATTTCGAGCTTACTGATTTCTAGGAAACCACATAACTTCAGTTATAGAAATCTATGGTTTCCACTCATCACTGGCTAAAAACTTGGAATTTTTATAGATAGTGGTTGTGACACACGCCTTAGAAAATCGTAAGGTCGAGGGATCAAATCCCGGTCCCGTACCAATAAATTCTTTGAAATTTATGTACAAAATTTAAGACCACTGGCTTTTCGGTGATGGAAAACATCGTGAGGCAACCTGCATACATCCGTAGAAGCATTTCCGTGGCCATATACTTCATGGGTAGGTCTACGTCCTGCAGTGGACTATTGAAAAAGGCTGGTACAGTTCAGTTCAATATCGCGGGTCGAACCTGGACACGATTGGCAAAGGTCTGAGGCAGATGGAACTATAAGAGAGAGGCCTATACCCAGCAGTGGAATAAAGAAGGCTGTAGGTGATGATGATGATGGTACAGAGTATCATTGAGCCTTCTTTTTGAAGATGTCTATTTATTCAACAGGAAAGCAGCGGCCCATACAGGTGCAATGTTTGCAAAATAAATTTCAATACGCAAAGAAGACATCAAACACATAAGCTTTCACACGAAGTGGTCTATAAGTGTAAGCTATGTCCCTTAGTTACCTACTACGTGTGAGTATTGTCCGGAATTATCTGAGGTGTTAGTCCAGAGCCCTTAGTCCAGGTTTTGCACAGTTTACTTAAACTTTCGCGTTTATTCCGCGAAATCTGGGCTAAGGGCTCTGGGTATCTTCAAAGCATTCTTTGCAGATACCCATTCTAGCCTTAAAGAATCTTCTTCAGGGCTAGGCATTATATTTTACATACTCCATCTTCGGCTACAACTTCGCTTTCCATCAGGCGAGTTGGTGGCCAAATGTAGCCCTGTTATGAATATAAAGAAAAGTCAAGTCAAACAGAGAAATAGCTCAATGTGGCTTTCGTGTTCAAAATAATAAAAGTTAAAATATAAAAACTAAAGCAATTAAATAGTTCTTGAACTTTTTAATGTAATAAAATGATAAACATACTGAAAGGCCTGATTTCATTTCATTTATGTTTATGATTGTCTGAGTAAAGTCACCATCGCCTGAGGAACTCTGCAATATCGGAGGTGTAACCATTGCATTGCCTATTTTTCAAAATTGAACGGATGACGTATCCAAAGTTTATAGTTCTATCTATACACACATGCATTCATCCATCAGCCGTAGGATGTCCAATGCTGGACATAGGCTTTTTTTATTTCGTATAGATTTGCGTTTGAATGCAAACTGCAATGTTAAACGTGTGTGGCACGCTTACCTAGAAGATACATATTTACTCGGGATTTGAAGGCATCTTACTTTAGCGGGAAGACAAACTCAGGCAAAGCTTTCCTCATTCTGGCTGGACGTATGATAATACATAACTGAAAAAAAAAACTTTTAGGTAAGATCCTGCAAAGTGGGTCCACATTAGCTCAAAAAATCCAATAAAATATGGTAAATAAATGCGCAGAGTAAAACAACCGCATTAAATGCCTAATTTAGATGGTATTTTTTTTTTTAATTTGATTATTCATGGCGGCCATCACGCCGCCATATTTTACAAGCAATGTCAAAAGACAATAAGATCCTTAAATATGAAATCCTTTAAATTGATATTTTGACTAAAGAAAATAATAAGAAATCAATTTCCAAAATAAATAAAAGCAAATAATTGAATACTGTACATGTACAAGGTAATGGCCTAAGCTCTATATATTTTTGCATTATCTCTTTTACAGAAGTTCAATGCAAAACCATTATGAGCAGCACAAGGGCACCTTATACAAATGCGACAAATGTGACATGACGTACAAGTAAGTTTATGATGTAAGAGTTTATAGCTTTTACCAACTTAATTTTAATACTCGTATATATAATTGCACGACCACAGACCTCGACAATGGATCGACCTCAGACCAAATAAAAAAATCAAGACAGAACGTCGTGAAAAGACAAGTGAGGCCTGTTTTTTATAAATGTGATGATTGCGTCGGTGTTGCGCTGCCATAGTTCGACTGACGAGCCAAGGCGTAGTTTCCTTGCACGTGTTTGTGTGTGTATTTGTGTCTGTACACGGCGAGGTGTAGTTTTGTCGATCCCAATTGTTTGTTTCTCAACATTCTGTCTTGATTTTTTTATTTGGTCTGAGGGATCGACACCAGTTCTTCTATAGATAAAAACACATTCAGTGCGAAGTTACAGATCAACGCCAATGGCACCTACAGACCTATAAACCTATTTAATTCAATATAATATCAATTGTAATTAATCTACTCATAAAGGGTTATCCAGAACTGGTATACTACGCCGTAAGGGGGTGACTAAGACCATTTTTATGAACTACTTTTAATTAGGGGAATTTGAGAAAGAAAATTCAGCTGTTTCATACATTTTGTCGATTCCGAGCAATTTTGTATGGAATTTCCGGTTTTTTTATAATACCTAATTCAACGAACACCTTCTTTCGGCTGAGTACACCAGTAACCCTGTAAATGTTATTAGTATCTCCAATACCAATTGTAACTATAGGAGCAAATCCGTGTTTCTAACGCACCAAACCCGCGCACATCTGAGCGACGCCCACGTCTGCACCGTCTGTGGCGGGGTCTTCAACTCGCCCACCGGACTGAGGATACACAAAAATAGGAAACATAATGTGAGTATCAGTACATGGTACATATACATCATTAGCAATACGTCTGTGGAATGAAAGTAGATATAGCAAAGGGCCTGATAAACTACCTTGAGGAACTCCGAAGGTGATACTGTAATTTTGAGTACGTAATTATCAATCCATCAAATCTAGGATATTCTAGATAAGCTCATTGCGAACTAGACGATTACACCTGTTAGTCCTTTTTTTTTGTTTATTATATCAAGCAAAATTAGTATAATACATTGTGTCGAATGCTTTCTACAAATCTAGGAAAATGGTTTCTTATATTATTGTTAACTAGCTTTACCCTATGATATTCACCGATATTTTAACTATTCGTATATCCGTGTCAAAAGTGAAGTCGTTCCGACGCTTTGTTACTGCGTGAAAGAGTAACAAATAAACACACTTTTGGATCTATAATATTAGTATGGATATTTCAGAACACCTAATACATATTTTTTTCATTAGTAGAAAGCAGGATTCGTATAAAACATCGTGGCAAAAGCTTTCGACAGACCTAGATGTATTCCTGTATTATCCTTACTAATGTTATAAATCCGAAAGTGTGTTTGTTGGTCTGTTTGTTACTCTATCACGTAGCCACAGAACAACGAATTGACTTGATTTTTGCATGGATATAGTTCAAATGTCGGGGAGTGACATAGATTATTTGTTATCCGGAAAAAATCTGGGGTTCCTAAATGAAAGTACTAAAGACTAGAGAGTTTCATGCATGCTACTTGTTGCCCTGGAAAAATAAAGAATCAAGCACCTCTAGCACGGCAAAGTGACAAATTGACTTTCCACCAATATATCTCCACGAAAAGAAAATAATTCAAGAAGTTTAGAAAGCGGGCATCTTAATTGTTTATTATAAATCTTTCAGGACGAGCCGCCTCCAGTGCCGTCGGGAGATGAAGTGAAGTGTGAACCGTGTAACCTGACGTTCGCTTCACCGCAGGCGTATCACAAACATCAGCTGAAACTGCACCGAGCCAACGTTGAACGACCTACTTACGTTCGGTACGTACTACTACGTACCAAAACACAGGTGTAATTGCCTTGATTTGGCTTTGGTTTAGCATTAGTTTGGTATTGGTTTGACTTTAGTCTGGATTTGGTTTAGGTTTGGTTTTGGTTTAGCGTTAGTTCGGTTTTGGTTTGACTTTAGTTTGGCTTTCGTTTGACATTAATTTGGCTGTGTGTGGTGTAGCTTTTGTGTAGCATTGGTTTGATTTTAGTTTGGCTTTGGTTTGGTTTTGGTTTGACCTTGCTTCGCTTTGGTATGGTTTTGGTTAGACTTTAGTTTGGCTTTGGTGTAACTTTGGTTAGGTTTTGGTTGTGACATTAGTTCGTCTTTGGTTTGACTTTGCGTTGATAAACAAATCAAAATGTTGTTGCCCAACGGATTAACACACACATGATCAAGTTCTAGTTTTAATATTATACAATAAGTATTTTTATCTTCACCTACGCAACTTGTAGAGCTAACTTCATAGGCGCCATTAGCTTGATTCGGCCTATTCGATTTCGACTGCGTCGGTGGCTCAGTGGTTACTGACCCTGACTGCTGGATCAAAAAGGCGTGGGTTCGATTCCTACCCAAGCATTTATGTGATGAACATAGGTGTTTGCTCTGTGTCTGCTTGTTATTGGTAATTATCTATTTATGTATTTAAAAATATGTGTATGTATTATATCAGTTTCTGGCAGCCATATCACAAGCTTTGCTTAGTTTGGGGTCAGAGACCGTGTGTAAGATGTCCCCTAATATTTATTTATATTTTATTTATTATAAAATAAAAATGATTTTGGTTTCAGACAGCCATCCAATATATTAATACCGAGGAAGAAACCAATAATGACTTGCAAAGTGGTAAGCATTTTCTACGCTCATATTTAAAACTAGCTGCGCCCCGCGGTGTTACCCGCGTTAGCCCAATATAAAAAGATTTTTCTAAAATAAATGTAGCTTAATTTACTCCTTATTACATCAGCTACCTGCCAATAAAAATCCCGTCAAAATCGGTCCAGCCATTTCAGAGATTCGCTGGAACAAACAGACAGATAAAAAATATAAAAAATGTTATTTTGGTGTATGTATGTACCGTATACATGTAGTAAATAATCGGCCAAGTATGAGTCGGACTCGCGCACCGAGGGTTCCGTACTGGATGGGAGCCCCCCTTAAATGTATATTTTTATTTTATTATTTATTATTGAAGTGAAAACAACTAAATATTCTGTGTAAATTTCAAGCATCTACCTGTTATTATTATTAATATAGAGCGAAAAAACGGCTAAAAAATCAGGTTTGTTGTATGTGAGCCCCCCTTAATTATTAATTTTATTATGTTTTTAGTATTTGTTATTATAGCGGCAACAAAAATACATCATCTGTGAAAATTTCAACTTTCTAGCTATAACGGTTCACGAGATACAGCCTGGAGACAGAGAGACGGACAGCGGAGTCCGGAACGCTAAAAACGGTTATTTCAATATTACAAACAGACACTCCAATTTTATTTATTTGTATCGATGGGACAAAGTGATGTATATCTCTTGCTATTTTAGTACGGTTTCTATTCCTTTAGTCCTTATTCTGAGGTACTCTCTTATAAGCCAAATCAAACTACCGCCATCGCTATAAGTTGGTGGTAATGAAAAGTAAAGCACTTAACAAATTTGGCACTTGTGTAGGAGGCGAGCTAGCTCAGTTGGGAGAGCGTCGGGCTAGTGATCCGAGAGAGCCAGGTTCAGATCCTGCGTTCGCTTCAGATTTTTGAAACATTTTACATCCTGGGGGGGTCCGATAAAATACCAAAATTTGTAAAATATAACATCAATTACATCCAATTAGCTTAATTAATAGGGATAATATTTGGTTTCGGGGAAGCTTATAATATGTACTAATACTGGAGTCATAGTTATCCTGAAAAATTTATTCCATTCCTTCGAGATAGTCAAAATTAACAAAATAAAAAATGTTTTGACGAAACAAATGGACGGATTCCGTAAGTAAAAGTAAAGGAGTAGACAACAACACATATTAGCACAGGTACTACTATTATTGCGAAAACTGTAAGCTGTTTTTAGGGAATTGAGAATTGAAATAATATGCGACAAAGACTCAACAGAATTGGATGAAATTTTGTTTGAAAACAGCCTACAAGATATGTCGTTTTGCAAGTACTAAGACAACGCAGGCCAAACTGTGGGCTTTTATCATATTAAGCAAGTGCTAAGAAAACGCGGGTTAAACCGCAGGCTATAATCATTTTAAACCAGTATTAAGACATCGCAGGCAAAACCACGAGGCTATTATTGTTATAAATAAGCAAGTAATAAAACAACGCAGCTAATCCACGGGCTTTTACTTTTAGCAAGTACTAAACAACGCCGGCCTAACCAAGTAACCACGCGCTATTATCAGTTTTAGCAAGTACGTAAACTTACTAAAACAACGCGGGCGAAGCCGCGGGTTAAGCTAATTCAAAATAAAATTTAAAATGCTTTCAGTGCAACAAAGTCGGGCACAGCTACGGGTGGATGGTTATGCATTACGGTATAGCGCACCCCACGCACGACGTGACGCGCGACAACTATGGAGACCGACTTAATAACCTCTGTGACATCTGCGGCAAGGGATTTACGGTAAGGAACCATGTAGATTAAGCGGGGTGATAGTAACACTCATTGCAACGCAGTGTGTCACAGTTATGAATGGTTAAACATACCTCTTATAAGCCGAATCATACAAGACGGCAGATGTGAAGTTAGCTACAAGTTGCGCAATATCCAATCAACGCGCAGCTCTATGTGAACTTCAGTCAGGATTGGATATTCCGCAGCTTGTAGCTAACTTTACATCCGCCGACTTGTATGATTCGGCCTATACTAGTTCGTTTAAGCCGGATGGCTAGTCCTAGTGTCAGAGTTTTTAGGTCGCCTGAAGGCCTCTGACATTGCTAAACGGTTAAAACAACCGGAACCTACAATTTAACGTGTGATCCGAACCACGGTAGCGCTCAGATGGAAAATGCCACTCGCTGACAGCGAGTGTGTGTGTGTGCCCATCCAAGTACTAACCGTGCGGAACGTTGCTTAATTTCGGTGATCGCTGACAAACACCTAGCCAAACTACACTACGAGCGCTACGGTCTATACTTATGACTTACTCCTCCGCTCGACTAGTATGGCTCGAATAACATGGCGTATGAGGACAAACGCAATTACCTATGCGACGTTTGTGACAAGAGATTCACGGTAAAGAACCCTGTAGATTATGCGGGATGACAGTTACACTCAATAATATAGCGTTTTCGGACAAACGGGCCTACTTTTGCGACGTTTTTGGCAATGGAATATTAATTTAAAATAAATTTCGGGATAAATAAACTCATCCGTTAAGATAAGTATACGTCCGAGGCGTTCGAAGGTTAAAAACGATCCCCAGGGCTGGCAAGCTATAGGTATTTATACTAAGCGCCACACAATTCCGCAGATGAGAAGTTTACCGCAGATGACATTTTGCCGTGATTCGCTTATCACTGCGCATGTGTGCACAATGCCGACGCCTCGTGGCGTAGTGTTCATCACGGGGGTAAGGAGCGCGCGGGAGTTGTGATGTTGGCGGGTGAGTGTGCCCCGGCGTTTGGACTCTCTGGCTGCCGCGCATACCTATATTTCAGCTTTTGCGCAGCGTTCTGCGCATAAGTTCCCATCCGGCGACTTGTGTGGCGCTTAGTATATTATTTTTTTTATTTCCAGAAAAAAGACTCGCTAAAGAACCACATACAAATGCGCCACATGGGTGTAACGTACCCGTGCCTCCAGTGCGGGAAACGTTACCCTTCCAAGGCCGCGCTCCTCCACCACAGCTACTTCCACGGCCCGAGAAAATTCTCATGCGATAAGTGTAACAAGAAATTCCGATCGCCTTCCAATCTTTATAATCATAAACGGGTGAGTCACACACAGAAACATACATGTACACGCACACTCACAAACAAACACTCGCAAAACACTCACAAAATACACCCACAAACAAACACACTCCAAATAAACATACGAGTATGTTTATTTGTGAGTGTGTTTGTTTGTGGGTGTATTTTGTGTAAAGAAACACACAAGCTAACAAACATACTCACAAACAAACACACACACACACACATCCGCGCACTCATGAAGACGCATCGCTAAGAAGCTACCATTATGTAGCTTCATTGTGCCCTATATTACAAACATAAACATTTTACTAATAACCAGCTGACCCGGTGAACTTCATGTCACCTTCATCTCACTAATTCGGTCGATTCTAATTTCGATGGCGTTTAGCGCTACCAGTGGACACACCAGATACGGCAACTTTTACATGTAGGAACATATTAAGCCCGATTACAGAGGCGCCAGCGTTAATTTACTAGCAACGTAATAAGTTTTCTCTCTATCGAATGCCTAAAGTGAAAAAGAAACAGGACTATGATATTTAGCTATTATAAATACTCTGGTGCCTCTGTAATCGGGCTTATAGTAGTGAAAAAATTAAATTTTTATTTTGACTAACCGTGTACAGAATTCGCGAACGAATGCCACGGATCGATGCATATTTTTGATTTATCAAAAACTAGCTTTTGCGCGCGGCTTTTCCCGCGTGGTATTTTGACTTTTGTGCTATCCCACAGAACCCTTTTATTTTTTTGGGATAAAAAGTAGCCTATGTCACTTTCCGGCCTTTGAACTATATCCATGCCAAAAGTCAAGTCAATCCGTTGCTCCGTTGCTGCGTGATAGAGGAACAAACCAACAAACTTTTTGGATTTATATATCATGGCTCGGCTGATTTCGATAAAATTTAAATGGGACCAACTTCAAAGTATTACCTACCCCTTCCAATAAAAAAAATACCGAAATCGTAAAAAGTTATGCGACGTAATACATAAATAAAGCAAAAGAAAAATACGCGTCGACTTGAGTACCTCCTCCATTGTTTCAACGGTCAAAATAGTTTTTTTTTCGGCTAAAAGTAGTTTATTTTTCTCAGCTATAAATATAATATAATTAGACTGCCTCGGTGGCTCAGTGGTTAGTGAACCTAACTTCTGGGTCAAACAGGCGTAGGTTCGATCCCCACCCAGGTCAAATATTTATGTGATGAACATAAGCATTTGCTCTGTGTCTGGATGTTATATAGTTACTATGTATACAGGTATGTGTTTAAAAAATAAGTGTAATGTAGTATATTCACTCTCTGGCAGCCATATCACAAGCTTTGCTTAGTTTGGGGTCAGAGGCCGAGTATAAGATGTCCCCAAAATATTAATTGTCAATGGTTCAAAGAGTTATACTATTTTCTCCCAATATTTGGCCACTGCAACCCCGCCTGGTATAAATCTTCTATCGTACAGGGGCTCAGGCAATGTGGGCTCGTAAGCAGGTGATCCATACTCTGCTCAACGGCTCCGCAATCACACTGCTATATTTATTTTATTTAACAATTATTTTTATTTTTATTTAATAGGAGGATCAACAGCATCAAAAACAAAAATACATAAACGTAACAAATACAGAGCGCTAAATATATATCCTCACGTTTAGAATTAATTTAGTAACAATGTGGCAACATAAACTTAAAAAACCTAGAATAAACACACGAAATATAAATATAATTACAAAGCAAATAAAAAATTATTTAATAGCCTACCTAGTATTTATTTCATGGCCTAAAAAATTTTTTTTTTCAGAGTCACACCAAAAACCGTGCCTACAAATGCAAAATTTGCGGCAAAGGCTTCATGTTCCGAAATATACTTAATGAGCACATCCAAGGTGTCCACAACCACGTGCGTCGCATTCGGAAACGGTTAACGAAACGGTCGAGAAGTATTGATGGCACGCCGGATCTTTCTGAGACGAGGAACGAAGTGACTAACGAATTTGAAGACCAGTGTATCTAGAATTGGAAGCGGATTTGGAAGTAGCGAGCGAGATTTTAATTGAACCTGAATAAAATGGCGGATGGAGCCGTTGTGGTGACGCTCCCGGATTTGTTCACTATCGCGGTTTAGGACACTGGTTACGGCTACAGTAGCCGGGCTACTGTCTCGGTTTTGGTGATTTGATGTCAAAAATGACACTAATCTTATCTCTATACTCAACCCAACGTTTGCCGAACATTTTTTTTTTTTGCGTTTAATGCTATGTACTGTTCCCACAGTCATCATTGAAAAAATCTTTGTTTTGCTGTGATACAAAACTTACTTTTACTAGAATTGGGAGCGGACATGGAGGTGGCGAGCGAAATTTCGATTGAGCCATAGTAGAATGGAATGGCAGATGGGCCGGTTTCGGCCACTGTCCCGGTTTCGGCCACTGTCCCGGTTTAGGCCATTAGATTTCAAAACTGACACTAAAATAGTCAAAACCAGTACCATCTTCCCAACGTAACGTTTTTACGTTTATCGCAATTTACTGTTGAACAATCGTTATTAATATAAAAACTAGCCTCGCAGTGATACCAAAGCTTTTGCCAAAATATCATAATCGCAAATGGCAAATAAAAAAATAATTATCAATTACTAGCTGTCCCGGCGAACTTCGTTTCACGCAACATCTTTATAAATTATAGCCTATGTGTTATTCTGATGTATGCATTAAGTTTGCAAAGTTTCATCTCAATCCGTTCAGTAGCTTTTGCGTGAAAGAGCTATGTTGTATGGCTGTTAATCTGGATTTCAAATCTGTAAGAAACTGCTTGCATCCAGCGTGTTTCTGCTAATATTTGGGTTGTTACAAAGCTATTATTAGCTATAAAAATATTAAATTAATATTATCATGCATTAGTGATAAAACGAATATTTTGAACTTATGTCTATTTGTAATCAGTGGTGTAGTTCATTTTTCTGTCATGGTAATACTGCTAATACTGCTCTGTCATGGTAATACTGCTGTCAACGCAAACATCGAAGTCTTATTTTTTTTATAACTGTAATAGAAAAAATAGCCAATTTGTGTTGATGGTTATTTAAAATTTGGCATTAAATGTGTAAGTAATTACTTCTACTTTAATTTCTTAGACTGCAATTCCTTCCCTTCCCCCACTTCCCTTTTACATTCTATACACATTCTCTATGTGTACCTATAATATATAATTAGTGCGAATCTGGATTGCGCTACTATATTCCGACCGTTCAACTGAGTCCTTGACTGCGCGGTACAGGGGCGCGGGGGTAGACGACAAAGGGAACTGAGACACGTGCGGGCGGGCGGAAGGTCCCCGCCGCACTTGTCTCAGTCGCCCCGGTACCCGCGCAGGCGAGGACTAAGTTTAGCGGTCGGACTATACACGCGTGCCCACCTGACGTAAAAACACGACGTGCACTTCCACACGAAATCGTTAAACATATGGAGAAAGATACTATGTACTTTATAGATTAACACAATTAACTAGCGACTCACGGAGACTGACCAAGATCGTCACAAACCACAACGCCGTGGAGAGGCAACCTACGGACGAACCTACATAGAGTAGGAAGTGCCTTCAGCGGCCCAACTAGGGTTACTGGCGCCCAGCCTTGGCAAAGGACAGCACTCCCCGAGGCCAATTCTCACCTTGCATAAAGAAGTGGTGGAAGGACCAAATGATAATGGCTTAATTGGATTGTTTTCTTTTTGTATCTCGCTCTCTAAAGGAAATGTAAAAACAAGTCATCTTATCCGAAATACCATGATTATTGTGTAATACAAAGTATACAACTAATATTTAACTTATTACTCTCAAATGTGGGCAGCGCGCACAGTTTTTACTAGAAATCTATAGTTATTACTTACTTACTTTATTTCTTTATCCCTTGGAAGAGACTAGTCATCGCAACACAGGGTATCCTACAGCGATGACTAGAGTATTAAATAGTATTCGAAAATTCGAAGATCTACCAATGTCAATCAAGTTCAATAATATTCAATACCTATAAATTGTTATTTTATGTCACTTTTGTTACTGAATACTATGTTAAGCATAATATTATTGGCTACAAATAAATAAATTATTATTATTATTATTTGTTTAAGAGAAACTCTTTCTCGAAACTATAAGAGTTTCGGTATACAATGAAAACCACGGGCCTAGGCCAAGTGGGATTCATGGTGAAGGGTATTTTCGGATTCTAACTCGTCCTGCAGAAACTTACGAACAATTCGGCATGTGTTGAGTATAGCTGCCTTTTGCATCGTCATGTAAATATTAGTATTTAAGCCAATCTGCTGTAAGTAATGGTTTAGGTTCTTGGGTATGACTCCAGTACTAGAGAGTACCAGAGGCACAATATATACTCTGTTCATGTTCCAAAGTCTGATGATCTCTTCTTTCAGTTCTGTGTATTTGTGAATTTTTTCAGTTATGGTCTTTTGTAGATTATGTGTATTAGGAACAGCTATGTCTATTAGATATGTCAATTTATTGGATTTATCTATTACCGTTATGTCAGGTCTATTATTGTGGACTGTTCTGTCGGTTAAGATTGCTCTGTCAAAGTAAATCTTATGACTCTGGCTTTCCAGCACTGGTTGCGGGTTATATTGGTAATATGGAACTTCTTTGGACTGTATAAGTTTGTGTTTAATTGCAAGTTTTTGATGAACAATGTGAGCTATTTGGTTATGTCTGTGGGTGTAATCAGTTTGGGCTAAGGAAGGACAGGCGCTTGTAATATGTTGGATGGTTTCAGATGCACGGTGACATTTTCTACATTTATCGTTTTGGATGTTGTTGTCTTTTATAATGAACTTTTTGTAATTTTTAGTATTTATCACCTGATCTTGAATTGCAATCATGAAACCTTCCGTTTCAGGGAACAAAGAACCTAATTTCAGCCATTTGTTTGATGACTCTGCGTCTACGTGAGCTTGTTCCAAGTCATGCAGATGACGGCCATGTAGTTCTTTTGTGCGCCATCTGTCTATTTTCTCTTGTTTGTGAATCTGGGGGTTCTTGAACTGTAGATCTTTATTTACTAAATTTAGTGGCGTGTAATTGTTGTCCAGGTCAGCAATTGCTGAGTGAATGCTGCTTGTTTCTAGTTTGGAGTAGAAGAATTGTCTTAAATTGCGAACCTGTCCTTCCCACAATATTGTTAGGTCTATTAGCCCTCTACCTCCTTCTTGTCTTTTGAGAGAGATTCGTTCTATGGCAGATTTTGGGTGTAAGTAGTTATGTTTGGTCAATGTTGTTCTCGTGTGAATTTCTAATCGGTTCATATCGGTACGTGTCCATTTTATTATTCCAAAACTATAGGTCAGAACGGGTACTGCAAAGGTGTTGATGGCTTTAAAAAGGTTTTTGGAATAAAGTTGTTTTTTGCAGATTAAGTTTAAACGCCTCGAGTATTCTGAAGAAATATCTTTCTTTATTTGGGTGTGATTGATGATATTTGACTGTTTGATTCCAAGATATTTGTAAGTCTCTGTTGGTTCCATGTGATCAAAAGTAGAGGGCTCTACGTTTGTGACATCGTCGATGATACTGTTAGCAAATTTACCTCTGTGTATGTGAAGAGTTTTACATTTATCAAGTCCAAAAGTCATGTTTATGTCTTTACTAAATTGTGCGGTGATGTCTATTAAGTTTTTGAGATCTTTATCAGTTTTTCCGAAAATTTTAATGTCATCCATGTACATCAGATGTGTAATGGAGGTGTCTGCGTTTAATTTGTATCCACTTTCGGTGTTTTTGAGGAGGTGTGATAATGGGTTAAGGGCCAGACAGAACCATACTGGGCTAAATGAATCTCCTTGAAAAATGCCATTCTCGATACTGATTTTATCTGTTTTGATGGTGTCAGATCCGTTGGATAGGCACAATGTGGTTCTCCAATCTGACATGGCATTTCTCAAGAAGTTGATTATATGGGCGTTAACTTTATATATGTTGAGGACTCTGATTAGCCAGGAGTGTGGTACACTATCAAAAGCTTTTTTGTAATCTATGTAGGCAATATGTAAATTTCTTTTATGAGTGTTAGCATGTTTGAGAACGGTCGAGTCTATTATTAGTTGTTCTTTACAGCCCATATGATTCTGCCTGCACCCTTTTTGCTCTTCAGATAGTATATTGTTGGCTAGTAAATGTCTGTTGATGTTACGTGTAATGCACGATGTAATGAGCTTGTATATTGTAGGGAGACATGTGATGGGACGGTACTGAGATGGATTTGCAGTATCATTACTTTTGGGTAACATGTATGTTAATCCTTTTGTAATGAATTTGGGAAGTTCTTGGTTGCCTTTAATCAAATCTGTAATATTTTTTGCCAAAACATCGTGTAAAATAAACAGTTTTTTAAGCCAGAAGTTGTGTACATTATCTATACCTGCAGCTTTCCAGTTTTTCATATTTCTTGTAATTATCTCTATGTCATCTCTGGTTACTTCTGTGAATTCCATAGTTTCTATATTACCCATCCTATTTGCTTCGTTGCTTAACCATTCAGCTTCATCATTATGTTCCTTCTCCTTTTTCCACAAATTAGACCAATAGTTCTTAAGCTCATCTGCGTCAGGCAATTCGTTATTTGTTTCTGTAATTCTGCTATTACTTTTCAGTGTTCGATAAAAGCCCTTCTCGTTTGTGTCGAACTGACGGTTATGTTGTTTTCGTTGTTGTGCTTTTTTATATCTAGCGAGCCTATTAGACTTCAGCGTTAACTTTTGTTTTAGGGTATCTAGGAATTCTTCAGGTCTAATATTTGCTTCTTCATGTATAGTATGTATTCTTGTGTTTTTAAAAATTTTCTCTACTTCTTTAACTACTCTTGGAGATCTGTTCTTATTTATGTATTGTGTTAACCTGCCTATGTCTTTTCTTAACTTTTGTATGTCTGTCTCTATCCTAATCTGCCATGCTGGTTTGTTGGTTTTGTGCTGTGTGCCTGTATTTCCTGTTCTTATTTTGTACCCTAAAGTTTCTGAAATAACTAGAGCGCTACAGTATATAAGGGTATGTAAGGTGCTTATATCATCATCTATGGTGAAGAAATTGCTTAATATGTGTTTGTTAAACACTCCTAACAGCTCGTAAAGTTTATTGTTTTCCTTCAGCCTCGGTAATTTAGGTCGAGCTGTAGGATCCATACCTGTATATTTAGTTAGAGCAGTTTTAAGTTGATCTATGAGTTCTTGGGGAGGTGCGCTAGTATCATGAAGTTCAGAGTTTGTGTTTTGTTCAGATTGTTGTGCAGTTGACGTAATATTAGGTAACTCACTGGTTTGGGTAGATGCATGTTGCCATGTGGCAGTTTGTGTCAGTGGTTCATTTTGTGGGAAAGTGTGTGCTAATCTCTGGGATAAGGAACTATTAATACTTAATGTTAGCTGATCTACCGTTGGTTGATTACTCGGTATGGGTGGGGCTGGACTTGGGCATGGTGAAAGGGAATTAGTGTTGTCTTTTTCTTCGTTCGTAAGTTGTATTGATACTTCCTGTTTTAATTCGTCAATAGTCTTGTCAGATAGTAATTTGTTTCTAATTATTACCCGTCTTTGGTCAGCAACTCTTTGTGCAGAAACTTTGAGGTCTGGATACTTAATGCTGAATTCTTCGTGAAGTTTCTTGCAGTACATGGTCCTATCTTTATCTAATTTGGTGATGTAATAGTATGTGCGCATGATAAATAGGTTAATTTCGTCACTCCATTTCATGCGCACTCTGGGTTTTCCGGCTTTGGTGGTCGCAGGTCGAGTGGCGAGTGCCTTCTGCGAAACATCCTCCGCCGGCGTAGTTGTTCTGCTACAACTACTACTGCTTTCACTACTCCTACTACTTCCACTACTTCCTCTTCTACTGCTCCTACTCGCGGCTGTAGTCCTTGAGGACGGTCTCCTACCCCCCGCGTCCCCGACTCCCGCCCAGCCGACCAGCCGGGAGTCACTGGCTAGCATGCTGTCACGCCCGACACCAGCAACAGACGTGCCCCGACGGACCTCGGGCAGCGGCCCTATACGTTTCTTACTTTTTCTAGTCTCCATATTGATGGGTTACCATTGCCTTGTTAGCCGTGTAGATGACTATTTGCTGTACACGTTGCCCGCCCCCCACTTGAGTCAGGTGTTCGACTCGGGCGTAAGGTTGGATTTTTATTTATTATTATTATTATTACTGAGTTTAGTTTTTTTAGTTCAGACTTCAACAAAGAAAAACATGTAGATTTAGTTTTTTAAGATTAATTTTACGGTATTTTTAATTTTTCTGCAGCGTTTTTACAGAATTTGTCTAGTTTGAGGCTGTCAACACAGCATGTGGGTAACTTTTTGGACGTTTACGGGGAATTCAGTACGTAGGTCTTGGTACCCCTGTTGATCACCCCAAAATAGTGCTGTTTTTGATACGGTTTTTATCGTAATGTACGGCTTTCAGATCCCCTAAAACCCGAAAAAGGCAAATATGGATTGCGGCCGCCCTTTTCAAAGCCGTATAATATTATTTTTTAGTAAGAAAATGAACGTTTTAAAAAAATACGGCCTCTTTATCAGATTTTCTTGTTTTACGGCTTTTAGATGACGTACGGCCACTACAAAAATTACCTACATGGAACAACACTGGCCCAAATCCCAAATGTCACAAAGTTATTGTCAGGGTTGCCACCTTGGTGGTTTTCTCGCCAGAACTGGTGCTTTTTCAGGGCTCCTAGTGGTATTTTTTCGTTACATAGCGTTTTTATTTTTCTGGCGGTTTTTGGTGGATTTTAAATATGGGATCTATCAATTCATTTTTAAGGGAAATCCCCAAATATTTAGGAATTCCATACTGTTTTATGCTTTGGATTTGAACGGGGATTCCCCGTCCCTAGTCAATAGTCAGTGACGTCATTGCATCTAATAGCAAAAATACTAAGTATTCGTACAAAAAATACCAGCAAGAACCTACAACATCTTCAGCATCGACGTCGGCGTCATCGACAGTAACGTAAGAGTCTATGAATGATGATGAAGTCATAGAATTAGTTAGATTTGATGATCTTGAATTTTAACTTATTTCACATTCAACTTGTTTTTTACATTTTTTGATCTTGATTACTGAATAACAAATTAAATTACTCTTATAGTTTCATTTCACTGTCTAAAGAAGTATCTAGTTAGGTGAATAGGTATATTTATTTATTTAAGTATACATTGCCTTATTTCGAATCTAATGTTAATTGGTAGGTACATAGTAAAACAGCTGACCCATTTTTAGATAACATATTATGTGTGTCGTTGGTTTTCTATTTAAATAAGGTTTTTATAAGTCTGAGATACAAAAAAATGCTTGGTTTTTTTTCAGTTCAAGTTTCTGAAATCTGGCGACTTTTTACTTTGTATCTAGCGCCTTAAAAAAATCCAAGGTGGAAACGCTGGTTATTGTTATTATTGTTTTACATTTGTTTTAAATAATTCTTTCAATTTCTTTCTCAAGAATGGTTTTTATTTATTCAAATTAACGTAAATATAAGTGCCGGACATTAAGTTTACCTTCAAAAATCAGTATGGAGCCTATCAACATTTGCACAATCTGCTTGCGAACCAACAGGAAACTGAAAAATATCGATACCGAGCTCTCTGTGTACCACAACAAATTAATAAATTATTCCGTAAGTATTCGTCTTTCTCGTTATATTATTGAAGTTTTGAGACGCTCTTATAAAAGCGACAACCTAGTAACTGAATTATGGTGCTCGAATTTCCACTGTGGCGGATAAAAGATGTGGTAGGACTACAAAAATATGTACTATGTCTATGTGGTATATGTCCACCTGCGTCTTTAGTAAAAAAATGTTAATAAATATATACAATTGGTCAGACTAAAGGAAATAGGTCCCTAAAGTAAAATACATAATTTGTAGGGTTCCGTACCAAAGGGTAAAAACCGGACCCTATTACTAAGACTTTGATGTCCGTCTGTCTGTCTGTAACCGGGCTGTATCTTATGAACCGTGATAGCTAGGCAGCGGAAATTTTTACAGATGATGAATTTCTGTTGCCACTACAACAACAAATACTAAAAATAGAATAAAACAAAATATTTAAAGAGGGCTCCCATACAACAAACGTGATTTTTAGGAGTTTTTTTGCTCGCTTTTAATAACAGCAAGAAGAATGGGGCTCCCATATGGTATGGAACCCATCTTGCGCGAGTCTGACTCGCACTTGGCCGCTTTTATTCTTTTGTTGTACAACTCATGGAAGCATTTGATATTAAATTTGTCTGATTCCTGTGGTTCGGGTGCTGGAAAATCTACACTATTGCCAGTTATTCGGCTACTAATCAATAGGTACAGGTTGCAACGGTGTTTTGGGTTGGATTACAATATTTTTAGTGTAATAATTTATTATCATAAGTGTAAGTGTGTATAAAGACATTCAGACGTTTTGTAGCACCTAACAGCACATGAGATAGGCATATAAAAAAGTATAACTATGGAAGACAAAGCTTCGCTCAGTAAAAAAAAAATAAGTTGAAATTTAAGTTTTCTCAGTAATACCAATAAATTAAAGAAAAGAAAAGCTATGTACATATCAAAGTTCATTAATATTGGTAGACCCTATTGAAAAATCCCTTTTCAGAAAAAAAAAATAAATACTGACTATTGGTTAAACACTATCATGAAGGCTAGTCACCCTATAAAAACTACTATAGTCTGCTCCACATAAGTCGGCGGATGAGAAGTTAGCTGCAGATAACACCTCCGTAATTCGCTAACTATTGCCGATGTGTGCACAATGCTGACGCAATTGGCGTAGTGGTGAGCAGGGGCGTAGGGAGCGCGCGGGAGGCATGACGTTGGCGAGTGGGTGTTCTCCGACGCGAGTGTATCTGGCTCCCGCGCATATCTATATTTTGCCTTTTGCGCAGCATTCTGTGCATAACTTCTCATCTGCCGACTTGTGTGGCGCGTAGTATACCACTAGTAATTAATGAAGATTACTTATGTTGTAAATCAAAGGCATATAGTCACTCTTTTTTTTCTAATTGTAATTGTCACATTTTACATTATTTTCTTAAAATAATGATTAAGTACAGCATGTTAACTAAAAATATGTGCTTTTGCCATGAGCGCAATAATTGGAATGCTGCCTGGTCAAATCGGCCAATCATCATCAACCAGAAATAATTTTACCATAAACTAGAAAATATCATTCAATCCTTATCCTTACTAATATTATAAATCCGAAAAGTTTGTTGGTTTGTTGGTTTGTTACTCTTTCACGCACCAACGGAGCAACAGATTGACTTGATTTTTGGCATGGACATAGTTTAAAAGGCGGAAGGAGCTTTAGGATACTTTTTATCCCGAAAAATTGCATAGTTCCCGTAGGACAGGACAAAAACCATCGAAAGCGAAACTGTCGCCACTATCACAAAGACGCTAAGTGATTAATTCCTCTATGACGCTAATATGGACCAACGAAACGTCAAAGCCAAACGTAATTAGATGACAGGTGACATTGTCTACAGACTTTTATAAATCACAGGTAGCATGGCAAGGGGACAAATGGTTTTTCCACCATTATATCGCCTTGAAGAGGAAATAAAGTATGGATTAAGAATGACAACTGACATTAAAATTGGATAAAATGTTATTTTCTCTCTGCATGCTAAGTACATGTTACTATGACGTTCAATACCAGGCCGTCATTTTGTCTGACATTAAAAATATTTTTAAATCTTCTATCATTAGAGGTTTAACATGTTTCTTTAGTCTACCTTTATGGTACAGAATCATCATACTTTAATATTATCAATCCGAAAAGTTTGTCGGTTTGTTCCTCTTTGACGCAGCAACGGAGCAAAAGCTTGACCTGATTTTTGGTATGGATACCTATGGTTTAAAAGACAGAAAGTGATAATAGGATACTTTTTATCTCGAGAAAATTCGTGATTCCCATGGGATAGGACAATAACTGTTTCTCAGCAATGGAGCAACGGATTGACTTGATATTTGGGGTGGGCATTGTTTGGAAGACGAAAAGTGACATAGGCTACTTTCCATCCCGGAAAAATTGTGGTTCCCATAGGATTTAACAATAAATTATTCTCAGCAACGGAGCAACGGATTGCCTTGGCTTATTGCATGAATATAGTTTGAAAGACGAAAAGTGACATTTGCCACTTTTTATCCCAAAAACTTTAACAGTTCCCGTAGGGTAGGATATAAACTAAGTGAGAGGGCTGCGGCAGCAGCCGTCTAAGCGCCAGAAATAACCTGTTATGGCAAGTTTAGGACGTTCCTACATTTTTCGCACTCCTTCGCAGCACTCAACAGCGCTAGCCCAGACTCGGGCTCCATAACGGAGCTTGCGCTCTCGCCATAATGACGGAGTGTTTCTGAGCACAAGACACATCGTCATCCACCACTCGGGACTAACCAGTACTGAACGTCATACAGCATTCCAACGCCCTGGTCCCAGTGCAACGGGTCAGTCATAGTAGCCCAGCGCCTGCCTCTTCAACTGCAGAGGGCAGTGAGAACGGCCATCGCGATACCGACACCTCTCTTCCCCTGCAGCCCCACTGCGTCTGCCAACACGTTGACGGCCTAGCGAAAGGTAGGGTAGGTGGCGGCACCCACACCACCAGTTCCATATATCCCACCGCGGCCCCTAATCCTCGGCTGTCATATCAGAGTCCAGGAAGCAGCCTTGCTTTATGAAACTAAGAAAGGTTATTCCCAGCAAGTAACTGGAGATAAAGAGACAGAAAAGTTGGTCCCTTATATTAAGAAGCCACACCCAGCGCAGCAGGAGAAGCTGGAGTTCATATGCCTGGCAGACGGAGCAGCACTAGAGCAAAATCTTAACCGAGAAATTAACATATTTACAGACGGCAGCAAAATTAAAGGGAAAGTTGGGGCGGCATTATCCATTTGGGATGATGCCGCTGAGATCAGTACCCGCAAGCTGAAATTGGCCGATTGGTGCTCCGTGTACCAGACCGAGTTATTGGCTACCGAAAAAGCAAAAATCTTTTGTGACTCCAGGTCCGCAATGGAAACGGTAGTTGGCGTATCTTCCCTCCATCCCTTAGCAGTAAATTTAAAGCTAACATAAAGTTACTACACGCACAAAATAAAATAGTGAAACTTTATTGGATTAAAGCGCACGCGGGGATGGAGGGAAAAGAGAGAGCGGACCAGCTAGCAAAGGAAGCAGCACTGCACTCGAAGTGCAGACCTATTTACGATAACTGCCCCGTTTCATTCGTCAAGCGAGAAATCCGAAAGGACTCTCTTGACGAGTGGAACCGGCGGTATCAGGATGGACACACAGCGGCGGTGACCAAAACATATTTTCCGGATGCAAGGGCGGCATACAAGATCGTAAGAGAAATAGCACCATTGGGAATCATAACCCAAGTGCAGACGGGGCATGGTGAGTTTTCCCAATACTTACATCGATTTAAGTTGAGGGAAAGCCCATCGTGCATCTGTGAACCCACAAAAGAGGAGACTCCACTGCACATAATCTTGGAATGCCCAGTTTATGGAAAGCAGAGATTTGATTTAGAACAAAAAATTGGAATTAATCTAACACGTAAAAACCTTAGAAACAATTTTATCGAATTTTTGCGAAATAAAAAATTGTAAAAAAGCAATAATTAGGAACAAGTAGGTATAAACTTTGCTGTACCATTGTAATGTTTATTATAACTGCAAACAGCCAAAAACATTGAAATATAGGTATAGTTTTTATTCATTTGTAAGTAAGACCCCTGATCATGTCAGGGATATTTCGCGATATAATAAAATAAAAAATCCTCGGATGCAGCGTCGCAAGAGCGGCACTGCAGCCCGCCTAAGTTGCGACACTCCTCATAAGGCATGCAACCTACCGGCCATCCTCTCAGCTGCTTTAGTTAAAAGCGGCTGAACCTCGAGTGCCAGCTTCTGAGCTTCCTTGGGGGAAAAGACCCAAAGAAGAAGAGGAAAGAAGAGGGAGACTTCGAGCGCCGCCTTTTCAGCTGCCTCAGACCTACCCCACGACAATGCGGGAATACACTGGGGGGTTGTATATACACTCCAACCGTAACTTAACCAACAAAAGCATTCCTCTAAGGTATTTTGATATTTGTCGGTTAGGTTAGGTTTCGCAGCCGACATAAACATAAGCCAAAATCAAAATATAACGCGGGCGAAGCCGCGGGTAAAAGCTAGTATTATAATATATTTAAAAACCAGATGGAAATTTGTGGCAATGATTAAAAAATCATGACATTTGTTTATTTCAGCTTGAAGTGATGAACCCCACATACTGTGGCGACTGTGAGTATCTGTTGAGGAAAACATTCAATTTCCATCAGAAATGTTTAAATGCTGCAGAAATATTGACAACATGGCTAACTACTACAGGGACTCAGAAGGTAATTTACTTTATCTACACTAATGTTGTAACATTCTACTTATGTTTCCAATACTTGACTTATAATGACTACTGTTATAGCGCAGACAACAAAACACTCAATTTAAGCAATTTCACATGATGTTATAATATCCACATCGATATCGTAAAATCTCATTATAACATCGCGCGCTCGCTCCTGATTGGCCCTGCGCGCGCAGCTGCGCTCTCATTGGTTAGATTTTAATGGCGCCAAGTTCACTGTGACAATACACGTACGCGTGAATTTAATGTTTCGCAATATGTTTTTTTTTTTTCTGACAGTTGCATGAACTACTATTCATTGTAAGTCAAGTAATTATCACAATTATTCTGCCAAAGGATATGTCCTGCTAAACATAGGCCTCCCCATGGATTAGACCCAAGGTGGGTTCAATTCCCGCCCAGGGCAAATATTTATGTGATAAACATAGGTGTTTGCTCTGTGTCTGAGTGTTATTGGTAATTATCTAAGTATGTATATATTTAAAAATATGTACCTATATGTAGTATATCAGTCACAGGCAGCCATATTACAAGCTTTGCTTAGTTTGGGATCTGAGACCGTGTGTAAGAAGATGTCTCTTAATATTTATTTATTTATTTTCAACAAGACTAGTTGAAAGTAGCTTGCATGGAGCACTCTCCCACGGTCTAATTAAATCATCAGTCCACCTTTATGGTGTACATATCTATCTATTCAATTTATTATGCTCTTTGCTGGGTACCCAAGTAACAAAATTTGGTACTATAAAAGACCTGAGAACGTTTTGGAGCGTGCTAATTAGTGTTTATGATTGGCACTATAATAGTCTTGTAAACGTTTACAGAACCCCGAATAGGCCCTAGTATTATCACTGATTTATTCTATAATCATTACATAAAGGCTGTCACGGTGATAAATCAGCTCTGTAGTTGAGATGTAAAAGTGATAAGAAACGCTTTTTAGTACTAAAATAGCTCTACTTGCAACGTTTTTGACATAAATTTGCTCTATAAAAGTAACCAAAAACCCATTTAAAGTGTTATTGTGCACCGAAAACGATTCCAATGATCTTTTTTATTACAATTGCTTGCTATTTGTGAGTTTTCTTCATGAAAACAAAAATCGGTAAGTTTATGTTTTATGTCACTACAGCCATTGTTGATTAACGTTACACGTAATTAAAAGGACATAACTACAATACATGGACTATAAATCTGCGGTAACTTGCACTTGCGAAAATAATTGTGTCGCTAAAGTCATTACACTGATTTCAAATTTGAAAATGCGCCCTCATAATTTTCATGTTTTAATTAATTTTTAATTATTAAAATAAGAACTTCTTCCGACTATGGCTGCTATAGTGCTTATTGGCTCCAGCCGTGCTGTTAATGAGCTACCATGACAAAAAACGTCAGCCATTTTTTTCACCCAACACAAATTATAGCCCGGGAGGTAAGCGGAAAAAATGCAACTACTTCCTAAAAGCTGAATTTTTGGTATGACGCTATCAAGGTGGTGTACTAAAATACCACGGAGTCAGTCAGCTGGGACGTTTAGCGGTTGGAGGGAAAAACTGTATGAATTAACAAAAAAAAAACATGTAACTGAGCCTGTCAACTGACTGAAGCCTAACTAGGCTTTATTTAAAGCGGCGCTGCTTTAAGTCCTGACTGACAGAGATTGTAAGTAACAAGGTCTGTCAAGTCAAGCAGGCTTTAAAAGTTTCAGGTAATTTTTGGTAATTAAACTTTTTTAAACTATTTTTCTACCCGTACACCAATTTTCAGCTATTAGAAGTAGTTGCAAGATACTTTTTTTTTTTTAAATAATTCTAACGGGTATTCTCATCAAACGCAAAGTATTCTAGCTGACTGACTCTCGGGTATTCTTGTACACCATCATACTCGTAACACACCGAAAATTCAGCTTTTAGAAAGTACCTAGTTATATTTATTGCACTTACCTCCCGGGCTATTAGTTTTGTTATCTAAATAAAGTCCAGTAAAGTGAAGTACTTGTCATATAAAAGATACTGAAAAGCTAGTATAGATCTAATTAGTCCATTAATTATAGATTTTAGTACATTTAAAGTATGCTTTAGTTGTGTAGCAGTAACACAAACTCACTTATAGAACAATTTAAAATATAAGTTATTTAAAAGATGCGCCAGGAGTCCTTTTGGTACTATTTAGTACTATAGAAAAATGTTCATGGCTTTTACAGAACTAGCACCATAGACATATTTAGGGAGCTTTTAATACGCTAAAACGTTACGAAATTGTTGTACAAGGTACTTTTACAGTGCAAATTTGTCTTGTAATAGAGTTTTTGACACTTCTACAGTACTAGTACTATAAAAGTAACTTTGACGCATTATTAGTGCCAAATAGATACATAAAAGTGTCCTTCAGGTTGTCTATAGTATTAAATAGTACTATAATCGCATATTTTACACCCATTATAGAGCAACACTTTAAGTATTCTTTTGTATGGTCCTGTAGACGTTTTAAGAGCTAATTTATAGAACTTAAATGCTCTTTTATCTTATAGAACCAAACCGCTCTGTTGAAAACCTTTATAGTACAAGCAGTGATAACGGTTACCACTATAGGTCTACTATATTACTGTTTGGTGATAAAAAGCCCTGGTTATAGAAGCTTATGTTACTTGGGTAGGTATAGGTCTGTGACGTTGGAGGCTTCGGGGATGTTATGAAGAATACATGTTATTGGTTTCAGCTCCGTTTATTTAATGATTAATTATAAAGTCTAATCTTATAGGGAACTTATTCTAGATCAGCACAACGTAATTTAGGATGCGCGTGTAACCTAGATTCGCGGTCGCTAGTCGCGGTAGATATTGCGACATATCAAACATGCGTTAACCTACGCTTCAGGCCTCCTCTCTTTCTCGGTATTCTTCCTGGTCCGATGCAAGCCTCATCCCATCCAGTTCCTTCCGGCAAGTTAGATAATTTCATTTGACTATCACGCTGGTCTAGGTCGAATCACACAACTTGACAGCTGTGATGCTAGAATCTGCGGATAACCCAATCCTGACTGAAGCTCACCGAGGATGGCGTTATCTGCAGCCTGTGGCTAACATCACAGCTGTCAAGTTGTGTGAGTCGACCTTTAATCTGTTTGTCTTCATCCATCTCTTGGGTAACACTATAAAGAAATATATTTGGTGATGTTACAGGCAAATACCTCACCAGCTCACATGCTGCACACAAAGTTACCACAGACAAACCTGGCCATGTGGACTACACAGAACAGCAGAGTATTCAGTTTTGTGTGCAGTGTGACTGATGAACCAGTTTTAATTAGTGAATCTAATCAAGTTGAAGACACTCCCATTGAAGTAAGTTTAAGTCACCAGACTGCATTCTGCATTCTGATCCTTCTCCATAGGATCTTCAGCCATAGGACATTCCATTGCTGGACGTAGACCATCCCTTATTCAATAAAATTACTATAACAATGGCATAAAGGCAATTGTGAGGCGCCTACTTGTCAAAGTTGGGGTGAAAAGAGTTTTCGTCCGGAACGTAAATTTTATCATAACTGTACCGCGATTTTTCTCAATGTTCTTCAGATAACGCGAAAACTCAGGTCTGGTTTGCATTTGCTTAATTTGGGTAGTCTCAATTCGTTGCTTTGACTATTGTATTTTAATCATTTTTTGCATTACCAGAAGACCTCACAAATTGTAAGTTGCCCACATGAACTTTCGGTATTGCTGCGTCACTGGCTAAAGCTATTATTAAAAGAAAATAATCATTTGCTGATAATTATTTTAAAAAATGTAACCCTAGGGTCTTTCAGTTTCCAGAAATACCTACAACACTACCTCAAAATGTTAACAATGAATGTGAAGACAGTAAAAACATTTTTCAATATGATAATACCATACCAATTCCAGGATTATCTGGAACAACTGAAGTCATAAAAAAAGAAAATAAAACTAAAAACAAAACACATGAAACTGGACATGCAATTAAAAAATCGTACATTGAAATAGTGTCAGATATTAACGACATCTTACAGAAAAAAGATAACGAAAATGCGAATCCAATAAAAACTGATGTGCCTAAACTATCTGAAGTAAAATTATTAAATGAAAGTGTTAACACTAACACATTAAATGATGATGAAGTAATATGCCTTGATAATGGAATTGGTGAAATTAAAAAAGACATAATTCATATTGATGAAGAAAATAATTACCCAGATGATGCAAGTTTGAACAGCAATGATGACTCCGATGAATACTTACAGGATGTCTTAAGAAAAAAACAAAAGAGCAAAACTCTTGATAATCTACCTGATATTGAGATAAATGATGAAGTTCTTGCTGAAGATTATGTGTATGGTAAAGAAACAATGGGATCTGCAAACTTCACCAATTCGATAGAAAAATTTGTAGCTGTACAAGCAGACATCGATTCTAAGCTAGAAACAATGAACAATAACCTAGATTTGATATGTGAAAACTGGGAAGTTTCGACTCTAACAGAATTTGAATTTTCAAATGTCCCAAAGAATGAAATACTAACATTTATTCGTAAATATTTAACTGACAAAAAAGTTGCGAATAAAATTCGCCCGGAACAGGCTAATCAATTGAAAAAAATGCCGTTAAAGAATAAATTAGCAAACATAAACTCTGATTTAGATTTGATTAATGAGGCTTGTGTAAATATTGTTGAAGATCATAAGGATGGATTAATCGCCCCCAAGGAAAGGTGAGATGCGATATTTCAAGGTTCTTTTTATACAAATTGCACAGAAGCTTGCTAAAACCGTAGAAATACGAGTAACCTACGTAGAATTTAAGGCGGGAAAAACTGACTGATATTGTTATTGATTTTTTATAGCAGCGCTCATAGTGTAGTTTGACTACGTGTTCGTTAGCGATCATCGAAGTTAAGCAACGTTCAGCACAGTCAGTCTCCGGTTGGGTGACCGAGGGTGGTATTTATTACTCAGCACAACCGCGGCTTGGATGGCGCGTTTAATTGATGGTCCGGGTTGTTATAACCGTTTAGCCATATGTCAGAGGCCTTCAGGTGGCTTAAAATCTGACTGCAGGGCTAGCTACCTGGCCTATATACAGGGTTATTCCTAATCAATTAGCATGTTTAGGGGCTTATTTTATACATTAAAACTATTAACTTTTGTTTTGCGACTTTTTTTCAAAACTCAAAAAAAATAAATTGTTCCATAGAAAAATATCGTTCACCTGCGACAAAATGTATGGAAACGCTGTTTTTCTTGGTTTTGATAAAAGTCGCAGAACAAAACTTGTTTGTCTTGATGCACAGAATGAGCCTCTAAAAGGATGCTAATTGATTACCAAAAACCCTCTATACGAACTTACTATTGATTTTTGTGCGGTGATGTAATATTTATTTTTTCAGGGTCAAAGCAGAGTTATCAGAAAGACTGAAAAAGTGGGGTGAGCTCAAATCAGACAGTGGCTATGTATTTGATGTCGATGTTATCGTGAACTGTCTGGACATGGCGCCTACGGGTGTAGTCAGCCGCCTGCTGAAGTATTTACGTGGTATGTACTGTTACACATCTTAGGACGTCCACTGCTGGACATAAGCCTCCCCTATGGATTTCCAATTTGGAAGCGGCCTGCATCCAGCGCGTTCCTGCGGTCTTAATTACGAGTATGTTCAATATACATCCATATTGTTGACTAATCCTTGTAACATCCGAACTGAAAGCTCACTGTGCTTTTATCTTTGACTAGCTTTTACCCGCGACTTGGACTGCGATTTTTAAGCTATCTCATAGGTTTCTCATGAATTTTCATTAACGTTTCGCCTGTCTATAATAGATAAGTTGGTAAGCTAACAGGTTAACAGCAATTAATAATAATTTGTGATTGTGTATATTTACTTTTTGACTTGTAACAAACGGTGTTATGAATAAATGACTATAACATACCTAAAACTAGTTTGCACATCGATATAATCAGAGAAAGAAAGATTTTGGGATCGTAAACATCATGACTTAATTAAGTTTTTCAATGAGAGCATTAACCCATTCACTGCCTTTCTGAAAAGTAACGATATTACCCAGATGCCGCCATAGTTATTGCAGTTTAAAATCAACCGCCCATGGGCGGTCTCTGCGTGAAAGTTAAAAAAAATTGCCCGCCGATGGGCGGGCTCGGCGCTGAATGGGTTAATTAAAGTAATGAATAGCAGTGGGCCAAGGTGACTGCCTTGGGGAACTCCATAGGTAATATCAGCAGGTGATGTTAGGAAACATCTAACTGCAACCATTTGTTTTCCTGTTTAGATAATTACTTTGTGCATTGCACATGTTGTCATAAATTCTATATTTGATGCTAGATTATTTATCAATTAAGATGTTATGGATCACTTAGTCAAAAGCTATTGCAAAATCTTAACCTTCAATCATACATGACTAGTAATTTTGTTCTAGTAACTTTTAAACATAAAAATAAAATAAATCACTTTTTTACTGACTTCCAAGAAGAAGGAGGTACTATGTTCGTCTGTGTGTATTTTTTTGTGTATGTTCAACGATATTTTCGCCAGCTGTGAACCGTTTTAAAAAATCTCTTTTATTTCTAAAGTTTAAACTCCCGAGGGACCACCCGAATGGGACCACATTTAAATTCTAAGGAAATCGGCTGAGCTGTTGTTGATAACTCAACTTTAATGTACATGGATGTCACATCGATTCGTGCACACTATTCGAATTCTGTACACGGTGGAAGTCAGTGGCGCGAGTTTTTGCGAAAAGTAATTATCTTATGCTATTTTTATGGTTCCAGATACCCGAGACTCTAAACGCTTGATCCCAGGAATAACTCGATATCTTAACATGATCCAGAGTAAGCAGCAGCTAGAGAAATACAAGTCTGTTTTCGATATAGAGTATATGAAGACAGAGAAGGAAGCGATGGAAGAATTTGAAAATCGCAAAACCTACGAATGCTATCTCGGTGCTAAGCACAAATGCGACGTTTG
This sequence comes from Hypomecis atomaria, assembly GCA_964007245.1. Classification (NCBI taxonomy): domain Eukaryota; kingdom Metazoa; phylum Arthropoda; class Insecta; order Lepidoptera; family Geometridae; genus Hypomecis; species Hypomecis atomaria. The sequence goes on from OZ023306.1 coordinate 4,493,235, forward strand.
CTACCAAGTTTTTAAGTATGAAGGGATGTTGGAATATCATAAGAAGTATCATGATGTAAGTAGATCTAACTTTTTCGAGTTTATCTGCGTTTTCTTTAAATCAGTTGGCCGATTTTATTTGCTTTTCTAAACACTGGATTAGAAAATTAAATAACATCGGCCAAGTAAGATTCGAACTCACGCACGAAGGATTCCGTACCGTATAGCCTTTATAGCATTTCAAGCGTTTAACTGTTGCCGTTATTAATATCCAGCAAAAAACGGCAAAAAATCCCGTTTGTTGTATGGGAGCCCCCCCTTAAATTCCTATTTGTTTTATTATAATTTTAGTATTTGTTGTTATAGCGGTAACAGAAATAATCATCTGTAAAAAATTCAATTGTCTAGATATTACAGTTCTTGAGATACAGCCTGGTGACAGACAGACAGCAAACGGATGGATTAGGTAGAGTAATAGGTTCTATTTTTTACCGTGAGGACCCTAAAAACAGATACACAGAATTTTTCGTAAATAAGGCTAGTATTTTAGCAAAATAAATATAGTTTGTTGCACAACTTAGTAATATAATTATGATTTCGTATTACAAAGTCTGAACATATAAACGTTTCTATAGCTTGTGTAGCTATTTCGAGCTTACTGATTTCTAGGAAACCACATAACTTCAGTTATAGAAATCTATGGTTTCCACTCATCACTGGCTAAAAACTTGGAATTTTTATGGATAGTGGTTGTGACACACGCCTTAGAAAATCGCAAGGTCGAGGGATCAAATCCCGGTCCCGTACCAATAAATTCTTTGAAATTTATGTACAAAATTTAAGACCACTGGCTTTTCGGTGATGGAAAACATCGTGAGGCAACCTGCATACGTCCGTAGAAGCATGTCCGTGGCCATGGTTCGTGGGTAGGTCTACTCGTACATCCTGCAGTGGACTATTAAAAAAGGCTGGTACAGTTAAGTTCAATATCACGGGTCGAACCTGGACACGATTGACAAAAGACCGAGCCAGATGGAACTATAAGAGAGAGGCCTATACCCAGCAGTGGAATAAATAAGGCTGTGTATGATGATGGTACAGAGTATCATTAAGTCTTCTTTATGAAGTTATCTGTTTATTCAACAGGAAAGCAGCGGCCCTTACAGGTGCAATATTTGCAAAATAAATTTCAATACGCAAAGAAGACATCAAACACATAAGCTTTCACACGAAGTGGTCTATAAGTGTAAGCTATGTCCCTTAGTTACCTACTACGTGTGAGTATTGTCCGGAATTACCTGAGGTCTTAGTCCAGAGCCCTTAAAAGCCGATACACACAGAGGCTCCCGCCGCGAGAAAGCGATCGCGATCCGGGACGGGAATTTTTGTAATAGTCGGGTTTGTATGCAACCTGACACATAAGAAGCGGGCGCGATCCGGCGCGATGCGATCTCCCGCGCGACAGGATCGGGACGACAAACAGGAGATCGCTTCGCGGGAAGGACGCGCCGGGATGCGGAACGGGAGGCCGGCGCGGGCGCCATATTATACGGTAGTCAGTACAAGCTGTGACACAGTGCAAAGCGATCGTGTAGCGGTCGCGGTCCGATCCGACAATTGTATTTTTTTACAACTTTTATTGGATCTATCGACCTTTTTAATCATGAATCAGACAGAAAAACTTGTCGAATTAGTTAGACAACACCCATGTCTATATCATACAAAAGACAAGAATTATAAAAACGTTTTAAAAAAGGATATTCTTTGGGAATAGATAGCCAAGGAAGTCAATCAAAGTCGTGAGTACTTTATAACTATTTTAATCATTATTATTATAGTAGTTTATGCAACTGTCATATAATGAAGGGTATTAAAACACGAGTGTGAGTTTATGAAACGAGCGCAGCGAGTTTCATAATAGTAACGAGTGTTTTAATACCCGTGTTATATGCAGTTGCATACACTACTTTATCTTCACTAATAAAAATAAAAAAAAACATATTGCGAAACATTAGATTCACGCGTACGTGTATTGTCACAGTGAACTTGGCGCCATTAAAATCTAACCAATGAGAGCGCAGCTGCGCGCGCAGGGCCAATCAGGAGCGAGCGCGCGATGTTATAATGAGATTTTACGATATCGATGTGGATATTATAACATCATGTGAAATTGCTTAAATTGAGTGTTTTGTTGTCTGCGCTATAACAGTAGTCATTATAAGTCAAGTATTGGAAACATAAGTAGAATGTTACAACATTAGTGTAGATAAAAGTAATTAGCAAATTGTTCTCTTATTTCACTAGCCAAAGTGAACGGAAAAATCGGTCCTCGTATGAACGCAGCTCTTTACACAAATGGTGGTACTCTCCAAACATACTCGTATCTCGTTTCAAATTATGTCGTGAACCCAAATCCTATTGGGTTTGCGTTTCATCTTTTGGTACTTACATTGCTAATAAAAGAAGAATTTCTTCTTCCTTCTCTTCTCGCGGCTCCCGCCTCTGTGTGTATCGGCTTTTAGTCCAGGTTTTGCATTGTTTACTTAAACTAGTTTAAGTAAATTCCGCGAAATCTGGGCTAAGGGCTCTGGGTATCTTCAAAGCATTCTTTGAAGATACCTATTCTAGCCTTAAATAATCTTCTTAAGAATCTTCTTCAAGGCTAGGCATTATCTTCTATCTTTTGCCTTAAAGATGATTCTTTAAGGCTAGGATGAATAGGTGTCTTCTAGGTCTACATACTACATCATCGGCTACAACTTTGCTTTCCATCAGGCGAGTTGGGGGCCAAATGTAGCCCTGTTATGAATAAAAAGAAAAGTCAAATCAGACAGAGAAATAGCTCAATGTGGCTCTTGCTTTTAAAATATAAATGTTAAAATACATATAAAAACTAAAACAATTAAATAGTTCTTGAACTTTTTAATGTAATAAAATGAGAAACATACTGACGGGCCTGCTGATTTCATAGAAGATACCTATTTACTCGGGATTTGAAGACATCTTACTTTAGCGGGAAGACAGACTCAGGCAAAGCTTTCCACATTCTGGCTGTTTGTATGACAATAACTCAAATAAATTTTACTTTTAAAGAAGATCCTGCAAAGTGGGACCGACATTAGTTAAAAAAATCCAATAAAATATGGTAAATAAATGCGCAGAGCAAAACAACCGCATGAAATGACTAATTTGGATAGGATTTCTTTTTTAAATTTGATTACTCATGGCCGCCATCACGCCGCCATATTTTACAAGCAATGTCAAAAGACAATAAAATCCTTAAATATGAAATCCTTCAAATTGACATTTTGACTAAAGAAAATAATAAGAAAATCAATTTCCAAAATAAATAAAAGCAAATAATTGAATACTGTACATGTACAAGGTAATGGCCTAAGCTCTATATATTTTTGCATTATCTCTTACAGAAGTTCAATGCAAAACCATTATGAGCAGCACAAGGGCACCGTATACAAATGCGACAAATGTGACATGACGTACAAGTAAGTTTATGATGTAAGAGTTTATTGCTTTTACCAACTTAATTTTAATACTCGTATATATCATTGCACGACCTCAGACCTCGACAATGGATCGACCTCAGACCAAATAAAAAAATCAAGACAGAACGTCGTGAAAAGACAAGTGAGGCCTGTTTTTTATAAATGTGATGATTGCGTCGGTGTTGCGCTGCCATAGTTCGACTGACGAGCCAAGGCGTAGTTTCCTTGCACGTGTTTGTGTGTGTATTTGTGTCTGTACGTACACCGCGAGGCGTAGTTTTGCCGACCTCAATTGTTTGTTTCTCAACATTCTGTCTTGATTTTTTTATTTGGTCTGAGGGATCGACACCAGTAGGGCAATTCTGTTAACCAATCTCGTTGCTGAGGTGACGCGTTCTTGAGCTTCTCTCGTTTTTTTGACAGCCTTGATCCTACAAAACTGTCAGAAAAGCGAGAGGGGTTCGGGAGCATATCACTTCGGTGACGAAATCGGTTGACAGAATTGGCCCGCTGTTCTTCTATAGATAAAAACACATTCAGTGCGAAGTTACAGATCAACCCCAATGGCACCTACAGATCTATAAACCTATTTATTCAATATAATATCAATTCTAATTAATCTACTCATACAGGGTTATCCAGAACTGGTGTACTACGCCGTAAGGGGGTGACTAAGACCATTCTTATGAACAACTTTTAATATGGGGCCAACCCGGAATTTGAGAAAGAAAATTCAGCTGTTTCATACATTTTGTCGATTCCGAGCAATTTTGTATGGAATTTCCGGTTTTTTTTCAAATACCAAATTCAAAGAACACCTTTCGGCTGAGTACACCAGTTCTGAGTAACCCTGTATATGTTATTAGTATCACCAATACCAATTGTAACTATAGGAGCAAATCCGTGTTTTTAACGCACCAAACCCGCGCACACCTGAGCGACGCCCACGTCTGCACCGTCTGTGGAGGGGTCTTCATCTCGCCCACCGGACTGAGGATACACAAAAATAGGAAACACAATGTGAGTATCAGTACATAGTACATCATCAGCAATACGTCTGTGGAATGAAAGTAGAAATAGCAAAGGGCCTGATATACTACCTTGTGGAACCCCGAAGGTAATACTGTAATTTTGAGTACGTGACTAACAATCCATCAAATCTAAAATCTTCTAGATAAGGTCTTTGCAAACTAGACGGTTACACCTGTTAATCCTTTTTTTTGTTTATTATATCAAGCAAGATTAGTATAATACATTGTGTCGAATGCCTTCTACAGATCTAGGAAAATGGTTTCTTATAATATTGTTAACTAGATTTACCCTTGATACTCACCGATATTTTAACTATTCGTATATCCATGTCAAAAATTCAGTCGTTCCGACGCTTTGTTACTGCGTGAAAGAGTAACAAATAAACACACTTTTGGATCTATAATATTAGTAAGGATATTTCAGTACACCTCCTAATACATCTTTTTTTCATTGGTAGAAAGCAGGATTCGTATAATACAATGTGGCACATGCTTTCGACAGACCTAGCTGTATTCCTTTATTACCCTTACTAATGTTATAAATCCGAAAGTGTGTTTGTTGGTCTGTTTGTTACTCTATCACGTAGCCACAGAGCAACGAATTGACTTGATTTTTGGCATGGATATAGTTCAAATGTCGAGGAGTGATATAGGTTAATTAATATCCCGAAAAAATCTGGGGTTCCTATATGACAGTACTAAAAACTAGAGAGTTCCATAATGCTACTTGTTATCCTGGAAAAAATAAAGGATCAAGCACCCCTAGCACGGCAAAGTGACAAATTGGCTTGACAATGACAACTGACATTAAACATGGATGAAATGGTAATATCCCTTTGCCGCGCTACCCGTGCTATGGTGCGTAAAAAAAAACGGGTTTTGCAGGTACTTGTAATATTTAAAGAAGTTTAGAAAGATGGCTTTTTTTATTCCGTATAGGTTTGCGTTACACATACTGCGGACAACATACTGCCTGATGTTAAGCAGATAAGCGGTCTAGGGTGTAGCACGCTTACCTAGAAGTAACCTATTTACTTGGGATTTTAAAACATCTACGGTGTACTTTTACGGGAAGACAGACCCAGGCAAAGCGTTCCACATTCTGGCTGTTCGTATGAGAACAGGAGGAGGGATGTCTTCCTGATTATTTATTGTAAATATTTCAGGACGAGCCCCCTCCAGTGCCGTCGGGAGATGAAGTGAAGTGCGAACCGTGTAACCTGACGTTCGCTTCACCGCAGGCGTATCACAAACATCAGCTGAAACTGCACCGAGCCAACGTTGTACGACCTACTTACGTTCGGTACGTACCACTATGTGCCAAAATACAGGTGTAATTGCCTTGATTTGCTTTAGCTTTAGTTTGGTTTCGATTTGACTTTAGTCTGGATTTGGTTTGATTTCAATTTAGCTTTGGGTTGGTTTTGGTTTGACTTTAGTATTGCTTTGGTTAGCTTTAGTTTGGCTTTGGTTTGACATTAGTTCGTCTTTGGTATGGCTTTGAGTTGGTAAACAAATCGATTTTACCCACAGGGATACCAGAGGGATAATTGGCCGATCGAGAAAAGAAAAAAAGAGATGCATTGATTTAATATGGCATGAGTTAGAAAGAGACGTGAAAAATGTCTCGATTCAGTGGCTAGTTGTCGTGTTTTTCTACCAATAGTGAAAAATTTAAATACATATATTTGACAGTAACAATACTGGTCCAGGGATAGTCCATACATATTTGCGGTTGAGAATTGCCTCAAGCGACAACAGTGCTATCTAAATTACCGAATTTGCTCAGCGGATTTACAAGTTAAAATGGCAGTGGGCTGGGCACATAGTTCGTAGAACGGATGGTCGATGACGCTTCCAACCGATCTTATTAGAAATCCATAGGTAAAGCCTATGTCCAGTAGTGAACAGCTGCCGATAATGTTTCATAAATACATGTTTCATAGTTTCTGCAATACGATTCAAGTTTCATTGCTATTGTGGACATGATAAGAGTCGTTGCTCAGTATCAATTTTACAGTTTAGTGAGGGTGAGATACTGCACAACTTGTAGAGTTAACTTCATAGACGCCATTAAGCTTGATTCCACCTATTCGATTTCGACTGCCTCGGTGGCTCAGTGGTTAGTGGCTCTGACTACTGGATCAAAGAGGCGTGGTCTCGATTCCCACCCAGTGCAAATATTAATGTGATGAACACAAGTGTTGGTGTGTGAAACACTAGTGGAACTATGTCTGGTATCTATGTATTTAAAAATATGTGTATGCAGTATATCAGTATCTGGCAACCATATCACAAGCTTTGCTTAGTTTGGGGTCAGAGACCCTGTGTAAGATGTGCCCTAATATTTATTTATATTTTATTATTATACTTATTTGTATTATTTTGTTTTCAGACAGCCATCCAATCGAATAATACCAAGGAAGAAACCAATAATGACTTGCAAAGTGGTAAGCATTTTCTACTCATACTTTATCCCATTTCATAGCGAAATCAGCTACTATTTGTCGTGATTTTTTTCCCTTTATCGGATACGTCAAAAAATTTCGCACTTAATAAAATTAAGAGATTACCTCCCTTCTCATATCAAATCCAATCTACTCAATGTGGAATAAATTATTAAGAAAAATTGTCTTTGTTAGAGTTAATGTAAAACTGTCGTGGTGTAACGGTGAACTAACAATAATATTTTAATTAGCAGCCAAGGTACCGACTACTTGGTAGACACGAGTCTACTGATGAAAACCGAATTGGTGTCTACCAAGTATCAAATACTTTTAATTGTACTAGCAATGACAGAGCAGTGTTGTCAACGTAAAAAAATTAGTAAAATTGCACACGGGCGACCTCACCTACGACGCTTCTCTTTTTGCACAAACTATTATTTTTCGTTTTGCCAGGAGGTCAAATTTCAGTGCAGTAGGATGCCCTGTCTGCGTTTGTCAATGCCAATACATACTACATTGACGTCATAGGAATGATGACTAAGTAAAACAAAATATTATTGTATACTCCGCGCCACACAAGTTGATGGATGTGAAGTTAGCCACTAGCTGCGCAATAGCTAAACCTGACGAGACGTGACGTGGAAGCCGCACGTTGATTGGCTATTGCGCAGCTAGTGGCTAACTTCACATCCATCAACTTGTGTGGCGCGGAGTATAACACTTAGAATATTTAAAAAATATTGGAAATGTATTTTTTCTTATGTCAATCATACAGTAAATGACAAAGATAAACCTTGTCAAAGTTCCGTAGTGGGGGCTTGTGACGTCATTCTACGTGAAAAGTGCCATACATTTCACGTAGCGTTACGTGGAACTTTTACTATGTGGGCTATATCTTATCAATTTTTGTTTTATTAACAAAAAAATACATGTCTAATATTTTTTGATAATCTAACTAACGAACTACAGTCGACTCTTGTTAATTCATACCTGCGATAATTCGAATCTCTCTATAATTCAAAGTTATCACGAGTTCCCTACAAAATTTCTTTATATTTGGAAAATAAATCAATACATTTTTATGCACTCGGTAATTCGTACGAAAAAATCATTGCTATATAACAAAACGACGCGTTAATTCGAACTCATCGGCGTCCAACACTCGACAATTCGAAATTGCAGAGAGAAAGAGGCGGAAAGATTGTAGTACTGCGACAAGTTCAAACTTGTATCAAAGTTTGTTTGTTGAGCCTTTGCTTTTGCTATGATTAGTTTGACTTATTTGACACACACTTCCGCACGAATTGGTTTGTTTAGTTATGTTTCAGTTAGTCTTTCGTTGTTATACAGATTAAAAGTTTGTGTTAGTTCTGAGCCCTAGGACCATTTGATATTTCAAACACTCGATAATTCGTAATATTTGAAGAGTCCCTAGAGTTTCGAATTAACGAGAGTCGACTGTAGTTGTAATGATATTTTTTTACCCAGTAAACATGGGATGCCTATTTCGATGCATGTACTTTGCAAAACTGCCTTGTGTGTTTTTAGTGCAACAAAGTGGGTCACAGCTACGGTTGGATGGTTCTACACTTCAAGTCGGAGCATCCCACAATGGATATGACAACAGCGGCGTATGCAGATAAACGGACCAACCTGTGTGATGTTTGCGGGAAGGGGTTCACGGTGAGACATACACACACACATACAAACAGTACTGTGTGTACTGTATCAGCCTTTTTAGTAGTCCATTGCAGGACGGCAGGAGGAAGGGTGATTGGGCCTTATCTACCACGCTGGCCCAGTGTGGGTTGGTGGATTCACATACGCCATCGAATTCCTTCTACGGACTTATTCAGGTTGCCTCACGATGTTTTCCTTCACCGATAAGACAGTGGTGTTAAATTCCGTACATTTTGTAATAACTCATTGGCACGAGACCGGGATTTGAACCCACGACCTCACATTGTAAGGCGGGTGTCACTACCACTAGACTGCCATAGTTATCCACCACACATGTGTGTTATGTACAATCTTTATTGTTGATTATTGAAAAACGGCTCAGCCGATTTTGATAAAATTTAAATGGTCTATTTAAATGTATCGAGAGTATACCCTTTCGATCTATAACAGATTTTTTTGATTCGGTTCACAATTGGCGACAATATTGATGAACATACACAAAAAAATAAATTCATAAAGACGAACATAGAGCCTTCTCCTTTTTGGAAGTCGGTTTACAAGCTTTTTGTATACTGAGTATTTTAGAAATACTAAGCTACAAGGGAGTGTGATCAACTCGAAATCCCACATTGTTGCGTTTGTGCTGGTATGAATGTGTGTATGTGTGTGTGTGTGTGTGCGCCATAGTTGACCACTAGACTGCCATAGTTATCCACCACACACATGTGCCGTTTTTCAATAATCAACAATAAAGATTGTACACATCAATTCGAGCGAACTATTCGGATTTTTTCACGATGGAAGTCTGTTTTGTAATTTTATGCGAAAAATAATTATTTAACTTTATGCTATATTTTCAGACAATACACACATTGAGGAAGCACATAAGGATCCACCACACCGGCGTGACGTTTCCGTGCCCGAAGTGCGGCAAGCGCTTCCCGTCGACAGACTCGCTTAGAAACCACCGGTACATGCACGGCCCGAGGAAGTTCTGCTGCGAACAATGCGGGAAGAAGTTTCGGTCGCCGTCTAACTTGTACAGTCATATGCGGGTATGTTAATCATCTATACTGTACCAGCCTTTTTAATAGTCCACTGCAGGACGTAGGCCAACCCACGAAGGGTGGTTGGACCATATCCACCACGCTGGCCCAGTACGGGTTGGTGGATTCACACACGCCATCGAATTTCTTCTACGGACATATGCAGGTTGCCTCACGATGTTTTCCTTCACCGAAAACCCAGTGGTGTGAAATTCCGTACATAAATTCCGAAGAATTTATTGGTACGGGACCGGGATTTGAACCCACGACCTCACGTTTGTAAGGCGGGTGTCAATACCTCTAGACCACCACGGCAATTTGTAGTTACTGCTATTATTTATTTTTAATTGTTTTAATTTTTACGTTTACTCCACCGTAATTGTCATCTAAACGTTTCCTTACATCCAAAGGAGGTTGTCTGGATGAAATCGCTTTTAGCTATAAGACCGCCGTTTGTGCCTTTTTCTGTCTTTGTTTCTTATGTTATGTTTCCTATGTGTTGGTGTCAATAAAGTGTTGTTGTATTGTATTGTAAGTAAAGGGTTATTTCTTAAAAGAAAATATTTCACCCTATGCCTTGTACCTATCATGCTTCAAAATAAATTTAAAAAGAATATTGGAAAAAAATTGTGTGCTAAAAAATTGGGATTCAATCCTTTGTCCTAACATAATCACTACATAGTATAAAATAAAGTCGCTTTTTGTCTGTTTGTTTGTCTGTATGCTTAAATCTTTAAAACTACGCAACGGATTTTGATGCGGTTTTTTTTAATGGATAGAGTGATTCAAGAGGAAGGTTTATATGTATAATAAACCTGTGCGAAGCCGGGGCGGGTCGTCTAGTATAAAATAAAGTCGCTATTTTTGTCTGTTTGTTTGTCTGTATGCTTAAATCTTTAAAACTACGCAACGGATTTTGATGCGATTTTTTTTAATGGATAGAGTGATTCAAGAGGAAGGTTTATATGTATAATAAACCTGTGCGAAGCCGGGGCGGGTCGTCTAGTATAAAATAAAGTCGCTATTTTTGTCTGTTTGTTTGTCTGTATGCTTAAATCTTTAAAACTACGCAACGGATTTTGATGCGATTTTTTTTAATGGATAGAGTGATTCAAGAGGAAGGTTTATATGTATAATACACCTGTGCGAAGCCGGGGCGGGTCGTCTAGTAAAAAATATAAAAATTGATATTAGTATAGCCGCCATTTTGAACAATGATGAGTTTGTTTCAAAATGATCGGACAATATTTTACTATTGTAGTAGTAGTTAGTAGTAAGCATGATGACTAAAAAAAATTAGTCCGTCAGATCAACTATCAAAAAATATTAGACACGTATTTTTTCTTTTGTCAATTAAACAAACATTGATGAAGATATAGCCCGTTAAAGTTCCGCGTGACGTCACAAATCACATACAAATGTATAGACTTCTGTGACAGAAGTGACGTCACGACCCCCACTCCCAAACTTTGACAAGGTTTATCTTTGTCATTTGTTGTTTGATTGACAAACGAAAAAATACGTGTCCAAAATTTTTTGATTATCTAATAGTACAGGAAAAAAATTAGGAGCCATAAATCTTAAACGGTAAATTTCCGATTCATTTTTTTTTTGTAAGGTTAATGATGCCTTTTCAAATCGATTTTACAAAATAAATGTGCGGGAAGAAATAAGAGCGTTATTTATGAGCGTGTCGAGCGCTTACGGCACAGTAATGATATCTAACAGTATTCCGTCTTCATACAAACGGTCGGAACGCAAATCATACCTACGCGCCTCTGAGCGGGGTATGCTAGTCAGTCGCGGCGCGCCGTAGTGGGTTTGTAACTAGTAAGCGTGCAATTAACGTATGTAGGGTTCCTCAATTTACTATGAAACTAAAAAAATATCAAAAAACACAATATGTATTTTATAGAACACTTAACCTTTTTCATTCACAACGAATTTATTTTTTGTAATAAATATAATAATTTTACATCATAATAGATAGAAACCGGTGACGCGCTTCGTGAATCGAATGACGGCTAGGAGCAGTGGCGTAACTATGGGGTGGCAGGGCTGGCAAAATGCCGCGGGCCCCCGACCCGAGGAGGCCGCGAGCTCAGAAATAACTTGACATTTTGAAAAAAAAAAAATTACTACCCTAATGAAAATAACAGGGAAAAATTTTGCGCTCGCGCTTCGTACAAGTAGAAATGTTGCCTTTACTCGCATCTAATCTCAACTTCTTTCCCTTTACTGAAATAAAATCACAAACAATTCGCACTTGCGCTCAGTAAAAATATAATTCTGCGATCAATTCTAAAAGCTGTATTCAAAAGTCATTGTTTGTGCTTGAGTGCTCGAGGCAGTAGGAAATGAACTTTATTAAATACTAGCGACCCGCCCCGGCTACGCACAGGTGTATTATACATGTAAACCTTCCTCTTGAATCACTCTATCTAATAAAAAAAACCGCATCAAAATCCTTTGTGTAGTTATAAAGATTTAAGCATACATGGGGACAGACAGCGTGAAGCGACTTTGTTTTATACTATGTAATGATAATGATTTAACTATAATACACACAATATTATTAATAGTGATGGATTATTCTAATTAAGTGGTTTATTAAAATTAAATTACAACATGACAATTTATACTGGATGGGGCCCCATCTAAAGAATTTGCCATGGGCCTCAGATGATATAGTTACGCCACTGGCTAGGAGACTGAGGACGAAGAGGGGCGCGGTCACCATATAACGAAATTATTAACTGGGTTATTGGAAATTTGTAGGAGACCTATCCCAGTAATTGAAGTCCTACGTAGCGTTGCCAACTTAACGGATTTCCTGTGATATCTAGCGGATTTGGGTACGTTGAAAAGGGAAAAAATCTTCAACAGCTGACGGGATATTTCACGAAAAAAAAACTAATACATATTTTCTTCCAAAATTGTCTGTTACATTATTCAAATTGTAAAGTAAAATTGTAAAGTAAGGACCCTATTAGAGTCTGACAATTAAAGTTAACCTGAAAAATGCAGCAAATTTGAAAAATAATGATGACGAAAACTACTCTGCCTCCCCCGGTGGGGTGGTATTCATAAAGGTTTTACTCTGGGAAAAAAGGTTATGCTAATTTTGGAGATAAATAAGTATTTCTTAATATTATTTTCAGAGCCACACCAGGGACCGTCGCTACAAGTGCAACATCTGCGGTAAAGGATTTTTGTTCCGAAACTCGATCAAGGAGCACATCCGCGGCGTCCACAACCACGAGCGACGCGTCAGGAAACGGGCGTCGAAACGGTCCAGGAGTATCGAGGACGCGCCGGACTATTCTGAGACAGGGATGAATGAGGTCGAACTTGGGATGGGGGGTGTAGGGGGGATGCTGGGAATGGATTTAGACACGGGGGCGAAACAGTTCACTGAATTGAATTGAACAAGGGATCTATATAATGGAACAATCCAACGTATAAGACACTTCGAAGAACGCACAGAGGTACCAGAGGGAAAATGTGGTAGATCGAGAAAAGTAAGAAAGAGATGTAATGATGCATGATATGGCATGAGTTAGAAAGAGACATGAAAAGTATCTCGAGTCAGTGGCTAGTTGCCGTGTTTTTCTCTCAGTAGTGGCAAATTCCAATGCATATTTGACAGTTTTGACTGCTCTGGGCAAGATTTTCCACACATTTACGTGATTGAGAATTGCCTCATGCTTGGAGTAATGACAAGTGTGGAGCTCTCGTATTATTTTGAACATTTACAATATATCTGGTCGTGTTCTTCTTAATTACTACGCAACGAGAGAGACAAAGAAAGAGGTACGCGATCTGCCCTGTCTTGAAATCTCAATGAAGCCAAGTATACTGTAGCAGTAGTAGATTGTAGATAGATTAGATAGATACTCGTAGGTACGTGATGTAGATTAGGCATGACAAAGATAGGGCGCGTTACTGATAGGCATTTAGTATATAAGTTGTTTCAGTTAAATAATAAATCAGAGTTATACCATCTTGTCTCTCATTTGTAGTCCCTATTGCCATACTGGCAAATATACCATCCAAAACCGTCTTGTCTATGAAATGCTACACTTCTATTTTCTTCACTTTTTTTAACTATGGCTGTCACAGCCATAAGCTACACAAGCCATCACAAGAAAAAAGATTCAAGTTTTCATATAACAAAGTATTTCACACCTAAACACTTCCCGTTTTTCCACGGAACCCTAAAAACGATCCCTTGGCCAAAAAAATTAAGTCTACTATACTATTGTTGCTTTGCAAAAAAAAACTAGGCCACATTCTAATAGGTAGGTAATCGGGCTTATCATGGGCGTATATGAGGGGGGGTCCGAGGGGTCCGGACCCCCCCCCTTGGCCTACACATTTTCAAATATTTTTATGACTGTACCTATCCAAGTAAAATAACGAATAGCAAATATCATCTCAGCAAACGTGACAAAAATTGGAGAATAAATCCTTCCCAGGCAGATACATCTGCTTTGTTACATTCTACCCTAAAGTTTTTAAACCCATAGTCTTTTGTTTTCATCGGGTCGACGGTCAATACAACTGCACACACGTGCAACAGATTTAATGCAAAAAAGAACTTTTACAATTTGAAGTGACAAAAGAAACCCATGGCCAAGATGTTGAATTTTACGACTAACTTTTGCCCGCGGTTTCACTCGCGAGATTTTTTGCTTTTTGTACAGTCCTAGAACATTTTATTTTTTTGGGATAAAAATGAGCCTACGACAATCTGATCTTTAGAGTAGGTATGCATAAAAATCAAAAATTAAAGAACAAAAAACAAAAAGATCCTTCTCTCCGTTGCGTTGTTGCGTGATAAATTAACAAACAAACATACTGTCGGAGTTATAATATTAGTAAAGATTCCCAACAGTTTCGTCATAAACAAAAAAATGTGTTTTCGAGAATAGGTCGTTAGTTCGTTAGGAAGTGTTTTAGAACCAAAGATGGCTTCAAAAAGGGAAACATCGTTTAAACTGTCTAGTCTTTGTTTAACTCACATTGATTGACAAACCTCAGAAGTATTTTATTGCGCCAGCGTTTATGTAATTGAGTTAGAGCATGTGATAAAATTAAACAATTTATATACTTAAGTGTTATAATAAACAAGAAATAGAGATTGTTTACAAAACATTAGGTATTTTAACTAACAAATAATGATGAACTCCTTGAGTAAGTAGGTACTACTTACGGCAATAGTGACTGTCTCATTGGTAATTAAGTTAGGCCAAATAATTTTATGAAGTTCTTAATTTATATTTATTATTAGCCTCTCAGTCGCGCGTCGGTGGTCTTTTCTACTTTTGCGGTATAACACAAACATAAAGCTAAAGTTATTTAGAGATGCAACATTGCAAAAATGTAACCAAGTAGAGCTCTTTTCCTAAGAAGTCCTATGGAAATTAATGGAAGTAATATTTACAGACAAGGCAGGCGACTGTGGTGCCGCATCTGCGGGACTTCTTCAGTGAATTCGATTCTAATAAGATTCTAATCGGTTCGCCGAGGACGGAACTTAGGTGCTTACTCCCCCACACCTATCATAATTAGTGCAGTAAAGTTATGTACGGAAGGCATAAACATATTAAAATAATTACATTTCTATTTTAATTTTCTTTAAAAAACCTACCTGCTCTTTTTTGGACAGTCGGATAAAAAAATTGGACCCCCCCTTGCAAGAGCTATATATACGTCCGTGGGGCTTATTATCCTACTAACGTGATAAACGCGAAAGTTTGTGATATGAATGTTTGTTACTCTTTCACGCAAACACTACTGAACGGATTGAGATGAAACTTTGCAATAATAATGCATTTGCATTTTTTGCAATAATTATACATCAGAATAACACATAGGCTATAATTTATAAAGATATATTGCGTGACACAAAGTTCGTCGGGTCAACTAGTAGTCAACGAGCTTTTCATGAAACAGCGCTTTTTATACGCGATTTCAGGGTTTGTGTCTTTTAAAATTTTTTTAAAGTTGTATTTTTTTAGTCTCTGTAATATATTAGGTCTACTTCATAATCTTCATGTTATTATTATTATGTAAATTAATGATTTGTTATTCTGTAACTTTATGCCATCATACCTAACAGCATATTATAGAGTAAGTGTTGATTATTTTTAATGTAGATTTTTTAGTATTTAATTTTAAATAGCAATTTAAAAACAAGATCTGTAATCCTTATACTTAAATATAAATCCGAAAGTATGTTTGTTTGTGTCTGTTACAACATAGAGATTTTCCATACAATCTGTCAAAGTTCCGTATAGGTACGTTCCCAGGCGTTCGATGTTCAAAAAACGCTCAACTGGGGCTCTATTTTCAACTTCGTAAGCCTGGAAACGTATACGGAACTTTGACAGCTTTTATGAAAACACTCTATATTGTCTATGGAAGTTTCGAATGCTCCATACAAGTTCCGCATACGATCAAACCGTGCGAAGTTGAAAAATCAGGCCCTGGAGCTCTATTATTCAACTTTGTACGCCTAGGAACGTAAGGAACTTTGACGGATTGTGCGGAGAATCTCTATGTTGTCAACCAAACCGTGTGAAGTTCAAAAAACGATCCCCTCGGGGCCCTATTTTTCAAACTCGAACACCTCGGAACGTATACGGAACTTGGACAGATTGTATGAGAAATCTGTATTTTTTTATGGAAGATGCGAACACTCCATCCAAGTTCCCTATACGTTCCTAGGCGATCGAAGTTGAAAAATAGAACCTCACGGGCCCTTTTTTTTACATTCGAACGCCTAGGAACGTAGCGGGCCCTATTTTTTAAATTCGATCACCTTAGGAACGTAGCAGGCCCTATTTTTCAAATTCGATCGCGTAGGAACGTATACGGAACTTTGACAGTGACAGATCGAAAACCATTAGCCATACTTGTTTTCTTTTTAATTAGCGTTTTATTGCACGATTTCCCTCTTTGCAGTCTATGAAGTTTTTCGTGAACATAAAAACTGTTGCCTGTAAAGTCGGTATACGGGCGAAAGTTTTACGTGACAACGACTTTGAGACGAATGAGACGAATGAGAGCGAGTGAGAGGCACTTACGTGCCTCTCACTCGTTGTTCATTCGTCTCGTTGTTTGTAATTATTAGGTGTTAGTAATTATTATTGACAATAACTGATTAAATCTTAAAAGTAGGGGGGGGGGGTAGTTCGAGAAAAGTGTGAGCGGAGCGTAACGCAGTTTCTTGAAGTGTCACCCGGCAAACCAATTTATAAGACGTTGTCACGTCAAAAATGGCCCGTCAACATAAGTATACGTTCCCAGGCGTTAGAATTTGAAAATAGGGCTCCAACCGGCTTAAAATGTAGTTAAGTCAGTCAATAGCAATCTTTTAGCTTTGTACAAAACAAGCAGGTAGCCCTATAGAATATGGTAAATAAAGCTCCATCTTGAATTTACTTATTTGGCGCGAGCTGTATTTCAATGACTGTTAACCCTTTCCTATCTGACGGTACTAATTTGTACCACCCTATTTATCGCCTCTTACTTCCAATTTCTGATCGCGCAACCTTCAAGTCTTACTGTCGATCCTTAGAAGTACCATTTAACTAGCCAATAAGATAGTTTTATTTGAATTATGACGAACAACAGCCAATCCGTGAAGCTTGCAAGTTGAGACCTTCACTGACGAAGAAGCAATTCAAGTGAGAGATTTTCAAAAATTTAAAAGAAATATAATTCACGAGGTAAGCTAAGATTTTCTAAATGAATTAGTCACATTAATTTGTTACTTCTACTATAAAGATAAGTATTTTACATATTTTTTGTTATTTCTTTTCAAAAAATGACAAATTTTGACGAGGACCGAAAAGTACCGTCAGTAACTTCGTGTTTTTTTTTCAAGTAAGATTTGAGTTACATTGAGGGTAGGTATAAAGAGTTTATTCAATCTATTTCAGGTTTCTTACGATGGATGATATGAAACAGAAAGCACTTATCGAAGCGTGGCTCTTAGAAGACCTCCCTAACTGTAATGCGGAATCTGATGTTGAACAATCGGACAACGAAACTCCAGAAGATGTTCAACCTCCATTGCTACGGGATATCGACACAATTTTTGAAGAGGCGTTGGAAAGAGAGCTTCATCTTAGTGACTAGCCACATTTGGACAATGAAATGCAATCCTGTGATTCTCAACAGGTAACACAAACTGTACTTCTTACATCCAGCACTGATTTGAATGTTGCTGACATGCCAGGAATTGCAACACCAGTCATTCCATCAACTAGTGTTTTGTCTTCAAAAAAAAGACCTGAAGTAGAGCAAAGGTGAAATAAAAAAAATAGAGAGGAATTATTGACTGAAGGGACATTTGGGTGTGGAACTATTAGGTCTAACCGTAAAGGACTACCAACAAACATGAAGCCTGACAATAAACTGAAAAGAGGAGAATATGACTACAGATTTCCAAATAGTTCCAGCTAGACATTGGACTTTGGAAATGGAAAGATAATAAAGTTGTACATTTTGTCTCAAATAT
The DNA here is from genome assembly GCA_964007245.1 of Hypomecis atomaria. Classification (NCBI taxonomy): domain Eukaryota; kingdom Metazoa; phylum Arthropoda; class Insecta; order Lepidoptera; family Geometridae; genus Hypomecis; species Hypomecis atomaria. The sequence continues at coordinate 4,511,451 of OZ023306.1, forward strand.
TTTACGGAAATGAGCAAGCCACAGCAACAAGAAAAGAAAAGAACGGTTCTAAATCCACAGTAACCTGCCCCAACGTCGAGGAGTAGATACCGCAGATCGTCTTCGAGCATTGTATTGTGTAGATAGAAAGTCTCCGAAATGGTGGCATCTCTTAGTCTGGGGCAAGACGGATACAGCAATGCATTCATTGTACACGGCCTTCTGCGAGACCAAACGCCCATGAAAGACTTTCGAAGATCTGTGGCACAAGGCCTAATGTCAAAGAAGGATCTTCCAATGTCGGAGAAAAAGAGATTGTCAAGAGATCAAACTCCAAGCCCAAGTCAATTAAAGTCAAAGCGCCGCATAACGGGATTTTCTACCCTAAAAGATGTAATGATGGGTAATAGAGGAAGCCATTGGCCTCGCTTTGAGAAAAATAAAGGACGTTGTGAAGTTTGCAGTATGAAAAACATCCAGTCCAAGCCACACACAAAATGCTCTCACTGCAATGTATTTTCATGTCTAAATGAGAAAAAAAAATGCTTTTCAGAGTATCACGGCATAGAAATTTTGTAAAAAAATGGTAAAAATTAGAATCAAAATATGTCCAATGTTTTTACAAAAACCTGGACATTTTGGTAACCAAAAGTCACTGACGGTACTTAAAAGTCCAGGTTTTGAAAACAATACCTAGAATACTAATAAAAATCTAAAAAAAATATATGTGTTTCCTTAAACGGTACATAGTACGAATTAATTACCAAAAATCGTTATTTATCAATTTATCATATAGTCGTTAGGAAAGGGTTAATAACATTTCTGTAATAAACGAATTGAAATTGAGAAGTGTTTTTTATTATTATTCTAAGTATTATTCTTACTAATAGAAGAGTTAGAATTTCGGGTGTATCTCATACACCGAAATATTGAAGAATCTACGACAGCTTCGCTGTCATAATAACCACGAACTCAGAGATTACAGTGCCACCAGCGTATCTGACCCGCGGCGATAATAATACGTAGTAGGTAATTATTATAATTATATTCTTTGTCCGCGGGTAGCGGCGTCGCTACAGAATTAGAAATACTTTAGTTCTGATTCTATGCGTCGCTACCATCGTTTATATTTTTGCCAATGTTGTATGCTATACCAAAATTCGGTGAAAATGTCCGATGGGTCTGACTAATGCGAATTTGAATAAGAAATGGATGGACAGTCCTTCTTTCAAAATGGCTCGTTAGTTCCTCTTTCGGCCACCGGGTCAGATATTTTTTTGGTCTGAGGGGTCAGATAAGTTTGTGGCACTGTACTATGGTATAATTATATTACATTCTCTTTGTATATTATTGTTATAATTTAACAAAAAAATTATGGATGTTATTTTCATTTTGGGAAAATTATATAATACCTGGCAACCTTTGTGGAGATTGAGTATGAAGATAAATAATATGACAGACAAACTTTAAAACTAAAGGCGGATCTTATTATTATTGTTGATCTTTATTGTGATAGTAGTATAGAGGTGAGCCGTTGTAAAAAAAAACTTTCTACGGTTCACCCAGGTGGTCTCAGGAGGTGAACGGTAGGAAAGAACCGGTAAATAATGCCATGCTCTTGTTAATCTAATCTCTGTCATCTCTGTGCATATGGAAGACTCGTGGGTAGGTACGAAAAAATATGGCATCACCCATTGAGATAACAAAATACAATACTTAACAACGCGATTTTTTTAACTTGCTTGTGCCATTGTAACTCAATGTTTTACATTGAGTCAGCTAGCTATAGTGACGATAGTGGAGTTGGCAACACTGGTGTAGAGTCGTAGACAGAGAAAATCTAAGCTCCATGATAATTTGTTTTAAAAAAATGAAGAGATTCCGCCCGTCTTGATTTTGACACCTTGATAGATTCGGACATGTATTTTGTTCCCGAGCAGAAACTATTATTGTGGCAGTGAAAACAAATTCGGCGTTATTTTGTTTGCATTGTGAATTTAAAGTCATAAAAATGATTGATTTAAAAGTGACTCTGACTGCGTGGGCTTGAGGTACGTTCATGGTATTCATGACAATGAGAATTTCACAATACACCTTCACAGCCATATTCGCCATATTGTAAGACAACTTGCGGCTGACATGCATGATGTCGTAACTCGTAGATATTTCAAGTCTATATTATTTATTTCTATGATTATTTATTTTCAAATGTTCAAATGAAATGAAATTCAAAAGCAAAACAAATTATAACTTCATATTTTCTGACAATAATGATAGCTAATGTTTTATCAGAAGCAGAACCAACAGAATAAGTTCCACACATTGATGCTATTTCAATCAATACCATGGAGCCCATCAACATTTGTGCAATTTGCTTGCGGACTAATAAGAGGCTCAACAAAACTGATGATAACTTGCTGACGGCGTATCACAACCAACTGACCAATAATTTGGTAAGTATTTCACCGAATCTTTTTTTCTCGTGATATTGGAAAAACTACCTCTAAAAGCCATTAGCTAGAAACTACCTTATTATTTCTTAACTATTGAGACCAACCATTTGTTACATGTTTGTATCAACACAGTTTAAAGCAATGAAAATGTACTTTACTTAAACTTGCATATTGTGGAGTTGTGAACTGAGAAATATATTAGTTCATGGATCCACTTCATGCCTATGTCTCTATAGCAGTGGACTATTAAAAGGTCCCATACAATATAGTACCTACTTGTAGAATTTTAATGGAGATGTAGTGACTAACTTCGCTTTGCTGAACTATACCAAGGCCAAATAATACACTACCGGATAGCTATCCCCGGGCACAACACCTCGCCCGGTGGAGTACTCCTTTGCGAGATGATATCCTATCATCATCATCTCGACATGTACAACCACCAAGTCCATAGACTTTTCGGCATGAGAAAGGAACCCTATGGCAGCTATTGTTATTACAAGCCTGGTAGTGTCACGATCTTGAGTAAAGACCTCCTTATCCTATTTTCCCCCTTCATTTCTGTCTAGACCTAAAGCAGGGGTTGGCAAGTAGCTTTACTTGGGGGTCTGGATACTGACTAATAATTTTAACAAGGTCGAGAAAACAAATCTGTAAATATTTTTTTATTTATAATTTTGGTTTCAAATCAAATTCTAAAACTATTGAAAAAAAAACGTGCATGTGGAGTCCCTCCGCGCGGTAGAAGTAAAACTTCGACGCAACAGTGCTCCCATACCCCCTCCATGGTAGCGTTAAAAATTTAACGAATTTCTTCTACGGACATATGTAGGTTGCCTCACAATGTTTTCCTTCACTGAAAAGCCAGTGGTGTGAAATTCTGTACAAAAATTCCAAAGAAACCCATCATCATCATTTCGTTTCAATGGCTAATATATTTTTTATTTTATTTTATTATATATATGTATTTACAATATTTACAAAGCTATGTGGTATCAAATGTGTTTTAGAGACCAATACCTGGCAACCTCGACTGCGTCCTCGGTCGCCAGATTGAGGTCAGTTTGAGTACAGCGTTTTGGGCACAGCGGGCAGTCCAAGAGATGTGCCATTGTTTGAATGGCAGCACCGCACTCACACGGTTCCTGATTTGAGAAACCCCACCTCGCCATGTTCTCGTTACAGCGACCAACCCCGGCACGGAGCCGATTAAGGGTTTTCCAGGTTGGCCACGGCAATTCATGTCCTGGTGGGAGGCTCTCTGTTGGAGATATAAAATCAGAAGGCGGTGGGTGCCTAGCTTGCCACAGGTAGCATCTTTGTTCGGGTGGGTGTGAGTTTATGGGTTGTGTATATCCAAGAAAGCTTTTACGGCTTTTTAATCGGAAGTTGGTTGTTGGGTGGTTGTATAAGGAGTGGTTGTATAAGAAACCCATTGGTGCGTGACAGGGATTTGAACCCACAACCTCAAGAATTACAGGCCAGCGTTACAACCACTAGACCACCATGGCTTCGGCCTGTTGACAACCTAAAGTATGTCAGTCAATATGAAAATTACACCTTGAGTATTGAAATGCTGACATAAAACCATCTGTACATAATATACCATCTGTATTTAAAACCACCCATAAAATCATTTTCAGCTGAAGCAAACAAACACCCTGTACTGCTGTGAGTGCGAATATCTCCTGAGAAAAACATACAGGTTCCATCAAAAATGCTACAAAGCTGCAGAAATACTGAAGTCATGGCTTGCTTCAGAAATAAAAAGGACAGCAACTCAAGGGGTAAATAAATATAATGATTTTATTAGTATTTTTAACTTTCTCTTCTCCATAAGACTTTTTAGAGCCAGTAGAAGAACCAATGTAGGAGATATAAAGGAATATTCTAGGAAACTTGAAATCCTACAACAACAAATTCAATGATGCCCTACAACAGCGGTTGTCAAACTTTTTTGGTGGTGGAACACCTTTGGAAAGTGAAATGTTGGACTGACCCTAATGAATAAAAAGAAGGTTGTCGGCAACTCAGACATACGAATACACTCATTTTCTCCAAGTTTATTTCTAAAAATGTTATGTTCGTCAGAATAATGACGCTTCTAACACTGTTCTGATATGTAAAGTTCGTTTTTAGGGTGCCGTACCCAAAGGGTAAAAACGGCACCTTATAAGACCGCGCTGTCTGTCTGTCTGTCTGTCACCAGGCTGTATCTCATGAACCGTTATAGCTAGGAAGCTGAAATTTTCACAGATGTGTTTCTGTTGCCGCTATAACAACTAATACTAAAAACAATAACATTAATATTTAAGGGGGGCTCCCATACAACCAGAGCCGTTTTATATCCGGACTAGAAACGCACTACGATTCGCATTCACTACATTCTGTCAGCTTTACGTGAGGTGCGGGGCAGGAGGTGTTCACTGAAGTTTCGACCTAAAACATATGGCGATAAAGTCGAAACGTTAACGGGTGACGGGTTTATGGAGCGGAGTGAGCGAGAACAATGCATCCCAGTTGCTGCTATAATCCATTTTCGCCTTAATTGCTTAAACGCTTAAGTCTAAAATTGTGCGATGAAATGCCTAGTGTCTCGTTCACATGTAGGTACAATTTTTCTTATACCATGACAGAGGGGTACGCGCGCTGAACTCTTCTCCAGTAGCTAAATCCTCCAAGCATACAACAAACCTGATTTTTAAGCCGTTCTTCGCTCGATATTTATAATGGTAATAGGTAGACGCTTGAAATTTTCCCAGAATATTTAGTTGTATATTCACTTGATTAATAAATAATAAAATTAAAATAAAATAAATATTTAAGAGCTCCCATACAGTACGGAATCCTCCGTGCGCGAGTATGACTCGTACTTGGCCGATTTTTTAATGATTTTTTTTAGTATTTGGCCACACAAGCATTGGTAAAAACAATAAAAAATCATTGTAATTTTTCTAGTGGTCTAATTTTAATTTTAATTAGTGATATGAAAACAGCAAAAAATCACTAGATTTTTGAAGCAAATCATTACTAGAAAAGATGTTTTGTTCCATTATTGCAAAAAATAAAATAAAAATGTTTGAACAGGTCGAGTCTCTGCATCCTTCCTTGTTTAGTAACATTTTTCATTTATTAATCATGATGAAATGAACAGACATAATAAATTAAATATGTAATGATGAAGTCGTATGAAATTGAACTGAAAACAAAGAATGTTTATATCGTGACATATTACTAAGGAAAAGTAAATAAATAGTAATACTAAGGAAAAGGAGAAAAGTATTTTGAATCCATGAGTTTTTCTTAAATTTTTGTATTTCTATTCTTCCAAAAAATATATAAATTACAGAAGTGTGTACCCATTAGGATATCAGCCTAAGCCATAGGATATTCTTCAAACAAAAGTATTGACATACTAGCAATATTTCTGATTTGCTAGAAGATTATTTTTGTTTTTTTTTTTCTCTAGAATGTGGACCCCCACAGATACTTTGCCCTTATCAATGCCTCTAGGACATTGTGGTGCACACTTTGAGAATGACTGCCCTGGTATATGCCAGTCGTTTAAAGAAAAACACTTAAAAAAAAAAACTATTAAGCAATTTTCAAAAGCAGGAGGTACTAAGTATGTTCGCATGTATGTAATTTTTTTTTTGTTCATCGATATTTTCACCAATTGTAAACCTGTTTGAAAAAAAACTGTTTTAGTTGAAAAGGGTATACTCCCGAGGTCGCATTTAAATTTATCGAAATGAGCATTTTCTAAAAAATCTGCAATAAGTATTTATGTGATGAACATAGGTGTTTGCTATGTGTCTGGGTGTTATTTCGTTACTATCTATATAAGTATGTATTTAAAACTATGTATAAGTAGTATATCAGTCTCTGGTAGCCATATCACAAGCTTTGCTTAGTTTGGGGTCAGAGGCCGTGTGTAAGATGTCCCCTAATATTTATTATTATTATTTATTATTAATAATATAAAAGTTACTACATCGATTCGTGCGAACTATTCTCTCTGCGAGATCGAATCAGAAATGAGGAGATTCGCCGTAGAACCTAAGTTACCGACAAAGCCCAGCGGTTTGGCAAGTTAAAATGGCAATGGGCAGGGCACATAGCGTGGAGGACTGATAACCGATGGGGTCGAAAAGTTCTCGAGTGGAGACCACGTACCGGTCCAATCTTATTAATTTATTTTGTATTATTTTTAATCAAATGTTTTATATATTTATACTCCTTTCAATTTTGTACACGGTAATTATGTATTTTCTTAGTTGAATGACGAGACCTATTGTTGGCGGTACTATGTATACTTACAGATTTTGTATTTTTCATTATAGTATTAAGCTCGATACGTCAATAAATGATTCTGATTCTGATTTCGGCAAGCGCAGCGTAGGACGTCCACCCACAAGGTGGAGGGATGACCTCATTAAGACCACAGGATCGCGCTGGATGCAAGCCGCTACCAACCGGTCTTATTGGAGATCCATAGGGGAAGCCTATGTTCAGCAGTGGACGTCCTATGGCTGATGGATGGATGGATGATTCATATTCTGTGCATGGTTGAATGGTTATGCCATTTTCGGTGATAAATAATTAAAGGTATAAGATACTCACACTTATAATTTTTTTTTCAGAAATGGAAAATATCAATAAACACCCTCCACCAGAAACTACCACAGACCAACCTGGCCCCGTGGACGACCAAAAACAATGTAGCGTTCCATATTAGGTGCTCTAGTCCTGTAGATGATCCCATTCACATTGACAATACCAACCAAGACGAACATAATACAGTAAGTTCTAAAACAGGTCTCTGTTCATTATAACATACCGTATAAAATAAAAATAGCCTATATTCGCTAATATATAACCTTATTAAACATTTTAATGTTTTATGTCACGGGATTGTACTCACTTTTATTTTTAACTAGCTGTAGACCGCGGCTTCGCCCGCGTTGTCTTACTACTTGTTTAATTATGATAATAGCCCGTGGTTTGGCCCACGTTGTTCTAATTCTTGCTTAAAATGACAATATCCCGCAGCTTGGCCCGCGTTGTCATAATAAATGGTTATGGCCCGCGTTGACTTAGTACTTAACTTTATGATAAATAGCCCACGGTTTGGCCGGCGTTGTCTTAATATTTGCTCGAAATTATAATAATATACAACCCGCGGCTTGTCCTGCTTTGTTTTAGTATTTAACTTAAAGTGATAAAAGCCCGCGATTTGGACCGCGTTGATTTAGTACTTAGTTAATTAATATAATTATAGCCCGCGACTTAGTCCACACTGTCTTAATACTTGCCTTAAATGATAAAAGCCCGCGGTTTGGCCCGCGTTGATATAATACTTGCTTAAAAAATTATAAAACTCCGTAATTTGCTCCGCGTTGCCATAATACTTGCCCAAAATGATAAAATCCCGCGGTTTAGCTTGCGCTGACTTCGTACTTAATATAATAACCGCGGTTTGGCCTCGTTGTTTATCAAGGGATATTCTACAATCCTTGATAACCTAAAACAACAAATTCAATGATGTTAATTATTAGGTAGGTATAATATTATAATAATAGTTTTCCTACTGACTTGCTTAAAATAAGAATAGCTGGACAGATGATGATAAATATTTGTGGTAGTCAAATTACTAAGCTTTTCATAAAAGGTTGTATTTTTGTTACTAAAAAAAAAAAGTTTTTATTTCTGTAACCAATAATTCATACCTGAAAATAATTATATTTCTAAATTTTATTTTGCTGTCCGAAGTACCATTTCCAACATTGGCGAGTTTACGCCAAAGTTTTAAAAGGAGTGTCCCTTTCCTCACCCTTCGTGGGTAGGCCTACGTCCTGCAGTGGACTATTAAAAAGGCTGGTACAGTCCCCTTCCTTCCTTCATTGATAATTTTAAATCTTGCAGATTACCGTTGCACGGGTAATACGCCGCCGGAACATCGACAAAGAATCAAGTTTTAACAATACTACACCAATAAAACATAAAAATACTACAAACAACTCAAATACTAAACCAACCTGTAAAAGAACTTATGAAGCTGTTGACGTAATGCCTCTTATGAGTAAAATATTGAAGAAAAAAGACGGCAATGCAACGCCAAATATTAAAATTAAACTGTCCGATGTTAAATCACTAGTTACGCCAAAAGAAGATAAATCTAAACTGACTGATACTCATCACAGCTTAAAATCAGACGAAACCATAAAAACAGAGATATTAGATGATGATATGGAATGGCTTGAAGATGATGATGAATTTAAACTAGAACTAAACGAAGAAAGCGATGTCCTTGATGATGTGAGCTTGACTAGTGATGACGATTGTGAAATATTAGATGGAATCACAGACTCTGATGCTACAAGCCTGAGTAGTGTGCACTGGGAAGATTACTTATCAGAACCACCGGAGATACAAAACATTCCATCACCTTTAGATGATACCGATCTTAATGACGAAGATGTAACTGACATAGATACAGATGTTAGTAAAGAAAATTTCGACGATTACGTGACCATAAATCCAAATATGGAATGTGCGTATGCTTCTTTTGAAAAGATCGCTTCGCTACAAAAAGAAGTTGAAACAAAGTTAGTAAAGATCACTGAAGATCTTGATTCGGTATGCGAAAACTGGGAGATTTCTGCTCTTAAAAATACTAAATATCAGTACGTGTCGAAGGATGAAATTTTAGATTTTTATCGTAAATTTTTGACTGATAGAGAAGTAGCGAATGAGTTGTGTCCGGAACGGTTGGAAGAATTCAAGAAAATGTCTGTGGAATCCAAATTGGCGTTGATTAATTCAGATTTGGAAGACATAAATGAAGTCTGCGTGAATATTGTGGAAGATCATAGTATGAAGCTGGTATTAGTTAAACAGAGGTGAGGATTTAATATCTATTTTTAGGTGTTTATGACTGATTTTAATTTATTTGAAAAATATGTACAAAGATATACTTACATAATTTCAGAAGTATAGTAGGTGTACGGCGGTGGCGACTGACCCGGTTGTGGCAATTTGGTGACAAAATTATTGCATAAATGATAATTATAAACAATGTAATACCATAATTATTGTTTGCGTGAATCTAAATGTTTGGAAATTTCTTTGAAAATATTATTTTAGCATAAAACTGTCTTTTTAATCCTTAATATTCAAAGTGGCCACAAATGGTACTGAGATGGCCACAACCGGTGCATCTACCTTATACCTATCAATATGCCAAATCGCCAAAAAAATTAACTCCATAAAAAAGTTCATGGGTTATCAACTAAACGTACGGTAAATACTTCAGATAGTCCCATTTAAAGTTTATCGAAATCGGCTCAGTCGTTTTTGAAAATATCCACAATATGTAATGTGAAAATGACTACATCGATGATACATTTATCTGTGCGAACTATTCGAATTCTGGACACGGTTGAAGTCGATTATGCTGATGTTATGTTTGACGAAAAACAATTACTAAAAATGATTATGTAATTGACACGTTTTTACGAATAGGATATTTTACACCATGATTTGACACATTCACATGATTTGACAGTGTAAGACATCATAAAAAAATATAAAAAAACGTGCATAAACCTTATTAGTGACGAAAAATAATGATATTGTTCAGAGTGAAAGAAGATTTGTTACGGAGAGTGGAAAAGTATGGCGAGTTGAAAGCAAAAGATGGCACCGTGTTCGATGTCGACAACATCGTCAAATTGCTCGACCTCTCGCAGACGATACGGCTGCGGCGCATCATGAAGAATTTACGTGGTATGGACGACACACGCACAGGCACTCACGCACACACACGCACGCACTTGCATTCACGCATACGCACACACGCATTTACGCATACGCACTCACGCATTTACGCATACGCATTCACCACGCACGCACACACACACACAGACATTCACACACACACACAGAGAGATACATTCACGCGCGCGCACACACACACATTCATTCACGCACACGCACGCACGTACGCGCACGTCACTAACCACTGAGCCACTGAGGCATTCGATATATTAAATCGAATCGAATAAATTAAGGTGCAGTCACTAGGTTAACGCACGAAAATCACTTTTTTCTTGGTCCTTTGCCATTTACAGATAAACTGCTCATTCTCCACCTTACCACACAAGATTTAAACACTGTTTAACTGTGACATTTGTACTGTTAAACATTATCTAAAGCGTGCGTGACTTTTGTGGTAAGACGGTTTATGTTTACAAAAACTCATTTAGCCGTCATGAATAGGATAGTGATAACGATGTCCATAGGTGTATGTGGCTCGTAAACACACCTATTCAAAGCCGCTGAAGGAGTTTTCGTATTCTTGCAATGAGTAGTTTATCTATAAATAGAAAAAAAACATCACCCATAAAAATATCAGTCAAAATCAAAAACAAAAATCAAAATTTGCTTTATTCTTAAGACATAATGGAAATGCGCTTAGAATCGTCTTTTTACAAAGGTTTACGATAACATAATAAAATTATAATAGGTGCAAATTTACGTATTCACCAAATCACTAATAACAATTCAATAAATTAAAATAATCTAAATAATCGGCCAAGTACGAGTCGGACTCGCGCACGGAGGGTTCCGTACTGTATGGGAAGCCCCCCTTAAATATTAATTTTATTTTAATTTTATTATTTATTATTGAAGGGAATATAAAACTGAAAATTCTGTGAAAATTTCAAGCATCTACCTGGTACCATCATTAATATAGAGCGAAAAACGTCTAAAAATTCAGGTTTGTTGTATGGGAGCCCCCCTTAAATATTAATTTTATTTTGTTTTTAGTATTTGTTGTTATAGCGGCAACCGAAATACATCATCTGTAAAAAAATTCAGCTGCCTAGCTATCATGGTTCATGAGATACAGCCCGGTGACAGACGGACAGACAGACGGACATCGAAGTCTTAGTAATAAGGTCCCGTTTTTCCCTTTGGGTACGGAACCCTAAAAATTAAAAGCAATATAGTAGGTATCTGCAGTAGCATCGTTATAAAAAGATCAAAAATAAATAAAATTAAAAACTGCAAAATAATTCAGTCAAGAAATGTTATTTTTGTGATAAACATTTCAAAAATTGACGCGCTCGCAGGATTCGAACCTGCATCCCTCTGGGATTCCGGCCCAGATGCTTTGTCCAATTAAGCTAGAACGCTGTACTACGAACCCGCCAAATTAGTGAAGTGTTTATCATTTTACTACCAACTTCTACAGTGTTGGAAACAGTGTTGTTTCTATAAACCTAGTGTGCGAAGCACGATAAAAATCATTTTAATTCAGTCAAATTAATTTAAATTATCCTAACCTGAATGCCCTATTCCAGATACTCGAAATAAGAAACGGCTCAACGCAGCGCTAACTTACGACTTGAAGATGATCTTAACAAAGGAGAAAGTCGACAAAAACAAGTCGGTATTCGACATACAGCACTTGAGGTCTGAGGAGGAAGCCATTGAGGAGTTCCAGCAGCGCAGACATTACGAGTGCTATGTCAATGCCAACTTTAAATGTGAAATATGTTACTTGCCGTTCCAATATGTCGGGCTGTTGGACTATCATATGAAGCTTCATAGTGTGAGTAATCTTTACTAATATTATAAATCCGAATGTGTATAAGCCGCGTCACGCAAGTTGGCGGAAATGAAGTTACTCGTAGCTACAAGCTGCGCAATATCCAATCAACGCGCGGCTCTGTGTGAGCGTTCAGAGCGAGAGAGTTCAGTCAGTCACTTGTGAGACGCGGTCTATATCTGGTTTATTGGTTTGTTCCTCTTTCAGGCAGCAACGGATCGACTTGATTTTTAGGGTTCCGTACCCAAAGGGTAAAAACGGGACCCTATTACTAAGACTCCGATGTCCGTCTGTCCGTCTGTCTGTCTGTCACCGGGCTGTATCTCATGAACCATGATAGCTAGTCAGCTGATGTATTTCTGTTGCCGCTATAACAACAAATAATAAAAATAGAATAAAATAAATATTAAAGGGGGCTCCCATACAACAAACCTGATTTTTAAGACGTTTTTCGCTCTATATTAATAATGGTAACAGGTAGATGCTTGAAATTTTCGCTGAATATTTAGTTTTATATTCACTTCAATAGTAAATAATAAAAATAAAATAAATATTTAAGTGGGGCTCCCATACAGTACGGAACCCTCCGTGCGCGAGTCCGACTCGTACTTGGCCGATTATTTGCATGGACATTACTTGAAATACGGAAAATGATAAGGCTACGTTGTAATGTAACCCTAAAATATAAAAAGTTCCTATGACACAGCACAAAAATCAAAATATCACGCGGGAGAACCGCGGGCAAAAGCTAGTCTTATATAGGCCGAATCAAACTACTTGGCTTCTGTGAAGTTAGCTACAAGCACAGCCCGGACACTCCGCGATTTTTCATACAAAATCTGCTGTCTTACGCACACCTACACAGCTACTTACTCACAGACAACACACATACGCACGGTCGCTACACGTGCATTTGTGTGCGAAACGTCTATGGCTGTCAGCGATCACCACATCGTGACGTCATGCCGCGTGAGTGAGACAGTTGCGTACTTAATTAGCAAAAATGAATATTAATCTAGTGTTTAAAATAGTATAACAATTACTTAATTTGGAAGCATTTTAACGAAAAGTAACCGATCTACTTCTTTTGTAAGATAATATCAAGAGGAAGTTACCAAATAATGTAAAATAAGTTCCTATTATTTATCCTTAGGGAAAATTAAAATTTCTTGTTTTGTTACGTATCATTGATATTCAACCATACACAGTACAAGTATTCCCTATTGTCACAGTCTAGGTAGTTTTTATTAGAAAATCCACCGGCCTGTGCAGCCCGCGCGCAGAGTGCACGATGCGGTACGTAGACGCGGGGTGGAAGTGAGGAAGACTCAAACGGGTGGGGGGTAACGAGTGGCCGTTCTATACGTAGTATTATTATATATTCTTTGCTACAAGTGCGAAATGTAATCCTCGCGCAGCTGTTAAGTGTGCTTCAGTCAGGATTGGGTTATCCGCAACTTGTATAGGCCGCGCACACAAGTCGGCGGATGTGAAGTTAGCTACAAGCTGCGCAATATCCAATCCTGACTGAAGCTCGCATAAAGCCGCGCGTTGATTGGCTATAGCCATGGGCTGGAATCTTAGAAGAAAAAAAATTGCCCTTATTTTCCACCATAGACAAATGGTAATTTTCATTTTGACTTTCCCAATTACATTCTCTATGCCCATTCAAGGCTGCTCGAGTTGCAAAATGTCAAAGTCAATCAATCTTTTCCGTTAAATTTTCAGCAGTTTTTGTGCTATCTTTTTAAATGTTTTATTAAAGTTATTGTGTTAGTTATGTAAAGTGTTCGTGCTTATCGTCTCCACTGAACTGTTACAAAACCACACATTCATTGTGTTTTATGCGTTGGTGTTCATACATTGGTCTTTAAGTGTATTTTTGCATCCTGTAAAATATTGTGTCGTATGCCGAACTACAACTGCAGGCGAAGCATAATTAGGATACAACGTATTCTGAAATAGTTAAATAGGACTCAAGTGAGTGTCTAGTATCAATGATAACTGTGCAAAACTGAAAAACTTTATCTTACGAAAGTTAACCTAAAAATGTGAATGATGAAATTGATGTGAATGATGAATAAACATGAAGTAGCACAATATCTAGTCTTATTTATTAATTTCCTATAGGTACATAGGTTTTAAAAATGGTATAATAATAATTATAATTTAATTGGAGAATTGAATATTATGCATACAGGAATTAATAAATATTTATGAAGCCAAAAAAAGTACTGTCGCCATTTCGGTCGCCATGTTTTAAAAAGTAAATAAATGTCAAATTCAAAATTACCAGTCCGCTATTGGTTGTTCGTAGATTCCTGTCGTAGTATCTCTATAGTAGTCTGTGGCTATAGCGCAGCTTGTAGCTAACTTCACATCCGCCAAAATGTTTGATTCCGCCTATACAAGGTTATGGCCTAACCCCATACATTTTTGCAAGGTCTGTTTTTAGTAAAATCTTTTTTGTGTATTCTTCAGGATCAACCCGGTCAGTTTTGGTGCAGTCTGTGCAAGTTGAACTTAATTTCGCTGAAAAGTCTGAGGCAACACAAGCGTTCGCACAAATTCGTCTACAAATGTAAACTGTGCCCCTTAGTCACCTACTATGAGTAAGTACAGACAATTAATCCATTGTATCCTTACTAATATTATAAATCCGAAAAGTTTGTTGGTTTGTTGGTTTGTTACTCTATCACGCGCCAACGGAGCAACGGATTGACTTGATTTTTGGCATGGATATAGTATAAAAGGCGGAAGGAGCTTTAGGATACTTTTTATCCCGAAAAATTTCATAGTTCCTGTAGGACAGGACAAAAACCCTCGAAAGCGAAACTGTCGCCACTATCACAAAGACGCTAAGTGATTAATTCCTCTATGACGCTAATATGGACTAACGAAACGTCACAGCCAAACGTAATTAGATGACAGGTGACATTGTCTGCAGACTTTTATAAATCACAAGTAGCGTGGCAAGGCGACAAATTGTTTTTCTACCATTATATCCCCTTGAAGAGGAAATAAAGTATGGATTGAAAATGACAACTGACATTAAAATTGGATAAAATGTTATTTTCCCTCTGCATGCTACATGTTACTATGACGTTTAATACCAGACCGTCATTTTGTCTGACATTAAAAATATTTTTAAATATTCTATCATTAGAGGTTCAACATGTTTTTTTATTCTACCTTTATGGTACAGAATCATCATACTTTAATATTATAGGATACTTTTTATATCTCGAGAAAATTCGTGATTCCCATGGGATAGGACAATAACTGTTTCTCAGCAATGGAGCAACGGATCGACTTGATTTTGGGGTGGGCATAGTTTGGAAGACGGAAAGTGACATGGGATACTTTCCATCCCGAAAAAATTGTGGTTCCCGTAGAACTTAACGATAAATTTTTCTCAGCAACGGAGCAACTTGCCTTGACTTATTGCATGAATATAGTTTGAAAGACGAAAAGTGACATAGGCCACTTTTTATCGCAAAAACTTTAACAGTTCCCGTAGAATAGGATAAAAACTAAGTGAGTGGGCTGCGGTAGCAGCCGTCTAAGCGCCAGAAATAACCTGTCATGGCAAGTTTAGGACGTTCCCACATATTTCGCACTCCTTCGCGGCACTCAACAGCACTAGCCCAGACTCGGGCTCCATAACGGAGCTTGCGCTCTCGCCATAGTGACGGAGTGTTTCGGAGCACAAGACACATCGTCATCCACCACTCGAGACTAACCAGTACTGAACGTCAGACAGCATTCCAACGCCCTGGTCCCAGTGCAGTGGGTCAGTCATAGTAGCCCAGCGCCTGCCTCTTCAACTGCAGAGGGCAGTGAGAACGGCAATCGCGATACCGACACCTCTCTTCCCCTGCAGCCCCACTGCGTCTGCCAACACGTTGACGGCCTAGCGGAAGGTAGGCTAGGTGGCGGCACCCACACCACCAGTTCCATATATCCCACCGCGGCCCCTTATCCTCGGCTGTCATATCAGAGTCCAAGAAGCAACCTTGCTTTATGAAACTAAGAAAGGTTATTCCCAGCAAGTAACTGGAGATAGAGAGACAGAAAAGAAACCACACCCAGCGCAGCAGGAGGAGCTGGAGTTCATATGCCTGGCAGACGGAGCAGCACTAGAGCAAAATCTTAACCGAGAAATTAACATATTTACAGACGGCAGCAAAATTAAAGGGAAAGTTGGGGCGGCATTATCCATTTGGGATGATGCCGCTGAGATCAGTACCCGCAAGCTGAAATTGGCCGATTGGTGCTCTGTGTAACAGGTCGAGTTATTGGCACTTATTGAGGCTACCGAAAAAGCAAAAATCTTTTGTGACTCCAGGTCTGCACTGGAAACGGTAGTTGGCGTATCTTCCCTCCATCCCTTAGCAGTAAATTCAAAGCTAACATAAAGTTACTACGCACGCACAAAATAAAATAGTGAAACTTTATTGGATTAAAGCGCACGCGGGGATGGAGGGAAATGAGAGAGCGGACCAGCTAGCAAAGGAAGCAGCACTGCACTCGAAGTGCAGACCTATTTAGGATAACTGCCCCGTTTCATTCGTCAAGCGAGAAATCCGAAAGGACTCTCTTGACGAGTGGAACCGGCGGTATCAGGATGGACACACAGCGGCGGTAACCAAAACATATTTTCCGGATGCAAGGGCGGCATACAAGATCGTAAGAGAAATAGCACCAGTGGGAATCATAACTCAAGTGCTGACGGGGCATGGTGAGTTTTCCCAATACTTACATCGATTTAAGTTGAGGGAAAGCCCATCGTGCATCTGTGAACCCACAAAAGAGGAGACTCCACTGCACATAATCTTGGAATGCCCAGTTTATGGAAAGTAGAGATTTGATTTAGAACAAAAAATTGGAATTAATCTAACACGAAAAAACCTTAGAAACAATTTTATCGAATTTTTGCACAAATATTTGTAAAAAAGCAATACTTAATTAGGAACAAGTAGGTATAAACTTTGCTGTACCATTGTAATGTTTATTATAACTGCAAACAGCCAAAAACATTGAAATATAGGTATACTTAGTTTTTATTCATTTGTAATTAAGACCCCTGATCATGTCAGGGATATTTCGCGATATAATAAAAAAAAATCCTCGGATGCAGCGTCGCAAGAGCGGCACTGCAGCCCGCCTAAGTTGCGACACTCCTCATAAGGCATGCAACCTACCGGCCATCCTCTCAGCTGCTTTAGTTAAAAGCGGCTGAAACTCGAGTGCCAGCCTCTAAGCTTCCTTGGGGAAAAAGACCCAAAGAAGAGGGAGACTTCGAGCGCCGCCTTTTCAGCTGCCTCAGACCTCCCCCACGACAAGGCGGGAATACACGGGGGGGTTGTATTTACACTCCAACCGTAACTTAACCAACAAAAGCATTCCTCTAAGGTATTTTGATATTTGTCAGTTAGGTTAGGTTTCGCAGCCGACATAAACATAAGCCAAAATCAAAATACAACGCGGGCGAAGCCGCGGGTAAAAGCTAGTATAAAAATAAATCGTGGTTAGAATTTGTGCAAAAAGAGAACCGTCGTGACGTTACGATGAACTAAGAATAAGATTTCAATCAGCAGCCAAGGTACCGACTATACTTGGTAGACGCGAGTACTGATGTAAACCGAATTGGTGTCTACCAAGTATCAAACACTTTTAGTTGTACTAGCAATGCCAGAGCAGTGTTGTCTACGTAACAAAATCGGAATGTCAAGTGGGAGTTTTGCAAATCAAAACGAATTACTTTTACGTCGCGTTGACCGAGCGCGCCGAGCACACACGCGAGCACATTGACACACACGCTTGAGTTAGCCAATCACAGACGTTGCCGCGCGACGTGTTGGATCGGTTTGGCGCTCGTTACATTACCGTAAAAAATACTCGGACTTAGCTATTCAGTTTTCTGTACGTGACACAAGATGGCGCTGTGCCATTTCCATAGAAATCATATCAAACGTTAACGCGATCGAGTTCGAGTGAGAAACTCAGCCCTCAGTAAAACGGCACACGGGCCACCTCACCTACGACGATTCTCTTTTTGCACAAACTCTAATCTCGCTAAAACTCGAGAACGGCTGAACCGTTTTGGCTAATTTTGGTCTTGAAATATCTGTGGAAGCTAAGGGAAGGTTTAAACAGAAGAGAAATGAAAAAAATAATAACAGTTGCGAGGAAAATAACAAAAACATGAATTTCCTTTTTTCCATACAAAATGTTCCTGATGTAAAAGTTGTCATTGTCAGTTGACAGATGGTGAGATGAAGTTCACCGGGGCAGCTAGTTATAGTATAATTATTTATGGTTTAAACCGTGGTGGTCTAGTCTACTACTTTGTACAGTATTACAACTCGCCTTACAACCTTGAGGTCGCAGGTTCAAAAGCCGGTCCCGTATCAATGAGCTTTTCAAAACTTATGTACGGAATTTCACACCACTAGCTTTTCGGTGAAGGAAAATATCGTGAGGCAACCTGCATACGTCTGTAGAAACAATTCGATGGCGTATGTGAATCCACCAATCCGTACTGGGCCAGCGTGGTGGATTTAGTCCAATCACCCTTCATGGGTAAGTTCCTAAGTTCATCAGTGGACCATGCTGCCATAGTACAGCATAGGCTCCTATCGTACTACTAGTAGTACTCAAACGAATATACACACTAACTTTTTTGACTTGATAATGTCTTATAAATTGATGAACGCAGGCTGAACGCACGAAAAAGTGTGACGTTCCTTCTGAGCTGAGCGTGCAAGCGAGAGCGCGGAACAAGCGATAGAGAGGCACGATCGGCCTAAGCGTTCGGCTTGTTTCAGTTGTTGATTCAACAATGTTATCACGTAAAACTATCATCCGTAAACCGACTTTCCAGACAACCAACATACATTATGCTATCTTACTCGCGCGATTGCAAACTTGCATATGATTAAGTGAGACAGCTGTGGCTGGTTAATTAAATCAGACTTTTGAATCCACAGAAAGTCGATGCAATGTCATGCTGACCTACACAACGGCAAAGTCTACAAATGCGAAAAATGCGACACCGTGTACAAGTAAGTTTTATAACCGACTTAAAGGAGGAGGTTCTGTGATCGTCTGTATGTATTTTTTTTGTGTGTGTGTTCATCTATATTTTCGTCAATTGTGAACCGAATCAAAAAATTCTTTATTTGTTCGAAATGGTAGGTATACTCCTGAGGTAGTCCCATTTAAATTTTATCGAAATCGGCTGAGCCGTTCTTGAAAAATCAACAAAAATGAAAAAAAAATACATAAATTCGAGCAAATTATTCAAATACTGTACGCGATGGAAGTCGGTTTACCATTTTTTGCGGAAAATAATAATTTAGCGTCTAATGCAGTGGTCGTCACACTTTTCTGGTCAAGGGCCGAACAGGACAGTGTGAAGTATCACTGTGGGCCGCACACTGATGAACTTGAGACTAAATTAAATAAATAAATAAATATTAGGGGTCATCTCACACACAGTCTCTGACCCCAAACTAAGCAAAGCTTGTGATATGGCTGCCAGAGACTGTTGCATTACATATATTTATTTTTAATTACATACATATTTATATAGACAGTACTAAATAACACCCAGACACAGAGTAAACAGTTATGTTTATCACATAAATATTTGCCCTTGGTGGGGATCGAACCCACGCCTCTTTGACCCAGAAGTTAGGGTCACTACTAGTATCCTATAATACATACATACATAGTATGTATGTCCGTATGTATGTAGTCCGTTCCATAACCGCTGGGATTAGACCAGTTGCAATCTATTGAAGAATTTGGCACAAGTCGTAAAAATAATACATATAATTATTGCCTATTTTTACAGTGGTACCAGAGGGATAATGTGGTCGATCTAGAAAAGAAAGAAAGAGATACAATGATTTAACATGGCATGAGTTAGAAAGAGACCTGAAAAATATCTCGATTCAGTTGCCGTGTTTTTCTCTCAGTAGTGGCAAATTCCAATTCATATTTGACAGTTTTGACAGCACTGGGCCAAGATTTTCCATACATTTTTGTGGTTGAGAATTGTCTCAAGCGAAAACAGCGCCAACTCTCTAGTTGTAATAGCTCTGTGCCTATTTTCAAAACGCATTATTATTATCTTTTGAAAACTACTAGAATAGATTGACAAACCGAAAGGTTTTTTGGTGCTGTTATATGTATAAGTATATTGTATATGTATTTTGTTTCAAATAAAAAAAAAAGATGATATTTTTAAAGCAAACCAATTCGATAATTATATTCGTCAAAGGTCGTCGCGACCCTAGTTCTCAGCGGTTATGGGACGGCCTATATTTCTCTGACCGTGCTAATCTGTGAGTCGGTGTCACTAGTTGGTCCCTTTCTGAAAGCAAACCTCGAGTACGTTTCTCACTTTTGAAAGATTTATAGGTGGGTATGCGTAAAAGTAAGGTAACGTATCTAATGGTCATGTGTCTGGTAGGAGTAAAACAGTGCTGGGGTGCCACCAGAGCCGCGCGCATCCGAGCGACGGCCGCGTCTGCACCATCTGTGGGGGCGTGTTCTACTCCGCCTCCGGACTCAAATGGCACATACACCGGAAACACCCTGTAAGTGATCTCTTCTTCTTCTTTTACATTTTGGCGTCGCATTATTGTGCATTTGCCAGTGTCAAGTATAAAGTTTTAATAATATGTTGTCAAAATAGTGTGACGTGGTCACGTCATAGTCCAATAAAGTCAGATCAAGTCTAAACATAGTCCAAGTCATACCACAGTAAAGCAGTGGAGACTTTACTGGAGGCGTCTATGGAGTTATGCTTTTTGACGGTCCGTTGTCCGATGAAATAATCGGCCAAGTACGAGTCGGACTCGCGCACGGAGGGTTCCGTACTGAATAGAACCTCCCCTTAAATATTTATTTTATTTTGTTTTTAGTATTTGTTGTTATAGCGGCAATAGAAATACATCATCTGTGAAAATTTCAGCTGCCTAGCTATCATGGTTCATGAGATACAGCCCGGTGACAGACAGACAGACGGACATCGAAGTCTTAGTAATAGGGTCTCGTTTTTCCCTTTGGGTACGGAACCCTAAAAAAAACGGACGTGAACAAGCGCTCTAAGAATGCCGCGTGCGCCGCGTGAATTTCGGCCGGCCGGCCGACGGAAGCCGAAAGGCGGGACGACAAGATTTCACTACCGTTTTTATTTGTCAGGGTTGTCCAAAATATAAGATGTTTTTTATATGAAAAAATAACATAGCTTTTGAAGTGTCGTGCAAGTTGTGTAACAACACCTTCGTTTGGTTTCAGGAGGGCCCCCCGGCGCCGTCGGGCGAGGAGGTGTCGTGCGAGTTGTGTAACAACACTTTTTCTTCGGCGGAAGCGTTCAAAAAACATCAGGCGACCCTACACCGACTCAAAACTGGTCAGCGCGGCCGGGGCAGGTATGTAGGGTCGGTGCATCGGTTGTGGCCATGGGGCCGTTCAAGTATTGCGTAAACAAATTTATTACAACCACTTACCCCCCTCCCCCTATTCAGAAAAAGTATGCAAAGCTCTTAACTTAAGGAGGGGTCCTATTCTTACGTAAATATTGATTCATGTTTGCATTTTTCTTGATTCATGAGAATTTAATTCTAGAAATAAAAAAAAAGATTAACACATATGCATAAAAATAAAAAAACTATTGCTGACGTAATCACCATCTTGGCCCCCCATGTCATCAAAAATAAGCAAAGGATAAACCCCTCCGCCCCCCTATAGTGCGAATGTAGTTATTGAACGGCCCCTTCTTCTCTTGGCCACTTTCAGTCTTATTCCAAAACACAGTATACCTTTAGTACTGGACTTAATACCGAACTTAAACCATGGACTAATAAAAACGTTATTATAAAACAAAGCTTATCACTAAACCAAGGATCAACTATGGTACTAAAGGTAAACCTGCGAGACCCCTAGTTTAACCATGGACTTCGGTAGAGGGAGCGCCACACAAGTCGGCGGATGAGAAGTTAGCCGCAGATGACACTTCGCCGTGATTCGCTAATTATTGCGCATGTGTGCACAATGCCATGACAGGGACATTTGCTGTCGCGCTATTTGTCAGCCGATTTCAATAATATATAAATAAATAAAAAATAAATAAATATTGGGGGACATCTTACACACGGTCTCTGACCCCAAACTAAGCAAAGCTTGTGATATGGCTGCCAGACACTGACATACTACATATATATATGACATATACATATATATATATGGCAAGATTGTTTATTATCTAAATCATATCTAGATTTGCGAGTATGAACCAAATCGGCCAAGAGCGAGTCGCGATGTAGGCATATCACTACATAGTATAAAACAAAGTCGTTTCCCGCTGTCTGTCCCTAATGCTTATACCTTTAAAACTACACAACGGATTTTGCTGCGGTATTTTTAATAGATAAAATGATTCAAGAGGATGGTTTACATGTATGATACACCTGTGCGAAGCCGGGGCGGGTCGCTAGTAAAGATTAAGTTAAAGAGATGTGTCGTGAAGTCTACTGTTTAGAGAACTACTACTATAAGCCGAATCAGACAAGTCGGCGGATGTGAAGTTAACTACGAGGTGCGCAATATCCAATCCCACTGAAGCTCACATAAACCTGCGCGTTGATTGGGTTTCGCGCAGGTTGTAGCTCGTGGTGGTCTAGTGGTAGTGACACCCGCCTAACAATCGTGAGGTCGTGGGTTCAAATTCCGGTCCCGTACCAATGAGTTCTTCGGAATTTATGTACAGAATTTCACAGGCTTTTCGGTGAAGGAAAACATCGTGAGGCAACCTGCATACGTCCGTAGAAGAAATTCGATGGCGTATGTGAATCCACCAACCCGCACTGGGCCAGCGTGTTGGATATGGCCCAATCACCCTTCCTACGTCCTGCAGTGTACTATTAAAAAAGGCTAGTACAGTAGCTAACTTCACATCCGCCGACTTGTGTTATATGTAGTGATAACTGAAACTATGATAGTTTTCGTTTTGCAGGCCTCGAGGCGCGTCGCGGGGGACTAACCGGACAACGAGGAAACCTTCGATGACTTGTATACTGGTAAGCATTTTCACGACATAGTCCAGCGGATTGGCAAGCTGAAATGGCAGTGGGCAGGGAACATAGCTCGGAGGACTGATAACCGATGGGCTCGAAAATTTCTCGAGTGGAGATCATGTAGCGGCGCAGCATAGGAGGTCCACCCACAAGGTGGACGGATGACCTCATCAACACCGCAGGACCGCGCTGGATGCAAGCCACTTCCAACCGTTTTTATTGGAGATCATTAGGGGAGGCCTATGTCCAGCAGTGGACGTCCTGTGGCTGATGGATTCTTCCATCCATCTAAGGAAGAATTTTCAACATTCCTTCATTTCAGCCATATAGCGACCACTGCTGGACATACAGGGTAATTTCAAATCAGTTATAGCATCCTTTTAAGGGGCTTATTCTGTACATCAAAACTAACAACTTATGTTCTATGACTGACTTTTATTAATTCTCAAAAAAAGTTTTTTTCATAGAAAAATATCGTTCTCCCTCGATAAAATATATGGAACAGCTGTTTTTTTTTAGTTTTGACAAAAGTTCCAGAACAAAAGTTGTTAGTTTTGATGTACAGAATAAGTTCCTAAAAGGATACTAATTGATTAGAAATAACCCTGTATGTTTCTAGTAAAACCCCTGACTGAGCTACATATATCTATTCTAATCTAATATAATATGTACAATATGAAGGTTACTAAGTTTTGCGCTTTAAGCAAATATCTACAGAGCCACAGTCCCTAAGTGAAAGTAGTAAAAAAAATGTTCGAGCACTGTCATACATACCCACTTAGATTTATACATTAAATAATTCACAATGACCCATTGTTAGGAATTGAACATACTTTTCCCATGGTTAAACAATAGCCAGTCGGTGTCTTTTGAGAAGCCGTAAAACGATAGCGATAACCAGGTGCTAGATTATTCCATACCGCCGAAGAATAGTTCTTTCAAGTAATTTCCGAAAAGAATATCGTAAAGTCATTTGTACTGTTTAACCATTGTCTTAAATTCAAAGAAAGTGAATCGTTATATTGCAATAGGATGCCATAATTGTAAAAGTAATGTCTTATGTTTTTGTGAATTTGTTAATCCCATAGATAGTGCCGCCAACGCAGCTGTGCCTTATTGTTTTATGATCCTTGGGCAGCTGTGGGAATGGTTTGGGTAAAACACCACGGTTACGCACACATGTAAAGTTTAGTTAGATTCAGGACTAGTGCTGCCACCTGGGGCACCGTTGATAAAACGGAGCGCGAGTCCCTTAAAAGCCCCTGTCAGGAGAGGCCTCATGGTAGTCACACTTACACTCTCGCGCTACACGGTAGTTATTGTATTCGAGATATTTTGTAGTTTGCGTGGTATTTATAATACTTAAGTCTCTGTTCCTTTCTTTTAGTTGTGTCCTTTATTTTAGTATCGTTGTAATAGTTTATAGTGTCAATTTCTTGTATTTGTATTGAGTGATAGCATAGAACATTAAACAGTGATTTACGCGGATTGGACTGTTTTATTACATCGCTTCGTATCCAAAAACCCGTGCGCCTGAATTACGATTCGCGTCGTTTATACCCATTTTCTCGAATCTCGTCCCCTAATTAATGCTTGTAAGCACTGGCCGAGGACTGGCATCGCGCGACGTTGTAATCAGCTTGCAATCGCCTTACGACTAACTAAAAAGCCTGCCCACTACGTACCTTGGGCAAGGTCTTGGCTCGGACACTTTGTTTGCACGATTTTGACTCAATGGATAGATACTTGCTCGATGGTTTTGGCGTAACAGGGAGGAGGCTTATGCCCTGCAGTGGGCCGAATTGAGCTGATGATGAAGGTAATTAACCCATTCACTGCCTTTCCGAAAAGTAACGATATTACCCAGATGCCGCCATAGTTATTGCAGTTTAAAATCAACCGCCGATGGGCGGTCTCGGCGTGAAAGTTAAAAAAAATTGCCCGCCAATGGGCGGGCTCGGCGCTGAATGGGTTAACACTTCGCGCCAGCCGGGTATTTTATTACCCGCATCCACATTATTAGTCCATAATTATTAAAAACAAAACAAAGAATGTACAACCCGGTCACAATATCTGTGCACCTGACTTCGTGACGTCATATCGAATTATCGGGACGTATATACATTACCGGACGTCTAGTATACCGTCCGGACGTAAATTATTATCGGGACGCGTATCGGCAACAGAGATGCTAACCGTACTGTCGCACCGGGGAGTGCGCGGAGAGGTGACAGGGGAAGCGGGAGAGGCGCCGCATTCCAGCGAGTTGCACAGATATTCTGACCGGGTTATACATGTCTTATTTATTAAAAAAAATTGAAATCGAAAAGCGACCTTTCTGCAAAAAAAACTTAACGCCACCGCCCACTGCGTAAACGATCGCCGATCGGCCGCGGATGGCCGAGTCTCCTCGCCCCCGCCCCCGCTTCATCTTTTGTAAATGAATCGCCTATGTGTGTGTAGCTAAGTAATGCAGCTCCAAATTGACAACAAAAGCCGATTTTGATTTGTGATTTTAATGAAAATTCCATGAATTCGAAACACAACGGGTCGTCGTGATCGGCATAAAGTTTGCTTCCACTTGCAAAGTGGTATCATAATTTTGTACGTAGATTGTCATCATTGAAGTCGATTGTGCCACTTTTGGCGCTAAATAATTATTTTTTTTTGTTTTAGTGCAACAAAGTGTGTGTGAACTACCAGGCGCTAGTGCGGCATTTCTCGCTCGAGCATCCCGGACACGACATACAAACCGCGTACGCCGCTACATATGTGCATCTCTGCCATATTTGTGGCAAGGGGTTCAAGGTGAGATACTCACACACACATCCCGAACAAGGCCGAATCATACGAGTCGGCGGATGTGAAGTTAGCTGCAAGCTGCGCAATATCCAATCAAACTGGAGCTCACATAAAGCTGCGCTTTGATTGGATTTCGTAGCTAACTTCACATCCGCCGACTTGTAAGATTCGGCCTATACGTAAAATTTAACTACCAATTCCGACCTCTTTTTTACGAGGGAGAAATCTTCGTAAGATACCCAACTGCTTGGGGGTACAGCCGGGTTAAGTGGGATGCACCCACTGAAACCCCCTCGGTGGCCTGCTTCTGTGCTGTCTTGGAAGCTCCGGGATCTCCAGGGGAACGCACCGGGGCTCCCAGCACTTTTTTATTCACTTCCTGCAATCAATAATATAACCGACATGATGACTAAAAAATATAATTAGTCCGTCAGATAGACTATCAAAAAATATTAGACACGTATTTTTTCTTTGGTTAATTAAACAAAAATTGATTATGATATAGCTCGTCAAAGTTCCGCGTGACGTCACAAGTGCCATACAAATGTATAGATTTCTGTAAGAGAGATGACGTCACGACCCCCACTCCCAAACTTTGACAAGGTTTATCTTTGTCATTTGTTGTTTGATTGACAAAACAAAAAATACGTGTCCAATATCTTTTGATAATCTAACTCACGGACTAATTATATTATTGATTTTTTTACCCACTCATCATGCCTATTGACGTATACAGTCATATACGACAATGTGGCCACTCACCATTGTCGTCCTCCCCAGGCCCGTTTGAGTGGATGGCTAGAACCCATCTCCAACCACCGGCGACCTTAGAGACCCCCTTTTAGTAGGCTCTTACTACAGGCAAGGGACACCGATGCCGTATTATAGTGCCCCGGCATCAGGGTCAACCTGTTCCGACCCCTACTAATGATCGATTGCTATTCCAGTCTCTGAAGAACTTGCAGACGCACATGAGCGCGAACCACGCGGCGGGCGGGTACAAGTGCCCCGAGTGCGGGAAACAATGCCCTTCCGGCGCCGCGCTCTACAATCACCAGTTCATGCACGGCCCGCGGACATTTTGCTGCGAGCAATGCGGCAAGAAGTTCCGGACGCCGTCTAATTTGTACAATCATATGCGGGTAAGTTAAAGGTTATAGGCCGGATCATACGGCTTGTTCAAGAAAATTGTTACACGTCGCACTAACTAGATGGCGCTAGTAGTGAAATTGAATCGCGATGGTGTTTGGTTCGCGCCACCTAAGGTGCCTCGTTTGGAAAATTATACTAAATCAATCAGTGAAGTTGATTTTATAAAACATTTGCGATTTGTGAAAAGTACTATACAAGCCTTGGCCACAACTAGGCATTGGTTGATTCACTTATACAGGGTTATTTCTAATCAATTAGCATCCTTTTAGGGGCTTATTCTGTACATCAAAACTAACAACTTTTGTCAGAAATCGAAAAAAATCAGCTGTTCCATACATTTTGTCGCGGGTGAACGATGCTTTTCTATGGAACAACAAAATTTTTTTTTGAGTTTTGTCAAAAGTCGCAGAATAAAAGTTGTTGGTTTTGATGTACAGAATAAGCCCCTAAAAGGATGCTAATTGATTAGAAAAAATCTTGTATAAGTAGGTCTATTGACCTAGAATAGGGCTACATTTGGCCACCAACTCGCCTGATGGAAAGCGAAGTTGTAGCCGAAGATGGAGTAAGTGGACCTAGAAGAAACCTATATCACAAAAATAAATCTTTGAGATAAACCTATACTAAAGCCAAACTCGATGTGAAATAAATGTAAACAAACAAAAAAATTCAATTTTAGGGTTATCACTTCAAGACAGTGTTACGGATATCAGAATTTCTATAGTTTGTCATATAAATCGTCCAGACTTTTCGTAATTTCAATCGAAAAGTCATATTTACTATATTTATATATCAATAGCAATAACAAATTGCCAAGAAGTGAGTTTTAAAAATAATCAGAATATTCAGTAAATACTTTCATTGTAATTTGCATCAACCCTAGCCATTTTTTCGTTTGAGTGCAGAAATCTCAAACAATTGGGAACTTTTTTACTATTCAATTTTTTATATTTGTCATTACATCACGAAAAAAATACTTTTTTCGATTACAAACTTATCATTGCAGCTGAGTCACGTACATCTATCTATAAGGTTAATCAACTGAAAAGTTCAGTTTTTTTTTCATTATAAACTTACAATAAAGCGAGTGAAGCCACGGGTAGAAGCGTGAGCAATTGAGCATTAGACAAAAAAAATTCTCTACCCCTGCTGTCAGTGGTTGCTAGGCAACGCTTTGTTGGTAAACATTTCACATCGAATTTGGCGGAAGTATAGTGTGGGAAGCACTTTAAAATAATTTAACAGATGCATTGATAGACACGCATGAGTTATACTTGAGTCCTTCAATGCCTAGTTGTGACCAAGGCTTGTATAGTACTGTATCAGCCTTTTAATAGTCACTGCAGGACATAGGCCTACCCACGAAGGGTGATTGGACCATATCCACCAAGCTGGCCCTATGCGGATTAAAAAAATAAAAGAAGAAATGCAAGACATAAATACCAGGCGCTCAGAACAAAACAGAGCTTACTTACCTTTTCAATATTACTATGTGGGGCTATGTCGTCATCGATAGGTCCTGAGTTTCCTCAATGAAGTCACAACTCACACACGTCTTTCAAAGCAAATTCTGTTAAATGATTTTTTTTTTTTTAAGACTTCGATGTCCGTCTGTCCGTCTGTCACCGGGCTGTATCTCATAAACCATCATAGCTAGGCAGCTGAAATTTTCACAGATGATGTATTTCGATTGCCGCTATAACAACAAATACTAAAAACAAAATAAAATAAATATTTAAGGGGGGCTCCCATACAACAAACCTGAATTTTAGATGTTTTTCGCTCTATATTATTAATGGTACCAGGTAGATGCTTGAAATTTTCACAGAATATTTAATTTTATATTCCCTTCAATAAAAAATAATAAAATTAAAATAAAATAAATATTTAAGGGGGGCTCCCATACAGTACGGAACCCTCCGTGCGCGAGTCCGACTCGTACTTGGCCGATTTTTATTATTATACACACATTCATTTATTTTCTTAAATCTACGTTTTTTTACAATATTTATATAAAAGAACAAAATAATTTAAAAAAAAAACCTAAACCTAGAGTGCCGCCGGCAGCGGGGCAGGGCCCAAGCTACCGGTGGTTGGGGCTACAGTGAGAGGAATCTCCTGACGATGCGCGCCGTGTCCAGGATGACTGCCTTCTGTATTTGACCCTTGACCCAACCGTCTAGCGAGAGCCTCTTAAGATGGTGGTCGAGACTCTTCGCTATTAAGCCGTTTACCGAAACGACTATCGGGACAATGATCGTCGAGTCTTTATTATTATTATTTAAATTTTTAAAAAACCGTTCATTCGATTTGATACAATCCAAATGGGTCCACCTCTGAAGTATGATCTACCAAACTGTGCAAAACGCAATCCTGCCTGAAGCTCACTTAACATTTTTACGGGTGGCGGGGTTTGGGTTTTGCGCAGTTTCCAGCTAACTTCACAGCCGACTATAAGTTATATTCGGCCTATAAATCAAAGACCTGAGTACATATTTATTTATAGCTCATAATATTTTCAAAAGCCTTTCTGAGCGTCTGGTGGACGCGACGCGTGACCAAAATGCTGGTGTTTATTTGGCTCAACGCATAAGCATTGCCATTCAGCGTGGCAATGCAGCCAGCATGCTGGGCACGCTGCCAACTGGCAGTGGGCGCGAGCATTGCTTTTTATGCTTATGCTTTTTATTGACCAATGCTTTTTATGTAGTAGTGGTGTAGTTTAGTTGTAGTTAATAAAGGCACTTTTGCCCTGTTAAAAAAATATTTATATACTTTTTTCAGAGTCACACCAAAGACCATCGCTTCGAGTGCAACATTTGTGGCAAAAGGTTCCTATTCCGTGCCGCTATCGCAGAGCACATACGAGGGGTGCACCACAAGCTGCCTCGCGTCAGGAAAGGGGCCGGAGGTCGGACCAAGAGGTCGCGGAGTATCGAACCCGACGCGGACTATTCCGACAGATGCAACCCTAATAACAAGGACGTTGGAAGTATACCGGAGACGAAAGAAGATGAAACGGCGGCGGAAGGAGAAACGTACACGAATTTGGAAGTGCTTGAGGAGTTGGGAGACGGGATGGAGCTGGAATTGGGAGCTGAAATAAATGTATAGAAAATGGGCGTAAGGCTTGCTACATTTATGTGTATAGTCGCGTCTGCATCGATCGGTATGATCGGCACTGCCGGGCGGTATCAATGGTACTACTGACACACAGGCGTAAAAGCGAATATCCTACTTCCTACTAATATTATAAACGTGAAAGTTTGTAAGGATGTATGGATGTTTGTTACTCTTTCACGTAAAAACTACTGAACGGATTGAGATGAAACTTTGCAATTATATAGCTTATACATCAGAATAACACATAGGCTATAAATTATAATGATATTGCGTAAATTATCCATATCATAAATAAGTGTTAAGTAAGGAGGAAAATAATTCTGCCATCTGCGAGCTATTCTAGCGTGCGCTCCAAAAAATGTCAAAAAAGAACTGTCAAATCGTTTTTTTATTTTTTTATTTTCCACCTCCTATATTAAGGGTGGTAATGTAGGGCCTTGAAATATCATGCGGGCGAAGCCGCGGGCAAAATCTAGTTAGTGGGTAGATATGATATGAAATAAACGGCCAAGTGCTATTTAGACTCGCGCACGAAGAGTTCCGTACCATGTGGCAGCCCCCTTAAAATATTTTATTGTTAATTAATTATTTATGTTTGAAGTGAATAAGTATACAACTAAATATTCTGTGAATATTTCAAGCATCTTCCTGTTGCCGTAATTAAAATAGAGCAAAAAATTGTTTTTTGTACGGGAGCCCCCTATAATAATTTTGTTTTAGTTTAATCATTTATTTTTAAAGTTAAAATACAACTAAATATTCATTGAATATTTGAAGCGTCTGCTCGTTACCGTTATTTTATTCTGTTTTTAGTATTTGTTGTTATAGCGAGAACAGAAATACGTCATCAGTGAAAATTTCAACTAGAAAGTATCTCATGAACCGTGATAGCTAGAAAGCTATCACGGTTCATGAGATACAGCCCGGTGACAGACAAATGGACAGCGGAGTCTTAGTAATAGGGTCCCGTTTTTATTGGGGGACGGAACCCTAAAAACCGATGGGCTCTCTTCTTTTAAAAAGTGTAATTTTAATTAATTCGTCTGATTAAAACGACGACCAATAGAGGCATTCCACGCGAAGCGGACAGGTAAAAGAGATCGATGTTTTCGATTTCGGTAATATTTGAGTATATTCTACCTATACATGTCCTTGATACGTGTACTAAATATTTTTGTAATATAATGAATAGTTAAGGAATTAAGGGGATTTGAAATTTTATCAAACCGATGGGCACGCAGTACTTCAAAACCAATTATCATGTCATAAAATTATAGATTAATTCAATTAAACCACTGAATTTATTACTTCATTTTATGAGCTTTTTAACTGTATTTTTGGAAAAGGAAAAAAAAATTGATTTCATGAAAAAAATACGTTTTTTTTGTTTTTTTTGAATTTTCACATAGTTAGACCATTTCGATTTATTTTTATTTTTTGTCTAAAAATAGCTAATATTGTATAGAATATCCTTGCTAAGTTTTATAATGGGCGTGAAACTGGATTAGGAGCTAGACTGGAAATACTGCCGAAATGTGGTGTCCGTCGTCCATCGGTATAGGGTTGTACTCGTGGGAACAATATGGATAAAACTGTGAAACCCAAAAATACTGTTTATGACGAAGGAAGCGGGCTCTTTTTGAGTCCGGCTGAGGAGTCTGACTCCTCAGCTACGAGTTTGATGACCGTGGATTCACGGTCATCATCGAGGCTGGGCGCGTCCAAGCGTAAGCGTGGGACGCGCACTGCGATGGAGGACGATGACGGTGATGGCCAGGCGAGCTCCGGGGGCGACTCAGACGCCCCGGCGGCCAAGGCTGTGGCCGTCATGAAGCGAGGTCGAGGCCGCCCGCCCACAACGGGCGAGTACGTTGGCCTCGCTAAGGCTAAGGCGGAACTTGTTGCCGCAGAGCGTGCCGAGTTGGAGCTGAGGGTCGAGCAAGAAGTGGCTCGGATGTCCCAAAAGCTCCGCTCGTCCGGATCGGCGCCATGCCTGCTGTCTCTGTCTTCAGAGACGAGCGGGGAGTTGGCGTCTGATCTCAACCAGAAGGTGCAGGATTGTGTGGCCATGATCAATCTCGTGGCCACAAAAATCTGGAAATTGAAGAGCACCTTCACCAAGGCGCTAAAAGAGGCGGCGTCCACCATACAGGTGGTGGTAGAGGACCTCCACAAGAGGACCTCTACCGACTAGACGCGGAACCTGCAGGCCGCCAACAAGCGCCTGCAGACCGAGGTGGCGGATCTCCGCAGGGAGATGGCGGACATCCGCTCGTTGATGGAGACACGTGCGGCTCCTGCCCCCGCGTCTCTCGGACAATCTGTCTAGAGGGTGGACTCCGAAGACTTGTCGCAAGCGATAATGCGGCAAGTCGGCGGAATGGTGAGCGCGAGGTTCGAGGCTCTGGAAGATCGCCTTCTTCCGGAGAAGCGCACCCGCCCACCGCTTGCTGCCACTAAAAAGGTGGCAGCGAAGGCCGGCCCTGCGGTTGGCCCTGCGGTTGCCCCCGCGAACAGGAGGAAAGAGTTCCTCAAGTCCGCGGCTGCACCGCAGGTGCCAAGTCCATCGAGCGTGGCAGACTTCCCTGCCTTAGCTCCCCCCTCTGCCCAAAGCCAAGATAAAGGCAAGGGGAAGGGCAAGGTGAAGGCCACGCCTGTGGTGCCCGAGGTGCTCGCAGTGGTGGCGCAACCGCCTCCCTCGACGAGCCAAAGCTGGGTGACGTGGCGAAGAAGGCCCGCCCCAAGCAGAAGAAGGCGACTGCCAGGGTTGTTCCGGCCCCGGCTGCACCACAAAGGCGTGGTCAGCCGCAGCCGCCAAAACGTGCGACTCAGTCCACGGAGGCGCCCAAGCTTCGCGTGCCCAAGTCCTCGGCTGTGATCATCACGATCCAGCCGGAGGCCTTGAAAAAGGGCATAACATACGCGGATGCCTTGGATAAAGCGAAGAGGAGGGGCGATCTTGCCCAGATTGGGCTCACGACCCTCCAATTTCGCAAGGCGGCAAATGGTGGTCGGATGCTGGAGATTCCCGGCACCACCACTGGAGAGAAGGCGGACTCCCTCGCAAACAAGCTGAGGGAGATCTACAACTCGGAAGAGATCCGGGTCTCCAGGCCGACTAAGTGCGCGGACTTGCGCGTTAGCGGTTTGGATGACTCGGTCACCAAGGAGGAAGTAGTGGCAGCCGTCTCCAGTGTCGGCGAGTGTCAAGCCGACCTCATTATGGTTGGCGACATCCGTCGCAACCCGGCCGGCATAGGCGCCACCTTCATCAGCTGCCCAGTGGGGGTAGCTAAGAAGGTGCTCAGTGGTGGCCGCCTAAAAGTGGGGTGGGTGTCAGCCCAGGTCAAGCTGTTGACCGCACGGCCTATGCGCTGTTTCCGGTGCCTCGAAGTGGGGTACGTCCGGGAGCAGTGCACTTCAGAGGTGGACCGGAGCGAGCTCTGCTACCGGTGCGGTCAGCCTGGCCATAAAGCGGGCGTGTGCACGGGTGCGCCACATTGCGCAGTTTGCGCCGCGGCTGGAAAGCCACCCAGACACCGCGTGGGGAGCAAGGGCTGTGCCATGCCCACCAAGAAAGGAAGGAGGGTAGCTGCCGCGGCCAAGTCCCAGCAGCGACCTTCCCCACCCCAAACACAGGGAGAGGCTTCGCAAATGGAAACCGATTGATATGGCCCTGACTGTTCTTCAGGCCAATATCAACCACTCCGCCAGGGCTCAGGACGTCTTGGTCCAGAGCATGGCGGAGTGGTTGATACCCATATCAATCGTGGCGGAGCCCTACTATGTGACACCAAGGGACAATTGGTCGGGCGATAACGAGGGACGAGTGGTGATCGTCACCCAAGCAGCGGCGGGCTTTCCTCCACTCGAGAAGGTAGTGAAGGGGCGAGGCTGTGTAGCTGTTGTGGCGGGAGGTGTCGCCTATATAGGCACTTACTTCTCCCCCAACAGGAGCCTCGCCGAGTTCGAGGGCTGGCTTTCCGAGTTGGAATCTCTCGTCCAACAGTGTCGTCCATACCACGTGCTGAGCGCTGGCGACTTCAACGCCAAATCAGCATTGTGGGGATCGCCTGTTGCGAATGAGAGAGGCCAGCCATTGGAGGAATGGGTAGCTGCCCTGGGTCTGCTGCTGCTCAACACGGGGACGGTGCATACGTGCGTGCGGCAACAGGGTGGGTCGATTGTGGACTTCGCGTTCGCGACCCCTACCCTGGCGCGCCGTGTGCAGGACGGTGAAGTACTGGAGGGAGTGGAGACGCTGTCCGATCACCGGTACATACGGATGACCGTCTCCCCCCCCAGGAGTCCCGGGAGGTCCGAGCAGCCCCCGAACGGAGCGGTCACCACGATGGGCCCTCAAGCGCATGGAAAGCGAGGTCCTCTTGGAGGCGGCTATCGTGAAGGCGTGGATCCCGAGGTCGGATGCAGTGGAGGTAGACGCCGAGGCGGAATGGTTCTGCGAGGCGTTGACACAGGTGTGTGACGCCTCCATGCCCCGAGTGGGTTCCCTGCCGGCGCGTCGTAGCGTGTCTTGGTGGACGCCTGAGTTGGCGCACCTCCGCGAGGAGTATGTTGCCGCTCGGCGTGAATACGCCAGACAGCGCGGTTACGCCAGCACTGGGACCTGGACCGGGAGGCGAAACTGTACGCTTTGTACAGGCAGGAGGTCACCTCCCTGCAGGCCGAGATAGCGCGAGCCAAGGATAGTGCCAGGCAGAGCATGCTCGACGCCTTAGACCGTGATCCGTGGGGAAGGCCGTATAAGTGGGTCCGGAACAAGATCCGCCCATGGGCGCCACCTTTGACGCAGACCATGCGGCCGGACTTGTTGGAGAACGTGGTTGCCACCCTTTTTCCACAGGCGGGCGACCACGTGACCTCAAGGATGGCATTCACCTCTAACGAGAGGGTCGAAGATTCAGAGGCTGAGGAAGTGCCGCCCGCTTCTCAGGGGGAACTCGCGGCGGCAATCCTGAGGCTCAGGGCCAAGAAAACGGCTCCTGGCCCGGACGGAATCCCCGGACGGGCTTGAGTGCTGGCGTTGGAGGCCTTGGAGCCGCGGTTCAGGAGCTTCCTTTCGGACTGCTTGAGGCAGGGCCGCTTTCCGCGGCGGTACAAGAGTGGAAAACTTGTGCTGCTGCGCAAGGCGGGTAGACCTGCTGACTCGCCGGGGGCCTACCGCCCGATTGTGCTGTTGGACGAGGCTGGCAAGCTCTTAGAGCGTGTCATCGCCGCCCGTCTCAACAAGCACCTGGAGCAGGTCGGGCCAAACCTGGCTGAGTCGCAGTTCGGCTTCGGGAGGGGCAGGTCCACCATCGATGCCATATCGAGGGTGAGGGCCTTTGCGGAAGCGGCCGTATCCCGGGGAGAGGTCGTCGTTGCGGTGTCGCTCGACATCGCCAACGCCTTCAACACCCTCCCCTGGGGCTGCATAAAGAGGGCACTGCGCTGCCACGAGGCACCCGCCTACCTATGCCGGACCCTCGACGACTACTTCTCGGATAGAGACGTAGTCTATCCGACGAGGGAGGGATGGGGCCGGTGGGCTATGTCCCGCGGAGTTCCACAGGGCTCGGTCCTGGGACCAGTCATGTGGAACTTCGGGTACAACTGGGTGCTTCGAGGCGGCCGCCTGCGTGGCATCGACGTAGGCTGCTACGCTGATGACACGCTGGTGTTGGCTCGCGGAGAGACGTATCGGGATGCGTCGATCCTGGCCACGGCGGGCACGGCTCAGATAGTGAGCCGAATCCGGCGCCTAGGGCTAGGTGTGGCCCTAGAGAAGTCCGAGGCCGTGTGCTTCCACGGTCCTCGGCGTGCGCCGCCAGCCGGAGCGGAGCTAATCGTTGGGGGTGTTCCTATCGCTGTCGGGACGACTATGAGATATCTCGGTCTCGTCCTCGACAGTCGATGGAATTTCCGCGAGCACTTCAAACGATTGGCTCCGCGGCTCGTCGGAGCGGCTTCGGCCTTGGGAAGCCTTCTCCCAAACGTCGGAGGGCCGAATGCCGCATGCCGCCGCCTCTATGCGGGGGTGGTCAGGTCGATGGCGCTGTACGGCGCCCCGATCTGGGCGGATGCTCTGAGCGCCCATAACATTGTACTCCTCCGGAGACCGCAAAGAGCGGTCCGAGTGATACGGGCATACTGCACCGTATCGTATGAAGCGGCGTGCGTCCTGGCCAGGACAGTTCCGTGGAACTTGGACGCCGAGATGTTGGCCGGCGTGTACCGCTAACTAGCCGATGCACGGTCCGGGGGTGAGTTTCCTCCCCCCGAGATGATAAGGCGTTGGCGGAGACGTGGCCGACAAGCGTCCTTGGAGCGATGGGACCGCAGGCTGGAAGAGTCGTCTGCTGGTCGCCGCACCGTTGAGGCATTCCGACCAATCCTCCGGGACTGGTTGGCTCGTGAGGATGGGGTCCTCTCTTTTCGGCTCGTGCAGGTGCTGACGGGGCACGGATGCTTCGGCGGGAGAGAGCCCACACTGGAGTGCCACCAGTGTGGCGACCGTGAGGACACGGCGCAGCACACGCTGGAGGTGTGTCCAGAGTGGAACACCCAGCGTGCCCAGCTTGTGGTCACTGTGGGGGTCGACCTCTCGCTGCCGACCATTGCTCGCGCGATGGTGCGGAGCGAGACCGCCTGGAGCGCGGTTCGGGACTTCTGCGAAGAAGTCCTCGGGCGCAAAGAGGCGGATGAGCGCATGAGGGAGGACGACATGGCGAACCTACCCATGCGCAGAAGGCGACCTCGGGGTAGGCGGTTAGCCCACGACCGACTGCCCCCATAAGGGGAACTCTGGGTGGTGGGGCTTGGGGAAGCCCGCCATCCGTTCGAGAGTTCCCTGAGACTGCACGATGTGCTCTGTGTTTCAGCACATCGTAGCAATGCCGGGTGAAGCTCCCTAGGGGTTGAGCTCCCCGAGGAGGGTCCGGGAGCGGACAGCGCTGTTGGGGCCGCGGAAGAGTGCGCAAGCGTGCCCGTAGCCCCGACACATATCGCAGTGGCGGAAACACCCCAGGTTTTAGTGGGTATGCCACCGACTAGCGGTGGAGACTCCCACATAACCACCGGCCTCCCCGGGTTTGGTGGTATCCATAAAGGATATTCCTGGGTCAAAAAAAAAAGGGTTGTGTCGACGTAAATTGCATTTACCAAGTTATAAAATTATAGATTAATATAATTAAACCACTGAATTTATTACTTCATTTTATAAGCTTTTTAACTGTATTTTTGTAAAAGAAAAAGAATTTTTTTTTTTCATGAAATAAATACGATAAGTAAAAATTTTTTTTCTGAATTTTCACAAAGTTAGACCATTTCATTTTTTTTTATTTTTTGTCTAAAAATAGCTAATATTGTATTGAATATCCTTGCTAAGTTGTGCTATTTAGCACAACTATCTAATGACTTACAAATAAAGTCAGTACTACCAAAACATTTGTTTCATTCTGTCTAAAGTGTATGTTATTCTTTGTAAACCACACATATACTAAGCGCCACACAAATCGGCGGATGGGAAGTTATGCGCAGAGCGCTGCGCAAAAGCCGAAATATAGGTATGCGCGGGAGCCGGAGAGACTCGCGCCGGGTCACACCCGCCCTACGCCCGTGCACACATGCGTAATAATTAGCGAATCACGGCGAAGTGTCATCTGCGGCTAACTTCTCATCCGCCGGTTTGTGTTGCACTAAAAGTATACCTACATCATTATGAGAACGCTTAGTCAAATAATACGTCATATTGCTAAACTTAAGATCAGAGTGTATAGGTATCTTCTAGAGATCAAAGTTGGCAAGACTGAGGCAGTGCTGAGCATGAAGTTTTGTGCTGAGGCCACAGAGTTATAGCTCTGTGGCTGAGGCAGAATCGTGAATTTTTTTTTTTTAAATAATTTATTCATGACCATGGATACAGAGTCCTTCAGTCGAAGTCTTAAATAATAAAAAATTTACAAACATAGAAGAGAGATAAAAAATTAAACTTAACTAAATCTTTTCAACAGTATTTAAAATATACTTATAAATAGGTTTGTAAAAAACTTCACTTTTTAGTAAATCCTCAATACGGCGGGGAACACTAATTGAGTTACGAGCTGCTATGTCACTAATGTCACTGGCTAAAATTAATCGTTGTAAATGGAATTGGGGACATTGAAAAATTATATGGTTTATATCAGCATGCGGTCGGAAACAATACGTACAGTTATCTTCTGGGACTATATTAATTCTGTGTAAATGAGCTGGAACCAAGCAATGTCCAAATCTCAGGCGATTTATAACTGTTATAAACTTTCTGCCACAATATTCAAATTTGTTGTACCAAGGAGTAGTAGGTAAGTCTTTCTGTATTTCTGCATACCACCTTCCCTTATATTCTGTTGTAACGTGCCAATATTCTTTCCAAATTCTGAGTAAATCCTTATTAATTGCACAATA
This sequence comes from Hypomecis atomaria, assembly GCA_964007245.1. NCBI lineage: Eukaryota > Metazoa > Arthropoda > Insecta > Lepidoptera > Geometridae > Hypomecis > Hypomecis atomaria. The sequence continues at coordinate 4,550,111 of OZ023306.1, forward strand.
GTAATCTGTGAAAGGTACTTTTAATATATCTGTGTGATCTAGATCATGCTCTTGCCGAGTAGCCAAATCTACTGTTTCATTGCCATGGATGCCACAATGTGAAGGAACCCATACCAATTCTACATGTTTTGATTTACTAATCATTTCTATAAGTTCTCTAATACTATATATAATATAATTTAACTTATATGAGAAATTACTGTTGTTCAAAACAGACAGAACACTTTTAGAATCACTTACTATTAGTATATTTACATTTTTTACAGAGTTATTTACAAATGTTAAAGCGGTTAAAATTGCATACGCTTCTGCAGTAAACACACTGCAATTATTATCTAACTTTATACAGTGGGTTTTATTCATTTGTGGATCATAATATGCGGCTTTAACCCCTTCATCACTTTTAGAACCATCTGTATATAAAATATAAAAGTCTGGTTTATTCTCTATAAATTCTAGAAAATCAAATTTGTTATTTATTACATCTAAATGACAATCTATACTTAAGCAATTAATCAAGGCATTATATGGACATTTATATGTTGGCCAGATATCATGAGAACAAATGTTTTTACTGATATTTTTTAAAAATGACATTATTGTTGTGATTTCAGGCAAAACTCCCGAAACAAGAGATGTGGCTGATAAGCTAGATGTTTCAACTGATTGTGATATCTGTGGATGACATAAAACATTATTCAGCACTATAACATTATTGGAAGCCAACTCTTTCAAACAGAATCTATCAGCCAAAAGTGAACGTCTCAGGATTAATGGAGGTATACAGTTTTCAATTTCCATAGAATTAATAGGGGTGGAACGCATAGCTCCGCTAATAATTCTTAAAGCCATATTTTGTATTACATCGAGTTTTCGTAATAAGGTGCTACTTGCATTCATATAAGCTAAACTACTATAATCAAAATGACTTCTTACTATACTTTTATACAGCATGATCAAGGTTTTAGGATCAGAGCCCCAAAAAGTACCAGCTAAACATCTTAAAACATTAATACTTTTCATTGCATTGCTGCAGATATACTTAATATGCTCTTCAAATTTTAACTTGTTATCTATTATTACTCCTAAAAATTTGTGTTGATTACTTACAGAAATGATTTCATTATTGTATTTAATTTTAACAAAAGATTGTGCAAAAGGATCTTTACTAAAAACAATAACAGAACTTTTATCAGAACTAATATCTAATTTTAATACATTGTTGTAATAATGGTGTAGCTGCAGCAGTGCAGAATTCAAGTGATTTACAGCCATATTTAAATTTTGACTTTCAGAGTATAAAAGTAAGTCATCGGCAAATTGTAAAATCTTAACATGTGATGTGTTAACATACTTTAAAATTTGAGATGTATATAGAATATACAAGAGAGAAGATAAGATAGCTCCTTGCATAGTTCCTTTACTGACGGATTTTGGTCCATGTAGCTTATTATTAAATTTAACATACAAGGTTCTGTTATTCAGAAAATTAAATATCCATTTCAATAATTTTGTTGGCAGACCTAACTCATTCAAAACTAGAAGAAGGCTCTTAATGTTGACATTATCGAAAGCACCTTTTACATCAAGAAAGACGCAGATCACATTAGAGTGGCTGAGCTTTGCTTTTTTTAATGTTGAGATTAATGATACAAAACTTTCAGAGCAACTTTTACCCTTTCTGAATCCAAATTGTGTGTTAGGTATTTTAGAGTTGGTTTCAACAAAATAATCTAAACGTAATTTTAACATGTTTTCAAAAAGTTTACCCAGACAGGATGACAAAGATATGGGTCTGTACGATGACGGATTATTTGCAGGCTTATTAGGTTTTAAAATTGGTATTACACATTGAGTCTTCCAAGATTCAGGAATAACTGATGCATTCCAAAGTCTGTTATAAATTGCCAATAAAATGTTCAGAGCATTTGAATGTAAATTTTTAATAAGTTTATATGGAATGTTATCCATACCTGGTGTAGTATCCCTACGACTATCTAAAGAAATGCGAAGCTCATTCAGTGTTTAAGGCTCATTTAAGAAGGAAACGCTATTGTCAGACCTGTCTAAAATATTTAAAGTGGTAAAATCGGTTGATGTTGAATCTGCTAATTTTTCTAGAAAACTTGGTACCCATTCGTCATTTAGAGTTTTGTTACTACAATTACTGTTAATCCTTTTAAATTTTTTAACATAATTCCATATTCTAGTAACTGGTGTCATTCTGTTGAAAGAAGTACACAATTCATGCCATGATTTTCCCCGTTCCTCAATTAATATCTTTTTCTTTTTAGCATCAAGACGCTTGTAATTAATAAAATTGGAAATTGTTGGAGAGTGATGATATGTCTTAAGAGCTTCTTTCGACTTTTGAACTGCGTCCTCACATAGTGTGTTCCACCATGGAGCTGGTTTTCTCAGAATTTTAGGAGTGTGATTAGATTTCTGCTTAGGAATACATTCATCTCTGATTTGATACAAGATATTTATAAAACTATTGTATAATTCATCTAGATCTGTATTTTCCAAATCTAATTGCGAAAAGCAGGTTTCAGATAAAGTTTTAAATTTAGACCAGTCTGATTTGTTGTACAAATATTTTTCTTCTACAGGACGAACATCATACACCGATGGCTTCACATTTACATCCAGTAGAGTCGGAAAATGATAACTACCCATTGCATCATCATGGACTTGCCATTCACAGAGAGGAGCTAACGAGCAACTTACTAAGGCTAAATCAATTGCTGAAGAATTCTTGTTTGGATATTTAATTGTAGTATGATTACCATCATTTAAAACACACAAGTCAAACTCATCTATGAGATTGTACAAAGAATTACCTCTACTATTATTTTTTAGACAACCAAATAAAATGTGATGGGCATTGAAATCTCCCATTATGAGACATGGCTTAGGAGTTTCAGTGAATACTTTTTTTAATTTATTAGTATTAAATTTAGTAAATTCGCTGTTTGGGGGACAATAAATACACAACACATGTAATTTACCTAATGATGTATCAAGTGTAATGCAAATGTTCTGAATTGATTCGTAATATGAGGTATGAACAACTTCATATTTAAAATTTTGTTTAATTAATATAGCTACCCCATTATGTTCATTTACAGACAGTTTGTGAATCAAATTATAGGATGGAAAATTTGGAATTTTACTGTTTTTCTTAAGCCACGTTTCATTTAGTAAACATATATCTACATTTTGTTGAGTTAAAAACTTTAACAATAGCGTTTTTTTACTATGTAAACTTTGAATATTGAATTGTGCTATACGAATATATGTGTCCATATAATGAAATTAAATTAAATTAAATTTGACAACAAAATTTCTTTAATTCTTTTATTTGTAATGGGTTCATTCTTGCTATTTGCAAGGGCAACAACGGACTTCACAAGGGCATTTATAATTACATCGTTATCAACAATTTCTTTGGCATTGAGATCTTGGAAGGTTTTTTGTCTCGGCTTTGGTGTTAGAGCTGGGAAGGATGTTCTGTCAGAGATTTGTGGCAGACTTACCGCATTGGCATAAGACATTTTTTGTTGTTGTTTAATTTTCTTCTCTTCTATTTTTTTCTGCTTAACAGGGCAGTCTTTCGACACGGCAAGGTGAGGGCCAGAACAATTGACACACATTATTTCTTCCACATCACATTCCTTGTAGGAGTGCCGTCCTGCACAGGATGAACACATCTGCTCTGCTCTGCAGTTCTTAGCTGAGTGGTTGAATCGGAGGCAACGGTAACATTGCATGAGTGGTGGAAAGTATTTATGAACCTGGTATCTGAATAGCTTGATGTATACATACTGAGGTAATGTGGTGGCTGCAAAAGTGACAGCCACTGTTCCAAGAGGAGTCAAATTTCCGTCTACTTTTCGCATAAAGCGTTTGATTGAGACAACATCAGCATCACAAGTAATATTTTTGTAAATTTCTTCATTAGACATTGTCAGCGGAATATGCCTGATGACTCCTATAACTTCAGTCATGTAAGCAGGAATGAAAGCTTTCAGCTTATATCTGTTCAGGAAGCTATCCATCTTTAAAAAATTGTTGGCTGGAGCTGGCTTTTTGAAAGTGACGCCAACCTTATAAGCATTTATTCGGTGGACACCTACAATGCCTTTAACATTTTCAATGAAAAGATTTGTCAATATTATGGGGTTTTTATTACCAACCTTTTCTTCTTCTGTGGATTCAACGTAAACCACGCAGTCCCCACTGTGATTTTCGGGGAATAGCCTCTTGTAGAGGGGCTTCTGAAATACTTTGTAGCCATCATTGTTCGTTGAGGATTTTGCAAGTTTTCTCTTCTTTCTCTCTGCTGTAATGACGGGGTCCTCCCCGTCACTAGCAACGCTCATGACGTTATTGTTGCGCCGCAACACACAGCACAAATCTCAGAGAATAGCAAAATTAAAATTTATGAATAATTGAATATTAAAAACGCCCGCTTCTTTCGACTTCCCGCCAAAAAGTCGCAGAATCGTGAAGGGAAATCAGTGCTGTCAACTTAGCGCTTTTGGCGCCAGATCTGACACTTTTTTTGGCTTAGAGCGCGTTTTAGCACCCAGGGCGCGTTTTTGAAACAATATTACAGTACCGTAAAACAGTACACAGTTGTATTTTTTATAAACAAAAACACTGAAATGCTCCTATCATGTATCGTAGCAACATGTTTTCATTACCATACTGTAGCGTTGACATAGTCTCTGTGCCATGATTGTGGTTAAAATTAAATAACATTTTTTTTGAGCTTGGACAACATAAATGCCATTCTTCAACAGTGACTTTTTTTAAAAAATAAGTAAGTCTTAATCTTTCGATATTAAAAAAGAACACAAGTCTTAATCGAAAGATTAAGAAAACCATGTTACGAGAGAAATAAACACAGTGCTGCCAACTCCACTATCGTCACTGTAGCTAAACTAGCTAAATCTTTCGCACAAAGTAGCCAGATTCCCACATTTTTTCACCCCAAAAAGTAGCTAGAAGGTGCCAAAACTAACCACCCTTTAAATTCATCTAAGATCTAACTTACTTCTGTCTTATTGGTAATAAATCTTCTGTTTTTGGGTTGAGCCATTTTTCATTACAATAATTACGACACAAATTGATGACTGGCGAACTCAAACAGCTAAAATAATAATTACCCAGAATTCACGTGTGAATAAACGACGTACTACAACGGACAAAAATTGAAACTAACAAAGTGCAGATGAAATCGATTTGTTGAAAAATTGCTAAAAAATAAAGTAGCTAGACTTTTAGCTACAACTTTTTAGACATTGTAGCTGCCAGGGCCCTATTTTATAAAGCTACAAGTACAAGCTTACAATTGTACGAGTTACAAGTACCAGTAATTACAAGTTACCAGTTACAAGTGTTTTATAAACATGCAGTATTAACTACAAGGGTAGTTACAAGTTACAAGTATCGATTATAAGTCTAAATTACAAGTATGCTTCTCATCTCTAGGAACGTCACTCACTGCCATGAGGAGTTTTGGCGGGAACGCGAGAAAATCATGTCGCCGCATTGTATTATTTTCTAAAACTTGTGTTTTATCAGTATTAATAGTGTAAAAGTTGTGGTGTTTCATTTATTAATAGCTGAAATACATGCATGAGTGTGGGCAAGTAGTATAATGTGGTAAAACATGTCTTTTCGTGTTGTCTTTAAAACTCCATCGAAGCTTCTAGTAAAGTCTCCACAACTTTACTAAGAAGAAGGGTTAGAAAATTACATACATATGACGAGGCGGTATGGCCTTAAAGGCTTTAGCCTGTCCTAAATGGGCGAATTATTGAAAAAAAAAACACTGCCATGAAAAAAAAAACTGATCGTTATCGAAAGCTTGATAAAGTTTTATGTTCTTTTATAATTATTATGAAATTGATATCTTTACGATTGTTGTAGGCCGCGCCACACAAGTTGGCGGATGTGAAGTTAGCTACAATCAACGTGCAGCTTTATGTGAGCTTCAGTCAGGTTTGGATATTTCGCAGCTTGTAGCTAACTTTACATCCGCCAACTTGTGTGGCGCGGCCTATACTTGATATTTAAAAAAGAACCTGATTGTATATTAGTTCATATATACAGGGTTACTGGTAATCAATTAGCATCCTTTTAGGGGCTTATTCTGCACATCAAAACTAACTACTTTTGTTTTGCGAATTTTGTCACATCCTTCTGATTCGTCGGGACAAATATTTTTATTCTTTCTTTAAAAGCCCTTGGTCGTGGTCGTCGCAGCCTCGGCGCAAGCAAATTATCGTTGTCAGAATCCCTATTCATTGTAATTATGTTGTTTTTGTAGCTAGTTTTAATTTTGTCTTCACTTGTAAATATTTTACCTAGCGTCAGAGTTAGGTAAAAATAAATACAAGTTGTAGTGATAAACTCTTGTAATGCCTAAGATTTTTATAAAACACTTGTTCGATTTTACATTTAAAAAGTAAAATACTCTATGGTTTGTCTCTGATCTACGTACAAGTGCTTGTACTTGTAGCTTGTACATTGGTTGTCTTGTAGCTTTATAAAACACCGTACTTACACAGAGCTATAACAACTATTACTCTGTGCGTACTTAATTATTTTTTGCGGTGTTACCAGTTTTTTACTACAAGTACAAGACTTGTAGCTTTATAAAATAGGGCCCAGGTGTGCAGAAATAGCTAGATCTAGCTAAGTTGACATCAGTGAATATACATACGTTATAATGTCATCCTTTTATCACAGATTCGAGTCAATTGGAGCGTTTTTTAAGGTACCATTTAGCGCTTCTGGCGCGTTTTTGACGTGCTGATAGCGCGTTTTTGCCAAAAGGAGTTGGCACTTTGGCAGCACTGAGGTACAGTGAAATCGTGGGAAAATTATGTTAAAAACGTTAAAAAGGATTTTATTCAATATTTTTGTCCAATTTAGCAATATTCTTAGACGACTCCTTGTTATTTCTGTGAAACGGCATCATGCAGCCAATTAATATTTGCGCAATCTGCTTGCGGACCAATAGAAAGCTTAAAAATGTTACTGCCGTATTATCGGCGTACCATAACAAATTATCCAATGTTTCCGTAAGTATTTGTTTATAATTTTATTAACTAAGCTAAACGATATATCGTGACTAAAACCACGTGAGAAATTGCTTGGAAAATCATATGACAAAATTTCGTTTTAGAAGGTCATTTACTTTAAGTTCGGACCAATTAAAAAAATCTTTTATTTGGTCTGAGCCTCCAAGATCCTTGCTATCAACTTCTGCTCTTCAACCGCCTAGCAATAGCTTTGTTACAGTATACACTCTCTCACAGTCTGCTATTGGACATAGGCCTACCCTCGAAGGAAGAAACGCTCATGTGAACAGTGTCAGTGGCTGGACCAGCTGCATACTAGTGAATAATATACAGGGTTATCTGCTTGCCCGACTAAGCTGAAGCTGGTGGTGATTGAAACTATAATTATGAACAACCTTTACTACGGGGCTAACCTTGTATATTTAAATATAAACATATTAGGGGACATCTTAAACACGGTCTCTGACCCCAAACTTAGCATAGCTTGTGTTATGGCTGCCAGAGACTGATATACTACATATACATATTTTAAATGCATACTTATATAGATAGTACCTAAATAACACCCAGACACAAAGCAAACACCTATATTCATCACACAAATGTTTGCCCTGGGTGGGGATCGAACCCACGCCTCTTTGACCCAGAGGTCAGGGTCACTAACCACTGAACCACCGAGGCAGTCAATTGCCAACTAATTTGCCACAAACACTTTACGATGGTCAGCTTGGAAGGGCATTACTATGTTCTATCATTTTTTCTAATATTTGCAACGACTTGCATGGAGGAAGGTTTTTAGTTTCAAGTTTCTCAATTGCATCAGACATATTGCTGAAATGTGTTGCTCCTCCTGAAGTGTGTGCAAGGCGGACAAGTCGACGGCGTAATACAACATGCTTAACACGCATAACTATGCACTACCAATGAAAAAATACCAAAATATGCATTAACGCTATAAAATGGCATTATATGCATTTTGCATATGCAAACATGCAAATGCATATAATCGATGTCTAGTGATAACTGTTTAATTTGCAGAACTATTTATATGAGCAAGCCGCACCCTACTGCCTGTCCTGTATATTAGGTATACCAATGTTCAGTAGTAGACTGTTTAATTATTTTTGTGAAAAATGTCACAACCAACTTCAATTGTGTACAAAAACCAAATAGTTTGCTTGAATAGATGTTTATAATTTTTACACTATAGTTGATTTTTCAAAAAAGGTTCAGCATATTTTGTTAAAAGATTGCTAATTTTCTTTCTCAATCTCTGTATTGGTCCCATAGAAAAATTTGTTCATAGATGATCTGAATCATTTCTTTCCAGTTCAGTACATCAGTTTTGAATAACCCTGCATCATCCATCTACCAGCCATAGGACGTCCACTGCTGGACATAGTCCTCCCCTATATCTATACCTACGTCCTCCAATAACACCGGTTGGTAGCAGCTTGCATCCAGCGTGATCCTGTGGTCTTAATGAGGTTGTCCACCTTGTGGGTGGACGTCCTACGATGCGCTTGCTGGTACGTGGTCTCCACTCGAGAACTTTTCGACCCCATCGGTCATCAGTCCTCCACGCAACACTGCATAGATATTTATTATTATTGGAGATTAAGATAGACATATTAGATATTAGGCCCCCAATTTTGGAATATCGTAAGTTGCTATTAAAATAACGATGGCGCCTTTAATATTGGGCCTATTGAGCATCTTATAAAACAATGAACGCCAACTTCACGCACGATAAACTGACACAATGATTTTATTAGTCTGTGAAACTAGGTAATAAATATACATACACAGGTGTTAGAAGAAAATCCTTGTAATGCACTAGCCTCCACCTTCATTGGTATCAGACATTTTGAATTTAATTGAAATTGAGGCTATACAATCCTATTTGTTTTGTAAAATTATTGTCCGTAAACTGACTTTACAGATGACCAGTTTTTTGATGGATATTAGAAATTACAATTTAAACTTATCTATCTTTTCAGCTGCAGCTGGCTGGAAACCTGTATTGCAGCGAGTGTGAGTTCCTGCTGAGAAAAACATACAACTTCCATCTAAAATGCCAACAAGCAGCAATAATATTCAAAACATGGCTCACGGAAACACAAGGGGTAACTGACAATAAATAAATATTATGGGAATCCTTACACACGGTCTTTGACCCCAAACAAGCAGAGCTTGTGATATGGCTGCCAGAGACTGATATACTACATGCTACATATTTTTAAATACATACTTATATAGATAATACCTCAAGCTTTGCTTAGTTTGGGGTCAGAGGCCGTGTGTAAGATGTCCCCTAATATTTATTTATTTATAACACCCAGACACAGAGCAAACGTCACATAAATTGCCCTGGGTGGGAATCGAACCCACTCCTCTTTGACCAGTTGACCAGTGAGTCAGGGCACTAACCACTGCGCTAAAAAAGCAAGCGCGGATCCATGGGAAGGGAATAAGGTTCTTGAGCACCCCCCTGGGACCATGTCGATCTTTCAGACCTCTTCTTTTCCTTCACTTAAAATCGGCTCTTTGTTGATAAATAAGCATAGCCGTTTGCAACATAGCACTTGGGCTATCTTGAGCTTATTCAAAAGGCCCACAGTAAACAGCGTATATCTGAATGAAATATAATATTAATTTGTATCTTTTCAGGCAAAGAGTACGTCAGCAAGCACGCTACACACAAAGCTGCCGCAATCCAACCTAGAATTGTGGACGCCTCAAACCAGTAAAGTATATAACTATAAGTATGTCAGCTCTGAAAATGTTGATCCACCCGACGACATCGACATGGATGTTGACACTCCAAAAGAAGTAAGTACTTGTGTAATTGTTTTTCACCAAAAAATGGCATAACCTTCTTCCACCGGGTACAGAATTCGAATACGAAAGAAAGAAAATTTTATTTACCAAAACATGATTAAAATAACAAATAATAGATTCATTCATATTTTGGAAACATACCTAAGCGTAACTTTTCTAGCCTGACCTAACCTTAGCCTAACCATAGTCGAACCATGATAGTTTGATGATTAATTACTAATTTTGTTTGTGATTTAATTTGGATTTTGAATCGTACCCTTAACTTATATGACTACGACAGAGCGGAAATACACTAAATATTTATTCAAAACAAGAATTTGAAGATGAACTTCCGCAAAGTAACGCCTGATTCAATAAACAAAAATAACAATTTCAAAAAAAAATCCCTAATACCAGTATTGTACCTAACTATACAGTCAAATTAACAGTGGTTCCCAAACTCGGCTAGATTGGTCTCTTGGGAGCCCATACAAGTGGATTTGTAAGTACATACTTGGACAACGCGAGACAAACCGCGGGCTGTTGTTATATAATATTAAGCAAGTACTAAGACAACGCGTGCGAAGCCGCGGGCATTGAGCTAGTCTAATATGACAGGACAGTCGGAGATTCCGTGGATCACTTTATAAGGAAATGTGAGGTCACGGATTTTTCGTCTGTCACGTAAAGTGTGCATATTAAAAAAAAACTTAAACTTTCCGCACAAAACGATCCGCATTTTCTATGAGTTCTATGGGAAATACCTTGACAAGAGAAAGCCAGTGATTGTGTAAAGGCACGCTGGGTACTCTCAATTCGCTGATAGTGCTTTGCATAAAAAGAACTCCACGCTGCGCTCGCGTATTCTAAGCAACTGCGTACCATTGAGTTGTAAAGTATTATTTTCGTAACAGGAGACTTAAAATTCTTAGTGTTGCGTCTAATCCGAGTAACTGTGCTGCCCTCGTTGCAGTTACGTCTACATGTGACTCAAATAAGAGCTGGCTATCAATAACAACACCCAAATCATGGATCTCACTCACCTCCTGCACAGCAGTACCACCAGATATACATATATATCTTGTATCGATGAATTTCTTCTGCAAGTATATTGTTTTTTTATTCCGTATAGGTTTGCGTTTGACTACATACTGCCTGATGCTGAGCAGATATGCGGTATATTTTATATTAAAGCATTTTTGAGCAATCACATTTGACTGCCTCGTTGGTTCAGTGGTTAGTGACCCTGACTTCTGGATCAAAGAGGCGTGGGTTTGATCCCCACCCAGGGCAAGCATGTATGTGATGAACATAGGTGTTTGCTCTGTGTCTGGGTGTTATTTAGGTACTATCTATATAAGTATGTATTTAAAATATGTAAATGTAGTATATCAGTCTCTGGCAGCCATATCACAAGCTTTGCTTAGTTTGGGGTCAGAGACCGTGAGTAAGATGTCCCCTAATATTTATTTATTATTATGTCCTTCGCCGTTATTCGAAGCCTTTTAAACATATATTGAGAATGCATCTTCCGTTTCCGGCCGTCTTTACGGTTGTAGCTCCATCTAGTGGGTTGAATATGGTAACCCTCGTTCACCAGTTCTCGATCCGAGATAGGTTTCGTCATTGGCGTCTTAACTTCCGTGCCGTTAAGTTATATTAACGCTGTTAGCGTTCGTCGTTACATTAATATAGAATAATGTCATAATTGTTCTAAATAACATTAATAGGTTGTAGTTTCTTTGTATTTTATTTTGTGAAAGTGAAAGAATAAATTTGAAAACTAATATTTCTACCCACATAATTATGATTGAATATAAAAGTGTGCGAAAAATTTCGAAAAGTGGTACACGTGCTCGAGGATGAAGTCGACCAAGTCGACGTCATCGTCCTTTAGCGGTACTAGGAACCGCAGAGTATTATACTCGTATACGAGACCTCCACGCTGCCCTCGTCGTCGCTGTGGTGCACCACTTAGGCCGCGGGTGGTGACCACGTGACCGCCAGGTCGCCGAGGATGTAAGCTACAAAAAAGAGTAAGGTAGTAGAACACCTTACTGACCAGGTATGGCAAATTCAAAACTATTTCTTTTGTACATACTGCCCTCGGGCAAGGACACGTAGCCGCTGGTCGGTCCCAAGACACCAGAATACCTCAGAGTAGAATTATGCTGATCCAGCAGATCGTGCCTTTTATAGAGGTGCCCGCCGAGGCGGCCCTTATAATTTCAATTATATATTACGCGGTGGAAGTCAATACGGTTCAGAAATGACCGACGCCGCAGCCAATAGCATGCCAGCCAGCCGCCAGCCGACACGCCCCCTCGCGCGATGCCTCGCGTAGCTCTGCCCTGCCGCCTGCCTGAGAGGGGACGTGTATAAATGCCAGCCAGCCAGCCAGCAGACCTGATTATTGCTTGAAAAATAAAAGGTTAAACTACCACTCTGAGTGTTTCGTCTTTCATCTCGTTATACTCAGAAGTGTGATATCTGAAAAAGACTTCTACGACGTCTAAACCCACGTGCGTCAGCTGCAAAATTACGAAAATTTCGGCCTACATGAAGCCCTGACCATCAAAGAAGACAAAATCACCACGCCACCTGCGAGACCCGCTTTAGAAGAATCGACGGAAGAAGCATCAAGACGAAAAAGCCACGCCGCAATTTTGAAGAAATATTCAGCAAGCGCAGAGCGGCCATCGAAAAATTAAGCTAACCACGTGAGCTGCGACAAATTATGAGGCTAAAAAGCGATGCAAGTTCAAAATGAGCTACAAAGACTAGATTTCCATGGCATCGACGCGAAGCTACTACTTGAAGACGACTGCAATGGCGACATATTGAACAGCAAGAAAAACATATTCACCGTTCTGTAACAACCGCCAGCAAAACAAAGACATAGCAGCAGGAACCAGGAACATTACGATATCAAATAGCATGGAGAAACTATTGCCGGCCTGTGGTTCCCACAAACCACGTTTTGAACAACCACGCGATGAACAAAAGAAAAATCGACAACTACCCACGTGACGACGCTCCACGGTGTCCACTGAGCTGGTCTAATTGCCAGCCTGCCCACCTGCCTGCTGATCTGCGTGCCTGCCGACCAGCGTGCTTGCCTGTCTACCTGCCTGCCCGCCCGCATGCATGGCAGCCTATCCGTCAGCCTGCCCACCTGTTGGCCAGGCTGACCATCACCTCCAGCGGGCTCCTGATACGGGCCGCCACCAGGGAGCCTCGACAAGAAGCCTCAGCCATATAGCCAGGTCTGTACGTTTATGCTTGCCATCGTTTTCCTGTGATTAGTTTCTTTACGAAATCAGTGCCACTATTTTTCTAAGGGATTGTAGAAAAAAGCTAAAACAAATTCATCTTAAATAATAATTTGGAGCGTAGCATTTGGGTTAATAGATTGATAGGCGGAATGATTCCATTTGGCGTAAAAAGTCTAAAGAAAAGAAAAATACCGCATCGTTACTTTTGGATGACTGTTTGTCATCAGCCAACGAAAACGAAATACTAAGGCTTTTTCACATAGGTACCTAGTCACTTTAGTATGAAAACCATTGCATTTTTCAACTTAGTAGTCTTGCAAAAATAGCCACAGTGAGAAATAACATACACATTTATGACACTCTTAAAACTGAACTAGCTCGTATCACCATTCTGTTCTGCAAGCATGCTGTAAAACTCATAATCATTTGCAAACATTTGTTTACATGAGTTACTGTTAACTTCAGTACCTACATTTACTAGTCTGAGTTGGTTTGCTTCATATTGAAAATCTACTGTATGTGGGTAGCTTTGAGCCAGTGTCAAATTCACGTGAATTTCAAATGTAGGTAGCTTTAAATAATTTAATTCGCCAAAATTGTAGCGTTGATTGTTCGGGTAGTCAAGAAAGTAATCAGGGTTGCCGTTCTAGCTGCCTGATGACTAGATCTAGCGCATTTTCGACGGCCTTAACCATACAATATTTGGGTTGATCCACTAAAGTGAATCTAGCCACTTTTATCTGTTTTGTGATGATACGCGAGTGATTCTAGCTACTTCTTATCTGTAATCATTTTAAATAAATAGCTATGGCAAAATCGTTAAAAAACACCAAGGCCTGCATATGTTTTTGAGTGCTACTTGTGGCAATAAGTGCCGAAAAGTATTTATTTAGCTGATAACTTTCGCGAGCAGTCTATATCTTTTCGAGTAGTCACATGTATTAAGGACGTTCCGCTAGTTAAAAAGTCAAATCAATATTTGTTTACAGCCATTCTTAGCCGAATTTCGAAAGTAAGTTATGTTCAAAACTAGCTACTTTTACCTATGATGTAGTCGCAAAATAGATGGACCTAACGGCAACACTGAAAGTGACTGCGCTATTGAAATGTGATCGGAACATTTTTATCATCACTAAACATTATTTTTGTATGTAGGTACTTATGATTGTGTGCATTACCGATAGCAAAACTCTTTTCTAATAAGTTGAATTTTCTGTAAATCACTTTAATAGGTCATTATAGTTGTGCGCATTGAAACATTTGTAGTACTGAAACACTTATAAGAAAGTACAAAGTGCTAGATCTTTTTCTGCTTATAAGTTTTGTGTGATACTAGTATAGCTGCATGTCTATTGCTATTCTCATAGAAACGCGTCTATTTTGTTCTTAGTACCCAGTGATAATTGTAGTGGTTTTTATATTGTATGATTTACAGTTCAACTTGACATAATGAGCTAATAATAGTCGTCATATCTATTGACACAAAAGTGAATTTGCTGTAGCGAAACAGTATACATAGCTAGATAAGTAGACAATATTATTGATGGCAACGCACTAAGCAAATATTTCAAATCTGTAGCAACATCCGAGTGGGTACAAAATCACAGTTAGGTAATCAGATTTATGAATTATTGTTCTTGGACAAAAGACAGCGTATTAGATTTTAAAGTATTCTTGGAATGATAAGTGTACTTCTTGCAATTGGAAGCTTTTACAATCTATTGATATATCATAACTGGAACCAAGTTTGTTATTTTATTAGAAAGTTTCGAGCATTGGAACCATATTCATACCTCGATTTTCTACTTCAATGTTGGCTTAAGCTTGTTATTTTTAGCTTTTGAATAGCTGGCTAACTGATAATAATTGCTTATTGCAATCGATATCACTTTTGAAATATAATGAAGCTTCAGTCTTAGGACGTCTTAGTTAATGGTTTAGTTTTGTCATCTACCATGAGGTCATTTTACCGTGATTTTACCAAGCAAGTAGGTATGTCTAGCCTATGACACCGTGTCTTAAGCTGTACCTATAGTCTATATCCATATTTATAACAGAGCCGTAGATACACTATATTCGATTTGCTTTGTCAGATGAAGATTAGTGTTCTCAAGTTGATAATAATTAGGTACATTGGTAGTTGTGTCAGATCAATTGCTTTGCGTTGGCCTTTAGACATGATTTGTGCTTATTATTATTAGCATTAAAATAAGTAAGTTATCATAGTAGGTAGACTGGACACTGCCGTTAGTGAGGGTAAATGGCAAGAAGTCTGTTGAAAATATTATTGTAGGTTATTTTATTCATAGTAAACTATGTAGTGACATCAACACTTAGCAGCAGCGTTACAGAATAATATGTAGTGCCTACTTATCATAGCAATAGCAATGATATAGTTAAGTTTTGTGTCTGACTGTGATCTTAAAGGCATTTATTCTATTCGTTTGACAGCATGACCATAAAGTCGTGTTATGATATTGCGTAAGTAGGTTTAATAGCTAATAGTCATTCTAGTCTGCCATTTCTGTAGTGACAACAGTCTTTGTGTACACTGGTAGTTTCGATGGAGTGAGTTGACATAGATAAAACTAGTAGGTAAAATAATATTCTTGATAGTGCCACAGCCCCAGAGATTCCAATGCTATTGATTGCTGATGATGCCAATAGCCCTGATGGTACCTTTAACCCTGATGATGCCTATAACCCTAACAATGCCTATAGCTCTGATGATGCCTATAGCCCTGATGATGCCTATATCCCTAACCATGCCAATAGCTCTGAAGATGCCAATAGCCCTGATGATGCCAATAGCCCTGATGATGCCCATAGCCCTGATGATGCCCATAGCCCTGATGATACCCATAGCCCTGATGATGCCTATAGCCCTGATGATGCCCATAGCCCTGATGATGCCCATAGCTCTGATGATGCCCTTAGCGCTAATGTTGCATATTAACCCTGATGTTGGTCCAGAGATAACTTGTAGCCGTAAATTATCCCTGAGAATGTAAGCAGCCATGAAAAACTTAGTAGCTCGGAGAATATTAGTAGCCAAAACGATACCAGTAGTCTTTGTTGTGTATTGCCAAGAAAATGCTAAACTTTGTCGTTTGTTCCCATCGCGGGAGCAATGGTGTTTCAGGAAGGCCGATATTACGCGGTGGAAGTCAATACGGTTCAGAAATGACCGACGCCGCAGCCAATAGCATGCCAGCCAGCCGCCAGCCGACACGCCCCCTCGCGCGATGCCTCGCGTAGCTCTGCCCTGCCGCCTGCCTGAGAGGGGACGTGTATAAATGCCAGCCAGCCAGCCAGCAGACCTGATTATTGCTTGAAAAATAAAAGGTTAAACTACCACTCTGAGTGTTTCGTCTTTCATCTCGTTATATATATTTGAAAACTTCTGACAATTGCAAATGCTGAAAACTATTTATTACTATTAAACCAGGAAAACAGGGCTATTTGTTTCAATGGAAGGTATTTTATTCAGAGATTATTGCAATTTCAATTTTGAAAACGATTCAGTTCGGCAAACACTTGATTGCCGCGATGAAATTCTACATGTCGTTTTTCATTTTGAGCATGAAAATGTTCAAGCAATTCATTTAAATTTCGAGCGACTTGTTCTCGTTGGTCTGGTATTACTCGGCGGTCACTGGAACCAAGACTATTTCATAAGATACCCCTATATAGAAAAGTTTTGTTTAGTTAAAGCAAATTCCCAGAATTCTTTTCACAAATATTTTTTTTTTTTTTTTTTTTATTCTATATAGGTTTGCGTTTGACTACATACTGCCTGATGTTGAGCAGATATGCGGTCTAGGATGTAGCACGCTTACCTAGAAGATACCTATTTACTCGGGATTTGAAGACACCCACGTCGTACTTTAGCGGGAAGACAGACCCAGGCAAAGCGTTCCACATTCTGGCTGTTCGTATGAGGAATGAGGACTCGAAACGCTTGGTTCTAACGCGCGGAATGTCCACCATAAAAGGGTGGCGCTTTGGTCGCGTCTGTCTAGCCGTACGATAGAAGAAAGGGGCAGGTGGGACCAGATTGTGCAACTCCTGAGCGCACTCCCCGAAGTGTATCCGATAAAAGGCCGACAAACACGCCACCTTACGTCGATGCTCAAGACTTTGCAGCTGCGACTTAGTCAAGGTGTCGTTGTCAATCAGCCTCCTGGCTCGCCTCTCAATCGACTCCAGAGCCTCCAGTTGATATTTGGCAGAGCCATCCCAAAGGTGAGAGCAGTATTCCATACAAGACCTGACTTGTGCTTTATAAAGACTAAGCAGTTGCTCAGGTGTGAAATACCGTCTCACCTTAGCGAGAACACCAAGTTTTTTGGAGGCTAATTGAGCTTTTGACTCTATATAAGAGCCAAAGTTAAGAGTCGATGAGAGTGAAACGCCCAGTAGTTCCAAGCTGTCAGTTACCGGAACGGAGACACCGCGGAAAGCGGGAGACAATTGAAAGGGTCTCTTTTTGGCCGAGAACAAACAGCCTTGAGTCTTCGTGGCATTAAACTTGACCAGGTTAGCATCGCCCCAGTCAGATACCGCCTCCAGACTCAAGTTGAGCCGTTCAACCATAGCCTCTCTGTGTGACTCGATCTGTGGCCCGCTGGTTCTTGCATCGGATGTGTAGCTCTCCACGACTGTACTGTCGTCTGCGTACCCAAAGATCCCGGGCTTTAGCAGATCGTTGATATGCAGTAGGAAGAGGGTCGCAGAGAGTACTGATCCCTGAGGAACACCGGCATTGATAGCCATTTGGTCTGATGAGCAGCCATCTACAACCACTCGTATCGACCGATTCCTCAAGAAATCAGATATCCATGCGCAGAAATCAGCAGGCAGGCCGTAAGATGGGAGCTTGCCAATAAGGCTCTCGTGCCAGACCCTGTCAAAAGCTTTAGAGATGTCCAAGGAGACAGCCAGCGCCTCCCCGTGCTTTTCGATGACCTCACTCCAGATGTGTGTGGCGTATGCCAGAAGGTCCCCAGTAGACCGGTTTCGGCGAAAGCCGTACTGGCGGTCACTGAGTAGGTCATTCGCTTCTAGGTACGCCAGGAGCCTGTTGTTAAGAACACGTTCCATACTCTTACAGAGTATAGACGTGATCGAAATCGGTCTGTAGTTAGCAGGGTCGGCACGGCTGCCTTTCTTGGGAACAGGCTGCACGTTAGCAAGCTTCCAAGATTTGGGCACTTGACCTGTCTTTAGAGATAGGCGGAAGAGGCGAGTCAGCACAGGTGACAACTCAGGCGCACAAGACCTCAGTACAATGGCCGGAATACCATCAGGGCCACTGGCCTTGTTCACATCTAGACTGCGGAGAACTTTGAGAACCTCCTTTTGCCGGATATGTATTTCACTCATTACAGTGCCACAGTTTGGCAAAGTTGGAGGTCTCGCACTACCGGGGTCCAGACGCGAAGACTCAGCAAATTGAGATGCAAATAAATTTGCTTTCTCCACCGCTGTATGGGCCAGCGAACCATTGGGTTTCAGCAACGGAGGCAGAGAGGGGCGGCAGAAGTTCGCTTCAACCGATTTAGCTAGGGACCAGAATGCCTTACTACCCGCAGGGTAAGAAGCAAGCTTGTTCCCTATTCGACTAATGTGATCAAATCGAGCCCTCCGCATAACCCTTTTGCAGGACTTAGCAGCCCTATTGTATTCCTTCTTCCTTAGATGAACGTCCCTCGACTTACGGTTTCGAGCATCGACCCAAGCCAGGTATGCTTGATGCTTTTGCGTTTCAGCGCGTCCACATTCAGGCCCAAACCAGGGCCTAGCTTTGCTAGACAGGGGCACGTCCGAAAATGGGATGAAGTATTCCATGGCGGTACGAAGCACATCTGTCACGGCATCCGCGCACGTAGAAGGATCATCGGAAGAGAAGCACACAGGCTGCCAAGGATAAGATGCAAAGAAACACCGCATCTCGTCCCAATCCGCTAACTTGTACCGCCACACCCGCCTTGACCCTTTGGGGCTGGGGTCTGATGGGGAGTAGACGGATACAGATTTCACCAGACAGTGATCAGATGTACCTAACGGTGAGGAAATCGACACTGAATAACGGTCTGGATCGGTAGTCAGCAGAAGGTCCAAGCAGTAGGCCGTGTGCGAGTCAACGTCAGGTACCCGTGTGGCGCCTTGAACCAGCTGGGTGAGATCAAATGTCAAGGCAAGCTTGCGCGTCTCAAGCCCAGCATGGTTTGTGTCCAGGTATGGGTGAAGCCACTCCTTGTGGTGGCCATTAAAGTCCCCCAGGATCACTAATTGGGCCGAAGGGTATCTGAGCTGAGCAGCATCCGCCGCCTCACTGAGGTATTCGGTGAGTCTGGTCGTCTCCAGGTCCCCACTATGTGATCGGTATACACAAGCGTAGATTATTTTCTCTAAGCCAGTATCCGCCAGAGCCCAAAGCACTGAAAAAGAGGAGTCTTCAAACCTACGAAGGCGCAGAAAGCAAATGTCATCCCGGGCGTACACGCATACACCCGCACGTGGTTTGAAACAGTGCTCCAGGGAGTACCCTGGGTAGGAGAGATACGACACGTCGGATGGACCAGCAATCTGCGTCTCCGTGAGAAACAATAGGTGGGGACGATCTGTCTCAAGATGATGATGGACAGGCGTGAGATTTGAGTGCAGGCCCCGAATATTGCACAGGTGCACTTTAAGTGAGAGGGAGTGCTGCCGCTGTGTATACGTTTTTTTTCTACTACTGTTTCACATGTTTAATTTTTTGGAGTGAAGTAGGTAGAAAGTCGGTAGTGGAACGAGACGTCACTCTGCAGATTCAGTGGCACAACACACAAACCACACACATCCACGGTAGACTAACCTGGAGACCGCGGGGACGCCCGAGCCCCCCCAAGGATGTCCATCGGGCCCTCTCGTCCGGTCGCCAACCGGCACGATGGCGCATCCCTGGGATTTTTCGACAGATGGCGGGGCAGCCTTTCATGAGTGGCTAGCTCACTACTTGGGCCCCCTACTATCTGCGGTCGGCCAGCGACAAACCGTGCCTCGGATCCCGCTGCTCTCCACGACTAGTCGGCCGATGCGGTAGTCAATGCGTGCACCGTATTCGATTCTCCAGAGGACGCTACTGTTCCGACCCGACTTCCAGATTGGCGTCACTAGACTTCGCGCCGGAACACGAGCTCAAAAGGAGTCGCTTGGCGGCGCGGCTTAGTCTGGTGGGTGGTCTCTCGCCGCGGCTATAGCCTACCACCAGTATGGTTGTTGCCTGGTTAGCACCACCCAGGACCACGTGTGGGGAACAAAAAATAATAGGGTTCCTACCCACGGACGAAGGCAACTCGGTCCCAAACTCGGTCCAAAACTTTAGTAAAAATAAAATTTTCAATTTCAGACGAATTGAATTCTGGTAAAGGTTAGACACCTAGCTTATACAAACATACAATCACAACCTTCTGTCTCTGCACAGGAGAAGGTAAGTAGTTAGTTCCCTGGTAATCAGGCGGCGCTGCCCCTGAATCCAGTATAGCTATAATTAACCGGTCGAACACGGCACCGTCAAATTATAATTTTTAACAATGCTCACAAATATCTAGATCTTGTGGTGCAATGTAATCATATGCGCCCATATTGCCATATGCATTCATTTATTACGTTTTCAGCTTAATATGTATTGCTTTTTGTGATTTTATACATGAAAACATTTATTGATACCAATTTAATGTTATGCGCCCATTTTGCCGTATGCATTCATTTATTATTACGTTTCAGCTTAATGTGCATAGTATTTTGTGATCAAAAATAAGATAACATTTAATGACAAGAATGTAATCATATGCGTTTTTCAAGGTTTATTGTATCGCCCTTTGGTTGATGCAATGTACCTAATTACTGCGCGATCTTGTAGCCATACGAGTTCGATTGCGATTTACAAGCATTTGGTTGGGGGTGTTGTTGCAGTGTAATTGCTATACACCCATGTAGCATTCAATTATAATTTTTCAACTTTTTGCGTGAATTTTAATACTGCAACATAGTTGCAATATGCGCCCTTGTGCCATATGCATTCAATAATAATTTGCCAGGTTTTGTTTTATAATGCTGCTGTGATCAATAAAATATTAAAACCACAATAGTTTACCACGGTCAACAAGTCCAGGTAAACTTAATATAACCTTGCAATCAATTGAGTTCATTGAACCAAACCCATGTCGGGAGCGGCAGATGAGAAAGTAAATTTGATATAACGCTTGTTTTTGCGGGTAGATTGTTGCGCCAACCCTTTTTGGATTTAATAATAATAGGAACTATAAAGTCTCTTTTTAAGCGCAGCCTGCCGCTAGATCTACGGCACTGCATTGACGGTCACTGTCATGAAACTGTTTCTTGACAAGTAAGTAACAGACGATAAGCAACTCAACAAAAGAAATCTTTCTTCTTTCTATTATATAAAAATGAATCGTGGTTGTTAGTCTCGCTAAAACTCGAGAACGGCTGGACCGATTGGGCTAATTTTGGTCTTGAAATATCCGTGGAAGCTAAGGGAAGGTTTAAACGGTAAGAAAATATAAAAATATAGTGAGTAAAATAATAAAGACATTCATTGAATTTTCCCATACAAAATGTTCCTGCGTGTAAAAGTTGTCATTGACAGTTGACAGATGGTGAGATGAAGTTCACCGGGGCAGCTAGTATTGTTATATAATTATGTAGCTGAGACCAAACCCCGGTTTTAACCACGAAAAGCGATGATTCCATGCGTCCTGTTGGCCATCGGAATAAGTTCAATTTTAATTTATTTCAGACACATACTGCCCATATTACTTGTTGCATGTAATAGGTACTAAAATATTACTTATTGTTTTATCAATTCTATAGAAAGTTTTGCCGTTGGGATTTGCAATCGCTCCCAGAGTAATACTCAAAAGCTACAGTTTCACACACTTTAGAGTCCACTGCTTTTATTATTATTCTTTAGTAAAAATTGCCACAATACCTACTTAGTGCAGTGGTATTTATGGGTTCTGTAGAAAGAACTCTGACAACAGCTGACTTTGATTTGCTGGCTATTCCACAGGTTCGACCATTTTTAGTGAGAAATATTTTTCAATTTATGGGTTCTGTAAAAAGAACTCTGGCAACAGCTGATTAAAGAATTTTAAAGAAAAAGTATTGAACTTTGACCTGCTGGCTATTCCACAGGGACGACCATTTTTACTGAGAAATGTTTCTCAATGTATGGGTTCTGTAGAAAGAACTGGCAACAGCTGCTCAAATAATTTACAACAAGTATTGAACTTTGACCTGCTGGCTATTCCGCAGGGTCGACCATTTTTACTGGGAAATGTTTTTCAATTTATGGGTTCTGTAGAAAGAACTCTGGCACCAGCTGATTAAATAATTTTAAAGAAAAAATATTGAACTTTGACCAGCTGGCTATTCCACAGGGTCGACCATTTTTACTGAGAAAGGTTTTGCACTCCTAATAAAATTATTATCTTTATATTTGCTCCGGGTATTATCTCTGCCTTTAAAGACAAAGTTAAGTCGTGCATGCGAAAAACGTAAACCATGCAAAAGAATGGCTGGTTTGCTTTGCTTATCTGATACATTTTCTAGTAAAAATGGCAAAATACTTAATTCTAACAGTCTTGACTAGGCTGAAAACAAAAAGTTTAGATACGTAACTCTTTTATTTACGAAGCGTGATCTATTTAGCGTGGACATTTCCTCTTCAGAATCCAGGTCCACAAGTTTCATGCAACACGTGCGAGCCTACGCAATGACAATGACGCGTGGGTCGAAAGTGCAGATTTGGTGCGAAAAAAAAAAAAAAAAAAAAATATCATGGCTTATTATCATAATATACAACAGAAGTATATTGCGATAGATACTATTAGATAATACTCTTAATACCTGTAAACTAACATGATATTGGAACGATAAAATTAACAGTAGGTACAATACCTACTCAATCATTTATTGCAACGAATGTAACACTTACATTTGGTTATTATGTAACATGGTCTGTTTAGTTTATATCTATTATGACCCTATAAGGGTATGGCAATAATTGAATGATTTTTGTAATTCTTGGCTTTAAAGTTACCTTGGCTTGGCTTGTACATTATCTTTTCAAATATTCCAGAATAAAATTCAAAAGCCAGCTTAGCTCTAAACATGTGAAATGAAAGCATATCAAATAATAGTGCTAAGAATAGTTATGTTCGGGATATATACCAGTAAATGTACTTATTCAATTGATGGTCAATTTTAAATCGACCTACTCATTATTTGCGGGATGCACCACGACGCCGACGGTGTGCAAGTTTGGGATTATTGTATTCGCGATTGAATACAAAATTCAACACTTTTCAATGTAACAGTAGATTAAAATATTATATACCATACCAAGGTTTCCTAACGGGGGCTTTCGGTGACCTGCCGCGCCAACTGTTTTGAACAGCTGTGGGAAGATTTTAAGATTACAAAGCCTACCAGTCACAAGGATTTGACTGAGTAACAATTTTATTTTGGTTTTTATTAAGTCTCGCTTGTTATTATATGATTGAAATTCAGAATTCTTGGGTACTTTTAGTTAAAAGGTCATTTTCAACATATAGTACTGTACTGTACCAGCCTTTTCAATGGTCCACTGCGGGACGTGGACCTGCCCACGAAGGGTGATTGGGCCGTGTCCGCCGCGCTGGCCCAGTGCGGGTTGGTGTATATAAACATATAGTATCTACCTTCTATTACTGTAGGTGTTGACTATATCTATTACAAATAGCTAGACAAGGAGGCCGCAACAAAATGTCAACTTTCATGTGCGGTCTGAACCGTTCAGGGGTTTTGTTGTCAACAGATTTTTGGTAAATTTCTTATACCAGTTTCAAGATTTGTAATCGAGAACCATTGCCGTACACCAGTAGTGTAAGCTGCATCTTAAACTGGAATCACCGATGGTGTAAAATCTTTTTTGCCGAAGACTGATGGTGGTGATACCACCCCAGCTGTTGCGTTCAGAGGTTGAATCGACAGACTATTAATGAATGATTGACATATTATTATTATTATACGAATAATTGCGCCAAAGTATTATCAGCGACAATATTAGAAACTGTAAGACAGTAATACTATGTGATTATTAGGTTTACCTATTCGTTTCTATATAATAATAACATACACATTTTACAGGGAAAGTATTTGAAACTGTAAGATAGTATAGTAGCAGTGACTATTATATTCGGTTTTCTTATACATTTTTACGTAGCTGTACGTAGTGATAAACGATATGTTGTTAGCAATTTACACTATCTTGTGCTAATACTTACGTTTTTCATACTGTTTATTTCTATCAATCTGTGCATTCACATTGGCGTCTCGTTCACCAGGCGAAAACAAACACATCTCAATATATGTTTAAAAGGCTTCGAATAACGGCGAAGGACATAATAGACGAGTTTTACCTACCAATAAAACTCATATCATGTCCGGAGCCTTATTCGAAGCCTTACAGCAAATTCTGCCTGGTGTTAATTAATTTCATAGAATATTGAGACTACAATGACGAAACCTATCTCGGATCGAGAACTGGTGCACGAGGGTTACCATATTCAACCCACTAGATGGAGCTACAACCGTAAAGACGGCCGGAAACGGAAGATGCATTCTCAATATATGTTTAAAAGGCTTCGAATAAGGCTCCGGACATAATATGAGTTTTATTGGTAGGTAAAACTCGTCTATTTATTTATTTATATTCAGGTGCATTTTGTTTTCATCACACCGCATTTTAATGCCATCGATATCGCTTTATTAGACTCCCGTCAGTAGCAGTATCTATTGCTCTGTAGATTTTGGTCATCCGCAAACATTTTAAGTTTACCATGTTTTATATATGTTGTGATGTCATTAATAAACAATGCGAATAGTAAAGGACCCAGATGCGATCCCTGCGGTACGCCAGACTCAGCAAAAACATATCTGACTTAAATCCATTAGCAAAAACTACTGCTGCCTTTTGCAAAGATAATACTGGAACTATTTCAAAAAGGACCCAAAAATACCGGTTCGTTCTAATTTCTCCAATAACAGTGAGTGACTGACTTTCTAAAAGGCGCTACTGAAATCTGAATATACGGTTTTGACCTGGCGTCCTTTATCCACTTCCTGTGACAATTCCGATATAAAAGCAGCTAGGTTTGTCTTTGGAAACGGGACGACCTTTCATAAATTCATAGTGATGCTCAGACAGGAGGTGACTGAGATGACGAGACAGTATCGGACATATAAGTGATTAAAAGATTTTAGAAAAGCATGACAATATGGAAATCGGCCTATAATTTTTAATATCTTCTACTTTTCCCTTCTTGTGTAGCGGTATAATCTTGGCCTTTTGCCATTCATCTGGAAACTCTCCAGCAAATAAAGATTGATTTATTACTTCTATGTTCGTCTGTATGTATTTATTTTTTGTGTATGTTCTTCGATAATTTCGCCAATTGTGAACCGAACCCAAAAAATATTTTTAGTTCGAAAGGATATACGCCCGAGGTGGTCCCATTTAAATTTAAAAAAAATCGACTGAGCCGTTTTTGAAAAATCAACAATAATGTAAACAATTCGAGCGAAATATTCGAATTTTATACATGCTGGAAGGCGGTTTTGCCATTTTTTGCGATAAATAATTATTCATCTAGCCTTGTCTTACAAGTTTTAGGCTGATTACATTAAAGGCGTTTGGGTCCTAGTTTTTTTGGTACTTATTACAATTGTATAAACAACTATAAAGTTTCCTAATTTGCAGGAGGTAGTTGAAAGTACAAATCATAACGAAGATATCATTAAAAATATTCCAATCAAAATGCGTTCTGAAGATTGTCACATTACAGAGAAATCGAAAACACTTTTAAAGAAAATTAAAACAAAAACAAAAATTAAAACAAAATCTGACGACAACACTCAAAATAAACGAAGTATTTCAACTGCTGGGAAAAGTGAAACAGCAAATTTAAAAACAAATACGACTAAAAGAAGAAGAAAGAAGAATTTATCTAAATCAATGTATGTATTCTGAGGAAACAATAAAGGATTTGGCACACCGAATGCGGTCTGCGGTCAGGTCTAATTGAACGCAGCCCGCATTATGTATGAACAACGATGTCGGTCTCAATATAGTTCGTGTAGATATGCGATCTGACCGTGCGGTCACGCGGAAAGAACGTAAGGACGCGTACGGGCAGGTACGCCTTACCGATTTCCCTGCCCGGACAACGGTCCGATTGCACTGACCGACAACGTTGTTTATACGTAATGCGGGCTGCATTCAATTTGAGCTGACCGCAGACCGCAGAGCGCATGTGTGTCAAATCCTTAAAGCGAAATTTGTATTTTTAACCCCCGACAAAGAGAGGGTGTTATAAGTTTAACGTGTCTGTGTATATGAGTATCTGTGTATCTGTCTGTGGTATCGTAGCTCCCAAACGGATGAACCGATTTTCGTTTAGTTTTTTTTTGTGTCACAGATAATTTTATCCCGAGTGTTCTTAGCCATGTTTCATGAAAATCTGTTCAGCTATTTGAAAATCATCAGCTCTTTTATAGTTGGTGAGGGGATCTGACTACCTTCCATAATATGTCCTATCGATTCGAAATTTGGTACTGTGTTACTTCAATGATATTGAAAGGACATATGGTGTTTATTTTGTGTCTGGGCATTTTTAAATTGTACTATTATTACAACATTAATATGTGTTATAGTCATGAAGTAATTTACTGTTTTAGGTTAAAATCAAAGTTGATTGATAAGTTCAATTCGATCGGAAAACTCAGGGCGGAAGATGGCTCTGTATTCGACAAGGATATCATAATCAGTTGTCTCGACATGGTCAGGGACCGAGTGATCCGACAGCTGATCAAATTATTAAATGGTGAGTATTACCATAGTAAATAATTGGCCAAGTTCGAGTCGGACTCGCGCACGAAGTATTCCGTACCGTATGGAAGCCCCCCTGAATATATTACTTTATTTCAATATAACTTTTTAGGATTCCGTACCCAAAGGGTAAAAACGGGACCCTATTACTAAGACTTCGATGTCCGTCTGTCCGTTTGTCTGTCTGTCACCGGGCTGTATCTAAAAAAACCGTGATAGCTAGGCAGCTGAAATTTTCACACATGATGTATTTCTGTTGCCGCTATAACAACAAATACTAAAAACAGAATAAAATAAATATTTAAGGGGGGCTCACAATAATACGAGAAAAAATGTTAACGAACCACCCCGAAAAAGCCCTCCCGCTCGCACAATCACACATTCTCTATGCTTGTTCTCGCTCTCACTTAACCACGTAACCATTTACGAATACGTTCAGCTGTTTGAAGGATTCAATTATAGAGCGCCAAACTAAAACAATTTATTTGCAATTATGCTTTGTTTTTTTTTTTTAAATATTGGTGTCGCATAGTTTATTCATTTGCCAGTGTCAAGTGTAAGTTCTATAATGATATCATCTTTATAAAAATAGTCACAGTCATAGGCGTCACAAAACATATAGAATTAATATCTTTTGCCAATAATGGCATTTAACCGACTTCCACCGTGTACGAAATTAGTAGAATAGTTCGCAAGAATCGATGTGGCATCAATGTAATAATTATTCAAATTTAAATGTCATCACCTCGGGAGTATACCTTTCACTACATAGTATAAAACGAAGTCGCTTCCCACTGTCTATTCCCATGTATGCTTATATCTTTAAAAGTACTCAACGGATTTTGATGCGGTTTTTTAAATAGTTTTTTTTAAATAGATTTTTTTAAATAGAACGATTCAAGAGAAAGTTTTATATGTATAATACACCTGCGCGAAGCCGGGGCGGGTCGCTAGTTCGAAATAAAACAAAATTAAATCAGTCGACAATTGGCGAAAATACCGATGAACAAACACAAAAAAAAAAAAAATACAGACAAGCATAGTACCTACCTCCTATTTTTTGGAAGTCGGTAAAAAGTCACAGTCACGTCTAAGTCATACCTCAGTAAAGCAGTGGCGAATTTACTAAAAGCTACGGCCTTTTTCTGATTTCAGGAGCAAAAACGCTAAGTCCACGTGCAGCGGTAATACTCAACCGAATTCAAGACAAACAGAACAAAAGCCTATACGAGTCCATATTCGACATAGAATTCTTGACCACAGAAAAGGAAATGCTAGAGGAGTTTCAACGGCGGAAGACTTATGAGTGCTACGTGAAGGCCCCATTCAAATGTGAAGTCTGTTTTCAGGGGTTTAAGGTTGAAAAGCTGTTGAAATATCATAATAAGTGTCACGATGTAAGTGCAGCTTTAGTTTTCACACGGGGTTGCACGCATTGGGTATATTAATCCCTAAGGAGGTTTTGAGGTACGGAACCCTCAAATAGTGAAATTTTAACTATGTCGCCAACCCAAAATTCTATCCCATACAAAATTGCAACCTATAACTGGCAAAATATATAAAAGAACTCAATTTTTTCTCGATTTCTTAGTTGGTTCAATAGTAAAAAAGAGATAATGCAAAAAAATATATCGAGCTCACGCCATTACTTTGTACAGTATTCAATTATTTTTTTTGGAAAACGATTTTCCTAAATTCGTTCATAACAATCTTCATTTAAAGGAATTTCATATTTTCGGATCTTATTATCTTTTGACATTGCCTGTAAAATATGGCGGCGTGATGGCAGCCTCGAACAAAAATCAAATTATAAAATATGAAATGCCATTCAAATTAACCATTTAATGCGGTTTTACTCTGTGCCGTATTTTACCGTATTTTAATGGACTTTATCTACACTAATGTTGTAACATTCTACTTATGTTTCCAATACTTGACTTGCGAGTATAATTACTACTTTTATAGCGCAGACAACAAAACACTCAATTTAAGCAATTTCACATGATGTTATAATATCCACATCGATATCGTAAAATCTCATTATAACATCGCGCGCTCGCTCCTGATTGGCCCTGCGCGCGCAGCTGCGCTCTCATTGGTTAGATTTTAATGGCGCCAAGTTCACTGTGACAATACACGTACGCGTGAATTTCATGTTTCGCAATATGTTTTATTTTTATTAGTGAAGATAAAGTAGTGTATGCAACTGCATATAACACGGGTATTAAAACACTCGTTACTATTATGAAACTCGCTGCGCTCGTTTCATAAACTCACACTCGTGTTTTAATACCCTTCATTATATGACAGTTGCATAAACTACTATTTTGAGCTATCTGGTACACAATCTGGTCTGACTTTGTAAGATCTTTTCAGCTTTTAGCTAGATACATTGATATGATTTTTGACGTAATTTACAGGAAAGCAGCGGATCAATGTCTTGTACTATTTGCAACATGCGGTACCACTCGGGGCTTAACCTCAAAAAACACATGCGTACGTTACACGAGGCTGTCTACAAATGCAAACTGTGTCCCCTCGTTACATATTACAGGTTAGAATGTTAGAACCAACCGGTTCGAATCCACATTCCTCATAAGAACAGCCAGAATTTATTTATTTTTGACGTGACAACGTCTTATAATTCGATAGAGCCGGCTGCACGCACGAAACGAAAAAACATGACTCATGCGGCGTTCCATGTAAAGCTTGAAGTGCAAGCGAGAGCGCGGAACGAGCGAGACAAAGAAGCACAATCGGAAGACTTTGTCACGTTCAACTATCGTCAGTAAACCGACTTTACAGACAACCATTTTTTATTTATTTATTTGTAGGCAATAATAAGAATGTGGAACGCTTTGCCTGAGTCTGTCTTCCCGCTAAAGTAGGTACAATGTAGGTGTCTTCAAATCCCGAGTAAATAGGTATCTTCTAGGTAACGCTTACACGCTAGACCGTATATCTGCTTAACATCAGGCACTGTGTAGTCAATGGCAAACCTATACGAAAAAAAAGGGTTCTGTACTAACCCTTTTAAAATTATGCCAATAGAACATATTGAGAATTTAACATGTTATAAACCATCATAAATAACACTCATTGATCGAACTTTCGTCGCGAGGCACTGAGGTGTGTTAGTTTACTGTTGAAAGTAAGCCTCTCACAAAACGGTGATTGAGCTATATCTAACGCGCTCGTCCTACGCGGGCCTATTGGTGGATTCAAATACAGGGTTATACATTATGGACAACCATTACTACGGCACAAACTCAAAATTCGAGAAAAAAAATCAGCGGTTCCATACAAAACTGCAACTCGGAATCGACGAAATGCATGCAACAACTTTGACTGCCTCGTTGGCTCAGTGGTTAGTGACCCTGACTTCTGGGTCAAAGAGGCGTGGGTTCGATCCCCACACAGGGCAAACATTTGTGTGATGAACATAGGTGTTTGCTCTGTGTCTGGGGGTTATTTAGGTACTATCTATGGAAGTATGTTTTAAAATATGTAAATGTAGTAAGTATATCAGTCTCTGGCAGCCATATCACAAGCTATGCTTAGTTTGGGGTCAGAGACGGTGTATAAGATGTCCCCTAATATTTATTTTTAAAAAAAACTGATCTTTCTTTCTGGAATTTTGTTTTGGCCCATATCCTGAATGACCTCCTTCCGGTTTAGTACACTAGTTCTGAATAACCCTGTATAAATCTTACAAGAGAATTCCAAAAGGCTTTTGATCGTGTACATCACACATTATCCTTTTACGTAAACTTTATGAGCTAGTTATTCGCGGTAAAGGTTTTATTGACATTATAATTGTTTTTTTTCCAGGTGTTCGATGATAAATCACTACGAGCAGCACAATGGCACCGTATATAGATGCGAATCGTGCAAGGCGGTGTTTAAGTGAGTGCATATTTATGTCTCGTATCAATTATAGTGTTACGAGATGGGTTCTTGTAGAATATAATCAGTTAAAACGCTGATTATTCATTCATCACTTTCTTACACACAATTACAACCCGGTCACAATATCTGTGCACCTGACTTCGTGACGTCATATCGAATTATCGGGACGTATATACATTACCGGACGTCTAGTATACCGTCCGGACGTAAATTATTATCGAGACGTGTATCGGCAACGAAGATGCTAACCGTACTGTCGCACCGGGGAGTGCGCGGAGAGGTGACAGGGGAAGCGGGAGAGGCGCCGCATTCCAGCGAGGTGCACAGATATTCTGACCGGGTTATACTTCACAAAATCAAAAAACACAACTGGTTCGCACAAATACTTCACACTGGCACTGATATTCACACAAACTAGTCACTGCACTTGAACACGAGATGCTTTCGCCACGTTACTAAATACGATAACTGCGAACGAAAACCATTGCTCTATTTATATCCGAATAAAAGTTGCCTAGAAGTTTCTAGAATTATCAATGCCATTGTGATTGACAAAGTAAACAAGTGCAATTTCTAGAAAACCCTATTGTTCTTCAATACAAAAAAAAAAAACTAACCGAATAGACGGCAGACAGCCACAGCCATAGCTTATGTCATAGTTGCACGCCCGTGAAGAAGTAAACAATTAGCTGCAGCTTATGCTATAGTTACCACATACCTACACGTAAACAACGTGCGCGCGCCTTCGAGCAAATGTCTATTGAGTCAAAAAAAGTGTCCGAACCAAAACCCTGCCCAATCTACGTAGTGGGCAGGTTTTTTAGTTAGTCGTAAGGCTATTTGCAAGCCGACTACAACGCCGCACGATGCCAAACTGCTCGGTTACAAGCACTAATTAGGTGACATAACGTCGAGATTCCAGAACACGGGTCATTGTGAATTATTTAATGTGAATATCTAAGTCGGTATGTATGAGGGAGCTCGGACATTTTTTTACGTCTTTCACATAGGCTTTACGTCTTTCACTGTGGCTCTGTAGATATTCCTTTTCTCGAAGATTGGTAGGTATGGAATTTGTATATTAACCAAACCAGTGAAATGTTTAGTGAAGGAAATTTTTAATTAATAATATTTTGGTCAAATTTTTCAGACAACCCATTTGCTATTTATTGATATTATCAATAATATTATCTCGGTGAAGGTCGTGCTATAGCGGGATCTTAGGCTAGTAGGGAAATTTCCACAAATTACCTAAGAATTTCATAACTCAAGGCTCTAGATCAGCGCGCGAAATTCATTATTTATTTTAAAAAAAAACGGCTTTAAATTACAATAACATTCTTACTATAGCATATAACACTATAATCCTTATAGTAATAAACTTTGTATAAAAATAAAACGAACGCATTTAATATCGTCTGCATATTCCTTAATGCATGAACCATGCAACGCCAAAATATAAAAGAAGGTTATATTCTCTAATGTGTATGAACAGAAGCCGGTCGGCGCTCCTCAGCCACATAACGCGACGGCACCCGGGCAGGGAGCACGTCTGCTCAACCTGCGGCCGAGGGTTCGTGTCCGCGCCGGGACTGACCAGACATATCAGCGGGAAACATCCGGTAAATACGTACAATAATAGTACATTACTGCAGCGGCCAGCAACAGAGGCAGTGATGGACGAGCGTGAGTTGTGGGCCGAGCCACACATACGTGAGTCCATCAATGCCTCTGTCCCTGGATGGCTAGCAAAAATCATTACATCATTGCCTAAAAAAGAAATTAATATTTAAACATAATTATAGAAAAGCTAATTGACAAGTTTTCATATTTCACAAGGAAATTCCAAAACCATTTCGAGATATCGGGATGCTGAGCATCATACTTATTTTTCCAAAAATGTTAGTGCTGTAACTGCCAGCCTTTTTAATGGTCCACTGCAGGACGTAGGCCTACCCACGAAGGGTGGTTGGGCCATATCCACCACGCTAGCCCAGTGCGGGTTGGTGGATTCACATAAGCAATCGAATTTCTTCACGGACGTATGCAGGTTGCCTCACGATGTTTTCCTACACCGAAAAGCCTTTGGTGTGGAATTCCGGTCATAAATTCTAAAGAACTCATTGGTACGGGACCGGGATTTGAACCCACGACCTCACGATTGTAAGGCGGATGTCACTATCTCTAGACCACCACGGCTTTAAAAAATTTTGTGTTGTTTTAAAAATTAGGCCGTTATGTATACTTGTTGTGTTAACAAAAGAGCTCGAATTGTTTATCATAAGAGGAGGCACGATGTCTTTGTCAGGCCGGCTATGGCTCAGCGAGCTAGGAAATCGAGTAACCCTATAATACCTTGTAACAACTTAAACCGTTTAGGTAGCGATAGTAATCAGGAGTTGAGTAATGAAAAAATCGGCCAAGTACGAGTCGGGCTCGCGCACGAATGGTTCCGTACCGTATGGGAGTCCCATTCCTTGTAGGTATGTTGTGTGGGTCGGCGGTAGGTTGCGTCGTCGAATAACAACTGCACTATTAGAAGGTTCCGTATTTATTGTTACCGCGTAGATATAACACAACATACATATAATTTATAAGATAGTAGATAGAAGGAGTATGAGTGACACTATAGTTCGTAAATAAACAATTAGGTAGGTCGGACGGCGCGCGAGCGCAATTCAGTACGGATGTTTCTCGACTGCCGGCAGAGGGCGCGTGAAGGTCGGCGCGGCTTGCTCGCTCCTAGCCGGCCCAGCGCCGGGCTGCCGTAGAAACTACGTGGCATGCTGTGGTCGCTTGCACAATCAATCGCGCGTTTCCAATGATTCCGAATCCTTATAAAAAGTATGAAATAAATATCGTTCGGAATGAATTTATAACTACGTAAATAAATATATAAAATGAATTTGG
Organism: Hypomecis atomaria; assembly: GCA_964007245.1. Lineage (NCBI taxonomy): Eukaryota > Metazoa > Arthropoda > Insecta > Lepidoptera > Geometridae > Hypomecis > Hypomecis atomaria. The sequence continues at coordinate 4,584,061 of OZ023306.1, forward strand.
AATGTTTCAGTATGTCTGTCTGTATGTATAAATAATTTATAATTTGAATAAATGTCTTGTGTTATATATAATATTTTATGTTTATATTAATGTAATTAAATATTATATTTTATAGAAGTACTAGCTTTTACCCGCGGCTTCGCCCGCGTTATATTTTGATTTTGGCTAACGTTTATGTCGGCTGCGAAACCTAACCTATGCGACAAACATCAAAATACCTTAGAGGAATGCTTTTGTTGGTTAAGTTACGGTTGGAGTGTATATACAACCCCCCTGTGTATTCCCGCCTTGTCGTGGCGGGGGAGGTCTAAGGCAGCTGAAAAGGCGGCGCTCGAAGTCTCCCTCTTCTTTGGGTCTTTCCCCCAAGGCAGCTTAGAGGCCGGCACTCGTTGTTCAGCCGCTTTTAACTAAAGCAGCTGAGAGGATGGCCGGTAGGTTGCCTGCCTTATGAGGAGTGTTGCTTCTGAGGCGGGCTGCAGTGCCGCTCTTGTGACGCTGCAGCCGAGGATTAGGGGCTGCGGTGGGATGGAACTGGTTGTGTGGGTGCCGCCACCTACCCTACCTTCCGCTAGGCCGTCAACCTGTTGGTAGACGCAGTGGGGCTGCAGGGGAAGAGAAGTGTCGGTATCGCGATGGCCGTTCTCACTGCCCTCTGCAGTTGAAAAGGCAGGCGCTGGGCTACTATTACTGACCCGTTGCACTGGGACCAGGGCGTTGGAATGCTGTCCGACGCTCAGTGCTGGTTAGTCCCGAGTGGTGGATGACGATGTGTCTTGTGCTCCGAAACACTCCGTCGTTATTGCGGGAGCGCAAGCTCCGTTATGGAGCCCGAGTCTGGGCTAGCGCTGTTAAGTGCCGCGAAGGAGTGCGAAAAATGTAGGAACGTCCTAAACTTGAAATGACAGGTTATTTCTGGCGCTTAGACGGCTGCTACCGCGGCCCGCTCGCTTAGTTTTTATCCTATCCTACGGAAACTGTTAAAGTTTTTGGGATAAAAAGTGGCCTATGTCATTTTTCGTCTTTCAAACTATATTCATGCAATAAGCCAAGGCAATCCGTTGCTAGGATAAGACAATAACTTTTTCTCAGCAACGGCTGAGAAAAATATGGTGAAACGGGAACCGCTATTTTTTCGGAACGGAAAGTATCTTATGTCACTTTCCGTCTTCCAAACTATGCCCACCCCAAAAATCAAGTCAATCCGTTGCTCCATTGCTGACAAACAGTTATTGTCCTATCCCATGGGAATCACGAATTTTCTCGGATAAAAAAGTATCCTATTATCGCTTTCTGTCTTTTAAACCTTAGGTATCCATTCCAAAAATCAAGTCAATCTTTTGCTCCGTTGCTGCGTCAAAGAGGAACAAACCAACAAACTTTTCGGGTTGATAATATTAAAGTAGGTATGATGATTCTGTACCACAAACGTAGAATAAAGAAACATGTTAAACCTCTAATGATAGTAGATTTAAAAATATTTTTAATAATGTCAGACAAAATGACGGCCTGGTAGTAAACGTCATAGTAACATGTGGCATGCAGAGGGAAAAAAACATTTTATCTAATTTTAATGTCAGTTGTCATTTTCAATCCATACTTTATTTCCTCTTCAAGGGGATATAATGGTGGAAAAACAATTTGTCCCCTTGCCATGCTACCTGTGATTTATAAAAGTCTGCAGACAATGTCACCTGTCATCTGATTACGTTTCGCTGTGACGTTTCATTAATCCATATTAGCGTCATAGAGGAATTAATCACTTAGCGTCTTTGTGATAGTGGCGACAGTTTTGCTTTCGATAGTTTTTGTCCTGTCCTACAGGAACTATGCAATTTTTTGCTTAACGTCTAACGCTTAGCATCTAAAATTCGACGCGCTTGGTTTTGCTCTTGAGTCTCAGCAGCTCTTTGAGATGCGTGGCGCTCGGCATGTAATGTCAAACGCGTTTAAGTGTGCTCTTCAGACTCTTGGCTTCTAGCAATTTTCTTTGCGCGAGCTCCGCTAGAACTACGCGCTAGATTCGATTTGCGTTTTGTAGGCATACCTATTAGAATGAAAACTACGTAATCAAACTGAAAAAATTAACCTTCTCTAAAGATTACAGGAAAAGATTGATTGACTTTGACATTTGCAACTTGAGCAGCCTTGAATGGGCATTGGGCATAGAGAATGTTATTTGGAAAGTCAAGATGCAAATTACCATTTGTCATGGTAGAATATAAGTTTTTTCTTCTAAGATTCTAGCCAATGCGTTTTCATCCCCCCTTTTCAACCCTTTAAAACTATTTTTTCGAATCAAAAAGTAGCCTATGTCCTTTCTCAGGCTCTAGACTACCTGTGTACCAAATTTCATTCAAATCGGTTCAGTAGTTTTAGCGTGAAAGCGCGACAGACAGACAGACAGACAGACAGAGTTACTTTCGCATTTATAATATTAGTAAGGATTATGAATATATGTGAAATGTATATTATGTAGGTGAGTATGTGTGTAATATTTACGAGTAGCCTACATCACTCCCCTCCAGACCGTGACTACGGTCGATAAAAATCGGGAAAACGGACCGTACGACCAGAACGCGTCTTCTTTGTGCCCTGAGCTGGGACTGGGACTGGAACTGGGATAGGTACTGGTGCTGGAATATCCGGTTGCCGTAAAGGCCTAGGATGTGGTGGGGATGGAGTAGTAGTAGTGGGGGTAAGAGTATGGGAAGGAGCGGGGTCTGTCAAAAAGTAGGCTGGTTTGAGCCGGTCAATTGAGACAGTTGCTTCTTTGCCCTTAAGCAAAATTTTGAAAATTTTATCCCCCCTCTCGAGAACTTCGTATGGGCCGGTGTAGGGAGGTTTTAATGCACCTCTCACTCCATCGTCGCGTAAAAAGACGTGGCTCGAGTTGGACAAATCTTTGAAGATAAAGATTTTGTTTTTGTTGTGCCGAGAAGCGGGCTGAGGTTGAAGCTTCGCAGCGAAGCGGCGTATACGAGTCGCGAAGTCCGAAATATCGGTACTATCTTCGATTGTGGGTTGGAAAAATTCTCCCGGAAGACGTAACGTCTCGCCATACACCAATTCCGCCGAAGAAGCTTGTAGGTCCTCTTTAAATGAGCTTCTGATGCCAAGGAGCACTAAGGGTAAGGTGTCTACCCAGTTGCTGTCAGCATGGCACATTATTGCTGCCTTAAGTTGACGGTGGAATCTTTCCACTAAGCCATTACACGCTGGATGGTACGCGGTTGTTCTGCGGTGTTTGAATCCAGCCATTTTTCCAAGGAATTGGAAAAGCGCGGATTCAAACTGGGCCCCGCGGTCGGTCACGATATCGAGTGGACATCCAAATCTGGATATCCATGATAGCAGCGCCTTGCCAACAGTTTCAGCTGTCATATCTGGCATTGGCGTGACCTCCGGCCATCGTGTAAAGCGGTCAACCGCAGTAAGGCAGTATTTATGGCCTTGAGACTGTGGCATCGGACCTATAATATCTATATGGACGTAAGCAAATCGAGAGCGAGGTAAGTCGAAAGTGCCCAATGGTGATGACACGTGTCGACTCACTTTAGCTCGCTGGCATGCCAAGCATTTTCGTGACCACTCGTGACAGTCTTTGCGCGCCCCAGGCCAAATAAAACGCTCAGCAACTAATTTAGCCGAAGCTTTTGCGCCTGGGTGGCTCAAGTTATGAAGACTGTCGAAAACTTGTTTTCGAAACGGTTTGGTCACGAAAGGCCTTGGTGAAGCCAGGCTTACGTCACAATACAATTCGGTTTGGCAGTTTGGCAATTTTAGCTTTTCGAGGCGGAGTGAAGATTCACCACCAAGAAGCTGTGCCATTTCAGGGTCAGAGGCTTGTGAGGTAGCCAGTAAGCTCCAGTCAATTGGCACCTGCAATTCCTCGATTCTGGATAGCGTATCGGCGACAACGTTGTCGCTACCAGATATGTGACGTATATCAGTCGTGAATTGCGAGATATAATCAAGATGCCGAAATTGACGTGGAGAGCAGTTTGCCTTTCGTTCACTAAAAGCGAAACTGAGAGGTTTGTGGTCGGTATATACCACAAAATGTCGAGCCTCCAACATGTGACGAAAGTATCTTATACTATCGTAAATGGCTAAAAGTTCACGGTCATATGGCGAGTACTTTTGTTGAGCTGGGCTTAGCTTACGCGAAAAGAATGCGAGTGGTTGCCATACGCCGTCGATCAGCTGTTGCAGTACTGCGCCCATTGCCAGGTCAGATGCGTCCGTTACGAGGGCGAGTTTGGCTTGGCAATCTGGGTGTGCAAGTAATGCAGCATTGGCCAGATTTTCTTTACATTGATCAAAGGCAGATAGTGTATCGCCGGAAAGATGGACTGGGTGAGACGCTTTTACTGAGCCGGTTAGCAATGCGTGTAGGGGTGCTTGAATTTTGGCTGCGTTTGGTAGAAAACGCCGATAAAAGTTAAGCATCCCTAAGAAGCGTCTGAGTTCTTTCACTGTTTTGGGCGGGGGGAAGTTCCTGATAGCTTCGACCTTTGTATCTAAGGGTTTCGTGCCGGAAGAAGAGATTCGATACCCTAGAAAAGAAACTTCGCTGGCTCCGAAGACACACTTTGAAGTGTTGAGCAAAATGCCGTATTCCTTCATGCGTGTGAAGAGTTGATGGAGATGAGCTTCGTGTTCCGCTTCTGTTTTCGAGAAGACCAGAAAGTCGTCCAGATAGCAGAAGCAGAAGTCGAGGCCTCTCGTCAACTCATCCACAAAACGCTGGAAGGTCTGACCGGCATTTCGCAACCCAAAGGTCATGTATGGGAATTCATACAGACCAAATGGGGTCGAAATAGCGGTCTTCGGAATGTCGTCTTCGTGCACAGGTATCTGATTATAGGCCTTAACAAGGTCTATTGTTGAGAAGACCCTACAGCCAGATATGCTGTGCGCAAAGTCGTGGATATGCCTAATCGGATAACGGTCTGGGATGGTACGTGCATTGAGCATGCGGTAGTCACCGCAAGGTCTCCAGCCGTTATCTTTTTTAGGCGCAAGGTGCAGAGGGGAAGCCCATGGACTCTCGGAAGGTCGCGCTGTGCCGCTGCTCAGCATGAGTTCAAATTCCCGCTTAGCTACTTTAAGTTTATCGGGAGCTAGTCGGCGGGGAGTGCACGATATAGGGGGACCCGGTGTAGTTCTGATGTGATGTGTAGTGTTGTGTTTCGGAATCATTGGAGTGCCTGAAGGGCGGGTAATCTCGGGGAAATTACCGAGAATCGCGTGATATCGCGTGTCGCCCGACCAAGTCTTAACCGAAAATACATCACTATGAGCCGTAGAAGCGCTGGACGTTAATGTAGTAGTATTGTCTATCAAGCGCTGATTCCTACAATCTACAATCAAATTGAAGTGGCTCAAAAAGTCTACACCTATAATCGGTTTAGTCACATCTGCTACAGTAAAGCGCCAGGCAAAGTTACGCCTTAAGCCTAAATTCAGGCACAGTTCTACGTAGCCGTAAGTGTCGATGCTGGTCCCGTTTGCTGCACACAGCTGATAGCCGGTCTTGTTCCGTCGCTCCCGCAGTGCAGATCGAGGGTACACGCAGAGATCACTGCCGGTGTCCACGAGGAACTGGGTGTTGGAGCCACGGTCCGTTACGAAGAGGCGACCAGTAGAAGCAGGGCAATCGTCAGCCGCCATTAGCGACTGCCCGCGGAGTTTTCCGACTTCTTAAAATCGCATGGCTTAATGCACTTGCGTGCGTCGCTTCCGTGCATTGAGTGGTACCAGCACACCCGGAATCGTTGGTAGCTGGAGTTCGAGCGGGACCGGGGTCTCGAGCCGGACGAAGAACGACGGCGCTGCGGTCTGGATCGGTTGGTACTGCATCCTCCGCGAGTATGCTCGTCGAGCTTCAGGGCGAGGCGCTCCACCATGTTCTTCAGCTCCGCGATCTCACTCGATGGCTGAGGGCGTGCGGGGCTGGAGGACGTCGCTGCGATGTTTTGCGGGGAAGTGATATCCAGGATGCGGTCGGCCAAGTTGGACAGGTCTTCCAGGTTCTGCGAAGTCTGGGATGCCAGCACGGTCTGTATACTGCTGGGTAGACGATTACACCAGATGGATTGGATGAACTCGTCGGGAACATCAGGTCCTGCCAAATCCTGGAGGTGCCTCAGGAACTGCGATGGCTTTCGGTCTCCCAGCTGTTCGTGGGTCAGCAGCTGCTTGACCTTGCGTTCACGTGAGGCTGTGAGTCGCCGTATCAGCTCCGTCTTGAGTTTGAGGTACCGATTTATCGCAGGAGGGCTTATGATGATGTCTTTCACCTCCTTAGCATGCTGCATATCCAGGTGCGTGATGACATTGTTAAATTTGATGACGTCATCAGTGATGCCGAGGTTGTGAAACTGTCCTTCCAGGAGTGCGAACCATATTTCAGGATCATCCGGCGAAAACGGAGGCACTTTCACTGTGACGTGCCGGATGGGTGCAGTGGAAACGCGCACTTTTCTGCACCGGCGCGTGGTGATGTTTCCCGATTCACTGTCCGATTTTGCAATATTATATGGTTTATCGGACTCACCGTTTAATGGTTCCTGATCCTGTTCGCTGTCACTCATTTTGTGTCCTTTAGGGGTCACCAGTGTAGGTATGTTGTGTGGGTCGGCGGTAGGTTGCGTCGTCGAATAACAACTGCACTATTAGAAGGTTCCGTATTTATTGTTACCGCGTAGATATAACACAACATACATATAATTTATAAGATAGTAGATAGAAGGAGTATGAGTGACACTATAGTTCGTAAATAAACAATTAGGTAGGTCGGACGGCGCGCGAGCGCAATTCAGTACGGATGTTTCTCGACTGCCGGCAGAGGGCGCGTGAAGGTCGGCGCGGCTTGCTCGCTCCTAGCCGGCCCAGCGCCGGGCTGCCGTAGAAACTACGTGGCATGCTGTGGTCGCTTGCACAATCAATCGCGCGTTTCCAATGATTCCGAATCCTTATAAAAAGTATGAAATAAATATCGTTCGGAATGAATTTATAACTACGTAAATAAATATATAAAATGAATTTGGAATGTTTCAGTATGTCTGTCTGTATGTATAAATAATTTATAATATGAATAAATGTCTTGTGTTATATATAATATTTTATGTTTATATTAATGTAATTAAATATTATATTTTATAGAAGTATTATGAATATATGTGAAATGTATATTATGTAGGTGAGTATGTGTGTAATATTTACGAGTAGCCTACATCCTCTTGCCGTTATTAATAGCGAGCACAAAAAAATCCTAAAAATCATGTTTGTTGTATTAGAGCCCCCCTTACATCGTTTTTTTTATTCTGTTTTTAGTATTTGTTGCTATAGCGGCAACAGAAATACATCATCTGTGAAAATTTCAGCTGCCTAGCTAATATGGTTCATGAGATACAGCCCGGTGACAGACAGACAGACGGACATCGAGGTCTTAGTAATAGGGTCCCGTTTTTACCTTTTGGGTACTGAACCCTAATAAGGGTTTTGTTGGAGCCTGGGGAGGTTCACGGGGGGCAAGGCCCTGGCCACGTTACGGGCGCGGTGCCGGTGTTTCACCGTTACGTTGTGCAACCTTTGTATGGTTTCAGGCGAGGAGGTGTCTTGGGAGTCGTGTAACTTCACCTTTGTATGGTTTCAGGTTGGTCTACCGGCGCCGTCAGCCGAGGAGGTGTCGTGCGAGGTGTGTAACAACACTTTTTCTTCGGCGGATGCGTTAAAAAAACACCAAGTTACTCAGCACCGCGTCAAAACTGCGCTGCGCAGCAGGGGCAGGTACTTATTTCACTTTATTTAACTTACGGTTCGTTAATAGACTATAGGTTGAGATGAAATATTAATATTATACTAGGTAGAGGCCATATCATACAAGATGGCGGATGTGAAGTTAGCTATAAGCTGCACGAAACCCAATTAACGCGCAATTGAAATTTCATATTTGCTGATCTTATTGTCTTTGACAGTGCTTGTAAAATATGGCGGCGTGATGGCGGCCTTGAACTAAAATCAAATTCGACAATATGAAATTCCGTTCTAATTGAGTATTAAATGCGGTTGTTTTACTGTGCGCATTTATTTACCATATTTTATGGGTTTTTTGAGCTATACTCAGTCTGGTTGCACTGTGCAAGATCTTCTTTTCCTCCCTTTTTTTTCTTAATTTCTCCCTCTATCAAAAATCGCCGACGACAAAAAAAAAACATCTATCTATATTCTATATATATATAAATGAATCGTGGTTGTTAGTCTCGCTAAAACTCGAAAACGGCTGAACCGATTTGGCTAATTTTGATCTTGATATATTTGTGGAAGTTAAGGGAAGGTTTAAACGTTGAGAAAATTTGTAAAACTTGCGAGAAAAATAGTAAAAACATGGATTTAATTTTCCCATACAAAATGTTCCTGCAAGTAAAAGTTGTCATGGACTGTTGATGACAGATGGTGAGATGAAGTTCACCGGGTCAGCTAGTTATTAATAAAACCTTTGAACCTCTGAAGAGAAAAACAACATCAGAAAGCAAAATCGCCGTGGGCGAAGACCTTCGCTTTCGCTCGCTCAATAATAAAAGATAACAAGTGATTTATGTTATGTGAGATGTAAAAAGACGTTTGCTTTGAGCAACGTTCGTAACGGTCAGTCTTCGGATGTGTGACCGAAAGTGGCATTTCCAACTGAGCGCTGCTATGGTTCTGATGACACGTTAATTTTTTGGTCCCGGTTGTTCTAACCGTTCAGCTATGTCAGAGACCTTCAGGCCGCTTAATGAATAACTAAAAAAAATCGGCCAAGTACGAGTCGGACTCGCGCACGGAGGGTTCCGTACTGTATGGGAGCCCTTAAACATTTATTTTATTATTTACTATTGATGTGAATATACAACTAAATATTCTGTGAAAATTTCAAGCATCTACCTGTTACCATTATAAATATCTAGCGAAAAATGGCTAAAAAATCAGGTTTGTTGTATTCCGATACATTTAAATTTAAATTTTATGATGTTTTTAGTATTTGTTGTTATAGCGGCAACAGAAATACAACATCCGTCAAAATTTCAGCTTTCTAGCTATAGCGGTTCATGAGATACATATTTCATAAGATCATTATTGTAGAAAATAAACTTTCGCATCTTTTGTTTCCAGTAAACTTTTTTGTAAAACTTACCGTTTACGATTTATGGCCCATTTAATGTTTTAAGATCCATTTAATGAAATTTCATTAAATGGGCCATAAATCGTAAACGGTACGTTTTGTGTAATGTAATGTTTTTAAACGGTAAGTTTTGTGTAATGTAATGTAAAACGCACGAGTGAACGATACTTTTTAAAATCTTAGCAAAGAGTTTTTATGTCAGAAAAGTGGTCAATATTTTATGAATAAAATTAACTTTGGGAGATAAAATATAATCAATAAACATTTAATTCTTTAATTTTATTAATTTTGATAATAAATTACAACCATTTATCTGTAACAAAAACACAAAAATATTAATTTACTTATTTTATTATAAGTCATAGTTTTATTAATTTCCTCGCAAATTTGTTATAAAACGTCGTATGACATACGTGCGCTTTGAAAATTACAGCCTCTGATTCCTTATAGCCCTCGCCTACGGCTCGGGCTAGCAATATCGCCTCGGCTGTAATTTTTAACTTACCGCACTTATATCATAATGTACTTTTACGTTTTTCAGGCCTCGAGGCGGGTCGCGAGGGGCTAATCGGGTAGCGAAGAAACCGATGACTTGTATACTGGTAAGTATTTTCAACGTTTCTTCGTTTCAGCTATACAACGCTGCTGGATATAGGCTTCCTATATTTCCTGTAAAACCATTGACTGAGCTATATTCTAATCTAAAGGTAAGCATACACGATGCGATGAACTGATCAGATTATGGCCCTTCTCCCATTACGATACGCCCGCGCGACTCTAGTCTCGGAGACTAGTCGCCGCGAAGTATCTCACATACATTTATATGGAGACTCTCACACTACGATACTGGTATTCTACGCGTTCGCGACTAGTCTCGTGATACCCACCGTGTTGGTCGCTTGTGCGTCGCGTCTCGCACGTTTCGATGTAACAAGATGCAAGTAGGTCTCTTTAGACATTCGGTAGAAAGATAAAAATTTCTTAACATCATGTTGTAGTTCTTGTGCGGCTACAAAAACTCTACAATTTATGTTTCTTTCAATATATGGAATCCAGTATTTTCTACCCTTGCGTTGACGTCTTCTATTTCTATAAAACAGAAAAACTGCAAGAGCTTCTTCGTCACTGGAGTCGCTCGCCATAACGTCCGTCTACAAAAAACGAGTTTGCACAAATGATGAATTTAGTAATTTTTCAGTAGCATAATATGCGAGCGTCGGGTAGCGAACTTGTATCCAACTAGTATTATACTGCTTAGAGTATCGTACCCTACAAGTATCGTAATGGGAGAAGGGCCTATCGCATCACTCCAACTGAGAGCTCATTCAGTTAATTAGGTGGTTCACGATTTGAACCACTACTTAAAGTGCAGACACGATGCGATGATCGCATCAGTTCATCAGATCAGTGCAGCGGGGGCCTAATGTAGTTAACCATTGCTAGCTATTGGTAGTTATTGAAGAAACAAAATGACATTCCAATCTTTTTAGAAAAAAAACCGGCCAAGTGCGAGTCGGACTCGCGCACCGAGGGTTCCGTACAAACCTGCAAGGTTTACAAAGTTCTAAGTTCAAAGTTCTTCAAAAAAAGTAATAAGTTTATATTTATTAAAAAATATATATTTTGTAATGTAACTAAAAATTTAAGGTTTTCGGAATTTTTCCTTTATGTGTGCTATAAAACGTTGCTTCATGCCAAATTTCAAGATTCTAGGTCGACTGGAAGTACCCTTTAGGTTTTGATTCCCTTGCGAGTACTTGCGAGTTTCAAAATATGCAGCTTAAATTGCTGTTTCTTTTGATTGCGTTGACATAGAAGTTTGATTTTGTTACAGCTTAAAGGTATTATAGACCTGAGTATTTGGTATGAATTTCAATTTAATACCTCTACGCGATTATGAGGAAATGGGTAGTAAGGTTAAAATTATTAAAAAAAAATATATTATGTGATGTAACTAAAAATTTATGGTTTTCGTAATTTTTCCTTTATCTATAAGACGTTGCTTCGTACCAAATTTCAAGATTCTGAGTTCACGGGAAGCACCCTGTAGGTTTTGATTCCCTTGCAAGTGTCGAAAATTTGCGGCATAAACGGCTGTATCTTTTGATTGCGTTGGCTTAGAAGTTTGATTTTTTCACAGCTTCAAGGGACAGTAGACCTGAGTAATTGATATAAATTTCAGCTTCATACCTCCACGCGTTCCTGAGAAAAAGGGTCTTGACAGACGGACAGACGGACAACAAAGTGATCCTATAAGGGTTCCGTTTTTTTCTTTTGAGGTACGGAACCCTAAAAAGAAAATATCGTGATGCTCACCTTAAAACTCTGAAATTTCGGAATCAATTGAACTGTATTTATACATTACTAAGACTATCATTATGAACTTGGGGCCAATCTAAAACAGCTGTTTCATACATTTTGTCGATTCAGTGTTGCAGTTTTGTATAGAACAGCTGTTTTTTTTTTTTTTGGATTGGCTTAGTACAAGGTAAGCAGATAACACTGTTGACTGTACCTATATCATTTTGGTTAGATTTTTCTCTAAATAATTAATGATTTATATTAGGACGGGGAGGGCGCGGGACGAGCTGGACGGGGCCCCTACGACGCACCGCACGTTCCATACGTTAATGTGGTCCGGGCTTTTACACAAAATGTATGGGAACGTGCGTCACACGTACATCGTACGGGCCCCGTCCGGCCCGTCCCGCGCCCGCCTCGTCTTAATAGAAATCATCCCTAATATACCACTTGTGGACGTCTCTTTTGTATTTGTTGTAGTGCAACAAATTGTGCAAGAACTATCTGGCGCTGGTGCACCATTTCTCGCTCGAGCATCCCGGACAAGACATACACACCGCGTACGCCGCTACATATGTGCATCTCTGCCATATTTGTGGCAGGGGATACAAGGTGAGATACACACACACACACCCTCTCACACACACACACACACACACACCCTCTCACACACACACACACACACATTCCGGACAAGACATACACACCGCGTACGCCGCTACATATGTGCATCTCTGCCATATTTGTGGCAGGGGATACAAGGTGAGATACACACACACATTCCGGACAAGACATACACACCGCGTACGCCGCTACATATGTGCATCTCTGCCATATTTGTGGCAGGGGATACAAGGTGAGATACACACACACACACCCTCTCACACACACACACACACACACACATTCCGGACAAGACATACACACCGCGTACGCTGCTACATATGTGCATCTCTGCCATATTTGTGACAGGGGATACAAGGTGAGATACACACACACACACCCTCACACACACACACACACACACATCCCGGACAAGACATACAAACCGCGTACGCCGCTACATATGTACATCTCTGCCATATTTGTGGCAACTACCCAGGGGCTAGGCGGGGCAGTGCCCTGGGGCCCTCAAGCTCAGGGGAACACCTACACCAAGTATTAATTGTAATTAATATTGTTACTGTTTAATATTTTTATTACGTACCCTGCAGTTTTCGAGAAAGAGCTGATGATAAAGGAGCTTAGCATTTTTAAAGTATTTGTATATTTAATATTTTTACTTGATAAAACCTAACCAGCTTAGAATAGCTGTAAGATCCCATGTTTTATTTTACTCCAGGGCCCTTGGTTACCTAGCTACGCCACTGGACACCGTTACTGATTCAAGTGAATAAACTGAAATATGCTCGTCTCAGACCAAATAAAAAATTAAGACAGAACGTCGTGAACAGACAAGCGAGGCCGGTTTTTTATACATGTGGTAAGTCGGTGTTGCGCCGCCATAGTTTGACTTAGGCGCGGGAAAAATACAAGAGGCGTGTGGCGGAAGCGCGGCGCGGGCGCGCCGCGAAAGAAGCGCGCGAAGCGCTGTCGGAATAGCGAGGCGCGGGCGAACACAGTGGATCCGTTTGAGGCATGCAGGACAGGAACATAGATTTTTCATTCAAATGGAAGGTTTAATTTAATACCTCACCTATCCAGATCGTTTTTAAGACGTGTATAATATATCACCACAATGTTTTAATACAATTAGGTCCAAATAAATAAATAAATTATATAAGTAAGATATGACCTAGAAAAAAAATACATATTGGGAAATGCATATTCATCTAGAAGATTGACTACTGATAACTTTAAAATAATATGTTAAACAAGTTTCTTATGTTTATAACCAAATTAAAATTGTAAAACGTATAGGTAAACTGATTTTAAGGTTTTATATTAATTCACGACATATTATTATAACATGGCCTATACTAATGTCAATTTTTATTTATTCAAGATTAATGATTAGAAATTTTACATTAAATTCAATATCGTCACGAACTGTTTCTTGGTAACCTGTGCGGCTTGCCACTAGTAACTGCGGGTGCGCCGAGGGCGAGGAAGCGGCGCCCGCGCCGCGCCTTTTGTGTATGTGCGGCGCCACGCCACTTCTATACATTTTGTATGAAATATCATAGAAGGGGCGCCGCGCCCGCGCCACACCCGCGCCACGCCCGCGCCACGCCCGCGCCGCGCCACCGCCACACGCCACTTGTATTTGTCCCGCGCCTTACAATCCAAGGCGTGGTTTCCTTGTACGTGTATGTATGTGTAATGGTGTGTACACGGCGAGGCGTAGTTTTGCCGGGCTCACTTGTTTTGTTCACAATATTCTGTCTTGATTTTTTTATTTGGTCTGTGATGCTCGTTTACGCGCGTCCGGGTTTTCGAAGCGCGTAATGCCGCGTAAGCGCTCGCGCTTGCGGGAAACGATCGTATACACGCAGAAACAAATGCTAGTCTGAAACCGCTTATTACATATTACTATAATTGCCTCTTAGCTAATGATTGATTGCTATTCCAGTCTCTGAAGAACTTGCAGACGCACATGAGCGCGAACCACGCGGCGGGCGGGTACAAGTGCCCAGAGTGCGGGAAGCAATGCTCTTCCAGCGTCCTGCTCCGCAATCACCGGCTCCTCCACGGCCCGCGGACATATTGCTGCGAACAATGCGGCAAGAAGTTCCGGACATCGTCTAATTTGTACTGTCATATGCGGGTAAGTTGATAGTGTATTACTGTAGCGGCAGCAACAGAGGCATTGATGATTGATGGAAATGCCTGAACACACATACGTCCATCAATGCTTAGTTGTGGCCAAGGCTTGTTAGACAAAGGTAGATAATTTTTGGAACAAAAAAATATAGTAGGATGAAACCCATTGGTCAAGTAAGAGAATATAACAAAAATGACAGGAAAAATAAATTATAAGTTTCGAGATCGGGAAGTTCCTTGTTTTACTATGGAAACCTAATAAAACAACGCTTGATCCATTCCTAATTCGATCTCGCACAGAGACTCCAAGCATAGCCCTCTGCATATATCATTGGGATTATTAATAAAACCCATAGACCACGTTTCCTTATAGGCCGTTTCAAAATTCTTGTCGTCTGTGATGTTATGTTATCTGCAAGCTGTGCAAACCCCAAACCTGCCTGAAGCTCACTTCACGGCTGCGCGAGGATTGGGTCTCGCAGCTTGTATAGCTAACATCACATCCGACAACAAGTTTGATTCGGCCTATAAATCAAAGACCTGATGACATTATTTATTATCAAAATTCTTCCAGAGTCACACCAATGACCGTCGTTTCGAGTGCAACATTTGCGGCAAAAAGTTTCTATTCCGTGCCGCTATCGCAGAGCACATACGAGGGGTGCACGACAAGTTGCCTCGCGTCAGGAAAGGGGCCGGAGGTCGGACCAAGAGGTCGCGGAGTATCGAACCCGACGCGGACTATTCCGACAGATGCAACCCTAATAACAAGGACGTTGGAAGTAAAAGAAAGACGAAAGGAGATAAAACTGTGGTGGAAGGAGAAACGTACTCGAATTTGGAAGTGCTTGAGAAGTTGGGAGACGGGATGGAGCTGTAATAAATGTATAGAAAAATATTTACACGTATAGTCGCGCCGCCATCGATCGGTACGATGGACACTGCCGGGCGATAAAAACGAATATGAGTGGGTGAATACTGGGGAAAAAGCCGTATAATATTAAAGACGTCAGTTAAAAACGACGACCAATAGCACAACTATTCAATTACTTATAATAAACACATTCAATTATATTATATTTATTTCAATTAAATACCTTAAATTGATGTTTTAATTTTGTTGTTAATCATATCAAATGTTACATTTATAAAGACGTTCCAAAAGTGTATTTGAAACGTTATTATTATGAATGTAACATTTGAAATGATTAACAACAAAATTAAAACATCAATTTAGTTAAATTATAAATATATATTTAACTAAAGTTATTATAAATAAACGATCATTAAAAGTATTGTAAACGCTGGCACACACGGTGCGATGAACTGATCAGTTTATCACATCAGTACAACTAGGCGCTTGTTAGATCAGGGTTAAAAGAGGCGGTTACTTTATCTATTTTCTACCAAAATATCACTGTTAGGATGGAAATCTTACTTTAAACTAATGCAGCAACCCTGATTCTAACTTAATAACAAAGAAACTCTTCAATCTGATCCTAAAATGTTCGTGAGGGTACTTGTCTAATGTTCAGGATTCTAAATTAGTAAAGGAAACAAGTAAGTAAGTATACTTTTTTTATTATTCATATACTTCATGGGTCCCTCGAGGGTACCACCATGTATTGCAATAATTATGCCACGTTCGCAAGGCCCTAGACGTTTTGAGAAGAAGTGGCAAGAAACTCAAGACGCCATCAGTATAATCTTTTGATCAGTCACCTGAATTTAGATATTACACAAAGTACTTAACTTTAGCAACATGGCGACGTCCTCTCGACTTGGCTTCGAATATAAAAGTACCGACACTCAGCATAACTAGCTAAGCAAGACTCCAACGTTATTATCAGAATACCGGGAGAACACTAAGAGAGATTCAAAGATACTAAGAGAGCGAAGCTGCGCCAACAGACTGTTTTATACTGATTTCACAAGCTCCCACCATGCCTTACCACCACTGCTCGATGTAAACATTGCCAACAACCAATAGGGAACGAGCAAGATGGCGGGCACGGTGGTAGCCTCCATTTTACACAATTGTTAAACATAAAATCATCTTAAACTGTATTTCATACTTATTAGAATTATTACAACAATTATTGATACATTTCAAGTCATCTATAACATTATGAAATCACAGTATTAAATGAATGGTGTACGTAAACAACAATGGCCGACATTCGGACGTCATGATATTTCCGAGTTCCATTTAGCTACTTACAATTAGTCTTACATTACTTAATACATTTTGTAATCGTTATTAATATTATTATAACATTATTATTCTAACACGCTCATTCAATTAATTCATACCATTGGTAGAGAGATGGTTCAAAATCAATGAACCATAGAAGCCACTCTATAGAAGTATGTATTAAGATCATTGATGTTTTAATTTAGTTACGTACATGTTGGATACGTACTTACTCGTACGTCAATTAAAAACTGAAGCCCGGGCGCGGGGAAAAAAATAATGATTCAGTTTATTATTGAGATGGTAAAAGTCAGTTGACCATCTCAGTTATTCATTCATGTAAGTATTTGTATCCAGCTACGGTATATACACAGAGATTCGGTATACTATAGCTAGCCAACTAGCCACACACGATTAGATCATCACATCAGTTCATCGAAGGCCTAATCCAGTTAACCATTGACTAGGTACAATGGTTCACTTGTTTTGAACCACCTCGGTGGTTAACCGAATATTCAATAACTTGTGTAACTTACATTTCACACGAGAAACGATAGGAACCAAACTTGTTTCAAATTCGATTTCCTACATTTTTGTTTCCCATCAACTTTTTCTAATATTTTTTGAGTAAGACAGAGGTGTAATTTTGTTTCTTCAATAACTTGTGTCATTTCCATTTTTATAAGAAAAAGTCATATCTAAAATTGTTTGTTTTACAGCTTTGGTTCTCCCCATCAGTTCAATCATTTTATTATTCGAAAAATATACATAGATCCTAGAACCTAGAAAAAGTTTAAAGGAAACGAAAATGAAGGAAATCAAATTACAACTAAGTATAGGTATGTTTTTTTTAACGCGAATATGTTCGCGCTTGATTACCAACTTGCCTGATGGTAAGCGACGTTGTGGTCAAAGATGAAGCACGCAGACCAGTAATTAAAGGAAACGAAAATGAAGGAAATCAAATTACAACTAAGTAGGTATGTTTTTTTTAACGCGAATATGTTCGCGCTTGATTACCAACTTGCCTGATGGTAAGCGACGTTGTGGTCGAAGATGAAGCACGCAGACCTAGATACTAATTAAAGGAAACGAAAATGAAGGAAATCAAATTACAACTAAGTAGGTATGTTTTTTTAACGCGAATATGTTCGCGCTTGATTACCAACTTGCCTGATGGTAAGCGACGTTGTGGTCGAAGATGAAGCACGCAGACCTAGATACTAATTAAAGGAAACTAAAATGAAGGAAATCAAATTACAACTAAGTAGGTATGTTTTTTTTAACGCGAATATGTTCGCGCTTGATTACCAACTTGCCTGATGGTAAGCGACGTTGTGGTCGAAGATGAAGCACGCAGACCTAGAAGATACTAATTCACTTTGATCTTGTAAAGATTTAAATTATACCTCTTAGGAAACAGGAAAGCAAAGACTTCCATTCCCTGGCGGCACGAATCAGAATTGTTCAGTCAAACCACTTTGGTTATGATCATCTCGTGTGAAAAGAGACGTCCACAAGTGGTACATTATTCGGAGAAAAATCTAACCAAGATGATATAATATACTTCAATTGAAAGCTTGTTTTGTTGGCTTCTCAAAAATATTCAACTTATATTTTTTTACCCCTCAATTATTTCTAAATGTCAAAAATATTTTTTATGAAAAACAAATGCAGCTTACGATTATTTCTAGTTTAGCAATAATAATGTGCTTCTATCGTTCTTTTACTTGCATTTTTACCCAATTCTTCCACATTGATCTCTTAAAGTGGCCATACACGATGCGATGATTTGATCAAATTTTCGCTTCATGCCAACTGGGACCTCATTCAGTTAATGAAAAGGTAGGAATTGGTGGTTCACGATTTGAACCACTACCTGAAGCTGGGCTCACAAGAAACTATGATCGCATCTGTTCATCAGCTCAGTGCAGCAGGGGCCATGTAGTATCACCATGTACTTAACCATTGGTGGTAGGTAGTTATTGAAGAAACAAAATGACACCACCATCTTATTCGAAAAATATGGATCCTACAAAAAGTTGATGGGAATAAAAGTTGTAGGAAATCAAATTTCAAACAACTTCGGCTCCGATAATATCCTATGAAAATTGAAATAACACCAGTTATTGAAGAAACAAAATGGCAAAACTATTTTATTAGAAAATATCTATCCTAGAAAAAATTGATGGGAATCAAAATGGTAAAAAATAGAATTTCAAACAACTTCGGCTCCGATAATATCTCATGAAAATTTTAAATAACACAGTTATTAAAGAAATAAAATGGCACCACTATCTTATTCGAAAAATATCTATCCTAGAAAAAGTTATTGGGAACCAGAGTTGTAAGAAATCAAATTACAGACAATTTGAAATAACACCAGTTATTGAAGAAACAAAGTGGCACCACTATCTTATTCGAAACATAGCGATCCTAGAAAAAGTTGCAAATGATACACCTACATCCTAACACTAACAATCTCAAGTCTCAACTCGATATAAGAATTACTTCCCAAGTCTGTGGGTTAGAAGATACAAAAGGGGGAATCCCGCAAAAACGGATGTAGGATGTTGCCAACTTTTAACCTCCAACCAGATTTTAAACGGGGGAATCCCGCAAAAAAAGATGTTGCCACTGCCTGCCGCCCGTTATGGGTCCACTATTGGAACTATTGTATTTATTTGTAAGAACATTGTACTTGTTGTTATTGTTGCAATAAACGTTTTCTGATTTCTGGTTAGACCCGGGGAAAAAGTGATTGCTTTTTTGACTTTTGTCATTTTAGGGTTCCGTACCAAAAGGGAAATACGGGACCCTATTACGAAGACTTCGATGTCCGTCTGTCTGTCCGTCTGTCACCGGGCTGTATCTCATGAACCATGATAGCTAGACAGCTGAAATTTTAACAGATGATGTATTTCTGTTGCCGCTATAACAACAAATACTAAAAATATAATAAAATAAATATTTAAGGGGGGCTCCCATACAGTACGGAACCCTCCGTGTGCGAGTCCGACTCGTACTTGGCCGATTATTTATATGTTTTTGTTTCTCGGGAAGCACCAGATTAAGTGACATTGTGGATAACGTTTTATTATTTTTTGCGTACACACAATAAGCTGGAGGCCCCGTATCATAGATGCGGCTGATACGGCGGTAGCAACGCCTTTGAATTTGATAATGCAAAATTAACACTCAACAAACCGTTAAATACGGAATCATTAAGGTAACTATGTACATACCTACTGACAATTAAGTTTAAAAGTAAGGAGGTAAAACTAGATGCTTAGAAAATAATGAGTTAATGTACAGAATACAGTACCTATTATATTATTACGTGTATAGGTATGTAAGTACCTACCTAGGTAAAAAATAATATACATATAAATCAATTCACTTTTAGTTTTCTTATTTACTTCGCTACTCCTAGCATGTGTATCACATTTTAAAATTCGACATATTATGGCGTAGGGATTAGGAATTGAAAACTGCGTGAGGCAAAGTTTGTGCCTTTAAAGAAATCTTTTAAGGATACTTTCTTGAAAGACTTTGCTATTCTATGGGGAAGTTGAAAATCAATTTGTATCCACCTCTCAAGTAGCCTAAATGGCGATAAATTGGTGACACTGTACGTCGATTTGTGATCACGGCACTGCACAGTTTAAACAGTAGTTAAGACTAGGGATGCAACATCGGTCATAATAAAACATCGAAAGCAGAGCATCGATAATTTTAAAAAAAAAACCTTGATATCGAAAGTCTCCATATTTATTAACGACTAGCTTTTGCTCGCAGCGTCACCTGTTTCTTTTTTTAAATTTTTATGTTATCCCATAGGAATATTTAATTTTGCGGTATTAATAGTAGCCTACCTATGTCATTTTCCAACACTTAAACTTAGGTATATCCATGACAAACATCCGTTGCTGCCTGAAAGAGTAACAAAGCAACAAACATCCTTTTTCTCGATGTATCGTTCACAAACATCGATGTTCATCAGCATGCTGAATGGATTGCGATAGTTGTGGATTACTTCATATAATTACGGGTTTGATTTTCGTGAGCAGGCTCCACTGGGATATCCTTCTGAAGAGTCATTCATCGCCTATCGCCTATCATAAGCTGCGCAATATCCAATCCCGACTGAAGCTCGCATAAAACCGCACGTTGATTGGCTATTGCGCAGCTTGTATCTAACTTCACATCCGCCAACTTGTGTGGCGCGGGCGATACCTATGTTTAAAATATCGATGTATCGTTTCCATCTCTAGTTGCGACTGATTAGAAGTTGGTTTGACGCAAATGAATTGAAGCAGAGAAATTGCGTCAAACCAACGTCAAACAAATTGAACACAGGTTATGACAAGTTACTGCGTTACAGACATGCCACATTGGCGACATCGGTCGCCGCGACGCCGCGGCGGCGTTGCGGCGACACAGCCGCGACCAGTGTTGCCTTAGACACTGATGACATCTAGACATTTAGCGAAAAAAAAAGGTTTTAGGGATAACCGTGTTACCTTAAGCTGAAGATGAGTAAATCTCTTAAATACATTCTGATTTTGTGTGATCCAACCGCGAAACCAGATCGTGTGTATCGTCAGCGCTCCAACTTTTTCCCCGCTAACTCTTACTAATATTATATATTATAGAAAGTGTATTTGTTGGTTTTTCGTTTGATCACAGATATACTAGAGGAATACTGTGGTCACTCGATAAAATCTGAAAGAAATGCATTGATTTAATATGGCACACGTTAGAAAATGACATGAAAAATATCTCACAGCCCAATCGAGTATGGACTCGTGTGATTTGTCACGAGTGTCACACTAACAGCTGTCCAAGTGACAGCTGTCAAACTTCAAAGTGATTTATCTCGGTTATTATCGATTCTAGACTACTTCTGTCTTCACAAAAGTTATAAAGCTCGACGAGATCTACATTTCGGATGACAGCTGTCAAACTTCAAAGTGATTTATCTCGGTTATTATCGACTCTAGACTACTGCTGTCTTCACAAAAGTGATAGAGCTCAACGAGATCTACATTTCGGATGACAGCTGTCAAACTTCAAAGTGATTTAACTCGGTAATTATCGTTACTAGACTACTGCGGTCTTCACAAAAGTTATAGAGCTTAACGAGATCTACATTTCGGATGACAGCTGTCAAACTTCAAAGTGATTTATCTCGGTTATTATAGATTCTAGACTACTGCTGTCTTCACAAAAGTGATAGAGCTCAACGAGATCTACATTTCGGATGACAGCTGTCAAACTTCAAAGTGATTTATCTCGGTTATTATCGACTCTAGACTACTGCTGTCTTCACGAAAGTGATAGAGCTCAACGAGATCTACGAGACGAGCAGTGTAGGACGTCCACCGACCAAGTGGACCGACAATATTATTAAGACCGCAGGAACGCGCTGGATGCAGACCGCTTCCAAGCGGGCTTATTGGAAATCCATAGGGGAGGCTCATGTCCAGCAGTGGACGTCCTATGGCTGATAATGATGATGATAATGACGAACGATTTTACTCATCCTTAGCTTAAGACCAGTAAAACCTTTTTTTCCCGCTTACTATTCATAGAATACTTGAATACAATACTGTAGATTTAATGTCTAAGACGCTACCGGCAACACTGTTCGCGGCAGTGTCGATGTCGCCAATGTGGCATGTCTCTTACTCGGATTTCGACTTCGTTGCGCGCGCACGTATCTCAGTGTCTAGGTACTCAAGATGGATTCCGACTCGGAAGAAGAAATTATTAATATTGCAGCTGCTGTCTGTTTGCATTTAGTTACTAAAAAAACAAGAAAAATATGGTCAAAGGAATGGTTAAAAAAGAGACAAAAGTTATCTCACATAAATTTACTAAGCGAATTATCAATGGAACCAAATGATTGGCATAACTATTTAAGGATGGATCAGGAAACTTATTACTAGCTACTGAACCTAGTCGCTCCTCATATTATCAAAATGGATACCAATGTGAGGCAAGCTGTTAGCCCTAATGAAAGGCTAACAGCAACTTTACGATATTTGGTAACCGGAATGAGCTATGAAGAACTGAAATTTACAACTGCAATATCACCACAATTGCTTTGACGTATAATACCGGAAACATGTAGAGCAATACTCATGGTTTTGAAGGATTATATGAAGGTATGTGTTATTTAAATTAAAATATTATAACTCCCTGGTAAGGACAGGCCTATGATGATATACCAATGTCGGATTTACACATTTGCTGCCTGTAGGCTAATTTTACTTGTCCTATTGTTCTACAATTTCAAAAATCTAAACTTTTCACGTGTCAGTTCCTAGATTATAATTTTTAAATCCGTACATGTACTATTTAGTTATATAAAGATTGCACACAAAATAATATGTGCAATGTGTTCACAGAGATATTGTGACTAACGTAGTATTTATTACCTCTATAATAGTTACCGACACGTCATGATATCGTGGTAACTACATGAAATAATGGTCGATGTCATGCAGGAGCATCTCAGTAGGTACTGTATTAAAAATAAAATTGTACGAGTAGGTACCTGTAAACTTTTAGATATTAGGTTGGCGTACCTATATCAGTAGAGCTATTACAATTACAACCAGAGGGATAATGTGGTTGACATGAAAAATACCTATCTCATTTCAGTGACTGTTGCCGTATTTTTCTCCCGATAACCCTGTTTGCCGCCTACACAAAATCGACGGGGCGTTATAGTTATAGAAGAAAGAAAATTGCACATCTAGATACCTTTTTCGTTTTATTTGAAAAATATCAATCATAGAAAAAGTTAATAGGATACAAAAATGTAGGAAATCAAATTATAAGCAACTTTCGTTCTGACCATTTCTCGCGTAAAGTTGAAATAACAAGAGTTAGCAACATTCAGGAAGTGGTTCAAATCGTGAACCACCAGTTCCTGCCTTTTCTTTAACTGAATGAGCTCCCACTTGGCATGAAGCGAAAATTTGATCAAATCATCGCATCGTGTATGGCCACTTTAATTTTGCTAAAATTATACTAGTGTGACTAACTGCGGGGCAATTCTGTTAGCCGATCTCTTTACGGAAGTGATACGTTCTTGAACCTCTCTCGCTTTTCTGACAGTTTCAACAGCACAAAACTGTCAGAAAAACGAGACAGGTTCAAGAACGTGTCACCTTAGCAACGAGATCGGTTGACAGAATTGCCCTGCTGGTCTTACTAGTTTCTTATAATTTACAATGTGTCTTGAAAAGGCATAGAAAGTATGTCCAATTGGCATAGTCAAAGTATTAACTAGACATGGCGCTAAATAATAATAACCACATAAGTAAGAGAGGTTTTATTTTTATTTATTTTATTTTATTAAGTAAGAGAGGGCGAGATGTGAAAGTATTAAAGTGTGAACAGGACGAAACTAATATCTTTTGTCTCTATTTGCGTATACGTTTTTTTTTGCCTGACTACTACGCACGGGCTAGGCGTAATAGTCAGACAACATTTCGCGCCAAAAACTACTGTTGAATTTTTAATGAGAAGCATAAGTAAATCAACATATTCATGATCTATTTTCTATCACTTCTATCAGTATTTTGCAGGTTTTTACTATTATCTAGAGTCTAAATATGACGAAAACATAACAACGTATATTTAGCTACCTAAGTATGTATAGCTAACGTGACCATTTATTTTCTTGGTCAGAGCGGGACATCCGTTAAATTTTTTTTTTTTTTTAATTAGTTTTTCATCTATCCATCTGTCTGTCATAAGACTGTCCACTGCTAGACATAGTCCTCCCCTATGGATCTTCAATAAAACCGGTTGGAAGCAGCTTTTATCACTTGTACACAAATTTTGTTCATTTGAGAAAAACTCTTTCGACAGGTGCGCTACTTTCAGCTAGGGCGGGTTCAGCCATTGATTCATGGGGGGCTCATCAAGGTGTAGTAGTTGGTTGACGGAAATTATGCAACATTTTCGGTTATTTGCAGTATTATTATAAGTTATAAATATTATCGTTTGGTTTGTTTGTAAAAGCGGGACAATATCGGCCTCGCGGGGGACACCGGGACAGACTGCCTGAAAGCGGGACTGTCCCGCCCAAAGCGGGACGTATGGTCACGTTATGTATAGCACATCTTTTTTCTCACACCCTATGGGCTAGTAACTTCTCCAGTCATTTTCCCTAAGTTTTCCCTCCACTGCTTTACAATATTCATTTGAAGGTTACTTCAATCAGTTGCCAGAAATAATCTACCTATTCTGTCAAATAAATTAATCCTAAAAATTCAAAATTAATTTTAAAAAAAATGGAGTGCTCTTTTCAGGGTTCCGCACCCAAAGGGTAAAAACAGGACCCTATTACTAAGACTCCGCCGTCCGTCTGTCACCGGGCTGTATCTCATGAACGGTGATAGCTAGATCGTTGAAATTTTCACAGATTATGTATTTCTGTTGCCGTTATAGCAACAAATATATTATACTAAAAACAGAAAAATATTAATATTTAAGAAGGGCTCCCATACAACAAACAAACATGAATTTTTAGCCGTTTTTTGCTCTATATTAATAACGGTGACAGGTAGATGCTTGAAATATTCACAGAAAATTTAAATAGATATTCACTTTAAAAATAAATAGTTAAATTAAAATAAAGTAACTGTTTAAAGGGGGCTCCCATACAAGAAACATGTTTTTTTTGCTCGATATTAATGACTGCAACAGGAAGATGCTTGAAATATTCACAGAATATTTCCTTCAAAAATAAATAATTAAAATAAAATATATGAAGGGGGGCTTCCATACTGTGACCGACGGAACCCGAACGCAGGTATGGGAGCCAGAGAGACTCGCGCCGGGGCACACCCGCCCGCCAACCTCATGCTTCCCGCACGCTCCCTACAACCGTGCTCAAGACTACGCCACGCAGCGTCGGCATTGTGCGCACATGCGCAATTATTAGCGAATCACGTCAAAGTGTCATCTGTGGTTAACTTCTCATCCGCCGACTTGTGTGGCGCTTAGTATATCTCTGTGGAACTGACAGAAGTCACAGACAAACCAACCAATAGGAGCAAATATTCTTCGTGCACATAATGTACAGCCCGTATTTTGCGACACAATAATGTACAGCATGGTATTTCGTGTCCTTTTCTTCGGGACACGTTTTATCATGCTGTACATTATTGTGTCGCAAAATACGGGCTGTACATTATTTGCACGAGTTGATAATGTTCGGCCAGTATTGTACGACACGCATTGTACAGCTTGATAATTGGTGGCATGGGACATGAAATAAGGGCCGTGCTTTCCGGCCTGTACAATTTGGTGTCATCAAATACGTGCCGTACAGTACATTATAGGGACTCTCTTTTCGGGAGCCAATAATGTACGACCCAGTAATTCACGACATGATAATGTACAGCCTGATATTGTACAGCATGATAATTTGTGTCACTGGCCATGGAATATCAGCCTGTGCAATATTGGGCTGTGAAATACAGGCCGTACATTATCGGCCTGTGTCAATAATGTCCGGCACAGTATTGCACAGCCCGATATTGTACGGCCTGATATTTTGTGTCCCTGGACCTTGGTTATTTTATGGCAAGGTATGAGTTCTCTAAGATAATTCGACTCTGTTGGTTAGGTTAGGTTTGAACAGTGACAACAATGCGCGAGCCGAGCGAGCGAAGCGAGCGTGCCGCGGCAGCGGCCGGCGAAGCGCCAGAAACAACCTGTCCTTATTACGAGTTAACACTTTCACTGCTGAAAACACACACGTCTGTGTTTTCGATTCTCACGCCCCGCGGCTACTACACACACCAGGCGTGTGCGGTAGCGTCTTCCCGCGCCTTGCGTGTGCGTTTTAGAATTAGCAGGCACCTTAAAAAAAGTACCTCAGCAGTGAAAGTGTTAAGGATACTGAAAAGGTATGCGCGGGAGCCAAAAAAACGACGTCAGGGCACACCCGCTCACCAACCTCATGCCCCCCGCGTGCTCCCTGCACCTGTGCTCACCACTACGCCACGCAGCGTCGGCATTGTGCATAATTAGCGAATCACGGCAAATTGTCATCTGTGGCTAACTTCTCATCCGCCGACTTGTGTGGCGTTTAGTATACCTCTGTGGAACTGACAGAAGTCAAAGACAAACCAACCCATAGGAGCAAATATTCTTCGTGCCAATAATGTACAGCCCGTATTTTGCGACACATTAATGTACAGCATGTTATTTTGTGTCCTTTTCTTCGGGACACGTTTTATCATGCTGTACATTATAGGGTCGCAAAATACGGGCTGTACATTATTTGCACGAGGTGATAATGTCCGGCCAGTATTGTACGACACGTATTGTACAGCCTGATAATTGGTGGCATGGGACATGAAATACGGGCCGTGCTTTCCTGCCCGTACAATTTGGTGTCATCAAATAAGTGCTGTACAATAAAGGGACTCCTCTTTTCAATGTTTTGGTCCAATTTAACAGATCCATTCTCATTTATCATTTTATCAATATTTGAAAGTTTGATACTTTGTGGATACATTTTAGTAGGTGTTTCCGTGAAATGATATCAT
Organism: Hypomecis atomaria; assembly: GCA_964007245.1. NCBI lineage: Eukaryota > Metazoa > Arthropoda > Insecta > Lepidoptera > Geometridae > Hypomecis > Hypomecis atomaria. Next base: position 4,611,068 of record OZ023306.1, read on the forward strand.
GGAGCCAATTCATATTTGCGCAATCTGCTTGCGGACCAATAGAAAGCTTAAAAATGTTACTGCCGTATTATCGGCGTACCATAACAAAATAACCAATGATTCCGTAAGTACCTATGTTTATAATGATTATCGTGACTAACCAAGTGAAAAATGGCTTCAAAAATCACCAGCCAAAATTTCGTTTAGGGTTATTTACCAAGTTTTTGTTCTTAACTCCAACGCTATTCAAGTTTAACTGCTAAGCTGGTACAGCACTTGTACACTTTCATAGTCCGTAGACATAGGCCTACCCTCGTAGAAATATTGACTCCTGGGAACTGGGTGTGTGACTGGCCCAGCTGCATACTAGTGAATAATATATGTGAATGGTAGAGAGCGGACACCAACATTAAATTAAATAACATATTTGCCCTCTTGTTTTTAAAGCTTTTGACTTATTTAGAATTGAATAAATTTAGCTATTTACTCAATTATGTACAATGATTCGCACTATGACATTTTTTACAAAATAGACAGTATAGCTATTTTTTTACAAGCTTTTATTTAGTTTCACCTGTCCCGTTGTCTGTCAGTCTGTAATCAAATTTTGCAAGTTTTTGATCCATTTCCCGGTTACCAATTGAGCTGAAATATTGCATACATGTGTAAATTGCGTGACAATGCAATATTATGATGACATGGTGCTGATCTGATGATGGAGCTGGAAGATGGCCAAAGGAACTTTGCAATGAAACAGTGAGCTGGAAGGTGGTCCTAAGAACTCTGTTACGAAATGACGCAACCCTATCGAGTTTCGGCTCGTTTGTTTCGTTTTGGCGTGTACTTGTTAAGTAAAATCATGTTTTAAAAAAAAAATAACTTGAGACCATTTTTAAATTGATCTATTTTATATCACTATCCTTACTAATATTATAAATGCGAAAGTAACTCTGTCTGTCTGTCTGTCTGTCGCGCTTTCACGCTAAAACTACTGAACCGATTTGAATGAAATTTGGTACACAGATAGTCTAGAGCCTGAGAAAGGACATAGGCTACTTTTTGATTCGAAAAAATAGTTTTAAAGGGTTGAAAACGGTGGATGAAAACGCATTGGCTAGAATCTTAGAACAAAAAAACTTATTTTCTGCCATGACAAATGGTAATTTGCATCTTGACTTTCCAAATTACATTCTCTATGCCCAATGCCCATTCAAGGCTGCTCGAGTTGCAAATGTCAAAGTCAATCAATCTTTTCGTGTAAAATTTAGAGAAGGTTACATGTATTTTTTCAGTTTAATTACGTAGTTTTCATTCTAATAGGTATGCCTACAAAACGCAAATCGAATCTAGCGCGTAGTTCTAGCGGAGCTCGCGTAAAGAAAATTGCTAGAAGCCAAGAGTCTGAAGAGCACACTTAAATGCGTTTGTCATTAGATGCCGAGCGCCACGCATCTCAGACAGCTGCTGAGACTCAACAGCGAAACCAAGCGCGTCGAATTTTAGATGCTGAGCGTCACGCAGCTCAGAGAGCTGCTAAGACTGAAGTTGAAAGTCAAGTGCGGCGACTTTTAGATGCTGAGCATCACGCAGCGCAAAGAACTGCTGAGACTCAAGAGCAAAAAACCAAGCACGTCGAATTTTAGATGCTGAGCGTCACGCAGCTCAGAGAGCTGCTGAGACTTAAGGAGAAAGTCAAGCGCAGCGACTTTTAGATGCCGAGCATCACGCAGCGCAAAGAACTGCTGAGACTCAAGAGCAAAACCAAGCGCGTCGAATTTTAGATGCTAATCATTAGACGTTAAGCAAAAAATTGCATAGTTCCTGTAGGACAGGACAAAAACTATCGAAAGCAAAACTGTCGCCACTATCACAAAGACGCTAAGTGATTAATTCCTCTATGACACTTAACGAAACGTCACATCGAAACGTAATTAGATGACAGGTGACATTGTCTGCAGACTTTTATAAATCACAGGTAGCATGGCAAGGGGACAAATTGTTTTTCCACCATTATATCCCCTTGAAGAGGAAATAAAGTATGGATTGAAAATGACAACTGACATTAAAATTGGATAAAATGTTTTATTCCCTCTGCATGCCACATGTTATTATGACGTTTAATAACAGGCCGTCATTTTGTCTGACATTAAAAATATTTTTAAATGTTCTATCATTAGAGGTTTAACATGTTTCTTTATTCTACCTTTATGGTACAGAATCATCATACTTTAGTATTATCAATCCGAAAAGTTTGTTGGTTTGTTCCTCTTTGACGCAGCAACGGAGCAAAAGATTGAATTGATTTTTGGTATGGATACCTATGGTTTAAAAGACATAAAGTTATAACGGGATACTTTTGTATCCCGAGAAAATTCGTGATTCCCATGGGATAGGACAATAACTGTTTCTCAGCAATGGAGCAACGGATTGACTTGATTTTTGGGGTGGGCATAGTTTGGAAGACGGAAAGTGACATAGGATATATACTTTCCTTACCGAAAAAATTGCGGTTCCCGTAGGATAAGACAATAACTTTTTCTCAGCAACGGAGCAACGGATTGCCTTGACTTATTGCATGAATATAGTTTGAAAGACGAAAAGTGACAAAGGCCACTTTTTATCCCAAAAACTTTAACAGTTCCCGTAGGATAGGATGAAAAGTAAGCGAGCGGGCCGCGGTAGCAGCCGTCTAAGCGCCAGAAATAACCTGTCATTTCAAGTTTAGGACGTTCCTACATTTTTCGCACTCCTTCGCGGCACTCAACAGCGCTAGCCCAGACTCGGGCTCCATAACGGAGCTTGCGCTCCCGCCATAATGACGGTGTGTTTCGGAGCACAAGACACATCGTCATCCACCACTCGGGAGTAACCAGCACTGAGCGTCGGACAGCATTCCAACGTCCTGATCCCAGTGCAACGGGTCAGTCATAGTAGCCCAGCGCCTGCCTCTTCAACTACAGAGGGCAGTGAGAACGGCCATCGCGATACCGACACTTCTCTTCCCCTGCAGCCCCACTGCGTCTTCCAACAGGTTGATGGCCTAGCGGAAGGTAGGGTAGGTGGCGGCACCCACACAACCAGTTCCATCCCACCGCAGCCCCTAATCCTCGCAAGAGCGGCACTGCAGCCTGCCTCAGAAGCAACACTCCTCATAAGGCAGGCAACCTACCGGCCATCCTCTCAGCTGCTTTAGTTAAAAGCGGCTGCACTACGAGTGCCGACCTCTAAGCTGCCTTGCGGGAAAGACCCAAAGAAGAGGGAGACTTCGAGCGCCGCCTTTTCAGCTGCCTTAGACCTCCCCCGCCACGACAAGGCGGGAATACACAGGGGGGTTGTATATACACTCCAACCGTAACTTAACCAACAAAAGCATTCCTCTAAGGTATTTTGATGTTTGTCGCTTAGGTTAGGTTTCGCAGCCGACATAAACATTAGCCAAAATCAAAATATAACGCGGGCGAAGCCGCGGGTAAAAGCTAGTATAGTATAAAACAAAGTCTCTTCCAGCTGTCTGTCCCCATGTATGCTTTTATCTTTAAAACTATGCAACAGATTTTGATGCAGTTTTTTTTAATAGATAGAGCAATTCAAGAGGAAGGTTTATATGTATAATACACCTGTGCGAAGCCGGGGCGGGTCGCTAGTATCTTAATATATATTATCCTTACTAACATTATAAATCCGAAAGTGTGTTTGTTGGTTCCGTTCCTTTTTCACTCAGCAACGGAGCAACAATTGATTTATATTTTTGTCATGGACATGTTTTGAAAGACGGAAAGTGACATAGGCTACTCTTTATCCCGAAAAAATAGAATGTTCTCATTGGATAGCACAAATTTTAAAATACCACACAGGCGAAGGAGGGAGCAAAAGCTCTTTATAGATATTTATGATTCTAAACTACCTAATATATATACAAATGCGCCAAAAATATGAAACCTACCTATAAACAGAATAAAATAAATAAATAAACAGGGGCTAAAAATCGAAACAAATACTGTGTCCGTGTGGTAGGGTGCCAAGAACGCTGGCTGCATTCCCACGCTGAATGACTAGAGAGATTAAGATTTTATGAGTATATCTTTCTTTATTCATTTGTTTATAGGCAATCAGTGTATACTGATATGCCTATATCAAGCAGAATCGAATAAAATTAATATTTATCTGTCAAAGAAATGTTTTTCTTATTTATCCAAAGTGCCAGTCTATCCTTAAATGTGTTTATAGTTATTGCTGAGATTATATCCTCAGGCAACCTATTCCAATTGTAGACGATGGTTTGTGATGTTTGGTGATTGTGAGGCTGTAAGAGGAATTAATGGCGTCTGCTATCGCGCATATTTTCCTTCAATATCGATGTTTTTATACAGATTACAATTTAAACTATCTATCTTTTCAGGTTCAGCCAACTGGAAACCTGTATTGCAGTGAGTGTGAGTTCCTGCTGAGAAAAACTTACAACTTCCATCTGAAATGCTTGAACGCTGCAATAATATTGAAAACATGGCTCACGGAAACACAAGGGGTGAATGACAATCTTATCTTTCTTATCTTATAATCTTTCTTCTTAATATCTTAATCTTAATTTACGCGTCACATTGTTTGTGCTCGATAGACTCTTATACTACTTAACTAATTTTAACCAAATTTTGCACACTATGTGCAGTTTGATAGAACTTGGGAGTAAGGTTAGTTTATATCTCGATTTATAATCGCATTTGTTAGGGTTCCGTACCCAAAGGGTAAAAACGGGTCCCTATTACTAAGACTCCGCCATCCGCCTGTCCGTCTGTCTGTTACCAGGCTGTATCTCATGAACTGTAATAGCTTAATAGCTAGATCGTCGAAATTTTCACAGATGACGTATTTCTGTTGCCGCTATAACAACAAACGCTTAAAACAGAAAAAATAAATAAGTAAGGGGGAGGGCTCCCATACAACAAATTTGAATTTTTAGCTATTTTTCGCTCGTTATTAATTATGGTGACAGGAAGGTTTTTAGGTACTTGAAATATTCATAGAATATTTAGTTAAGTATTGACTTTAAATATTAACAGTTAAATTAAAATAAAATAAATATTTAGGAGGGGCTTCCATACAAGAAACGTGATTTTATGCTCGATATTATTAATGACAACAGGAAGATGTTGAAGAATGTTGCAAATACAGGTAGACTAGTAATTCTCTGAACAGTAGTACTCACAAAGGTAATAATATGTTTAACTGTATCTTCGAAAGCCTATATCTCGACTCCCTCATGAGTCATGACCGATTTCGGAGCGTAGACTTTATCAGGCGTGACCTTTCGAGTTGAACGTTAATATTCAAGGTGCCTTTTACGATTAAGCCGTTAAGCCGTGGTGGTCTAGTGGTAATGACACCCGCCTCACAATCGTGTGGTCCTGGGTTTAAATCCCGGTCCCGTACCAATGAATTTCTAGGCATTTATGTACAGAATCTAACACCACTGGCTTTTCGGTGAAGGAAAACATCGTGAAGCAACCTGCATACGTCCGGAGAAGAAATTCGATGGCGTGTGTGAATCCACCAACCCGCACTGGGCCAGCGTGGTGGATATGGTCCAATCACCCTTCGTGGGTAGGCCTGCGTCCTGCAGTGGACTATTCAAAAAAGGCTGTTACAGTACAGTTACAGTTACGATTAAGTGATTGCTGCCGGTTTTCATCCTGTGGACCCCAGAGACATAATTGAATATTTGTTTCTAGCTGGTGTCTGGTAAAGTCTATCTCATTTCTCATGGAACTCATCGGGACTCATCCAGGTCCGTTTTCCTGTGAGGTGGCTTCTTAAAGACCTTCACTTCTTCATCTTCATCGTGAAGAGTCTGTCAATCTCCAGAAAGTCAGCCAGAAAGCCCCTGGGGTTCCATTTTCCATATCCAAATTGCATCACTCTCAACTCATCATCGATTTTTGCTTGCAATTTTGCGTTGAAGTCCGCCATAACAACTATAAAGCAGGCCTCAGACGTATTGTTACGAGATGGGTTCTTAGATAATCAGTTTAACGCCGATTATTCTCTCTGCACTTTATTGCACACAATTACTTCACAAAATGATAAAACATACGACACAGTTAGTTCGCACTTCGCACAAAACACTTGACACTAATCACTGAATACTTCACTGAACACGAGATGATTTCGCTCCGTTGGTAAACACAATACTGCCTGTTCCAGGGCCTACCGGTCTATTTTTAGCAGAATTAAAGTCGCCTCGAATTCTCTGGATCAATCGACGCTACTGTGTTTAATAAAGTAAACAACACGAAAGTTCTCGAAACTCTATTGTTTTCAATAGATAAAAACATAAAAAAACGAATACAATGTCATAGTTGCAATGGGTGAAGAGTAAACAAACGCCACAGCTTACGTCGTAGTTACTGCGCATGCCTAACGCGTGATAGTATGTATGGCCAGACTTACGTCCACATATGTATTCTCCACTTCATCTTCTGGGTGCGACGAGGTCGGTGCGTATACCGGAATGACCTATATTATTCGTTTGTATGTTTTCAGCCAAAGAGTACGTCAGCAAGCACGCTACACACAAAGCTGCCGCAATCCAACCTAGAATTGTGGACGCCTCAAAGCAGTAAAGTATATCGCTATAAGTATGTCAGCTCTGAAAATGTTGATGCACCCGACGACATCGATATGGATGATGACACTCCAAAAGAAGTAAGAATGTAATTGTTTTTCGCCAAAAATGGCGTAACCAGCTTCCACCGTGTACATAATTCGAATAGTTCTCACGAATCGATTTTTCATCCATGTAGTAATTTTTACATTATTGTTCATTTTTCGAAAACAGTTGATTTAGATAAAAATTTATTGCGACCACCTCCGGGAGTATACTTCGATATAAAAAAGATTTTTGAAGTGAAACTTATTTAGCGTTGTTGTGCACTTTTTTGTGATGGGTAACAAATGTTAAACTCGCGTCAAGACACGTGACCTGATCGAAAATTCGTAAGACGGATTGAGAGTAGACCGCTGGCGCGGCGTAGAAAGGAAGTAATATCCCCCTCTCTTTGTACCGCGCTGCGAAAATAAATAAATATTAGGGGACATCTTACACACGGTCTCTGACCCCAAACTAAGCAAAGCTTGTGATTTGGCTGCCAGAGACTGATATACTACATATACATATTTTAAATACATACTTATATAGATAGTACCTAAATAACACCCAGACACAGAGCAAACACCTATGTTCATCACTCAAATGTTTGCCCTGGGTGGGGATCGAACCCACGCCTCTTTGACCCAGAAGTCAGGGTCACTAACCACTGAGCCACCGAGGCAGTCAAATGTATTGCCTGCTCCTGCTGTTTCGTTTGCGGCGTAGAGCGCGAGTGTGCGTGTGTGATATTGTATTTTACCACATAAATGAACTTTTTATTTGTTCAAGTTTTCACGTCTGCCGACACTCCCGGAGTGAAACCCGTTGTTTGTAGTAGGCTGAGATGTTTGAATAATCTAGCCTATTAGCATTGCGTAGTATTATTATATCTTCTTTGCCATTGCCTTGCCTTGCATGTTTTAGGCTGATAATATTAAAGGTGTTTGGATCCTAGTTTTTTTGGTATTACAATAGGCATGAGGACTGGGTAAAATAAATCATTATTGTAATTAGTCCGTGAGATAGATTATCAAAAAATATTGGACATGTATTTTTCTTTTGTCAAGCAAACAACAAATAACAAAGAAAAACCTTGTCAAAGTTCGGGAGTGGGGGTCGTGAACTCCCGAACTTTCCGAACCTCTCTTACAAAAGTCTACACACTTATGACGTCACGCGGAACATTAACGCACTATATCTTCATCAATTTTTGTTTAATTGATAAAAAAAAATGTGTCTAATATTTTTGGAGAGTCTCTGACGGGCTAATTATATTTTTTTAGTCATCATTCAACAACTAGAAAGTTTCTTAATTTACAGGAGGTAGTTGAAAGTACAAGCCATAGCGAAGATATAATTAAAAATATTAAAATCGAAATGCATTCTGAAGATTATCACATTACAGAGGAACCGAAAACACTATTAAAAAAAATTAAAACAGAATCTGATGACAACACTCGAAATAAACTAAGTATTTCAAGAGAAACAACAAATTTAAAAATAAATACGACTAAAAGAGACAACAAAAGAAGAAAGCAGAATGTATCTAAATCAATGTATGTATTGTGAGGAAACAGTAAAAGATTTGGCACACCGGATGCGGTCTGCGGTCAGGTCAAATTGAACGCAGCCCGCATTATGTATGAACAACGTTGTCGGACTCAATATATTTTGTATAGGTCTGCGATCTGACCGTGCGGTCACGCGGAAAGAACGCAAGGACGCGTACAGGCAGGTACGCCTGACCGGTTTCCCTGCCCGGACAACTGAGGGGCTAGTCCAAGTTTACACGTAAATTGAAACTACAGCTGTTTCCGTATGGCTCCATACATTTTTGTACAGCGCCCCTGGCGGAATCGAGGAAGAACTAACCAAAATGTATAGAGCCACACGCTAAAGCGAAAGTTTAAGTAAACTACGCAAAACCTGGACTAAGGGCTCTACTAAGCGATTGCCCTGACTAACAACGTTGTTTATACATAATTCGGGCTGCGTTCAATTTGACCTGACCGCAGACCGCAGAACGCATCCAGTGTGTCAAATCCTTAAAGCGAAATATTTATTTTTACAACATTGATATGAGCGCCGCGTCTTCACCTTACGCCTTTTCTGTGTAACTGACGCCTTAAAGCATTTTTTTTATTTTACATCATTGATATGATTTATAGTCATTAAGTAATTTACTGTTTTAGGTTAAAATCAGAGTTAATGGAAACGTTCAATTCGTTCGGAAAACTCAGGGCGGAAGATGGCTCTGTATTCGACAAGGATATCATAATCAACTGTCTCGACATGGTCAGCGCTCGAGTGATCCGGCAGCTTATTAAATTATTACATGGTGAGTATTGGTGAGTGACATACTATTACTATAGTAAATAATCAGCCAAGTACAAGTACGACTCGCACACGAAAGTTCCGTAGTACTGTGCGTACTGTGGGCCCCACACAGTACCCTTAAATATTTATTTTATTTTAATTCAATTATTTATTGTTAAATAGAACATACAAATTAATATTCTGTGAATATTTCAACCATCTACCTGTTTCTATTAATAATATCGAGCGAAAAACGGTTAAAAAATTAGGGTTGTTGTATCCCCCTTAAACATTAATTTTATTCTGTTTTTAGTATTTGTTGTTATAGCGGCAACAGAAATACATCATCTGTGAAAATTTCAGCTTTCTAGCTATAACGGTTCATGAGATACAGCCTGGTGACAGACAGACAGACGGACAGCGGAGTCTTAGTAATAGGTTCCCGTTTTTACCTTTTGGGTACGGAACCCAAAAATGATAATGATTCACACCAGTGTTTTTGCAATAGTTATCGCTTAATAGCGATAACTATTGCAATAATTCGTAATGTTATAGTGGCCTTGAAAATCAGTTAGATACTATAGTTAATATACTATAGCTACTATAGATATATTAAGCTACTATAGATAATATCGATAGTATCTATTGTTAAAAACAACTAATGCGATTGCCAAATGTCAATAGTATCGATACAATCGATAGTATTAGTAAAAATACTATCGATAGCATTTGATACTTTCGATAGCATCGACAATATGGATTGTATTAATACTATCGATGGTATTGATAGTATCATTGTTCCATACTATTGATATTCAAAACTATTGCATGATTTTTACAATCGATAGTATTGCTGAACTTCGACATTTTCGTTAGAACTACCCATAGTGTAACTGAATTTTGACCTTTGACTATCGATAGCGAAACTATCGCCTATCGCAACAACGCTACTTCACACTCATAGCTCTAGGATAGTACTAGGATTCCCTGTGAACAGTGTCCAGATATTTAAAGATAAGATAAGATAACTTTATTGTTATTAATGGAACCTAATACGTATTACAAAAAATATTGCAAAATATTGATTCATTAATGTACTCGTCCGGTTTAACATTTTTTTTTTCACCTTTTTACTAATATTATTATTTATACTAGAAACACAAATGCAGTGTCATTTAAAAAAAATCATCACAAAATATTATTAAATTCATTGACAAAGTATACATAAATTCATCACCCAGGACTGTTAGCCTGGGAGGCAAGCGCAAAAATGCAACTACATTCGAAAAGCAAAATTTTTGGTATTACGTTGTCATGGAGGTGTACAACAATACCCCGGGGTCAGTCAGCTGAGTTGCTTAGCGTTTAGTGGGGATAACCGTTTGAATTTAAAAAAAATAGTACTTACCTTGCAAACTTGAAATGTAATGTAATGTAACGCTATTTTGTGGGAGTTTTCCCTTTTTAGAGTTCCGTACCCAAAGGGAAAAACGGGACTCTATTACTAAGACTTCGATGTCCGTCTGTCTGTCTGTCACCGGGCTGTATCTCATGAACCGTGATAGCTAGGCAGCTGAAATTTTCACAGATGATGTATTTCTGTTGCCGCTATAACAACAAATACTAAAAACAGAATAAAATAAATATTTAATTCCCATACAACAAACGTGATTTTTAGGAGTTTTTTTGCTTGCTATTAATAACGGCAAGAGGAATGGGGCTCTCATACGGTGCGGAACCCTTCGTGCGCGAGTCCGACTCGCACTTGGCCGATTATTTTTTCCTTTTTTTCTATCATGAAAGTTTGCAGCTAATGTCACCTATTATTCATCAACGTTTCGCCTGTCTACAGGGTTATTTCTATCCAATTAGCATCTTTTTAGGGATTTATTAGAAACAAAACTAACAACTTTTGTTCTGCGACTTTTGTCAAAACTCAAAAAAAAAACAGCTTTTCCATACATTTTGTAGCGGGTGAACGATATTTTTCTATGGAACATCAATTTATTTTTTTGAGGTCTAAAAATAGTCGCAGAACAAAATTTGTTAATTTTGTTTCTAATCAATAAGCCCCTAAAAGGATGCTAATTGATTAGAAATAACCCTGTATAGTAGATATGGACATGGATAAGTTGGTAACTATAGTCAAACCGTTAAACTCAGACATCGCCTGCGCGGTACAGGGGCGCCGGGGGAGACTACACAGGGGACTGAGACAGGCGCGGGCAGCGGGTCCCCGGCGCCCGCACCTGTCTCAGTCCTCTTTGTCGTCTACCCCCGCGCCCTTGTACCCGCGCAGGCGATGTCTGAGTTTAGCGGTTTGACTATAAATAAAAAATGTTTTGCCTATCGCACGGGAATCAAGTCTACCCATTGCTCTGTAAAAGAGGAATAAACCAATAAATCAACAAACACATTTTCGGATCTATAATATTAGTAAGGATCCATAAAAAATGCCTATGTTCATCAGTGGATGTCTTACGGCTGATGACTATTGTTTACCAAACTGCCTCGGTGGCTCAGTGGTTAGTGACCCTGACTTCTGGGTCAAAGAGGCGTGGGTTCGATCCCCACCCAGGGCAAACATTTGTGTGATGAACATAAGTGTTTGCTCTGTGCCTGGGTGTTATTTAGGTACTATCTATATAATGTATGTTTTGAATATCTATGTATGTATTTAAAATATGTATGTGTAGTATCAGTCTCTGGCAGCCATATCACAAGCTATGCTTAGTTTGGGGTCAGAGACCGTGTGTAAGATGTCCCCTCATATTAAAAAAAAAAAACTGTCAATAGTAACATGATTTCAGGAACAAAAACGCTAAGTCCACGCGCAGTGGAAATACTCAACAGAATTCAAAACAAACAGAACAAAAATCAATACGAGTCCATATTCAACATAGAGTACTTGACCACAGAAACGGAAATGCTAGAGGAGTTTCAACGGCGGAAGACTTATGAGTGCTACGTGGAGGCCCCATTCAAATGTGAAGTCTGTTATCAAGGGTTTAAGAGTGAAAGGCTGTTGAATTATCATAAAAAGTGTCACGATGTAAGTGCTGCTTCATACAGGGTGTTCGTGTAGGGTTATATTACTCCGTAAGGAGGTTTTAAAGTACGGAACCCTGAAATAGTAGCTAAAATTGTAACTAAGTCCCCAACCCATAATTCTGTCCCATGCAAAATCGCAACTTGACAAAATGTAAAATACAACTGTTTTTTATCTCGAAATCTAAGTTGCGCCGTCCTAAATAACTGGCCAAGTGCGAGTTGGACTCGCGCAAGCGTCTACTTGTTGCCGATATTAATATGGAGCAAAAAACAACGACAAAAAAAAATACTTTTGTTGTTATGGAAGCCCCCCTTAAATATTTATTTTATTCTGTTTTAGTAGGTATTTGTTGTTATAGCGGCAACAGAAATACATCATCTGTGAAAAATTTCAGCTGTCTAGCTATCACGGTTCATGAGATACAGCCTGGTGACAGACAGACGGAAAGACGGACGGACTGCGGAGTCTTAGTACATAATAGGGTCCCGTTTTACCCTTTGGGTACGGAACCCTAAAAAGAGATAATACAAAAATAAATCGAGCTTGGGCCATTACATTTTACGGTATCCAATTATTTGCTTATTTGTTTTGAAAAATGATTTTTCTATTGATTTCTTTCATAACAATCTTCATTTAAAGGAATTTCATATTTTCGGATCTCATTATATTTAAACATTGCCTGTAAAATATGGCGGCGTGATGGCGGCCTTCAACAAATATTAATCAAATTAAAAAATATGAAATTCCATTTAAATTATACATTCAGTGCGGTTGTTTTACTCTGTGCATTTATTTGCCATATTTTAATGGATTTTTTGAGCTACTGTACATATTCTGGTCCCACTTTGCAATATCTTTCAGTTTTTAGATTTTAGATACATTGATCTCAGACCAAATAAAAATCAAGACAGAACATCGTGAACAGACAAGTGAGGCCGGTTTTTTTACACATGTAGTGAGTGCGTCGGTGTTGCGCCGCCGTAGTTCGACTGTCGAGCTAAGGCGTAGTTTTCTTGTACGTGTATGTGTGTGTAATTGTGTCTGTACACGGCGAGGCGTAGTTTTGCCGGGCTCACTTGTTTTGTTCACAACATTCTGTCTTGATTTTTTTATTAGGTCTGAGACATTGATATGGTTTTTGTCGTAATTTACAGGAAAGCAGCGGACCAATGTGTTGCACTATATGCCACATGCGGTACCAGTCGCGGCTTCAGCTCAAAAGACACTTACGTATGTCTCACGAGGCTGTCTACAAGTGCAAACTGTGCCCCCTCGTTACATATTACAGGTTAGAACGTTAAAACCAAGCGTTTTCAATCCACATGTCGCATACGCAACAGTCAGAATGTGGAACGCTTTGCCAGAGTTTGTCTTCTCGTTAAAGTACAATGTATGTGTCTTCAATCCCGAGTAAATAGGTATCTTCTAGGTAACGCTTTCACCCTAGACCGTATATCTGCTTAACACCCCTCTTTTGCGTCGGGGGTTAAAAAAATATACGCGTTGAATTGAGTACGTCCTCCATTTCGTCAGTCAAAAATAAAAGCGTGTTAAAAAGGTTCTGCACTAGCCCTTTTAAAATCTTGCGAATAGGACATATTGAGAATTTTACATGTCATAAACCATCTTAGATAACACTCATTGATCGAAAACTTTCGTTTTGAGGCACTGAGGTGTGTTAGGCTGCTGCTGAAAGAAGGCCTCTCACGACGCACGCTCGTCCTACGCGAGCCTATTGGTGGATTCAAATACAGGGTTATTAATACATAATGAACAACCATTACGATGGCGCCAACTCAAAATTCGAGAAAAGAAATCAGCTGTTCCATACAAAACTGCAACTCGGAATCGACGAAATGTATGCAACAACTGCTCTTTCCGGAATTTTGGTTTGGCCCCATAGTAAAAGTTGTTCATAGATGTTTGCTCGAAGGCTCTGAACGTAACATCAGAGGAACCGGTTTATACCGTTTTAATACTGGTTCATTTTAAACTGGTTCCAAGCCCTGGTTTTACCTATGATCGATCTATTTTAGCGAATCACAATTCAACAGATACCTACTGTACCAGCCTTTTGAATAGTCCACTGCAGGACGTAGGCATACCCACGAAGGGTGATTGGGCCATATCCACCACGCTGGCCCAGTGCGGGTTGGTGGATTCACATACGCCCTCGAATTTCTTCTACGTACGTATGCAGGTTGTCTTACGATATTTTCCTTCACCGAAAAGCCATTGGTGTGAAATTCCGTACATAAATTCCAAGGAATTCATTGGTACGGGACCGGGATTTGAACCCACGACCTCACCATTGTAAGGCGAATGTCATTACCACTAGACCACCACGGCTTCTACAACAGATAACAACATGTAAAATAGTATCAAAATTAGAAATCGTTCCATTCACAGAGAGACGAGATAACAGCCCGGGTAGCACGGCAAAGGGAAAAAACCATTTTATCCACTTTAAATGTCAGTTGTCATTGTCATTCCATGCTTTGTTTCCTCTTCGAGGGGATATAATAGTAGAAAGACAATTGGTCCCTTTGCCATGCTTCCCGGGCAGAAGGATAATGTAGTCGATACAGAAAATCTGAAGGAGATGCATTAATTTTATAGGGTTATCCAGAACTAATGTACGAAGCCGAGAGGGGGTGATTAAGACCATCATTACGTACAACTTTTACTAATAGCCCGAGATCCCACCGCAAGAACATCCCGCTCATAGCGTACACGGTTCAAACCAATTTTTTACGTAACTATATGAATAGGAGAATTTATATTCTAAGCTTCGTAATGTATCTAAAAAAACAAGTGAATGAAATGTCTTGTCAAAAATTAATCAAACTTTTTTTAATCAAAAATACTGGCGGTCACATTTTGCAAGGCAACCTTGTTTATATGTACATATTCTCCTATTCAATCCTTACATAGTATAAAATAAAGTCGCTATTTTTGTCTGTTTGTCTGTATGCTTAAATCTTTAAAACTACGCAACGGATTTTGATGCGGTTTTTTTTAATGGATAGAGTGATTGAAGAGGAAGGTTTATATGTATAATACACCTGTGCGAAGCCGGGGCGGGTCGTCTAGTACATTTATATAAAAAAACAAATGAAGGATATGTTTTCCTATAAATTAACTAAGCATTATTAAATTTTAAATACTTGCGGCCAAATTTCGCAAGGCAACCCTATTTAAATATTATAATTATATTCTCCTATTCATATAATTACGTAAAAAAATGGTTTGAACCGTGTACGCAATGAGCGGGATGTTCTTGTGGTGGGATATCGGACTATAAGTGGCCAACTCAAAATTCGCGAAAAAAAAAAATCGGCTGTTTCATACATTTTGTCGATTCCGAGTTCTTTGCAATTTTGTTACACCAGTCCTGGGTAACTCTGTTTACGAACTTTTTTATTGTATAAAACCCTTAAAATTAACCTCAATTAGAACGAAATCGAAAAATAAAGTTTTCGTGTACTTTAGGCCTTAACCGGTTCGAATTTTGACCCGGTTTTCAAGCCTTGGCTAACAGTAATCTGGAAGGTTTTTTATTTGATATTACATTTGTTTCCAGGAATTCGATGATAAATCACTACGAGCAGCACAATGGCATCTTGTATAAATGCGAACCGTGCAAGGCGGCGTTCAAGTGAGTGTATTTTTATGTTTATTATTAATAGGGAAAAATTCACAAATTACATACGAATTTCATAACTCAAGTCTTCTAGATCAGCGCGCCAGACTCAAATTGTTTTTGGGTTGATTTTTGTTTGTTTACGCCTCTAGTAAAGTCTCCATTACTTTATAGATACTAGATCGCGACATTTTGGACTATGACGCGACTGCGACTGTGACTATCAAAAAATATTAATAAGTTATACTTGACACTGGCATTGCATAAATCATGCGACGCCAAAATATAAAATAAGTCTCTCCATCCAGCCATCAGCTGCTGAATGTCCACTAGACATAGGCCTTCCCTATGGATCTCCAATAAGATCGGTCGGTAGCGAATAGCATCCAGCGCGATCCTGCGGTCTCAATGATGCGGTCATCCGTCATCCTTGTGGGTAGACGTCCTACGCTGCGTTTGCCGATACGTGGTCTCCACTCGGGAACTTTTCGATCCCAATCATCTGTCCTTTGTGCAGTGTGGCCTGTCCACTGTCACTTCAACTTGCCAATGCGCTGGTCGATCTATGTCGGTAATTTTGGTTCATCTACGGATCTCCTCATTCCTGAGGGCTAAGTTGGAGTTTCTTGCTCGAACTCGATGGCGTTAACGTTTGATGCGATTTCTATAGAAATGGCACAGCGCCATCTTGTGACACGTACAGAAAACTGACCAGCTAAGTGTGAGTAATTTAACGGTTGTAACGAGCGCCAAACCGATCCCACACAAGCGCGGCAACGTCAGTGATTGGCTAACTCAAGCGTGTGTGTCAATGTGCTCGCGTGTGTGTTCGGTGCGCTCGGTTAACGCGACGTAAAAGTAATTCGATTTGATTTGCAAAACTCCAACTTAGCCCTCTGATTAGATCTCGCAGAGAAACTCCGAGCATGGCCCTCTCCCCTATATTCTCTAATGTATATCATCAGAAGCCGGTCGGCGCTCCTAAGCCACCTGACGCAACGCCACCCGGGCAGGGATCACGTCTGCTCAACCTGCGGCCGTGGGTTCGCATCCTTGCAGGGATTGTCCAGACATATCAGCGGGAAACATCCGGTAAATACAATAATAGTACATTACTGCAGCGGCCAGCAACAGAGGCATTGATGGACGAGCGTGAGTTGTGAAATTAACTTCATTGAGGGCATTTAGGACCTATCGATGACTAAAGCCTACACTATTGAAAAAAGTAAGTAAGCTCTGTTTTGTTCTGGGCGCCTGGTTACTTTAATCCTACATATTTTTTCTTTTATTTTTAAAATATAAGCCTATTTTAAATATGAGTTGATTTTTAACTTATTTGTTTGATAGGTATATTTAAAGGTCCCATTTAAATTTTTACAAAACCGGCTGAGCTATTTTTGAAAAATTTACAGTAATTTAAAATTATATGCATTCGAATAGTTCGCTGGAATTATCCAACGAACTATTCGAATTCTGTACGCGATTGAAGTCGGTTGTTGTTGGACTACCTATTTAATTTAATTTTATCTTTATCCACTTTTAAAGTCAGTTGTTATTGTCAGTCCATACTTTATTTCCTCTTCGAGGGGATATAAAGGTGGAAATACAATTTGTCCCTTTGCCATGCTACCCGTGCTGCGAACTATTCGAATTCTGTACGCGATTGAAGTCGGTTGTTGTTGGACTAAAAAATCGTTTCATTTTTAAATAATACAACAGTACCTATTATGTTCATACTACTGTTGCCGGCCGCTGCTCGCATGTATATGGCCAGTACAGTAATTTCGATTTATCTCGTAGAAGATTGTCATAGCATGTTTGAGAAAAAATATCAAATGTATTTTTCTGAAAATACATGCAAGCAGCGGCCGGCAAAAGTTGTATGAAAAGTCATATCTGTCGTGTTTTGCGGCCATGTAAATGACTATGTATAGCAAGTGCCCCTGTTGTAGCCACTGACCTGGTTGTGGCCATTTTGGTGTCAAATTTATTGCATAAATGGTACCTAATTATAAATAATGTAACAACATAAATATTGCTTATGTGAATCTCAAATTATATGTTTTTCAAAATCTAAATAATAATAATAGTCTAATTAATCGTTAAAATTTATAGTGGCCACAAATGATACTAAGATGGCCACAACCGGGGCACCTCCCCTAAACTCATATCTGTTGTGTAATTTAAAAATGGAACGATTTTTTAGTCCAACAACAACAGACTTCAATCGCGTACAGAAAATTGAATAGTGCGCAGCACGGGTAGCATGGCAAAGGGACAAATTGTATTTCCACCTTTATATCCCCTCGAAGAGGAAATAAAGTATGGATTGACAATAACAACTGACATTAAAAGTGGATAAAGATGAAATAAAATAAATAGGTATTAGGAGACATCTTACACACGGTCTCTGACCCCAAACTAAGCAAAGCTTGCGATATGGCTGCCAGAGACTGATATACTACATATACATATTTTAAATACATACTTATATAGACAGTACCTAAATAACACCCAGACACAGAGCAAACACCTATGTTCCAGGGAACCTTAGAATGGAGAGAGAAAGGTCCAGGAAATAAATACGACGAATGGTAATAATTTCAGGGTGGGCTCCCAGCGCCCTCTGGAGACGAGGTGACATGCGAGATGTGCAACAAGGCGTTTGCTTCGGAGCAAGCGTTACACAAACATCAAGCGACCGTGCACCGAGACCAAGCCGAACGTGCGTCGCGCGGCAGGTGTGTACTGTACTCTTACAATGATGTACTGGTCTTTTACAATAATGTACTGAATTCTTACAATAATGTGTTGTACTCTTACAATAATGTACTGCACTTTTACAATAAGTACTGTACTATTACAAACAATAACGTACCTTCTGTACTTTACTTTAACAATAATAAAACACAGAAGTGACGTGCAAGATGTGTAACAAAACGTTTGCTTCGGAGCAAGCGTTACACAAACATCAAGCGACTCTGTACCGAGTCACCGAACGTGCGTCGCGCGGCATGTGTGTACTGTACTCTTACAATGATGTACTGGTCTTTTACAATAATGTACTGCACTTTAACAATAATGTACTGCACTTTTACAATAATGTATTGTACTTTTACAATAATGTACTTTACTACATAGTATTAAACAAAGTAGCTTCCCGCTGTCCCCATGTATGCTTATATCTTTAAAACTACGTAACGGATTTTGATGCGGTTTTTTAGATAGAGTGATTCAAGAGGAAGGTTTATATGTATAGTAGGTACACCTGTGCGAAGCCGGGGCGGGTCGCTAGTACAATAATAAAAGACAGTAGAAGTGATGTGCAAGATGTGTAACGTTTGCTTCGGAGCAAGCGTTACACAAACACCAAGCCACCGTGCGCCGCGCGGCAGGTGTGTACTGTACTCTTATAATGATGTACTGGCCTTAAACAATAATGTACTGCACTTTTACAATAATGTACTGACTGTAATGTAGAAAGGTATATTTTTAAATAATTACTTATATAGAAACCCTATGTTCACAAAAATGCTTGCCGTAGGTATGCGAATTCGAACCCACGCTTCGTTGGCACCGTAGTCAGGGTCTCTAACCACTGGCAAAGAATATATAATAATACTACGCCACTGGGTCACCAATCACACATCTTGACGGTTGTGATGTTAGCTACAAGCTGCGGATGACCCAATCCTCGCGCAGCTGTTAAGTGAGTTTCAGTCAGGATTGGGGTGTCCGCAGCTTGTAGCTACCATCACAGCCGCCAAGTTGTATGATTCGAACTATAGCATCGTTTTAATGTTTCAGGCCCCGTGGTCGTGGGCCGCGGGTAGCAAGGAAACCGCCCGATACGAGCATGACTTGTATACTGGTAAATATATACAATGTTTCTTCGTTTTTAGGGTTCCGTACCCAAAGGGAAAAACGGGACCCTATTACTAAGACTTCGATGTCCGTCTGTCACCGGGCTGTATCTCATGAACCATGATAGCTAGGTAGCTGAAATTTTCACAGATGATGTATTTCTGTTGCCGCTATAACAACAAATACTAAAAACAAAATAAAATAAATATTTAAGGGGGGTCCCATACAACAAACCTGAATTTTTAGACGTTTTTCGCTCTATATTTAAAATGGTAACAGGTATATGCTTGAAATGTTCACATAATATTTAGTTTTATATTCACTTCAATAATAAATAATAAAATAAAAATAAAATAAATATTTAAGGGGGGCTCCCATACAGTACGGAACCCTCCGTGCGCGAGTCCGACTCGTACTTGGCCGATTATTTAATTGGTAATGATGATAATGATAATTTGACTATGTTTTTTTTAAATGTCAATTACTCGAGTAATTACTCCGTCAATTATGAACCGATTATCACGATTCTTTTTTTTATTTGGTAAATCATATTTTAAAGGTCCCATTTAAATTTTATCGATATCAGTCGAGTCGTTTTTGAAAAATCAACAATAGGTAATTAATAAATACTACATGGATGACACATTCAAATTCGTGTTTTACTGTAATGTAATGTACACAGTTGAAGTTGGTTATTGCGTTTTTGGCGAAAAATAATAATTTTCTCAAACCTCAGACCAATTAAAAAATCAAGACAGAATGTTATGAACAAACAATTGAAATCCAGAAATACAGAAATTTCATTTACAACATAAATAAAAGGTAGAATACATAAACAACGACAAAACAAATCATAAAACACAAAACTACGCCTCGCCGTGTAAAGACACATACACGGACAAGGACGCCTTGGCTCGTCAGTTGAACTATGGCGGCGCAACACTGACGCACTCACATCTCATGTATAAAAAACCGGCCCTTATCTGTTCACCACGTTCTGTCTTGATTTTATTATATGGTCTGAGTCTCAAACATGCTAGGAAATATGATCCATTGCATGATATGTACATCTACATTGCAGTAGTGGCTAAATACATGCGAGCAGCGGCCGGCAAAAAATGTACGAAAGTCAATTACTGTCGTGTTTTGCGGCCAGATAAATTACTAAGTATTTTATACGATATATAACGGAACTCAACTCATGTGTACGGATAGTCATAACAACGACTATAGTTTCGGTCGCGTTCGGCGACCTTTCTCGAGTTGGCGAGTGCTAGCACGCGGAGCCGTCTCACGGTATAAAATGTGTGAAATGAACCACGTTAATTTCCATAGTAAAATCATTATAGTATTAGTTTGGTAGTTAATGTACTGATAGCGCGCGAGTTGAATGCAGAGCTTAGGAATGCGAATGTCTCCCCCCGCTACCTGCACGCCCAACCCGCCCAGGCGCGTGAGGTGGGGCGTGCGGATAGCGGGGGGAGATGCTCCCGCTCTTTACCTCAGACCCCGACTGCATTCAACTCGCGCGCTATCTGTAGTAAGGATTAACATGTAAAGTTGTGATTTTAGTGCAACAAAGCGGGCGCGAATTACCAGTGGCTGTTACGACATTTCGCAATCGATCACCCCGGGCAAGACATCCATACTGCATACCTCGCTACCTACGTGCATCTCTGTCATATTTGTGGGAAGGGACTCAAGGTGAGATACACACATATACATTATACATACATACACACACATACATACATCGTGGAGTAGACATCCGAAACGCGCACGACGGTACATACGTCTCTAATTTTTTTTATTTCCTTGAAAATCTAGATTTTTGCCATTTGATTTTCGACACTTATGGCTATAACTTTTTTTCATGATGACTGAAATGTTTGATTTTTTCACAACTGCAAGAGGTTATAGATTAGCATGTATGGTTTTAATTTCAACTTGATACTTTTACTCGTTTCCGAGATAGAAGGTCTTGACACAAGCACGGACAAACTTACAGACGGACCTACGGACAGACGGACTACAAATTGATCTTGAGGCTTCTATTTTTTCCTCTCAAAGTAGGAAACCCAAAAAACGACGCCGTTTTTTCAAATCATCTCTCTATTGAAACTTACACACTCTGTAGCTGGTAAAGTATTGATCGTAGGGCAAAAATGATGATGAAAGTCGAAAATGTCATGTAGAAACTTTTGTCACAAGTAATCATAATGCTATTCGTAAAGATTTATTCGAGATATGAGCAAAAAATCTGAAAAAAGGTACCTTCAAACCCCACCTACCCCACACCTTTAGTACACCCCCCACCCTTGAGGACTTTTAGTATGTTCATCTGGATACCGCAAGGTATAACTGTATCAATTTTCAAAACTACAGGACGTTTTTCCCCTGATCGCTGATTTTCGTCTTTATTTTCTTAGACTATTATATGTTTTATAACATATTTGCTCGTAAAGTGGCTGTAATTACACCAATTTCAATATCGTAACGTATTTCATTACGCACTTGTGCGTTATTGTAATGTAAAACGCACGCCGCCACCGACTGCAGAACTCTGTGGTCTCGTTTCTCCTACTTTCACTCAAGTGACTGAGAGACATTACGCACTTGTGCGTTATTGTAATATAAAACGCACGATGCTACTTTCACTCAAGGTCTGAGTTTTATTAATTTCCTCGCAAATATGTTATCAAACGTCGTATGACATACGTGCGCTTTGAAAATTACCGCACTTATATTATAATGTACTATTATTCATCATGCTTATTGACCTTAAGTTCGTTTATTAGTGAATTTGTTGTTTTTAAGGGGTGTAGCTTTAATAATCAAATAACATATTCCAGTCTGCGCATATGCTGCACTCGCATATGAGCATACGGCACGCGGCGGGCGGGTACAAGTGCCCCGAGTGCG
Organism: Hypomecis atomaria; assembly: GCA_964007245.1. Lineage (NCBI taxonomy): Eukaryota > Metazoa > Arthropoda > Insecta > Lepidoptera > Geometridae > Hypomecis > Hypomecis atomaria. The sequence continues at coordinate 4,633,487 of OZ023306.1, forward strand.
GGAAACAATGCCCTTCCAGCGTCGCTCTCCGCAACCACCGGCTCGTCCACGGCCCGCGGACTTATCGCTGCAAACAATGCGGCAAGAAGTTCCGAACGCCGTCTAATTTGTACAATCATATGCGGGTAAGTTATAGGTTATAGGCCGAATCATACGGCTTGTTCACGAAAATTGTTACACGTCGCACTAACTAGATGGCGCTAGTAGTGAAATTGAATCGCGATGGTTTTTGGTTCGCGCCATCTAAGGTGTCTCGTTTGGAAAATTATTTGTGTATCCTCGGTTCAGTGCCAATAATCACTGTTTACTGGATGTCAGACCTGTTGTTTGTATCCCCGTGTACACGGCTCATTCTTTAACTTGCTCGAATTAATCTCACTCGCGCGATCAAAAATTCGCTTCTCCACACATTTTGCCGCGCGTTAACGAACTTTTGTATGAAAAAGCTGTTTTTTTCTTCGTATTTTCCGAAAGTCCTAGTCTCCTAGAACAAATGTTATTTGTCTAGATGTACTAGAGCCGCCCTTAAAAGGGTTTGCGTTTAATACCTAATACCTATATGACCCTGTATAATATTCATATTAGTATCATTCTTCTTCCAGTGTCACACCAATGACCGTCGCTTCGAGTGCAACATTTGCGGCAAAAAGTTCCTATTCCGTGCCGCTATCGATGAGCACATACGAGGGGTGCACCACAAGCTGCCTCGCGTCAGGAAAGGAACCGGCGCGACAGGCGGGACGAAAAGGTCGCGGAGTATCGAACCCGATGCGGAGTATTCCGAGAGATGCGATCCTAATAAAAAAGACGTTGAAAATAAAAAAGGGACGAAAGAAGATGAAATGGAGGTGGAAGAAGAAACGTACACGGATTTGGAAGTGCTTGAGGACTTGGAAGACGGGATGGAGCTAGAATTGGAGGCTGAAATAAATGCATAGAAAATGGACGTAATAGGCTGACTAAAAAATGTTATTGTAATCAATCCATCAGTTACATACGATGAACGATAGCACAATTAGTTAATAACGTATAAATAAACTCATTACTACTGAAACATAATTATTTTATTCTTAGACCCAAGTTTACCAACAGGTGTTTATTTTATTAGACGTTAGTTACACCTCTCGTTAAATTTCTCGGGCCTCAATTGTACATTTTCTCGAGCTTTGGATGTTTTCTCGAGTTTCAACTGGACATTTTTTGAGCCTGACTACATTTTTTTGAGCCTAAATTGTACATTTTCTCGAGTTTCAACTGGAACTTTTTAGAGTCTGACTACTTTTTTTGGGCCTAAATTGGACATTTTTTCGATCCTTAACTGAACATTTTCTAGAGCCTGAATTGGAAATTTTTTCGCGTCTAAATTAGACATTTTCTCGAGACAAAATTGAACATTTTTTGAGCCTGACTAAGACATTTTTTCGAGCCTTAATTGAACATTTTTTCGAGCCTTGGACGATTTCTCGAGCCTAAATTGAACATTTTTCGAGTCTTATCGAGTCTAAGTATTATAATAAAAAGAAAATGGATATTTGTTTGTTATCAATATACTCGTAGGTTCTAAAACTACCGGTCCCATTTCAATTTTTCACGAATAGAAAATAAGTGTGTTAAACACATATTCGGTTCGGCACGATCGACACTGCCGAACGCTAAAATCTTGTTGTGGCCACTGACCCGGTAAGGGACATTTTATGTATGTCAAAATTATTGCATTAATAGATTATAAACAATATAACTTATTATTGTTATTGTACACATCAAAATTGTATACCCGATCATCAAAACTCAAAGTGGCAATAAATGACACAAAAATAGCCACAACCAGTGCATCTACCCTCCTATCTTGGTTTTCTGAGGGATTAGTACAAGTTTAGACATAAATTGAAACTACAGCTGTTTCCGTATGACTCCATCCATTTTTGTACAGCGCCCCTGGCGGAAACGACGAAGAACTAACCAAAATGTTTGGAGCCACACGCGAACGCGCAACTTTAGGTATACTAAACCTGTACTAAAACCTCTGGTATATGAAACTTTAATAATACGCGTTTTGATACTACGTGTTAATTGCCACAATTTTAATGTAGTAATGAAATAAAACAGGTGAAATAGATGTAATTATAATGATTTTATTAAAACACAATAACTTATAACTATATGACCTCATATGAGTATAATTTTACATGATTAACATAAAATTTCAACACGAAATGTGTTATTTTTACAATGTATGTACATTCAATACTGTATTTTAGTTTTAAGCTTGTTACTAGTATGTACATGCATAGCAATTTATTTTCATTTTATTTATAAAGACAACAAAAAATTAAATAAATTAGGCTTTATAATACAGAAAAATATACCTATAAATAATTCAGATCTGTGCTTTCGCTTGTTAGGAAACTTCTGTAGTTTCTGTGTGACTTTATACATTTTTGTACAGCACTTGGCGAAAATCAGATGTATTCACAAAAATATATGGCTTTGTAAGAATGTTGAATCTGCAATAATGTCAGTCTAGAAAAACACTCCATTTTTATACCTCTGTATTCACTTTGCAATGCAACACGTAGTATTTTTTCTTCACTTCATTAATTCACTCAATTTTAAATAAAATTCAGTCAACTGTTATACCTTACATTCCGATCACGCCAATCTCGTTCATACCAGCCTCGGAATAAGGTTCAGAGTCGTAGCTCTGCGGTTGATATTTTTGTACTTTATAGACATTTAGACTTCGAACAATTCACAGCTGTACCGATCCATATCTACAAAAAAATATTGATAATTTTCAAGAGTACAAAAACAACTTTACACTCAGCCATCCTGACAACGTGTATGCTTCCATTTACAATGAAATAATGCAAACAAATTTTGCCATTATGTACTTAGATTAGACTGTTATTATTAATATATTTTGGATTGGTTGTTGGTTTCGTGGTAAAAATTGGTCATTACATCGAGTAAAATGATGACCTAGATTCCTGAATAATTATGTCCGTCTATAAAACTCAATATTTATACAACAGTAAGTCTCTCCACTTTGCAAAACAACATTTTAAGTATAGTACACCTAATTTTCACCTATTTTCTTGACCAGGGGCTGCTCAAGTATTACTTAAGCACTATAGGGGGGTGGAGAGGTACATCCGATGCTTATTTTTGATGACAAGGGGGCGGGGGGTCTATATGGTGACGTCAGCAATAGTTATTTATTTCCTGCTCATGAATCAATAAAAAAAGCAAAATGCATATAGGTAGAGGTACCAATGATTACGTAAGAATGAGAGGGGCATAAGAGCTTTGCTTACTTTTGCTGACAAGGGGGGATAGGGGTAAATAATTGTAATAAATCTGCTTACGTAATACTTGAACGGTCCCCAATTCAATTCAGTTCAGTCAATTGCTTTGCTCCAGAGTCAACATCCATACCCGCGTCTAGAGCTAACATCTCCTCCCTTATACCCATTCCCATCGCGCCAATATCGTTCATATTGGCTTCGGAATAAGGTTCAGAGTCGTAGCTCTGCCGTTTGGCGGGCCGCTTCCTGACGCGCCGCTCGTGGTTGTGGACGCCGCGGATGTGCTCCTTGATCGAGTTTCGGAACAAGAATCCTTTGCCGCAGATGTTGCATTTGTAGCGACGGTCTCTGATATGACTCTGAAAAAAAAATAACAAGGAAAATAAATGATACATACAGGGTTATTCAGAACTGGTCATGCTCATGCATCGTGCTGAAAGGAAGAGATTCAGGCCACCAAAAGAATCAATTTTTACAATGGGGACAACCCTGAATTCGAGAAAACAAATCAGTTGTGTCATGCATTTTGTCGATTCCGAGTCGCAATTTTGAATGGAACAGCTGTTTTTTTTACGGATTCCGGGTTGAGCCCCATAGTAAAAGTTTTTCATAATGGTGGTCTCAATCATCCCCTTACTTTTTGCTTATTCTATACTAAGCTGTATTTTTGACTTTTTGCTTATACTATACAGCCAAAAAGTAAGTTCGTATAGGCAGGGTGGCTACACCTGGTGTCAAAGTATTTAGAGTGAGAGTTTTTAGGCCACCTGAAGGCCTCTGATGTGGCTAAACGGTTAAAACAACAATAGAGTAAGCAGTTTTTAGTATTTTAGTGCTATTAGTTCTGGTATATTAGTACTATAACTTTAAGTACATTAGTAATATTAGTTCTGATATATTAGAGCTATTAGATATGGTGTATTAGTACTATTAGTTCTAGTATATTAGTACTATTACTTCTAGTATATTGGTACTATTCCTTCTGGTATATTAGTACAAGTCAGTTCAGGTGGATTAAAACTATTAGTTCTTGTATATTATTCTGACATATTAGATCCTATCCCGTACTAATGAGTTCTTTGAAATGTATGTACGGAATTTCACACCACTGGGTTTTCGGAAGGAAGGAAAACATCGTGATTCGTGGGCAACCTGCATATGTCCGTAGAAGAAATTCGATGGCGTATGTGAATCCACCAATATGCACTGGGCCAGGATGGTGGAAATGGCCCAACCACCCTTCGTGGGTAGGTCCCTACGTCCTGCAGTGGACTATTAAAAAAAGGCTGATACAGTACAGTACAGATTCTATAAAATTAGGCGACTATTTCAACAACTTACCCTCATATGGTTGTACAGATTAGAAGGCGATCGGAACTTTTTCCCACATTGGTCACAGCAGAATCGCGGCGGGCCGTGTATGTACCGGTGGTTTTTAAGCGAGTCTGGCGATGGGAAACGCTTCCCGCACTTTGGACATGGGAAAGTGACGCCGGAATGATGGAAGCTTATGTGTTTTCTTAACGTCTGCTTGGTCTGGAAATATAAAATTACGAGTAGAATCAGTTTTTATTGTTTTCATTAACAAAAAAATACAGAAATTATTAAAACTATTCTTTATTTACTAAATATTTCTCCAGTTACATCAATACAGATAATTAGCTTTTGTCCACGGCTTCGTTCGCGTGGATTTATGATTTTTTTACCATCCCAGGAGGAAATTTGATTTTTTCGGGATAAAATGTAGCCTTTGTTGTAGACAAAGTAAGTAGAGTTCTCTTACTTTAATATCTACAACAAAGTAAGTCTATCCGTTGCTATATTGCTGCGTGAAAAAGTAACATAACAACAAACACACTTTCGGATTTATAATATTATTATTAAGAAGGACCAGCTGCTCCTCCGATATAAACCTTCCGCAAGAAATATTGTAAAAGATATTTGAAAACCGCATTTCATTCTGTAGAAGTATAGAAGATCTGCAGATACACAGACAGACACAAAAAAGGCGACTTTGCTTGATTATAATCATATATTGCTTTTTAATAATATATATATGTTACGTAGTAATAAATAATTATAATTATGTATCCTTTGATCTTAGAAGTTTCAGTTTCTTATTTCATCTTTCTTTTAACATTTCTCGGGAAACATTTATATTACACTTTTTATGCAGGTTGTGTGACGGTGAATATGTGTGTGTGGTTTAGAATGACTCTGTGTGTGTGTCTCACCGTGAATTCCTTCCCGCAAACTTCACACAGGTTGGTCCGTTTGTCTGCGTATGCTGCTGTTATGTTCATTGTGTGTGCTCTGAGTTGAAGTGAAGAACCATCCAACCGTATACTAAGAGCCACACAAATTGGCGGGTAAGACGTTAGCCGCAGATGACACTTCGCCGTGATTCGCTAATTATTGCGCATATGCCGACGCCGCGGGTCGTAGTCTGAGCACGGGCGTAAAGTGCGCGCGGGAGGTATGAGGTTGGCGGGCGGTTGTGCCCCGGCGTCTCGTCTCTCTGGCTCCCGCACATACCTATATTTCGGCTCTTGCACAGCGTTCTGCGCATAACTTCCCATACGCCGATTTGTGTGGCGCTTAGTATAGCTATGGCCCACTTTGTTGCGTCTGTGTGTGTGTGTTTTAGGTGTGTATGTATTTTAGGGTGAGTGTTTTAGAGTTAGAGGGTGTGTTTTTATGTGTTTTAGGGTAAGAGGATGTGTATGTGTTTTTAGGCTGAGAGGTGGGTGAATGTTAGTGTGGGAGGGTGTGTATGCATTTCTTATAAGGTGAGAGGTGTGTTTATGTGTCTCATCGTGAATCCCTTGAGGGTGTGTATGAGCTTGAAAATGAGAAGATGTGTGTCTGTGTTTTAAGATAGTTGTGCATGTGTGTTATAGGATAAGTGAGTATGTATGTGTGACTGTGTTTGTATGTCTCACCGTGAATCCCTTCCCGCAAACTTCACACAGGTTGGTCCGTTTTTCCGCGTATGCCGCTGTTATATCCATTGTAGGGTGCTCCGAGTTGAAGTGAAGAACCATCCATCCGTAACTGTGACCCACTTTGTTGCACTAAAACATATTGATATTGTTTGTGACAGATATAATTATTTTTTGCAAAAAATAGCATGACCGACTTCAACCGTGTACATAATTCGCGAATATTTCACACGGATCGATGTAGCATTTTTAGGGTTCCGTACCCAAAGGGTAAAAACGGGACCCTATTACTAAGACTCCGCTGTCTGTCTGTCTGTCCGTCTCCAGGCTGTATATCATGAACCGTTATAGCTAGAAAGCTGAAATTTTCACAGATGATGTATTTCTGCTGCCGCTATAACAACAAATACTAAAAACAGAATAAGATTAATAATTAGGAGGGGCACCCATACAACAAACTTGATTTTTTTTGCCTTTTTTCGCTCTATATTAATAATGGTAACAGGTAGATGCTTGAAATATTCACAGAATATTTAGTTGTATATTCGCCTTAATAATAAATAATAGAATTAAAATAAAATAAATATTTAAGGAGGGCTCCTATACAGTTACGGAACCATCCGTGCGCGAATCGGACTCGTACTGGGCCGATTATTCACATTATTGTTTATTTATCAAAAATGGCTCAGCCGATTTCGATAAAATTTAAATGGGACCAATTTCGCTGTATGCTTTTTCCAATAAAGAATTATGAAAATCGGACTACTATGTAAAAAGTTATGCGTGGTTATACATTAAAAAAAAAAAACAAATTACGCGTCAAAATATAAATAAATTAGCTGAGGATAAAAAGTATACAGGGAAATCCAGAACTGATCCAGTAAGCCGAAAGGAGGTGATTCAGACATCATTATGTACAACTTTTACTATTAGACCAACCCGGAATTCGAGAAAAAAAATCTGTTGTTTCATACCTTTTGTCGATTTCAAATTACAGTTTTGTACGGAATAACTGTTTTTTTTTTTCGAATTTCGGGTTGAAAAAACTAAAAATTGTGCATAATTATTAGGGTGGAATGAAAAACACTTTTTTTTAAATTTTAAAACTCCTGTGTTTCCAATCATTGTTTTCATCATTGTTTAGGAGTATTTGTGCAAAATTTAAGCTTTCTAAGTTTTTATCCTAAGGTGGCGCGTTGAACTTGAAGTTAATGAATAATGATAATGATAGGAAATACAGGAGTTTTAAAATTTAAAAAAAGTGTTTTTCACTCCACCCTAATAATTATGGTTTTAATCACCCCCTTTTGGCTTAGTACAGGGTAAGCAGATAACCCTGTATTGAAGACCTTAGTTTTTGGTTCATGTATGTTGGTGGACTAACTTTAGTATTTGTAGGTAATGAATAATGAAACTTACCACTTTGCAAGCCATTATTGGTTTCTTTCTCGGTATTAGTCGGCGTCTGAAAATTATATAAAACATAGTATTTATTTTACAAACAGTTCTTGTTGTTACGAAACGGCCAAGTCACATATATTGACTAAGCTGTAGAGTTTGTGGAGTAAGGGCTTGTAGAGTAAGGCGTGTTCTGAGCTTGGCTTTACGTGAGATCTGACAACTTTTTGATGGTGGGAACTGTGACTTGGCTTCATTTCACATGAAAATGTTTTTGTTGGATTAAGCTTAGACGACTTGCTGTCTCTTAAAGCTAAAATTCGTGTTCTCAGGCATGTTCCCAAGGGAGCCAGATGCTTGGCGGCGGGCAAGTTATCGTCTATAATCGATAAATGCATACAGTCCAACAGTACCGACGACTGGCTAGCATTGCTGTCTTTTGCTTTCACAGCCCTGAGAGTACCAGAACAAGGCGATAAAAAGTCTTTGACCAAAGGTCAAGGTCAATGAGTATAATGATGTACTTTTCCTTCCACCTGTTAAATAGGGTTTTTAAAAAGAATATAGGCCCAATTTTAGAGGCGCCATCGTAAATTTAATAAGCAACGTTAAATAGTGTTCTCTCTATCAAATGCATATAATGAATAAGAAACAGGGGTTCTCTGATTTGCTATCCTACTTAATATTATAAACACGAAAGTTTGTAAGGATGGATGGATGGATGTTACTCTTTCACGCAAAAGCTACTGAACGGATTGAGATGAAACTTTGCAATTATATAGATTATGTATCAGAATAACACATAGGCTATGAATTATAATGATATTGCGTAAATTTTCCATATTATAACAATAAGTGTTAAGTAAGTAGGAAAAATTCTGCCATCTGCGAGCTATTCTAGCGTGCGCTCCAAGAAATGTCAAAAAGAACTGTCGAATCGAACAAATGTCAAATCGAATTTTTTTGTTTTAAGGTGGTAAGGTAGGGCCTCGAAATATCATGCGGGCGAAATCTCGTAATATTATAAACGCGAAAGGTTGTAAGGATGGATGGATGGATGTTCGATACTCTTTCACGCAAAAGCTACTGAACGGATTGAGATGAAACTTTGCAATAATATAGCTTACATGTCAGAATAACATATAGGCTATAAATTATAATTATATTGCGTATATTTTTCATAATATAACGATAAGTGTTAAGTAAGTAGGAAAAATTCTACCATCTGCGAGCTATTCTAGCGTGCGCTTCAAGAAATGTAAAAAAAAAACAACTGTCGAATCGAACAACCGTCAATTTTTTTTTTTTTAATTTTTTTTTATTTTCCATCTCATTTATTAAGGGTGGTAAGGTAGGGCCTCGGGCAAATAGCCCATTACTTTTACATTAATTACTTTTTATCCCGGAAAAATAAAAGGTTCCTATGGCACAAAAAAAAGCACAAAAATCAAAATATCATGCGGGCGAAGCCGCGGGCACAAACTAGTTATTTATAATTACGATGGCGCTTCTAAGATTGAGCATTATAAGGTTTAAAAATAAAACTACAGACGCAAAAAGAGAGTCGTCGATAGCAGCTTTAGCAATTTTAAGAGTCAGCGGGAGTGAGGGTTTGTGCAGCTTGTAGTCAACTTCACGGACACAATTAACACATTGCCAGCCGATCACGCCGAGCCGTCGTGTTGAGAATTCCCAGAATTCTCATTAAAATCACGACGCTGTGTCGTGATCGACAAAAAGAGGTCCAGAATATATGATCATAAAAATAACTAATGCTCTACCTACCCACTTAAAAGACGAACTTGATGAAAAATATTTTTATAAAATTCGAAAAATTTTAATAAACAAATGTTATTTAGTTTAGTTTACCTCACTGATTAAATTAAATAATAATAACATTTAGTAACATGCTTGACGGCGCGTTTGAATATTGAGAGTAAACAGCAGTGGCAAATAGCAGCCGTCTACGTCACCGAGGTGGAACTGTCATTGTAGTTTACTCTGACGCAACACCGAGCGCTAGTGGAGCAGCGAGAGGCCGGCGGCCGCCATTCGATAACTTGACGGCAATCGGTTTGCATCGGACCGCGTGCTGGTGGAGTGTCATCTAATATTGGAGTGATCAATGATTGGACTGTTTGATTCAAGACCCATTTTGTGCCGAGGATTGGAATCTGATTGGAATAACAGCGCATAACATAACGTTGCGTTATTATTCTCCTCGCCCGACTACCCACGCCTACCCGCAATCAAACATGGATACTTCTGATGAAAACATGGATACTTCTGATGATATGGACGCCTCTCATGTGACTTCATGCTCAAGAATCTATGTCAAACTACTCAGTTCTATCTATATTATTTTCTATAAGTGAAATTGTGTATTATTTAGAATAAGTCGCAGAACAAAAGTTGTTAGTTTTGATGTACAGAATAAGCCCCTGAAAGGATGTTAATTGATTAGAAATAACTCTGTACACAGAAAGAATTAAATGCATTACTATTATAGTTACATTTCTACATAATCACTACATAGTATAAAACAAAGTCGCTTCCTACTGTTTGCCCCCATGTATGCTTATACATATCTTTAAAACTACGCAACGGATTTTGATACGGTTTTTTTTTAATAGAGAGAGTGATTCAAAAGGAAGGTTTATATGCATAATACACCTGTGCGAAGCTGGGGCGGGTCGCTAGTCTTATATTTAAAAATGAATCGTGGTTGTTAGTCTCGTTAAAACTCGAGAACGGCTGAACCGATGCGGCTGATTTTGATTTTGAAATATCGATGGAAGCTAAGGAAAGGTTTAAACGGTAAGAAAATTTAAAAAAGTTGCAAAATATTAATTTCAATTTCTCATACAAAATGTTCCTAGATGTAAAAGTTGTCATTGACAGTTGACAGATGGTGAGATGAAGTTCACCGGGTCGCTAGTTTACAATAATGATGAAAATGGCCGGCTGGCAATGTGTTAAGTTCGATTCGAGCTATACGTACCGCATGTAAGGTCGCGCGGCGTTAGCTCGGTGCAACTTCAGTTGGTGCTTGTGGTAGGCCTGGGCCGACGCGAACGTCAGCTCGCACGACTCGCACTTCACTTCGCTCCCGGACGGGCCCGGCGGCGCTTCCTCCTGAAATTACAAATAAATAATCAAATAGACATGTTTACTGGGTTAAAAATCGTTATTATAATTATTCCGTGAGTTAGATTTACAAAAAATATTGGACACGTATTTTTCCTTTTGTCGATCAATCAATAAATGACAAAGAAGTATTTTCAGAGGTCCCATATAAATTTTACCAAAATCAGTTGATATTTTAATTGAAACAGATAATGTCAGTATACAATGATTTCAAATACATGTCATAATTTAATACAATGAATTATAAAATTTACATTGAGTCATTCACACTTACTCGAATAGCCCCCCGCGCGCAAGTCCCCGGCCAAATGTACCCAACACGCTAGCGGCGTTGCCCCGCTGGATAGCCAGGGAAATCCGCTGGACCAGAAACCATCCTGAGCGGGAGTCACCTCCTCTCTCCTTCAAACGGCGTCCCAGGTCCTGGACGAATCGCCTAGCCTCGCAACCCCAAGGTCCAGCAGTCTCGACGGCGAAAGGGACAAAATCGTACGCCGGTTCCAGGCAGGCACACTTTAGATGCTTACTCCGGGCTGCTGTCTCTGCTCCCGCACCAGCCAATAGCTGAGTGGCGGGAAGGTGGCAGGATGCAAACGTGCTTACACACGTGGCATCCCACACAAGGCAACGCCCTCTCTGCCAAGGAACCAGAGTAAGGCCGTCCGGTCTTTTACCGTCCGAACGCGATAAACCTGGAGGCTCCAACACGCATGGCACTTCCGCCGACACAAGAGCACGCCTCAGAATTTCATTTATGGCGTGGTGGCGAGGCCTACGGCCCGCACATCTGGTACAGCTCAGGCCGTGGTGCCCGTCCGCTTCAACGCGTGCCCCACAGATACAGATATGCGGTTCGCAGACAGCGCACCCAAGCCGACTGATATTTGTATTTTGAAAAAAAAAAACAACATTTCTCATAAAACTATATGGTTCATGACTCATTGATTCGAGCTAACTATTCGAATTTTGTACACGATTGAAGTCGGTTATGCCATTTTTGGCGAATAAAAATTGCGCGTTGTAACTACTACGTAAGCTGTGGCGCTTGTTTACTCCTCGCCTGCAACTTTGACATAAGCTGTGATTGTCGCTTTGTTTACAAATGTTGTTCACTTTAACACAATAGCGTCTATTAATTCAGGTTATATCGCGCTTATTCTACGGAATTCGAGGCGACTTTATCTTATATATAAAATTCTCGTGTCACAATGTTAGTTACCTTAGTCCTCCGAAACGGCTTACTGATTTTTACCAAATTTTATATGCATATTCAGTAGGTCTGAGAATCGGCTACTATCTATTTTACATACCCCTAAGTGATAAGGGTTGTTCACCCCCGGGACGGGCAGCTAGTTTCTACTATACATAGGCCGGTAGTATTGTGTTCACCTTTGGAGCGAAAGCATCTCGTGTTCAGTGCAGTATTCTGACTAGTGTGTGTTTATATGAGTATCAGTGCCAGTGTGAAGTGTTTTTGCGAACCAATAGGCACGTTTACTGCGTATAAAACCATAATTAAAACAAGTCCGGTATTATTAAAAATTATTGGACGACACATATTTTTTTTGGTCAATCAGACAATTAATGACAGAGATAAACCTTGTCGAATTTGCGAGTGAGGGCTTGTGACGTCACTAGCTGGTACCGGTGCCGGCACATTTTTAGTAGGTCACTGACATCACGCGTTTCTCAGTTTCGCAATAAGCTCAAGTGGTTGCCTATTCGCCTTCGACGGAATGCTCACATTCTTTCTTTACTCTATAATATCTTATTTAATCCTACCTCCCCACGCTACTTAAAAGATTGCTTCTGCTATTGGCACTCCTCTCATTCTATTCCTCTTAGGTCTCAAGATAACCTCACTCTCATGTCTCCCTCTGCGCGCTCTGAAACGTTCTATGGCAAGTAGTTTGCTTTTCAGGCTGTCCAATTGTGGAATGCTTTGCCTGTTCTAATACGCAAAGCCCCATCTCTGGCTGTTTTCAAGGAAAGCGTTAAAAAACTTTATCTGTCACAGGTGCCATCGCAGTAGATCTGTTGTTATATTTTGTTGTTATTTATTGCTATACATTTTTATTTTTATCAAATTGTATGTATTAGTCTATCTTTTATTATTTTTATTTATGTATTAGGATGTAGGTACTAAATATATTTATTCGAATTTTAACTTGTTACGTATGTACTAATTAAATGTTTTTTTTTTTTGTTCCTTTCTCCTCTACTACTCACCCCGTTTTTTTTTCTATTATTATTATTTCCTCTCTAGATGTAAGGGTTGCCTGGAAGAGATTGCTGTAAGCAATAAGGCCGCCCTTTGTTGCACTAGTTTTAAGTTACTTTATTTTTCCTTTATGTGTATTTTTTTTTCTGTATTTTGTGTTAACAATAAAGTGTTCATTCATTCATTCACGCGGAACTTTAACGGGCTACATCTTCTTTGTTAAATTGACAAAAGCAAAAATACGTGTCAAATATTTTAAATAATATAGTTGGCGGAATAATTATATTTTTTTAGTAAACAAGCCTATTTTGTCGTGTTTTTTGTGAAATGATTGTGTTCAATAAAGTGCAGAGTGAATAATCGGCGTTTTAACTGATTACTTATCCAAGAATCCGTCTCGTAACATTACTTACAGAATGTTTCCTATAGTTATGCGTCCTCAACCCAGCAGCCGAGAAGAAAACACCTCCACAGATAGTGCAGACGTGTCCGTCGCGCAGGTGTGCTCGGGTTTGGTGCGCCACGTACACTGATTTACTCCTGTAAAAGTTATTTAAATTAAATTGCATTTATTGAGCTATTACTCGTAGTTTTCCGAATAGTATAAACGCGACACATCTCTTTAACTGTATCTTCATAAGCCTATATCTCAACTCGCTCTTGGCCGATTTGGTTCATACTCGCAAATCTTGTTAGGATTTAGACACTTAACAATTTTGGCAAATATTATCAAAATCGGCTGATAAAAGTTCCCCTGTTTAGGGTTCCGTACCTAAAGGGAAAAACGGGACCCTATTACTAAGACTTCAATGTCCGTCTGTCTGTCTGTCCGTCTGTCACCGGGCTGTATCTCATGAACCATGATAGCTAGGCAGCTGAAATTTTCACAGATGATGTATTTCTGTTTCCGCTATAACAACAAATACTAAAAATAAAATAAAATAAATATTTAAGGGGGGCATACAACAAACCTGAATTTTTAGACGTTTTTCGCTCTATATTAAAAATGGTAACAGGTAGATGCTTGAAATTTTCACAGAATATTTAGTTTTATATTCACTTCAATGATAAAATTAAAATAAAATAAATATTTAAGGGGGGCTCTCATACAGTACGGAACCCTCCGTGCGCGAGTCCGACTCGTACTTGGCCGATTATTGAGAGAAAAATATCAATTTCCTATCAAAAATCGGCGTAACAAAAAAATCTGTTAACACTTTGTTTTATAACCCGTATTCAGATGTGCGCCGGCCATTTTCGTCATTATTGTAAATTCTATAGAAAAGTAACTATAATTCTATTAATTATTTTTGAATATATGTTAAAGTAACATATATATTTTAATTATTAAAAACAAAACAAACAATATTCATGTCTTATTTATATAAAAAAATTGGCCAAGTGCGAGTCGGACTCGCGCACGAAGTGTTCCGTACCGTATGGGGGCCCGCTACCCCTTGCCGTTATGTTATTAATAGCGAGCAAAAAACTTCTAAAAATCACGTTTGTTGTATGGGAGCCCCCCTTAAATATTTATTTTATTCTGTTTTTAGTATTTGTTGTTATAGCGGCAACAGAAATACATCATTTGTTAAAATTTCAACGGCCTAGCTATCATGGTTCATGAGATACAGCCCGGTGACAGACGGACATCGAAGTCTTAGTAATAGGGTCCCGTTTTTCCCTTTAGGTACGGAACCCTAAAAATGAAATCAAAAAGGCATCATTCTGCAAAAAAAAAAAAACTGTACTACGTAACCGCGCACTGCGTAAGGGATCGCCGCTCGGCCGCGGATCTCAGAGTCTCCTCCCCCCGCCCCCGCTTCAACGCTTTGTAAATTAATCGCATATGTGTGTGTGTAGCTAAATAATCCAGCTACATATTAAAACAAACGCCGATGTCACTTTCAGATCTTTGAACCTATATCTATGCCAAAAATCAAGTCAATCCGTCGCTATATTATATAGCTGCGTGAAATAATAACAAACACACTTTCGGATTTATAATACATTATTATAAAGTTATAGGCCGCGCCACACAAGTTGGCGGATGTGAAGTTAGCTATAAGCTGCGCAATAGCCAATCATCGTGCGGCTTTATGTCAGTCAGGATTGGATATTGCACAGCTTATAACTTTATATCCGCAAACTTGTGTTCCGCGACCTATAATAAGGATTAAAATACTTACTTGTACGTCATGTCGCATTTATCGCATTTGTAGACAGTGCCCTTGTGTTGCTCGTAATGGTTTTGCATTGACTTACTGTAAATAAAAACATACCCACAATTAATTCTATTGCCAAAACTTTGGACCTCAAAAATTACTAATTATAAGGTCAATAAAACACTATTTAAGATATTACACCAACCCGCACTGGGCCAGCGTGGTGGATATGGCCCAATCACCCTTCGTGGGTAGGCCTACGTTCTGCAGTGGACTATTATAAAAATTGACCAAGTGCGAGTCGGACTCGCGTACGAAGGGTTCCATACCGTATGAGAGCCCAAATCCTCTTGCCATTATTAATAGTGAGCAAAAAACTGCTAAAAAATCACGTTTGTTGTATAGGAGCCCCCTTAAATATTTATTTTATTCTATTTTTAGTATTTGTTTTTATAGCGGCAACAGAAATACATCAACTGTGAAAATTTCAGCAGCCTAGCTATCACGGTTCATGAGATACAGCCCGCTGACAGACAGACGGACATCGAAGTCTTAGTAATAGGGTCCCGTTTTTACCCTTTGGGTACGGAAGCTTAGGTCTCCACTGAAGTGGACTTGAAGCTTACTAAAAAGTACTTTGTCGTGTAATTTGTACTTACATATAGTATGTGACTAGAGGGCACAGTTTGCACTTGTAGACGATCTCGTGGGAGAGCTTGTGCGTCTGATGGCGCCGGCGAGAGTTGAAGTTTATCTTGCACATGTTGCACCGCATCGGGCCTTTGCTTTCCTGACAAATACAAAATACATTTTATCTCAGTCATCATCATTCCTCGTAGTACCTTTACTGCTGGACATAAGCCTCTGTGCTGGCGGCTGTGACGTAAGCTAGAAGCTGCACGAACCCAATCCTGAGTAAAGCTCACTTAACAGCTGCACATCCACAGCTTCTAGTGTTTATAATTTACTAGACGACCCGCCCCGGCTTCGCACAGGTGTATTATACATATAAACCTTCCTCTTGAATCACTCTATCCATTAAAAAAAAACCGCATCAAAATCCGTTGCGTAGTTTTAAAGATTTAAGCATACAGACAAACAAACAGACAAAAAGCGACTTTATTTTATACTATGTAAGGATATTAGTACTAGAAAACATGATTCACAGTATGATACATCTTATGATACCCTCATACCGGAACGTTTAATAACAAACATTGCACACAATATGTTCAAAGTTATTGTACCTCTGACATTTGTCGCTGTCTCTGTCTAACCTGTGATGGTGTGTAATGACTGGACAGAGAGAGAGAGCGACAAATGTCAGAGGTAAAATAACAGTGAATGTACTGTAGTTATAACTAAACTTAAGAACAACTGTAGATTATTTTAGCTTTTTAAGCATTTTGCAACAGTTTACAGTGTACTAGGCTTCGAACAAATATCTATAGTCACAATCGTATAAAAAAGTCTCCAAGCCAAAACCCTGCCCAAGCTACGTAGGTAGTGTGTAGGTTTTTTAGATAGTTGTAAGGCGACTGCAAGCCGATTACAACGCCGCACGATGCCAAAGTGCTCGGTTACAAGCACTAATTGACAACATTTCAAATTTTTAACATAATTTAATTTATTTATTTTCTGAAAGAATATTGCAAAATAACATATACGTATTTTTTATTTTTCCAATACGACTTATATTTTCCGTAAAATTAAATTTTGAAAAGTAGCTTATTCTAAAAGGACGTAACTGGAAAACTAAGGAATCATAAACAATTTTACTGAAGCCACATTAGGAAAAAAAATAAGAGCTAGCGTTGATGTCACTGTCAATGACAATCAATCCATCACAACATTCACAATTCACACAAATAGGCCGGGAGGTCAGCGCAAAAAAATGCAAATACTTTCTGACAACTGCATTTTTGGTATTACGTTATCATGGTGGTGTACAACAATACCCCGGAGTCAGTGAACTCCTGAGGTTTCTTAGCGTTTGGCGGGGGTGCCAATTTAAAAAAAAATATTATCATGCAACTACCTCTGAAAAAGCTGAAAATTAGTGTACTATGGGAAGAAAAATATAAAAAATAGTTTAACGACTGCCAATCACCTGATATATGTAACAGGGCCTGCCATACATGCTTTAAATTAGCACCACTTTAAAGAAGAAGAATAACTACTACTTATTAAGTAGTACCAAACAACTTTTAAAAATTCAAACTGATTCCTCCACCAAATGCTAAGGAACCCAGCTGACTGACCCCGGGTATTGATGTACACCACTTTGCTAACAATACCAAAAATTCGTCGTTTGGAAAGTACTTGCATTTTTTGCGCTTACCTCCCGGGCTAATGCAAAATATGTCATTTGAAAATGACACTGACATTTTATTTTTAAACTACATTTTATGTGTCAACAGTCAGTGTTAAGTGTCATTTTATATTGCTAGTGTTTTTTTTTTATCATAGGCAATTGAACTTTTAGTATAAATCCCGAAACGGCTTGGGTGATAGTTTTTATCTAATATCTTAGCAGTTACTGCACTAAAAAATTTAGAAAAATAAGCATAATGATCAGCATCCCGATATCTCGAAATGGTTTTGGAATTTCATAGCCTTATAAAATATTAAAACTTGTCAATTAGGTGACATAACGTAGAGATTCGAGAAAACGGCTCATTGTGAATTATTTAATATAAATATCTAAGTCGGTATGTATGACGGCGCACGGACATTTTATACTACTTTCACTTAGGGATTGTGGCTCTGTAGCTCGAAAGTACTAAGTACTAGGATATCATGACTCACCGTATGATACTTCTTATGATATTCCAGCATTCCCTCGTACCGGAACGTTTGGTAGCAAACTTCACACTTGTGCTCAGCATTAATATAACATTCGTATGTCTTTCTCTTTTCAAACTCTTCCATGGCTTCTCTCTCAGACTTCATGTATTCTATGTTGAATACGGACTTGTATTTCTCTAGCTGTTGCTTGTTTTGTATTAATTTGAAGTATTGGATGATGCCTGGACTGAGGCGTTTGGAGTTTCTGTTGTCTGAAATTATAATTATAATAATAATAATAAATTTCTTAATTTGTTCTAGCATCAAATGAAATGTATGGTACTGTTATGCAGTAGGCCGCGCGCGGTAATTACGGGCGGCGAGTTGTTTACCTAATCGAGAGATTTGTGGTTTTATGACTCATGCGGTATCGGTCTTTGTGTCCGCCCTTTTGTGTGATTTTTTTGTCTTTGTTTTGATAACTTTGTAACAATAGGGATTCTCGAACTTTACACTTGTTTACTTTGTCAGTCACAATGGCACCGAATATTCTACAGATTTCTAGAGAACCTTTATTCCGATATAAATAGGGCGATGGTTTTGGTTCGTGGCAGTTATCGCGTTTTATACCGGAGCGAAAACATCTCGTGTTCAAGTGCGGTACCAGTGATTGTGAAGTGACTAGTTGTGTGAATATCAGTGCCAGTGTGAAGTATTGTGCGAACCAGTTGTGTCGTGTGTACTGTGATTTTGTGCAATAAAGTGCAAACTGAACAATCGGCGTTTTAACTGATTATCCAAGAACCCATCTCGTAACAGTACTATTAACTACTAACACACAGTGGGCCTTATAAAGATCGTAGTTGAGATATCGTTAAAGTACCATTAGAATACTTGAACCACACACTAGGTCTCACAGAAGTCTGTATGGCAGGGTACAAATTATCTACTGGTCTTTTGACCGTTTTGGTGTAGTTAAGGTTTATACACACTTCACACTTGATTCAGACATACACTGGCGCTTGTACCTGTTTGTAAAAAATATTTGATAAGTAAAGTTATTTTGAAATTGAAAAAATTGAAACTTGATTCAGAGGTACACATAATACAAGGTTATCTGCTTGCCCTGTACTAAGGTAAAGGGAGGGGATTCATACCATCATTATGAACAACTTTTACTGTGAGGCCAACTCGGAATTCGAGAAAAAAATTACAGCTGTTCCATAAAAAAAAATTGGAACACGAAATCGACAAATTTTATGAAATAGCAGATTTTTTAAGTGAACACTTCTTTAACGGCGTTATGTGCGTTAAACTCGCGTCAGGACACGTGACCTGATCGAAAATTCGTAAGACGGCGCAGGGTGATTGCGCGAGTGTGATATTGATGTTCAGGTTGTAACTTCAGCCGGCACTTCCGGAGTGCAACCCGTTGTTTTTAGGGTTCCGTACACAAAAGGGAAAAACGGGACCCTATTACTAAGACTTCGATGTCCGTCTGTCTGTCTGTCACCGGGCTGTATCTCATGAACCATGATAGCTAGGCAGCTGGAATTTTCACAGATGATGTATTTCTGTTGCCGCTATAACAACAAATACTAAAAACAAAATAAAATAAATATTTAAGTGGGGCTCCCATACAACAAACCTGAATTTTTAGACGTTTTTCGCTCTATATTAATAAGGGTACCAGGTAGATGATTGAAATTTTTACAGCATATTTAGTTTTATATTCCCTTCAATAATAAATAATAAAATTAAAATAAAATAAATATTTACGGGGGGCTCCCATACAGTACGGAACCCTCCGTGCGCGAGTCCGACTCGTACTTGGCCGATTATTTTTTATCGATAATGATTGTCTGAATCACCCCCTTTCGGCTTAATATAATAGTTCTGGATAACCCTGTACTGACGATTGACAATAAATATTGATTAAGATATAGATAAAGTAATGCTCGTAACGTTTGACTAGATGTTTGTCAACGATCACCGAAGTTATACTAAGCGCCACACAAGTGGGCGGATGGGATCAAAAGCAAAAGCCGAAATATAGGTATGCGCGGGAGCCAGAGAGACTCGCGCCGGGGCACACCCGCCCGCCAACCTCATGCCTCCCGCGCGCTCCCTCCGCCCGTGCTTACTACTTCCCCAGTCCCCACTTGTGTAGGCATTGTGCACACATGCGCAATAATTAGCGAATCACGGCGAAGTGTCATCTGCGGCTAACTTCTCATCCGCCGACTTGTGTGGCGCTCAGTATAAACAACTTTCTGCACGGTCAGTCTACGGATGTACACGCAATTTTATGTGAGCTTCAGTCAGGATTTGATATTGCGCAGCTTGTAGCTAACTTCACATCCGCCAACTTGTATGATTTGGCTTATAGTGGTGATTTTCACCCCAGTCAGATAGATAATATTTATAAAAAATGTTAGACACGATTTTTTCTTTAGTCAATGAAACAAAAATTAGTAAAGATATAGCCCGCTCAAGTTCCGCGTAACATCACTTCGTTTTCTGGTAGCAGTGACGTCACGAGCCCCCACTCCCATATTTTAGTATTTTTTTAAACGCGAATTAGTCTGTAACCACCAGCTGTAGACCACCAACTCCCCTGATGGTAAGCCATCAGGGGAGTTGGTGGTCAAGCACCGACGTTGTGGTCGAAGATGAAGCACGCAAATCTAGAAGATATCTATTCACTCTGACCTTGAAAAGCTTTAGATTATATCTCTTAGGAAACAAGAAAGCAGGAAGACTGTTCCATTCCTTGGCGGTTTATCTTTGTCATTTATTATAAATAAATAAATATTTTGGGGACATCTTACACACGGCCTCTGGCCCCAAACTAAGCAAAGCTTGTGATATGGCTGCCAGAGACTGATATACTACATATACTTATTTTTAAATACATACTTATATAAATAGTAACTAAATAACACCCAGACACAGAGCAAACACCCATGTTCATCACATAAATATTTGCCCTGGGTGGGGATCGAACCCACGCCTCTCTGACCCAGAAGTTAGGATCACTAACCACTGAGCCACCGAGGCAGTCGATTATTGTTTGATTCTCAAAAGAAAAAATACGTGTCCAATATTTTTTGCTAGTGTAACTAACGAACTAATTATAATAATGTTTTTACGCCTAAAGCGTCAACATTACATACCACGTAAGTACTTCAGCAAGCGTCTGACCACACCGCGGGGCGCCATGTCGAGGCATGTCATAATGAGATCGATATCGAACACTGTTCCGTCGTTCGCTTTCAGTTCACCCCACCTTTCCAGCCTTTGGGACAACTCTTGCTTCACTCTGAAAGAACATCAAATAAATGGTGAATAATATCTCAATTATGTCAAGTATGTCAATTAATAATATATTATTTATGTGTAGACCATCTCGACTAAAGCATGTATCAACTGCATGAGCATGAAATGTAGATGAGCATTTCTTTTTTTTTGTCATTTCCAAATTTTTCAGTGTCCCGCAAGTTTGTAATGATTGAACTCCAAAAAAGTGTTTAAACTGGTGTCGAATGTTTTGCTCAGTAGAATATTTATTTCATAAAGTCACAAATTAGATTAAAACAACGTATGCAAACTTGACGATTAATTCAATTAAATGCAAACCGGTAGTAAATGGTAATGTATGAAAAGTCCTATGTCCCAGTCCACTAACCGCTACTTTCAAACTCAATTATCATGGTAAAGTTCAAGGCAATCATACCGATATTTTGCTTTTAAACCATCTCACAGATCAAAAAGAACCAAATAACATAAGCATTTTTATTATTAGTCATACAAATGAAGCATTTAAGATTATTTTAAACTTGTCCCATAAAAAGTACCAAAACCTTACCCATTTTAGGTGCTATAAAAAAATCCATCCCAATACTTTTTATATCATAAGGAAATTCAGCAAGAGTCAATTAACACTTAAGACCTTGAAATATAGATTATATCTCTTAGGAAACAGGAAAGCAGGAAGACTTCCGTTCCCTGGCGGTGCGAATCAGAAAAGTTGAGTCAAGCCGCTTCGTACGTATCGAAGGAAAATCGACAATGTAGGGGTGGTAATGTGGCGTCCTCCTACTTGTCCTGTAGTAAAAAGGGGATGGTAGGATAAGGTCGTCTCACATAAAATCGCGCGTTGATTGGATATTGCGCAGCTTGTAGCTAACTTCAATTCCGCCGACTTATATGATTCGGCCTATGAGCCGTTTAGCCTTGTCAGATGCCTTCGGGCGGCTTAAAAACTCTGACACTAGGGCTAGTTACCCGGCTTATACGAAATAGTTTTCTTACCTTAGTTTAGGCGCTACAATCCCTTCATTATGATCTTCCAAAACATTCGCACACGCCTCATTTATCAAATCCAAATTCGAGTTCATATTCACAAACTTGTTCTTTAAAGGCATCTTTTTCAAGTGCTCTGACCTCCCTGGCCTTATTTTCTTCATCACCTCTCTATCAGTCAAAAATCTACGCAAAAACGCTACAATATCATTCTTAGGTATATTCCTGCATTCTATATCCGTTAAAGACGTCATCTCCCAATTTTCGCAAATCATATCCAAATTTCTAGTAATTTTACGTATTTTGGAATCTACATCTTTTTGTACTGCTATAAATTTGTCTAAAGTTGTGTTGAATTTTGCGGATTTTATTTTCTCTTTGACTGAGACTATGTCTTCGTCTATATCTTCTTCAGTTAGGTCTTCTGAAACGTTTTGATCAATAACCTTTTTCTTTTTGGTCTTTTTAGGTGGTACATAGACGTCATCATCATCGCCACTGTTCAGACTTGCATAATCTGGGTAATCATTTTCATTATCAATTTCATCATCTCTTTGATTATCTTCTTTGATATCTTTTTTAAGATCTTTATTCTTTTTAAGGTATATTATTTCATCTTCACTAGATTCATCAGATTTGACCTCATCAACTAATTTTACTTCAGACAGATTAGTTTCAGGTTTCAATTTGGATTTTGAATTTCTTTTGTGTTTCTTATTTAAAATATCATTAATGTCTGGCACTAATTCGATGTAGGATGTTTTATTTGCTTTAGCGTCGTTTGATTTTTTAGTTTTCTCTTTTTTTATAGATACAGTTGGCTCTGAGAATTCGGTGCTTGGTATGGTGTTATCCTTTTGAAATATGTTGTTAGTGTCTTTGGACTCTTTGTTAAAGTTTCGTGGTAGTGCGATTGGTGTTTCTGGAAACTGGTACATTTTAAGATTAAATAATATATTTCAACTTGTCAACGATATAAATTGCTTCTTATCTTCTTTAAATTACTAAAAAATACTAAAGAACTTGCCAAAGTATTACCAAAGTACTAAAGTTATGGATTGGGCTCGGAGTTTCTCTGCGAGATCGAATCAGGAATAAGGAGATCCACAGAAGAACCAAATTTACCGACAGAGCCCAGCGGATTTTCAATCTCGCAGAGAAACTCAAGCATATCGCAAATATTATATTTCTAAATCCATAGCTTGTTGTGCTTTGAGTTATTTTATTCTTACTTCATTTGGAGTGTCCTCATCCAAGTTGATGTCATCAATCACAATGGGTGCATCAACATTTTCAGGAACATACTTATAGTTAAATACTTGGCTGTTTTGAGCTGTCCACATAGCTAAGTTGGTTTGTGGTAACTTTGTGTGTAGCGTGGTTGCTGATGTACTCTTTGGCTGAAAAGATTCACAAGATTATTATCATTTACCATGAAACTAACATGGTTTTTACACATTTTAGTACATACTTTATATTACGGGTGCATTGCGAGACGGCTCCGTGCGCTAGCACTCGCCTCAACTTGAGAAAGATCGCCGAATGCGATTGAAATTATAGTTGTATCTAATGACTACTAATCCTACTAATATTATAAACGTGTAAGTTTGTAAGGATGGATGGATGGATATTTTTTACTCTTTCACGCAAAAACTACTGAACGGATTGAGATGAAACTTTGCAGTAATATAGCTTATATATCAAAATAACACATAGGCTATAAATTATAATGATATTGTGTAAATTTTCCATAATATAACGATAAGTTTTAAGTAAGTAGGAAATAACCTGCTGTCTGCAAGCTATTCTAGAGTGCGCTTCAAGAAATGTAAAAAAAAAAACTGTAGAATCGAACAACCTTCCAATCGTTTTCAATTTTTTACCTCCTTTATTAAGGGTGGTAAAGTAGAGCCTCGGGTTTGAAAGACGGAAAGTGACATAATTTACTTTTTATACCAGATAAATAAGGGGTTCCCATGGGATAGCACAAAATCAAAATATCATTCGGGCGAAGCCGCGGGTAAAATATAAAAATAATCACCATCTTAACCATCTCACCATTTCTGAATAGCCCCCCATATACAGGGTTATCCAGAACTAGTGTACTAAGCCGAAACACACTTTTACAATGGGGCTAACCCAAAATTCGAGAAAAGTATCAGTCATACAGTTTGTTGATTTAGAATTGCAATTTACTATGGAAAACTGTTTTTTATTATTTCAGATTGACCTTGTAAAAGTTGTTTTTATGATCTTGGTTTTAATCAACCCCTTTCTGCTTAATACAGGGCAAGCAGATAACCTTGTATGGTCATTGTCATTTACCTCCTGTGCTTCTGTAGTAGTGAGCCATGTGTTCAGTATTTCTGCAGCGTTCAGGCATTTTTGATGGAACTTGTATGTTTTTCTCAGTAGAAACTCGCATTCACTACAGTAGAGATTGCCAGTCAACTGCAACTGAAAATAAAACATAGTTTAAGAAAAAAAAGACGCATTACAAGTCTCGACAGACGCGCAACAGAGGTGAATCAAATATGCCAACAACCCAGGGCCGTTCTCCATTGTTATAAGATGCTCGGCTGATTTGAGTAAGGTGGCAAAAGGAAGAATGCACAATACACCCCAGCGGAATGTTGGTGCAGGGGCCTTACTGTTTAAGCGCTCTGACGTTCGACTTCGATTTTCCTCCCGCTCGCTCTCGTGGCGTAACTGGCGCGAGCAGGAGAAAACGCGAAGCCGAACGTCAAAGGCCCCTGGTCACATCCCCCTGTCTAGAATTAGAAAGAAACGCTGGCATGACGATCATGACACTTTCTGGGAAGGTTGGCGGGATTTGGTTACAGAATGCGATAAATGGAAGGAAGTAAGGGCCTTGCCCAGAAGTGAGACAGCATAGGTTGAGAAAAAAAATGTTTAAGATAATAATCTAGAGATTGAATCACACAACTTAAGTATTCATGTGTTGAACATAGGTGTTTGCTCTGTGTCTGGTTGTTATTAGTGTAATTATCTAAGTATGTAATTGAAAAATATGTGTAATATATCAGTAACTGGTAGCCAATAATATATAAGCTTTGCTTAGTTTGGGGTCAGACACCATGTGTAAGATGTCCCCTAATATAAATACAAGTAGCGGCATGTACGTCTAGCGCTGAGGGTACTGTGGAGGGGGTGGCTGCGTATGTTGACCGCTATACTAAACTCATGCGCAGCCACCTCCTCCACACTTAGCTCAGCGCTACACTTATACGCAACAACCTGTACCTGGCGGCTTGAGGATTGGGTTATCAGCAGATTGTAGTTAACCTCACAGTCACCAAGTTGTGTGATACAACCTATAGTAATGCTATTTATTTAGGTTATGTCAAAATAAATATTTTTCTCAACGACAAATAGATTTAAGTTACAAATGTAATTTGCAAAATACTCAAACTAGTAATAAATACTAGATCAGAGAAGAAAAACATAAAGCCACCTGCATATGTCCAAAGACGAAATTCGATGGCGTTTGTGAATCTATCAAGCCGCAACTGGATTAGGCTATGTTTCTCAGTTAACTTTTACAGGTTGTATACAAGTGCAACGCTGTAGGTGTAAAATGTTCAACAGTAATTCATGAGAACACTTAAAGGGTTCTCCGGAATGAACTTGAAGATAAATATCTCTATTTACAAAATGACGGCACGGAATATTTGTGAAGCAACTTCCTGAATTCGGTGAACTCTCGAGAAAGACAAGATAAACAAATACTTACAGAATCGTTGATTATTTTGTTATGGTATGCCGCCAACACGTTAGTAACATTTTTGAGCTTCCTATTAGTCCGCAAGCAGATTGCGCAAATGTTAATTGGCTCCATAATGCTGTTTCACGTTAAACGCTATATACTGTCGATTAAATAATGCTGAATAGGATAAAGCCACTGAATACTGATAATTGATAAAATAAATTACATTTTTACATTTTCATTATCTTTGAGGAATTGTTTGTATCACGTTTGTATGAAATTCAAAATTGATTTTTTTTTTTTTAAATAATTTATTCATGACCATGGATACAGAGTCCTTCAGTCGAAGTCTTAAATAATAAAAAATTTACAAACATAGAAGAGAAATAAAAAATTAAACTTAACTAAATCTTTTCAACAGTATTTAAAATATACTTATAAATAGGTTTGTAAAAAACTTCACTTTTTAGTAAATCCTCAATACGGCGGGGAACACTAATTGAGTTACGAGCTGCTATGTCACCAATGTCACTGGCTAAAATTAATCGTTGTAAATGGAATTGGGGACATTGAAAAATTATATGGTTTATATCAGCATGCGGTCGGGAACAATACGTACAGTTATCTTCTGGGACTATATTAATTTTGTGTAAATGAGCTGGAACCAAGCAATGTCCAAATCTCAGGCGATTTATAACTGTTATAAACTTTCTGCCACAATATTCAAATTTGTTGTACCAAGGAGTAGTAGGTAAGTCTTTCTGTATTTCTGCATACCACCTTCCCTTATATTCTGTTGTAACGTGCCAATATTCTTTCCAAATTCTGAGTAAATCCTTATTAATTGCACAATAGTAATCTGTGAAAGGTACTTTTAATATATCTGTGTGATCTAGATCATGCTCTTGTCGAGTAGCCAAATCTACTGTTTCATTGCCATGGATGCCACAATGTGAAGGAACCCATACCAATTCTACATGTTTTGATTTACTAATCATTTCTATAAGTTCTCTAATACTATATATAATATAATTTAACTTATATGAGAAATTACTGTTGTTCAAAACAGACAGAACACTTTTAGAATCACTTACTATTAGTATATTTACATTTTTTACAGAGTTATTTACAAATGTTAAAGCGGTTAAAATTGCATACGCTTCTGCAGTAAACACACTGCAATTATTATCTAACTTTATACAGTGGGTTTTATTCATTTGTGGATCATAATATGCGGCTTTAACCCCTTCATCACTTTTAGAACCATCTGTATATAAAATATAAAAGTCTGGTTTATTCTCTATAAATTCTAGAAAATCAAATTTGTTATTTATTACATCTAAATGACAATCTATACTTAAGCAATTAATCAAGGCATTATATGGACATTTATATGTTGGCCAGATATCATGAGAACAAATGTTTTTACTGATATTTTTTAAAAATGACATTATTGTTGTGATTTCAGGCAAAACTCCCGAAACAAGAGATGTGGCTGATAAGCTAGATGTTTGAACTGATTGTGATATCTGTGGATGACATAAAACATTATTCAGCACTATAACATTATTGGAAGTCAACTCTTTCAAACAGAATCTATCAGCCAAAAGTAAACGTCTCAGGATTAATGGAGGTATACAGTTTTCAATTTCCATAGAATTAATAGGAGTGGAACGCATAGCTCCGCTAATAATTCTTAAAGCCATATTTTGTATTACATCGAGTTTTCGTAATAAGGTGCTACTTGCATTCATATAAGCTAAACTACTATAATCAAAATGACTTCTTACTATACTTTTATACAGCATGATCAAGGTTTTAGGATCAGAGCCCCAAAAAGTACCAGCTAAACATCTTAAAACATTAATACTTTTCATTGCATTGCTGCAGATATACTTAATATGCTCTTCAAATTTTAACTTGTTATCTATTATTACTCCTAAAAATTTATGTTGATTACTTACAGGAATGATTTCATTATTGTATTTAATTTTAACAAAAGATTGTGCAAAAGGATCTTTACTAAAAACAATAACAGAACTTTTATCAGAACTAATATCTAATTTTAATACATTGTTGTAATAATGGTGTAGCTGCAGCAGTGCAGAATTCAAGTGATTTACAGCCATATTTAAATTTTGACTTTCAGAGTATAAAAGTAAGTCATCGGCAAATTGTAAAATTTTAACATGTGATGTGTTAACATACTTTAAAATTTGAGATGTATATAGAATATACAAGAGAGAAGATAAGATAGCTCCTTGCATAGTTCCTTTACTGACGGATTTTGGTCCATGTAGCTTATTATTAAATTTAACATACAAGGTTCTGTTATTCAGAAAATTAAATATCCATTTCAATAATTTTGTTGGCAGACCTAACTCATTCAAAACTAGAAGAAGGCTCTTAATGTTGACATTATCGAAAGCACCTTTTACATCAAGAAAGACGCAGATTACATTAGAGTGGCTGAGCTTTGCTTTTTTTAATGTTGAGATTAATGATACAAAACTTTCAGAGCAACTTTTACCCTTTCTGAATCCAAATTGTGTGTTAGGTATTTTAGAGTTGGTTTCAACAAAATAATCTAAACGTAATTTTAACATGTTTTCAAAAAGTTTACCCAGACAGGATGACAAAGATATGGGTCTGTACGATGACGGATTATTTGCAGGCTTATTAGGTTTTAAAATTGGTATTACACATTGAGTCTTCCAAGATTCAGGAATAACTGATGCATTCCAAAGTCTGTTATAAATTGCCAATAAAATGTTCAGAGCATTTGAATGTAAATTTTTAATAAGTTTATATGGAATGTTATCCATACCTGGTGTAGTATCTCTACGACTATCTAAAGAAATGCGAAGCTCATTCAGTGTATAAGGCTCATTTAAGAAGGAAACGCTATTGTCAGACCTGTCTAAAATATTTAAAGTGGTAAAATCGGTTGATGTTGAATCTGCTAATTTTTCTAGAAAACTTGGTACCCATTCGTCATTTAGAGTTTTGTTACTACAATTACTGTTAATCCTTTTAAATTTTTTAACATAATTCCATATTCTAGTAACTGGTGTCATTCTGTTGAAAGAAGTACACAATTCATGCCATGATTTTCCCCGTTCCTCAATTAATATCTTTTTCTTTTTAGCATCAAGACGCTTGTAATTAATAAAATTGGAAATTGTTGGAGAGTGATGATATGTCTTAAGAGCTTCTTTCGACTTTTGAACTGCATCCTCACATAGTGTGTTCCACCATGGAGCTGGTTTTCTCAGAATTTTTGGAGTGTGATTAGATTTCTGCTTAGGAATACATTCATCTCTGATTTGATACAAGATATTTATAAAACTATTGTATAATTCATCTAGATCTGTATTTTCCAAATCTAATTGCGAAAAGCAGGTTTCAGATAAAGTTTTAAATTTAGACCAGTCTGATTTGTTGTACAAATATTTTTCTTCTACAGGACGAACATCATACACCGATGGCTTCACATTTACATCCAGTAGAGTCGGAAAATGATAACTACCCATTGCATCATCATGGACTTGCCATTCACAGAGAGGAGCTAACGAGCAACTAACTAAGGCTAAATCAATTGCTGAAGAATTCTTGTTTGGATATTTAATTGTAGTATGATTACCATCATTTAAAACACACAAGTCAAACTCATCTATGAGATTGTACAAAGAATTACCTCTACTATTATTTTTTAGACAACCAAATAAAATGTGATGGGCATTGAAATCTCCCATTATGAGACATGGCTTAGGAGTTTCAGTGAATACTTTTTTTAATTTATTAGTATTAAATTTAGTAAATTCGCTGTTTGGGGGACAATAAATACACAACACATGTAATTTACCTAATGATGTATCAAGTGCAATGCAAATGTTCTGAATTGATTCGTAATATGAGGTATGAACAACTTCATATTTAAAATTTTGTTTAATTAATATAGCTACCCCATTATGTTCGTTTACAGACAGTTTGTGAATCAAATTATAGGATGGAAAATTTGGAATTTTACTGTTTTTCTTAAGCCACGTTTCATTTAGTAAACATATATCTACATTTTGTTCAGTTAAAAACTTTAACAATAGCGTTTTTTTACTATGTAAACTTTGAATATTGAATTGTGCTATACGAATATATGTGTCCATATAATTAAATTAAATTAAATTTGACAACAAAATTTCTTTAATTCTTTTATTTGTAATGGGTTCATTCTTGCTATTTGCAAGGGCAACAATGGACTTCACAAGGGCATTTATAATTACATCGTTATCAACAATTTCTTTGGCATTGAGATCTTGGAAGGTTTTTTGTCTCGGCTTTGGTGTTAGAGCTGGGAAGGATGTTCTATCAGAGATTTGTGGCAGACTTACCGCATTGGCATAAGACATTTTTTGTTGTTGTTTAATTTTCTTCTCTTCTATTTTTTTCTGCTTAACAGGGCAGTCTTTCGACACGGCAAGGTGAGGGCCAGAACAATTGACACACATTATTTCTTCCACATCACATTCCTTGTAGGAATGCCGTCCTGCACAGGATGAACACATCTGCTCTGCTCTGCAGTTCTTAGCTGAGTGGTTGAATCGGAGGCAACGGTAGCATTGCATGAGTGGTGGAAAGTATTTATGAACCTGGTATCTGAATAGCTTGATGTATACATACTGAGGTAATGTGGTGGCTGCAAAAGTGACAGCCACTGTTCCAAGAGGAGTCAAATTTCCGTCTACTTTTCGCATAAAGCGTTTGATTGAGACAACATCAGCATCACAAGTAATATTTTTGTAAATTTCTTCATTAGACATTGTCAGCGGAATATGCCTGATGACTCCTATAACTTCAGTCATGTAAGCAGGAATGAAAGCTTTCAGCTTATATCTGTTCAGGAAGCTATCCATCTTTAAAAAATTGTTAGCTGGAGCTGGCTTTTTGAAAGTGACGCCAACCTTATAGGCATTTATTCGGTGGACACCTACAATGCCTTTAACATTTTCAATGAAAAGATTTGTCAATATTATGGGGTTTTTATTACCAACCTTTTCTTCTTCTGTGGATTCAACGTAAACCACGCAGTCCCCACTGTGATTTTCGGGGAATAGCCTCTTGTAGAGGGGCTTCTGAAATACTTTGTAGCCATCATTGTTCGTTGAGGATTTTGCAAGTTTTCTCTTCTTTTCTCTGCTGTAATGACGGGGTCCTCCCCGTCACTAGCAACGTTCATGACGTTATTGTTGCGCCGCAACACCCAACACAAATCTCAGAGAATTGCAAAATTAAAAGAAGGATGCAGCGAATGGACCTGTTTTTTTTTTTTTTTTTTGCAAGTAGGTAGAAAACAAATCATCATTTATAATAATGTTATGTGCTTCAAAAATTTAGTGATTTTTTGCTGTTTTCATATCACTAATTAAAATTAATATTAGACCACCAGAAAAATTACAATGATTTTTTATTGTTTTAACATTATAGATTACATACATAAGAAGTGGCGGTATGAGGTTAAAGGCTTTAGCCTGTCCAAAAATGGGCACATTATTTAAAAAAATCACTATTTTATTACTGTTGCTGTCAAAAAAAAGGAAATGTCAAATTCAGTCGATCAGATGATGTATTCAGTATTGCCAGATTTCGTTTTCGGTATTCCGACTTAGCAATTTTTTGGAGGGGTTGATATAATTATTTTCTTTTTCAACAGTTGGTACATGCTCCTTCCTTAACTCGTTTTAAGTGTTTCAACTAGTAATTTTACGAACTGAGGTGTCTTTTTACATATTTTATAGAAACATACATTTTTGTATACTAAAAGATTATCAAAAAGAAAGAATACTTATATTTTTAGGTTTCACTCACTTTACTACTAACAAAAAGCTGCAGTTGAAATTATCCGAGATATTCCTGATTATTTTGATATTGCTCGTAATAATCCTTAAAGGTGCTATTCGAATCTTGGCAGCAGGCTACAGCTACAAACAGCACTTGCAGCAGCTGCGCGAAGCCGGCTGTGGCTGCACAACTGAGGGGTTAATCCAGGTTTACACGTAAATTGAAACTACAGCTGTTTCGGTATGGCCCTATACATTTTTGTACAGCGCCCCTAGCAGAAACGAGGAAGAACTAACCAAAATCTATGGAGCCACACGCGAACGCGAAAGTTTGAGTAAACTTCGCAAAGCCTCGACTACGAGTAAGGGCTCTGGTTATCTATGTAGTAGTATGAATTTCTGCAAAAAAGATTCCGATTGCGGCTCCTGCAGCACGTGCTACCGAGCCTCAGCTGCGAGTGTTGTTCACCTGTTTAGACAAGTCCGACGTGCTGCCTGTCGCAGCACGTGTAGCCAACCTCGGAATCACTCTCGACTGCGGAAGCAGGCAGTGGCTGCATTTCAGATGTGTGTTACCTGCAATCGCGACCTGCATCCGCAGGCTGCGGCCGAAGTTCGAATAGCAGCAAGTTGTGGTTCTTATACTATTGCTAATGAAGTGGATGAATACCGAAATTCATTATCATTCATTTTTTCGTAGTACCAGTCGTCGTAGTTACCATTTAGCGCTTCTGGCGCGTTTTTGACGTGCTGATAGCGAATTTTCGCCAAAAGGAGTTGGCAGCACTGCTATGGTCTATAATTCTATAAATCAAAATAGGTACCTATAGCTTGAAAATTGTTTTCGGTTTTTCTTATTTTAACTTCATTTTAAACAAACTTGTACATATCAGAACAGTTTTAGAAGCGTCATAAATTACTCTGGTGAAGATAACATTTTTATAAATGAGCTTGGGAGAAACTGAGTGTATTCGTACATAACAGGTATTCGTATGTATGAGCTGTCGACATCCTTCTTTATGAATAATTGAATATTAAAAACGCCCGCTTCTTTCGACTTCCCGCCAAAAAGTCCAAATTCAAAATTGTATGGATCAGTGTTGCCAGACCCGATCAGAACTCTTGCCCACACAGGTTGTTAAAATTGCCCTTTCCAACACTAAATCGCCCATAAACGTTAAAACAATAACGTCCTGTAGGGGAATCTATTGTACCTTGATACCCTTTGTACTTAGAACAATAATTATGTCTTTGGCATTATCATCCTTTGACAACTACAACTTTAAGTTAGTTGTGAACCGGAACCGCGACGCGAACGGCGTGATACGAACCACTGGCTGTACGAGTACTACGAGTACGAGTGGAGCAAAAAAAGGTCAGATTCGTCATGACGCTGCCCCATTCCAACGCCGCCGCTGAGGGAGTGTTCGCCATGGTGACGGACACGAAGGCCAAGAAGCGTAATCGTATGGGGAGCGACACTCTAGACTCCATCTGCGTGGTGCGCACTGCTATGCGGCAAAAGAAGATAGCGTGCTACCAGCACAGGAAGCATGGCACAGGGACGAATTGTCTTTCCACCATTATATCCCCTCAAAGTGGAAATAAAGTATGGATTGACAATGACAACTGACATTAAAAGTGGATAAAATGGTTTTCTCCCTTTGCCATGCTACCCGGGCAGTATGAGGTCACTAAGGATCACCTCAAGAAACACAACAAATCTATTAATGAAAAGCAATAATTATGCCATGTGATTTTATTTTAAGTTGCGTTAATTACGTGACTATCTCAGGTGATTTTATGCATGTCTTTTTAATAGTTATCTAACTTACATAGAAGAAAGAGTGCCATCTGATAAAGTATTATCGAAGTTATTTTATTTTACATATAAAATTGAGAAATAAAATTTAGCTCGTTCATTTATTTAAGCTATATAACGTTATTGCCCATATTTTACCGGTTCCAAGACCTTTCCGCCCATTTGCCCTTCTTTCGAAAAAATCCTTAAAATTGCCCATGGCGTGGGCAATTGCCCATGGCGTGGGCAATTGCCCACGGTCTGGCAACACTGGTATGGATAATGGATATTGGATTCCAATATTTCCATGCCAATGCCATGTCCCTAATTCCCCAAAATCCACAGTCAAATATCTGAGAAAGAGTCCCAATTTGGAAAATTATGAATCAGAATCAGAATCAGAAATCATTTATTGCATAAAACTGGTACAAAGGTCTTTTAAATAATGTTCATATAGTAACACAGTTCTACCCTCTCCGGGCGTGCAATATTTGCGTACATAGTACACAAGTGCATCTATAATATACTCTTTGGCCACTTGTGCATAGAATTACTAACTACTACTTACTAACTGTAATAATGTTTTATAACTTGAAAGTGAAACTTTTAGCACATCGCCTCAAACTTTTTCGTCCATCTATTATATGTCGCGTGACAGTCGGCCGCGTAGTAGGGGTAAGTTAAGTGAAACTTTTGATTTTGTTTCCCATTGTATTTTCATATTCCCATAGTCAATCCATACCCACATCAATCTTCAATGGAGGTAGAATTCCCCGAAATTTGGGAAATTTCGCGTAAATTGGTAACTCGAGACGTTACTTGATTGCTGTCAAAAATGTCAATGTCATCTAAGTCAGCTTAAAAGTAATGTCACAAATTTTTTTCTTTTCCTGGACTGTTTAGTTTTTACTTTTGAAGTACGTTGCAAATTAAAACCATGATACATAACGTTCTACTTATGGGAGATATTTGTGTTATAAATCTAATCAAATACAGTAAAATACCCTTTATTTATTAATTAAACGTAACGTTTGAGCATTCCGATAGTAAAACTTTGTCTAGAAAAGTTATGGCTATATGGATCAAGCGTAAAGGCCGATTCAGCAATCACTAAAAAAAAAGAACATAAAATAAATAAATACGTTTGATTTTCCCTTTGATTTTCCCACAGAGCTATTAACTCTGTGGGTGGATTTTCCAAACTTTTTCTCTTATTGGTTTGTGATTTTCCATCTTTGTAGGTCTTTCCGTCTTTGTTTGTTGTCTTGGTTGTTTTATTAATTTTTAAAGAAAAGTGAATTGAACATCTATCAAAAATTAGCTGAAAACATAGGCTTATGTGGTTAAGCTACTGCTACGTTTTCACTGATTCAGTACACTTTGTATTTTATGGATAAAGAAAAAAAAAACGATCATTCAGCCATATTCACCAACATTCTTTTAAAACATGATGGATTTGAAAAATATTTGTCCCATCTGTTTACGGACCGATAGAAAACTTAAAAGTATTGCTAGCGAGCTATCTGTATACCACGACGAACTGACGGATTATTGTGTAAGTTTCATCTATTTCCTTTTCAAAAATTGACTACTAGCTGCTCGTCCCGCAGTGCCGATTAACTCTTAACTCAGACTAGGAGCCTTGGGGCCCCTAAGCAATAGCTCAGGGATAATCCGGCATTGCCGTCCCTGCTTTGCCCAGGTACAATTGTTAAAGCTGCAAACCTCGTTGAAACACTAAAAAGATAGTGAAAACCGCATTTGAATCTGTTGTATAGCTTGGAAGATAAAATCAGATACACAGACGGGTGACTTTGCATTACCTCTATAATATGTAGTGATGAAGAAGTAGTATCTGTAGTAGTACCTGACCTTGCTTTGTAGAGCCATCAATCTTTGCTCGGAGCAGTAATAAAAAAAAAAATGAATCTACTCTTTATACAAAAAAATGTGTGTGTTATATACAATATATTATGTAGACATGGGTGTCATCAAATCCCGAATAAATAGCTATCTTCTAGGAAAGTCTGCTACACCCTAGATCTAATATCTACTTTGCATTAGGTAGAATGTTGTGAAACATAAACCTATGAAACAAAAAAATACTTTAATTAGCCGAAGCAAACACCACACTGGCCCACTGGCCCCACTGGTTGGTTGATTCACATATGACATCGAATTTCACCTATGGACATATGCAGGTTGCCTCACAATGTTTTCGGTCAGAAATGCCAGTGTTGTGAAATTCCATACATAAATTCCAAGGAGTTTATTGGCATGGACCAGGATTTGAACCCACAACCTCGCGATTGTAAAGCAGGTGTCATTACCACTAGACCACCACACCTTAAGTTTAAATATAAAGTGTTATTTCCTATGCATTTCCAGCTTGAGATCTTCAAGCCCCGATACTGCAGTGAGTGTGAATACCTGCTCAGAAAAACTTACAATTTCCATCAAAAATGTTCAAAAGCTGCAAAAATTCTCAAAAAATGGGTGAGTATTGGATAGTGTTTTGATTACATGTGACTAGTTTTTATTATAAATATTTATGTACATATATTTATGTATATAGATTGCCTGAAGATGCAATCTCAGCAAGAACTATAAACACATTTAAGAATAGACTGGACCTTTGGAGAAAGAAGGAAAAAATTTCTTAGACAGATAAATACTAATTTTATTCAATTCTGCTTGATATAGGCATATCAGTATACACTGCTCGCCTTTAAACATATATATAAATATGAAATAGTTGTTAGTGTCCCTCCAGTCATCATGCATGCCTAATAATATAAGTAAGTTCGTATAGACTGGGTGGCTAGCCCTGCAGGCTTAGCATACGGACCATAAAATAACTCATATCAGTGACAGAGTTATGAAGAAGCATATATCTGTCACCTCTGCACACTTCGATAAACTCTTGTCGGGGTCTTGTATGCTAAGCTAGCTGGTATCAAGAGTTTTTAATCTGCCTGAAGGTCTGAGATATGGCTAAATGGTTGAAACAGTTGAAACGGGGCCTACGATTTAACGTGTCATCTGAGCTAAGGTAGCGCTCAGTTATAAGTGCCACCTGCGGTCACCCATCCGAAGACCGAATCATACAAGTCGGAGAATGTGAAGTTAGCTTGCTACAAGCAGCGTAATATCCAATCAACGCGCATCTTTATGTGAGCTTCAGTCAGGAAATCAGGTGTATAAATCTGCCGACTTGTGTGTTTATTCTTCTATAACACTACAATTATACTTAACCCGCCGTTTGTGTCCTATATGTCTCAGAGACCGGGTGGACAGAAAAAGTCTAAAATAAATAATAAAAATAAAATAAATATTTTATTTTCCCATACAGTACGGAACCCTCCGTGCGCGAGTCCTACTCGTACTTGGCCAATTATTAGTATTTGTTGTTATAGCGGCAACAGAAATACATCATCTGTGAAAATTTCAGCTGCCTAGCTATCACGGTTCATGAGGTACAGCCCGGTGACAGACGGACAGTCGTCATCGAAGTCTTAGTACTAGGGTCCCGTTTTTACCCTTTGGATACGGAACCCTAAAAACAGTTGGTAGTTTAAGTACGTGCGCTGTATTTGCGCTTTGGGCAAAGACTGGCTCAGAGGTGTAAAAGATGAAATTACAATTCGTAATACTAAACATGACACTATATGACATTTATGACAGTGGTAGGGATGGAGGAGGTAACATAGCCCTACAGTATCATAGAATTGAAATTATTTTTGAAAACATAAATAAGATTATCCTTAAATATTTTTTTTCAGATAAAGAACAAAACCCCCGTAAGTTTGCTCCACCTGAAACTGCCCCCAGTAAGGCTGAACATCTGCACACCAAAGAACAATACAGTTTTCACTTACATTTGCCCGGAAGAACTAGAAAATTCTGTTCAAGTGGAAGATAGCATGTTGGAAAAGCTGCCCAAAAATACTTCAGAAGACATTAATGTATCTGAAAAAATAGATGTTGATGGTATAAAGCAAGTGAGTATATTTTTATCAGTCTCTTACTATGGCCCTTATTAATAAGCTTCAAGTAGCCCAACGAGCTATGGAGAGGGCTATGCTCGGAGTCTCTCTGCGAGATCGAATCAGGAATGAGGAGATTCGCAGAAGAACCAAAGTTACCGACATAGCCCAGCGGATTGGCAAGTTGAAATGGCAGTGGGCAGGGCACATAGCGCGGAGGACTGATGACCGTTGGGGTCGAAAAGTTCTCGAGTGGAGACCATGTACCGGCAAGCGCAGCGTAGGACGTCCACCCACAAGGTGGATGGGTGACCTCACTTAGACTGAAGGATCGCGCTGGATGCAAGCCGCTACCAACCGGTCTTATTGGAGATCTATAGGGGAGGCCTATGTCCAGCAGTGGACGTCCTATGGCTGATGGATGGATGGATATTTTTATCTATTTTATGTACTTTACTTATCAGATGCTCTGTATAGGCTGAATCATACAAGTCGGCGGATGTGAAGTTAGATATACAAGCTGAGGAACATCCAATCCTGACTGACGCTCACTGAAAGCTGCGCTTTGATTGGGTTTCGAGCAGCTTTGTAGCCGACTTATATGATTCGAATTGTACCGATTTTTTTAATTGTCTAATAAACATAGGTCTACCCATGAAGCCATACGATTGAACCAAAACGGCATTGCTGGTTGCAAGTTCACATACACCCTCGAATTTCTTCTATGTGATGTAACTTGTATATCATAATATAATACACAAGTTACATGACTATATTCTTGGCAACCCAAAGAAAATAAAATAAAATAAATAAAAGCCAGTGGTGTGTGAATCCATACAAAAATAATTTGCCAAGTACGAGTCGGACTCGCGCACGAAGGGTTTCGTACTGTATGGGAGCCGCACTTAAATGTTTATTTCATTTTAATTTAATTATTTATTATTAAAATAAGCATGCAGTTAAATGTTATGTGAATATTTCAAGCATCTACCTGTTACCATTATTGATATCTAGCTAAAAACGACAAAAAATTTAGATTTGTTGTATGGGAGCCCCCTTTGATATTATTTTTATTATATTTTTAATATTTTTTGTTATAGCGGCAACAGAAATACATCATCTGTGAAAATTTCAGCTTTCTAGCTATAACGGTTCATGATATACAGCCTGGTACACATTTATAATCATTTTCCTTATAATACATTTTAAATTTTTTTGCATCAGTACGCGTTATCTTCATTCTAAGTATTTTTTATCGGAATTTGTGGATGTCTGACCTGTCTTAAACAGTGATCCACGAATAAATAATTATCTTGCAGTACTCAAAGAAACGTTTCACAACTAAGTATATCAGAATAAATACTTTCCAATTACAATACTAACACTAGCACGAAACCGCCATGTTTGAAATGATAAGAATATATGAAGTTAGCCGCGAACAAACTGGCGTTAAGGTTGCTATACAACAAAATAATGATGTCTCGAAATTGTTTTTATTTTACCGGTTATATGAGTTGTCACTTTCAATACGTGTCCTTTCCGTGGCACCTCTCCCCTATTTTGTGATGATCTTTTTTTTATCGCTGTAGCTGCAGTCGCGGCACTACTGGTCTGCCGCGGCGGCAGCGCGACACTGCAGCGCGGCAGTGCTGCCGCTGCAATGCTGCCGTGCTGCTGCTGCTTAGCTCGGAATGTACTCTCATAAAAACTCATAGTAAATGTATGGGGACCAGTAGTGCAGCGGCAGCACTGCTGCCTGCGTCTGCTGCCTGCAGTTGAGATCGGAATCATACCTTAATAATAAAATTACAATTAAATAATTATTTTTTTTGGGGGCTCCTATACAGTACGGAACCCGAGCGCGAGTCCGACTCGTACTTAGCAGATTTTTTTAATATTTTTGATTTTTCAAAAATAGCTCAGCCGATTTTGATAAAATTGAAATGGGTGGCCTCGGGAATATTTAATTTAAAAAAAGTATTTTTTAATGTTGATGGACATACACAAAAAAACACTTATGTTTTTTTCGTCAGTTCGTCGTTTTTCAGTTCGTCTGTATACATTTTTAGACTATTGATAATAGAATTTTTTAGCCACAATTACTTGTGCTTTTTAACCGAATCCTCATCTCATCGGATACAGGTAACTGTATCCAATGAGATTTCACAAATAGAGACGTAATACTCATTAAAAATAGCCCTAAAAAGTTGGAAAATTCTATTGTACCTACTTAGGTAGAATATATATAATTATGCAGCGTTTTTCCATCACTTGTTAGCAGAGCTTAAAACCCAGTAGTTAGAAAGAGATAATCACAAGTACACAGCTACGTGAGCAGCAAAACGCCTTGTAACGTCGGCGCAAGACAAGACTAACTTGACTAGCTAATTATCTTGCCTTGAGTTCGCCACGCTAAGCAGGTTATAACGCATCTATCTCAGTTTATATATATGATCATTACCTGTATCAGTAATTAATAGCCTACTGCTGAACACAGCTTACTCTAGAAAGGGAATCACCCCTAAGAACACCCTCGAAGTAAATTCTTTGATAAAATGGATTAAGAATAGATTCCTAATTCACAGGAGGTAATTGAAAATACAAGTCATAGCGAAGAATTATTTAAAATCGAATTACATTGTGAAGACTATCATGTTACAGGAGTGTCGGAAACCCTTTTCCAAAATAGTAACACTGAATCCGATGACATCACACAAAGTAAACTAGTCAATGATACCATTTCAAATGCTAGGATAGGTGAAACAGCAAATGTAAAAAGAAATAAAACTAAAAGAGACAGTAAAAGTAATTTGAGTGCAGAAGCAAGTAACACCAATGGTAAAAATAAGCTGCGAAACAAATCTAGAGAACTGAAAAATAGTCAACTGGTACTAGATGTTGATGATACTGCAAAAGATAGCAACAAAACTGGAGTAGTTGAAAAATTGGGACGTCACATAATTTCAACAAAAACATCGAATGAATCAGAATCTGAGCTCGATTCTAGTAATAAAAGTAATAAACCGGGCGATACGGACGTTGAAATAATAGCCTGCGACGATGAAGACAGTAAAAATAACGATGTAATAGAAATAGAAGACGGAATAGATTACCCCGAAGACGCAAGTCTCAACAGCGACGACGATTGCGATGATTACTTGTATACGCCCCCAAAGAAAAGAAAACAAAAATTGACACTCGATGAGCTAGCAAATATAACACTAAGTGGCGATGATTTAGATGATGATTATTTAGCTGAACACACCGAATCAAAAACAAAGAAAGACGATTTCGATACATTTGCAGCAGAGAAAAGGATTGCTTATAAAATATTTACCATGGGCAAAACTCTAGATTCACTATGCGAAAATTGGGAAGTTACGTCTCTAATAGATGTAGGTATACCGAATGTATCAAACGATGAAATTAAGAAATTCACTACTCAATTTTTTTGTGATTGGAAAGCGTCCGACAAAGTCAATGCCAATACGTCGAAATTTTCGAAGAAAAGGAGTTTCGGTGCTAAATTGG
Source organism: Hypomecis atomaria (assembly GCA_964007245.1). Classification (NCBI taxonomy): domain Eukaryota; kingdom Metazoa; phylum Arthropoda; class Insecta; order Lepidoptera; family Geometridae; genus Hypomecis; species Hypomecis atomaria. The sequence continues at coordinate 4,674,636 of OZ023306.1, forward strand.
CGTGCATGCGTTGTGATTTAGATGCATTAACAGATAAATGTGCCAAGTTAGTAGAAGGTTATAAAGATGGCCTAAATGATTCTGATCCTAAATTAAGGTTTGTATCAAGCGATGAATTAAGGCGAAATTTTGGTTTTTACAACGTTGAAATGACTTGAATTCATGAAGTAACTTTGTTGTTAGGTTGAAAGCAGAGTTAATGCAAAAATTCAATTCGTGGGGAGAACTTAGAGCAGAGGATGGCTTCATATTTGACAAGGATATTATAATAAACTGTCTCGACATGGTCAGTGAGCGATTGATCCGGCAGTTGATAAATTTATTACATGGTGAGTTACAAATCTTTAGCAAAGTAAATAATAAAAATGATTCACACTCATAGCTCTTAATGAGATTTCCTGTGTCGGGAGTACCACAGTACACACATAAATTCAAGAAAAGACAACTAACACCCAGACCCAGAATCACAGCATAGTATAAAACAAAGTCGCTTCCGCTGTCTCCATGTATGCTTATATCTTTAAAACTACACAACGGATTTTGATGCGGTTTTTTTAATAGATAGAGTGATTCAAGAGGAAGGTTTAAATGTATAATAAACCTGTGCTAACCCGGGGCGGGTCGCTAGTAAATATATAAAATTCACCGTCTAAATATTTTTCCGGTCGGGAATCGCACTCGCTACCCCCTGTACCAAAGGCAGCGGTCCTATCGACTGCGCCAGGTGTGTTCTCAAGTTCACTATGTGGAATGATATACCGCTTGAAGCTAGCGACGTTTCACAATAGAAGATTAACTTTGAAAATACAGATGTGCGGGCCTTGGCATTGAAATCGAGGACCTCCGGATTTTAATCCCATCAGTCACAAAGGTTGTCTTGTAACATCCAGTTTTATAGTTTGTTTTTGGAAAGAGTGGATGTCGTAAAATTTTTATTTATTCTCATTGCTAACCTCTGAAATGTCAAAATTGTTCTTTTGCAATCAACAAACAAACAAACAACAAGTATTCTTGTTTCGTAAGATACACATATCCTAAGGTATCTTCTAATCCCCATGCTTCATTTTAGACTATTGCCGTACCTCTTCGACTTACCATCGAGTTGGTAGTTGGTACGAGTAGTCAAACGTAGACCTATTCGCGATCACATTTTTTGGCGCTAATAGCGTCGCTATTATATTCTACGACTTACCAAAGCGTAGGTATTTTTAATTTCAGGAGCAAAAACCCTAAGTCCAGGCGCAGCGGTAATACTAAAAAGAATTCAAAACAAACAGAACGAAAACCAATACGAGTCCATATTCAACATTGAGTACTTGACCACAGAAAAGGAAATGCTAGAGGAGTTTCAACGGCGGAAGACTTATGAGTGCTACGTCGAGGCCAAGTTCAAATGTGAAGTCTGTTATCAGGGGTTTAAGCACGAAAGGCTGTTGGATTATCATAAAAAGTGTCATGATGTAAGTGAACCTTTATATTTAATACTCGATGGTCTGCTCGAATTTTCTCTGCGAGATCGAATCAGGAATGAGGAGATCCGTAGAAGAACCAAAGTTACTGACACAGCCCAGCGGATTGGCAAGTTGAAATAGCAGTGGGCAGGGCACATAGCTCGGAGGACTGATGACCGGTGGGATCGAAAAATTCTCGAGTGTAGACCACGTGCGGCAAGCGCAGTGTAGGACGTCCACCTTCGAGGAGGGCAGATGATTTCATCCAAACCGCTTACGCTAATCACGCTGGATGCAAGCCGCTTCCAACCGGTTTTATTGAAGATCCATAGGGGAGGCCTATGTCCAGCAGTGGACGTCATTTGGCTGATGGATAGTGATAGTCTGTTGAAATTAGTGTTAGCTAAAAATCTCTAGTTATTTATTTACCGGTCTTTCAATAGTTCACTGCTGAACATAGGCCAACCTATGAATGGTGATGGGACCGTATCCACTACGCTAGCCCAGTTTGGGTTGGTGGATTCACAATTACCTTCCAATTTCTTCTACGGACTAATGCAGGTTTCATCGCGATGTTTTCCTTCACCGAAAAGCTCGTATAAATCGCGCCACACAAGTCGGCGGATGGGAAGTTATGCGTAGAACGCTGCGCAAAAAGCAAAAGATAGGTATGCGCGGGAGTCAGAGAGACGAGACGCCGGGGCACACCCGCCCGCCAACCTCATGCCTCCCGCGCGCTCCCTCCGCCCGTGCTTACTACTTCCCCAGTCCCCACTTGTGTAGGCATTGTGCACACATGCGCAATAATTAGCGAATCACGGTGAAGTGTCATCTGCGGCTAACTTCTCATCCGCCGACTTGTGTGGCGATACCTATAATGTGAAAGATGACCTAAGTCATAAGACCTACTTATTAACAGCAAAAGAAAAATATTGGAATTGGACCAGTTTACTAAAAAAAATCTGCTGTTTTTGTAGAGTTCCGTACCCCAAAGGAAATTTTGGAACCCTTTTAAGATCACTTTTTAGTCCGTCTGTCTGTTTGTTAAGTCCTTCTATCTCGAGAATCCGTGGAGGTAATGAATTGAAATTAAAACTACACATATAAGCAGATCTGTAGCTGCAAGGAACTGCAAAAAAAAAAATACAAATTTCTTAGTCATCATACAAAAAAATACAATGAAATCGCAAAAATATTTAATACTAACGTTTGCCTTCGGCTTCTCCCGCGTGATATTTTGATTTTTATGCTATCCTATAGAAACCATTTACTAGTCCGGTTTATGTAAAAAGGCCTATCTCACTCTCCGACTTTTAAATTATATCCACGCCAAAAATCAACTCTATCCGCTGTTCTATTGCTGCGTGATAGAGTAAACAAACAACCCAACAAATACACTTTCGGAATTATGATATTAGTAAAGATTTACCAGATAGAGATTGTCTACGATACGAGTAACATGGCCGGCCCCTCGAAATTATTGTTTTAATGTGTGTAGTGTTTAAATGTGTAACATGCAACAAATCTTGGATTTGCTAACTCGACCAGTTGTTTGACGGCCGTATTAGTATACTAAACGCCACACAAATCGGCGGAAGAGAAGTTAGACGCATTTGACACTTCCGTGATTCGCTAATTATTGCGCATGTGTGCACAATTCCGACGCCGCGTGTCGTAGTGGTGAGCACGGGCGTAGGCTGCGCGCGGGAAGCATGAGGTTGGCGGGCGGGTGTGCCCCGCGCATACCTATATTTCGACTTTTGCACAACGTTCTGCGCATAACTTCCCATCCGCCGATTTGTGTGGCGCTTAGTATACACACACATGCGTGGTGGCGGGTTGTAAATAAAAACTACATAGTAGTCTGTCCCCATGTTTGCTTATATCTTTAAAACTACGCAACGGATTTTGATGCGTTTTTTTTAAACAGATAGAACGATTCAAGAGGAAGGTTTTTATGTATGCCTGTGCGAAGCCGGGGCGGGTCGCTAGTACTTTAATAAATTGAAATGTGTTGAATTTTGGAGGGGCGGGTCATGTTATTGTAGAAGATCTCTACATTCATATGATTTTTGACGTATTTTCCAGGAAAGCAACGGTTCAATCTCTTGTACTATCTGCCACGTGCGACACCATTCCCGGCGCCGGCTGAAAAAACACATGAGCGCTCACGTCGCTGTGTACAAGTGTAAACTATGCCCCCTCGTTACATACTACAGGTATGATGCTTCGAGCAAATATCTACAGAGCCACAGTCTCTAAGTGAAAGTAGTAAAAAAATCCAAGCGCTGTCATACATACCTATTTCGATATGTTCATTAAATAATTCACAATTCACAAGAAGTTATAGCTTTCGCGGAAGTTATTTATACAAAAAAATAAACAAACAAATTGATATTTTAAATTGCACTAAATGGGAAAGTAAACACAAAATTAAAACCTATCTTAATAATCTAAACTACAAAGAAACAGAAGATTTAATACGAATTGTCAGTTAAACAATCATACATATTGCTTGGTAATAATAGCACACAAAAATTTCATAAGGCATACCTACTACTACATATTCACTGTTGTTCCATACTTACTTTAACACTAAACCTATATTATTATTATTTATCAACGCATGCTCTAAATGTTAATATTGTTAAATTACATTTATTTATTTATTACATTTTCACAAAGCCATTATTTCTTTATCCCTTGGAAGAGACTAGTCATCGCAACACAGGGTATCCTACAGCGATGACTAGAGTATTCAATAGTATTCGAAAATTCGAAGATCTACCAATGTCAATCAAGTTCAATCATATTCAATACCTATAAATTGTTATTTTATGTCACTTTTGTTACTGAATACTATGTTAAGCTTAATATTATTGGCTACAAATAAATAAAAATAAAATGACCCATTTTCTTGAATCTCGACGTTATGTCACTTAATTAGTGCTTGTAACCGAGCACGGCGCGGCGTTGTAATCAGCTTGCAGACCTTAAGACTATCTAAAAAGCCTGCCCACTACGTAGCTTGGGCAAGGTTTTAGCTCGGACACTTTTTTGCACGATTGTAAATACTATAGAGACTTGCTCGATGGTATGATGACTTATTTTTGAATCTATGACTTGCTTGTCTAGGTGTTCGGTAGCGATCATCGAAGTTAAGCAACGTTCAGCACGGTTAGTCTTCGGATGGGTGACCGCAGGTGGCATTTACAACTGAGCGCTACCGTGGCTCGGCTGACACGTTAAATTGAAGGCTGCGGTTGTTTGAACCGTTTAGCCAAGTCAGAGGCCGTCAGGTGGTTTAAAAAGTTTGACACCAGGGCTAGCCACCGCAGCGTAAACATATGCCTGCTCCTGCTGTTTCGTTTACACTTGCCCGAGTGTGCACGTGAAATTATATTTTACCACATAAATTATAGTACTTTTATACTGATAAATAAATCAATTGTGCGAAATTATTCCCAACCATTCCAAAATATTCAAAAATGCACAATGTTAGTGTTCAAGTTTTCATTTCTGCCGGCACTCCCGGAGTGCAATCTGTTGTTTTATTTTTTAACATTACGCTTGTACATTTTCCAGGCTTTCGATGATAAATCACTACGAGCAGCACAACGGCACATTATATAAATGCGAACCTTGCGGTGGAACTTACAAGTAAGTTTATTATGCTTTTTTTCCTATAACTAAGGCTTTTCCGTAGAGATCTAGAGGCGTAGAAGCCTTTATCGTCAAGTAAAGGCGTACAAGTCACTCACGAGTATACGTAACAAATACGCACAAATGTATCTCCAAATGCATGCCTAGATACAGATATAACACATGCGGACACCATTTAGAAATTTTGACTAACTTTAAATTTATATCCTCCCTTTTGGAGTTCTTACTTTTGATACTTATATTTGAGTAGCACTTTTGCAAACAATGTATACATTGTTTATAATGGTCAAAAACCAAGCTCCATAATGTTACAAAAAAATATTAAGCATGGCGCCCGAAAGGCTAATTATTGTTCGCCAAAAAAAGCACCACCAACTTCAATTATTACTCGAATTGATGTGTGCCATTTGATGTTTTAGCTATTAATGATTTTCCAAAAACCAACTATTCAATTTCGATAAAATTTTGGGGTTCATACCGGTTCGCAGTCTATATTCTTTCCAATAATAAAACAATTGTCAAAAACGAACTACTCGGTAAATAGTTATGCGTGATAAGCAAAAATATACGCTTCGAATTAAGAACTTTCTTCACTGCCTCGATGTCTCAGTGGTTAGTGACCCTGACTTCTGGGTCTAAGAGGCGTGGGTTCGATCCCCACCCAGGGCAAACATTTGTGTGATGAACATAGGTGTTTGCTCTGTGTCTGGGTGTTATTTAGATACTATCTATATGTATATGTAGTATATCAGTCTCTGGCAGCCATATCACAAGCTATGCTTAGTTTGGGGTCAGAGACCGTGTGTGAGATGTCCCCAATATTTATTTATTTATTATTTATTAATTTTTTCGTCGGTTAAAATCGAATCTAATTTGTATCAACAGAAGCAAGTCAGCATTCCTAAGTCACCAAACGCACATGCACCCGAGCGGCGCGCACGTCTGCACCACCTGCGGTCGTGGGTTCATTTCCCCGCTCGGACTCAGGACGCATATCACTAGGAAACATCAGGTCAGTACATTTCTAAGCCACCAAGCGCACCCTAGGCCATCAAACACACATGCACCCTAAGCCATCAAACACACATGCACCCTAAGCCATCAAACACACATGCACCCTAAGCCATCAAACACACATGCACCCTAAGCCATCAAACCCACATGCACCCTAACCCATCAAACACACATGCACCCTAAGCCATCAAACACACATGCACCCAAGCGGTGCGCATGTCTGCACAACCTACAGTCGTGGGTTCATTTCCTCGCTCGGGCTCTGGACGCATTACACTAGGAAACATCGGTCAGTACATTCCTGAGCCACCAAACGCACATGCACCCTGCAAAGGCTTTGGCTATCCAGTGGTGTAATTGAATTTTGGATAGTAATGATAGATATGAAGTTACAACACCAATATCTATTTGTATCCACGGTTATTTCTAATCAATTAGCATACTTTAAGGGGCTTATTCTGTAAATCAAAACTAACAACTTTTGTTCTGCAGCTTTTGTCAGAACTCAAAAAAAAACAGCTGTTCCGTACATTCGATCGTGGGTGAACGATATTTTTCTATGGAACAACCATTTTTTTTTCGAGTTTTGTCAAAAGTCGCGGAACAAAAGTTGTTAGTTTTGTTGTACAGAATACGCCCCTAAAGGATGCTAATTGATTAGGAATAACCCTGTGTATATTTATGTATTTGGTTTCTTTCGTTTTTACAAGCTTTTAATTAACTTGCAATAGATATACATATGTAAGTTCGGGTGGAATCTTGCAAGTTAACTTTGACCAACTTTCCGGGTTCAGATTGAGCTGAAATTTTACACGCATGTGTATATCGCGTGACAATGCAATAATATGGTACCATGGAGCTGATCTGATGATGGAGTCGGGAGGTGGCCATAGGAACTCCTGTACTAAACAAGGTATACCCGTCCTGTTCCTGCTCGTTTAACTTGTCTTATCCTGCACTCTGCTGCTACATGATATCCAGGATCTCAAAAGCTTGTTTTTAAAAAGTTATATATTTATAGTAATTAATTTTGAATTGCCTGCCTATGGAAGCGGTTTTAAAGATATCATAAATATTGGTAAGGAAGAGCCTAATCCTAGATTTTTGAAATAATAAACGTTTTTATTAACTAAACATAGGTACTCGTATGTTGATTGCAGGGTGAGACGCCGTCGGTCGAGGATGGTAGCGGCGTGCGGTGCGAGGCGTGCGATCTCACGTTCCCTTCGCAAGAGGCGTATTTACGACACGACCGGTCTCTGCACGGTGCTCCACCCGTTTACAAGTATGTTTGTTTATGTTTTTACCGTTTCCCCTGAAGCGTTCATAATAGGCTCATCATCATCATCATCCTGCCCTTATCCCACTAGGTGGGGTCGGCACAGAACGTTTGCTTTCGCCACTTCACTCTATCATCCGTCATCTCATCATGAAGTCCTTTCTCTCGCATGTCATCTTTCACACAATTCATCCACGCTTTTTTTGGTCTTCCCCTCCCATTTCTGCCGCTTACCATTATGTTTAGGGTTCTTTTCGTGACATGACTCTCTTCCCGACTCTTGATATGTCCATACCAAGAAAGCCTGCCACTCTGTAGTTTCTCAGTCACTGGCGCTATTTTCAGACTTCCTCTAACATACTCATTTCTAATCTTATCCGTTCTTGTTACTCCACACATCCATCTCAGCATTCGCATCTCCGCTGCATGCAATTTCCTTTCATTCTCCCCTTTGGTGGCCCAACACTCTGATCCATACAATACTACAGGTCTTATGAAGCTAGTTGACAATATTTTTTTCATGTCATCTTGTAACAGTTAACCATAAACAGACCCGATTATCGAAATAAAAATAAAATTCAACTTCAAAATAAAGAAGTTATAAGCATATTTATTTTCTTGCAAGACAGAGAGCGCACTATAACAGGCTATGACGACACTGCCTGCAAGTGTCATAGATTCGCCATACAATGTTATGCTTTGTGGGAAAGGGACAAGACATCCCCTCTTTTTCCCTACCGAAATCTTTACAAGCTTATATCTCTGAACTTGATATGCCAATTTCAATTATTTTGACGTGACAACGTCTTATAAATTGGTTTGCCGGGTGACACTTCAAGAAACTGCGTTACGCTCCCCGCTCACACTTCATGCGCTCTCATTCGTCTCAAAGTCGTTGTCACGTAAAACTTTCGCCCGTATACCGACTTTACAGGCAACCAATTTTTTTTTTCGGTAAACGAATCACATTTAATTTTTAAACATATAATTCACTAATCCTAATACTTTTAACTAATTTAATAACAGCCAACTACCATATTACGTGAGGTGTTTGGGGGTCGAGCTTAATTTCACCCAATCTCCCGTAGAGAAGAGGGGGGAGGGGTTTTTTTCCAGTATAAAACAGCATTAAATTGAGTCGTTGAAAGTCTTATGTATTATAATAAAAGTACTAAATCAGCTTATATTTATTGAAATACTAGCTGACCCGGCGAACTTCATTTCAAGCAATATCTTTATAAATTATAGCCTGTGTGTTATTCTTATATATAAGCATTACTATTGCAAAGTTTCAACTCAATCTATTCAGTAGTTTTAGCGTGAAAGAGTAACAAACATCCATGCATACAAACTTTCGCGTTTATAACATTAGTAGGATTCGAAATATTGTAAACTAGCTTTTGTCCGCGGCTTCGTTCGCGTGATAATTTGATTATTGTGATATCCAACAGGAACCTATAATTTTTTCGGAATAAAAGTAACCTATGTCACTTTCCGTTTCTCAAACTATATCCATGCCAAAAATCAAGAGTCGATCCGTCTCTCCTTTGCTGCGTGAAAGATGAACAAACCAATATACACACTTTCAGAAAAAAAAAACTTTGTTTGGATCTCATCTAATAAAGAATCGAAAGTGTGTTTGTGTGTAAGTCACGGGCTAATTTTTATCCAGAAAAAAATTAAGGATGCTGTGGGTTAATTTTTCTTTATATTTTCAGGAAGAAAAGAGCTCCCAGATTTCTAAAACCAAGAAAGAAACCAAACATGACTTGCACAGTGGTGAGCATTTAAGTTAACAAAATAGTAAAACTTAGTAAATACATGTTTTGATAGTTAACCTGCGATGTTGGAAAGCTAAGACCAAGATTTCTATCAATTATCTTCACAATGTAATCGATGTTTAATGTTAATAAAACTGTAAACAAAACATTCAATACATTCGAAATAGGCCTTGAAAAATTCGAATTTGAACACAGATTTTAGGGAAACTTTGGGCGTAAAAGAATCACAAAGAGACTAATCTTAGTACACGGTAAATAAATAATCGGCCAAGTACGAGTCGGACTCGCGCACGGAGGGTTCCGTACTGTATGGGAGCCCCCCTTAAATATTTATTTTATTTTAATTTTATTATATATTATTAATGTGAATATAAAAATTAAATATCTGTGAAAATTTCAAGCATCTACCTGTTACCATTATTAATATAGAGCGAAAAACGTCTAAAAATCAGGTTTGTTGAATGGGAGCCCCCTTAAATATTTATTTTATTTTCTTTTTAGTATTTGTTGTTATAGCGGCAACAGATATACATCATCTGTGAAAATTTCAGCTGCCTAGCTATCATGGTTCATGAGATACAGCCCGGTGACAGACGGACAGACAGACAGACGGACGTCGAAGTCTTAGTAATAGGGTCCCGTTTTTCCCTTTGGGTACGGAACCCTAAAAAGCGGCATAGTTTATTTATTCATAAGTTCAATAATAATTGACTAAAGAGAAAACCGCGTGTAACGTTTTTATGTGGTTATTGTTTGATAAATTTTGTCTCAAAAATTATATTTGTAAATATGTTTTTGCCGAAAATGGTACAACCTGCTTCAACCGTGTACAGAATTCCAATAGTTAGCACGAATCGATGAATAGCTCGGTTAGTATAATATGGAATAATTATTTTTCGCAAAAATGGCATGACCGACTTCAATCGTGTACAGAATTCGCGAAGATTTCGCACGGATTTTTCATATTATTGTTGATTTATCAAAAATGGCTCAGCAGATTTCAATAAAATTTAAATGGGACCACCTTCGAAGTATATTCTTTCCAATAAAAAAGAACTATCGAAATCGGACAACTATGTAAAAAGTTATGCGTCGAATTGAGTACCTCCTCCATTTCGTCGGTGAAAAAATAATTTTGAATACGACTGCCTCGGTGGCTCAGTGGTTAGTGACCCTGATTTCTGGGTCAAAAGAGGCGTGGGTTCGATCCCTACCCAGGGCAAGCATTTTGTGTGATGAACATAGGTGTTTGCTCTGTGTCTGGGTGTTATTTAGGTACTATGTTCCGATATTTAAAATAATTTTTTGAATATTTTGTTTAAGTAAATTAAAAAAAAATCCTTTTTTTCTCAAAATGACGACGTAAATCAATTATTTAATGTAGAGCCAACTTAATAAGGGGAGCACGGATTTCCGAGACAAGCTTAAAGCTTAGTTCGGCAATCCTTAACTCATGAATATTGCAGCTAATAAAAATAAGTTCATTTTAGTTAAAAAAAAACTATCTATACAAGTATGTATTTAAAATATGTATGTGTAGTATATCAGTCTCTGGCAGCCATATCACAAGCTATGCTTAGTTTGGGGTCAGAGACCATGTGTAAGATGTCCCCTAATATTTATTTATTTATTATTTAATTAGGTACCTATGTCGTATGCTTTCAGTGCAACACAGTGGGTCACAGCTACGGCTGGCTGACGCATCACTTCAGTACGGAACACCCCACCGTAGACATGGCCGCGGCGTATGCAGACAAACGGACTTACCTCTGCGACGTTTGTGGCAAGGGATTCTCGGTAAGGAACCCTAAAGTAAATAACTTGTCAAGTGGGTGGCGAGACAGGCTTCCGTAGATGATGACGATGATTATGATGATGATAAAAACCAATTTTTTAATGTCATTAGCTGCGCCCCGCGGTGTTACCCGCGTTAGCCCGATATAAAAAGTATTTTTCTAAAATAAACGTAGCCTAAGTTACTCCTTATTACATCAGCTGCCTGCCAATAAAAGTCCCGTCAAAATCGGCCCAGCCATTTCAGAGATTAGCCGGAACAAAGAGACAGACAGACAAAAATGGTAAAAAATGTTATTTTGGTGTATGTACCGTATATATATATATGTACATATGCATGAAGTAAAAAACGGTTATTTCAATATTACAAGCAGACACTCCAATTTTATTTACATGTAAAAATAAAATGTATTTGATTGACGGCTAGGAAAACATAATGGGCTAAAAAAATATTGTTTGTGAATTTTAACTTTCCTTTATAACTCAAAAATGTATTATAATTTTCAAAGAAAGTATGGTCTAAACACCCAAACAACTCAAAAAGTTTAAACATTCTGTCTTGTATACAGAAATTGAAGGGGTCACTCTTTTTTCAATTTTGGCGACCTGTATCTTACAAAATGTTACATCTGACAAAAAAAACATGAAACCTTACATTCATCAACTATTCAATGATACCCCACATGAGGGGGTAGGGTGGGAAACAAAGTTTCATCCTCATTTTACATGTATGGGAGCTACCCCTTATCAACTTTAAAGTTATTAAGTATTTAAAATTGAGATCTAAACTAAAACTATCATAATGTTAAATTTCATGCAATTTGGTATGAATAGTTAAAGTAGTAAAGTAGAAGTTAAAGCTTTGTATCATTAGGATGGATGGAAGGACGGACAAAACGAAGTTTCTCGTTTTACTACGGAACCCTAATAACTGCCTAATAATAATAATTGACTGCCTCGGTGGCTCAGTGGTTAGTGACCCTAACTTCTGGGTCAGAGAGGCGTGGGTTCGATCCCCACCCAGGGCAAATATTTATGTGATGAACATAAATGTTTGCTCTGTGTCTGGGTGTTATTTAGTTACTATCTATATAAGTATGTATTTAAAAATAAGTGTATGTAGTATATCAGTCTCTGGCAGCCATATCACAAGCTTTGCTTAGTTTGGGGTCAGAGGCCGTGTATAAGATGTCCCCTAATATTTATTTTTTATATTTAATTAGTTCAAACCGTGTACGCTATGAGCGGGATGATCCTTTATATTGGGATCTCGGACTGTATAACATTGTGGCTGAGAAAATTCATAGAGAAAATAAACCTTATGTTTCTAAAAATAGGGTTTTTACAGAATAACAAACGTGACAGATGTGTCTACATCACTGTCGGATACTTATCCAATATGGCGTTAGCATCAAATAGTTAGCAGGAAAATAAACCTTATCCACTCGGTTATAAAGTTCTAACATGTGCCAATATTATTAATATGTGACAGGTGTACGTCACATTTAAATAGTTCTCTAATCGTCCACTCGTGGCGCTTGCATCAGGATTGCATGTAGAAAAATATTTCAACATGTACTGTACTCAATATTAAATGACAGATAGAATGTCACTGTCATATAGTTCTTTGATCGGCCTAGCGTCACAATTGGCTTGTAGAAAAATGAACCCTATTTCGATACTTTTAAGTTCTACAAAAACTTCATGTACACAGCAACATTGACACATGTGAAAGATGGCGATGGGCAAACGTCACTGTCAAATAGTTCTCCAGCCAGCCGCTTGCAGCGCTAGTATTGCTTATACTGCGCGTTTAGTTCCTCGAAATAAAACTAGATGGCTACCTCAATCGAGCGGCGCATTTCTGAATCGCGGTCACGAGATTTTCTTTGAATGTATGGGAGTTTTTAGCGACCGTTTGTTGGGTATCGCTTCTCGGCCTTTTGGCTAAGATCAAAGTGTAGTATCTGTTCTTTTCAGCTTAATATCTGAAAGTTCCCTCATTGAGGGACCAGTATATTAAACTGATTTTTTTAAATCGACGGGATGTTCGGGGCTCGCTCCACTCCCGTCACGGGTCGGCCCGGCATTGCAGTGCCGCCGGGATCGGCCCACCTTAAACTTACTTTCAATCTAGATCTAGAAGGATCTGTAAGGGGACACCTTCTCGAACACCTTAACTTACATCAGGGATGCAGTAGACATGCGTCTATTAAAGCGTTCTAACTAAATCTCGTGCTTGAGCTAAGAACATGCGTATTTAAAAGGCCTTCTCTCCTACACGGTCGGAACTCTGCCCTCCCGAACTTAAAGTGCAGTAACAGCAAAAACACGATTTCGAGAAAAACGCGCGTAAAGATTAGAAACTATCAAAAAAATACTAAAACAAGATATTTGATAAAATTTTGAATGCGAAGTGAAACGAAACATAAAAAACTATATTTCTTTATGTTGTTACATTATATTTGTTTTAAAATACAATAATTATAACCATTACAATTTTTTGGCCCCTATACTGCTAGTGTTTTTTTTTTAAAATCTGTTAAAAATCTGATTAAAATTCAGTAAATTACACTATTACTGCACTTTCGACTTTTTACCTGTAATTTTTGCTACCTAAAGTGCAGTATCAATTTCAATATGAAAAAAACTGCTATTTAAAAGGTTTTTTTTTTTTTATAATTAATACGCAAGTTTTTCTCATGTAGTACAAGAAAACTACCTTTAAAATTAGTAAATTTAGTATTACTCAGACAACCACATTCTTTTTGCGAATCTTACAGTAAATTCAATAATCAGATCAGATAAAGCAATCAGAAGCAATCACAATCACAAATGTAAGTATGAATGTGATTATAAATAATTCTTATTATGTACCTAATAATAAGTACGAGTATATGAAGTTTGGGGTCAGAGACCGTGTTAGATGTCCCCTTATATTTATTTATATATTTATTTATTTATTCCTTAGAATATACATAATGATCAGAATAAAGTAACGTGATAAGCATTAGAAAAGGTATCATCATCATCATTTTTAGCCCTAGGACATCCACTACTAGACATAGGCCTCCCCTATGGATTTCCAATAAGCCCGGTTGGAATCTGCCTGATAAACCAAGATAAAATCTATCACTGAAGTTGGATTTTAACACAATTCAAAACCACCTAATTAATCCCATGTACTTTTGGTTACGTAATCAGACTTTGTATTATTGACTAAAATGTTACAATACCTTAATTATAATTGTGTCATTCTGTTTATTCGTCTTCATCAAATTTATATAATTTTTGGAAATAGGGATGTTATTTCCAAAACAACAACCTGTTTTCAGGCATTAAGGAACCTAATTGGTTTTTTATGTTTTGTTTCCTTCCTTAATCGATACCTTTTGGGCCCGTTTTTGAGTAAGGAAAGGCAAAGTTTTTGATTTTACATCTGATTGTATGTAGTTTCGTCAAATATACCGTCAGTCATACTTCATTTCATTTGGTTTTTCACAGACATTATAAAATTCTACACAAGTTAAAGTGCAGTATGTACTGTACTTAATACTGCACTTAAATGGGGGATTCAAATAAAAAATGTTTTTTTAACATTTGAAGTATAATCAACTTGTATGGAGGCAAATAATACTGCACTTTAATATGTTTTTTATTTCATATTCTGGATAAAACTACCACTTAAATTGTTACAAAATAAGATGAAATACTGCACTTTAGCTAGGGAACTCAAAAAAATCTTATGCAGTATGTCTTTTACTGCGATTTAGCTGGTAAACACTGTTTATTTTTAGTAAATTCGTCATATTTCTGCAATATGCGTATTCGAAAAATATTTAAAAAAAATACTTCTAAAGTGATTTTTAAAATAAGGACTAATTTGTTTTATAGGTTTTGAAGTGGGGTTTCAGAATATGTATTTAGCTTGAAACTGACAAAATGGCTAATACTGCACTTTAAGCTCGGGTGGGCAGAACTAAAGGTGTTCGTTATATTTGTTAGCAGTTAAAATTTTCTGCTAGCAATATTTAGCATATTCAGCCTGCTAATTTTTCATACCACGACCTGCTATAATATTTTTCACCTGTTTTATTTCGCTCGCCACTCGCCCGCCTGTTGCCGTCCGCCACGCAACATAGCTTAGCTGGCACTAACGAACGAACGATATTTATTCATACCGCGAGTCCGCGACCTGCTATAATATTTTTCGCCACTGCCAGCGCCACGCACACATACATAGCTGGCACTCACCCATCTAGCTTAGTTTTCAAATATTAACACTAGAGTGCGATCGATAGTGTTGTACTTGTATGTAATAAGAGACTCGAGTCTTGGAGTCTTATTAAATAGAACTTGAGCTGTTTTTGAAGACTCGAGTTTGTGTCGTTTTACGTGACTTGGAGTCTTTTGTAAAAAGATTTTAATGTCAAAAAGGACTCAAAGACTGAGTTTTTTAAAGACTGAGTCCTCAAAATCCATAGCTGTAGTTTGAAGTAAATAAAATAGCAATGAATAAATTATTGATTTATTACGTACTAAGCAACCATTATTTTAGTCGGATGATGACTCGGATTCATATTCTAACGACTCGAGTCCTAGTCCTCGAAAAACAACTCAAGTCTCGAATGAGTTTTATGCAACACTATTTGAGTCAACACCAATCTAAGTCGTTCCTCTGAACATCAACAGATGTCGCTAGATGATAACGCATGAATTGAAAATAATATCACTTCAAAAATCAACCTTATTACAATGCCATAGTGTATTCGCTAAAATTTGGAATACGGAACGGACCTGCTAAAAATATTATAGCAGATAAAATAATAGGCGATTTTATTTTCACATATTCAATATATTCGGTTTTGCGATTTTAGCAGTTGGGAACACCTTTAGTCGGAACCAACCGCCAACCACCGCGTCCTTCCTTGGTCGGGTTGCGGTGTCATCCTTGCGGCAGCGCCACCAGCTAGAAAAAAATGATGTACATTAGACATTCATGATGTACGTATAATATAATTGCTGTACGTCTATAAGGTACTGATAAACATAGAGGAATTAATCACTACGTTAGACTGATAAAATAGACATCAATTGTGGCTCTGCTGCGGAGCATACTCTCCAGCAGAGCCACTCCGAACTTGTACTCGAGAAAGACAAACGCGACTGTTTTATGATGGAAACTGTTGTACGGTTAGTGCAATATATATACGGTACATACACCAAAATAACATTTTTTACAATTTTAGTCTGCTTGTTTCGGCTAATCTCTGAAATGGCTGGACCGATTTTGACGGGACTTTTATTGGCAGGTAGCTGATGTAATAAGGAGTAACTTAATACGTTTTATACGTTTATTTTAGAAAAAATCTTTTTATCTCGGGCTAACGCGGGTAACACCGCGGGGCGCAGCTAGTTATAACATATTATCATTAATCTTGAATCAATTTTTAGGGTTCCGTACCCAAAGGGTGAAAACGGGACCCTATTACTTAGACTCCGCTGTTCGTCTGTCCGTCTGTCTTGTCTGTCACCAGGCTCTATCTAATAAACCGTGATAGCTAGGCAGCTGAAATTTTCACAGATGATGTATTTCTGTTGCCGCTATAACAACAAATACTAAAAAAAGAATAAAATTAATATTAAACGGGGGCTCCCATACAACAAACTTGAATTTTTAACCGTTTTAAATATTTTCCGGATAGCAACAAATACTAAAAACTGAATAAAATAAATATTTAAGGGAGCTCCCATATAGTACGGAACCCTGCGTGTGCGAGTCCTACTCGTACTTGGCGGATTATTTAGTCATCGTGCCTATTATCGACCGTAAACCGACTTTATAACATATTTGCTCGTAAAGTGGCTGTAATTACACCGATTTCAATATCGTAATGTATTTCATTACGCACTTGTGCGTTATTGTAATGTAAAACGCACGCCGCCACCGACTGCAGAACTCTGTGGTCTCGTTTCTCCTACTTTCACTCAAGTGAGTGAGATACATTACGGCACTTGTGCGGTAATGTAATGTAAAACGCACGATGCTTCGACTGATGCATAACTTTGACTCAAAGTCAGAGTTTTATTAATTTCCTCGCAAATATGTTATAAAACGTCGTATGAAATACGTGCGCTTTGAAAATTACAGCCGAGGCGATATTGGCTATAAGGAAGCAGAGGCAACTTACCGCACTTATATCATAATGTACTATTATCTACACTAATGTTGTAACATTCTACTTATGTTTCCAATACTTGACTTATAATGACTACTGTTATAGCGCAGACAACAAAACACTCAATTTAAGCAATTTCACATGATGTTATAATATCCACATCGATATCGTAAAATCTCATTATAACATCGCGCGCTCGCTCCTGATTGGCCCTGCGCGCGCAGCTGCGCTCTCATTGGTTAGATTTTAATGGCGCCAAGTTCACTGTGACAATACACGTACGCGTGAATTTAATGTTTCGCAAAATGTTTTATTTGTGAAGATAAAGTAGTGTATGCAACTGCATATAACACGGGTATTAAAACACTCGTTACTATTATGAAACGAGCGCAGCGAGTCACACTCGTGTTTTAATACCCTTCATTATGTGACAGTTGCATAAACTACTATTACAGACGACCAATTTTTTATTTTCTTTTCAGCACAAGTACACCCTACGAGAGCACATAGGCTACCACACGGGCGTAACATTCCCGTGTCCGACTTGCTCTAAGCGTTTCCTTTCAACCGCCGCCCTTAGAAGACATAGGCTCACCCACGCACCGCCCGGCTTTTGTTGCGAACGCTGCGGCAAGAAGTTCCATTCATACCCCAATCTGTACAATCATATGAGGGTAAGTCATCACTACATAGTATAAAACGAAGTCGCTTCCCTGTCTGTCTGTCCTTATGTATGCTTATATCTTTAAAACTACGCAACGGATTTTGATGCAGTTTTTATTAATAGATAGAGTGATACAAGAGGAAGGTTATATAACCGTATGTATAACCTGTGCGAAGCCGGGGCGGGTTGCTAGTAGGTATTTGATAATACATCAAACATCGCTCATTGTTTATGCAGTCCTAGTACTTTTGGTGCCCGCGCAAGGAACTTACCTGAATAAAATATAAGTAATTTGCGATCTGAGCGCTGCCGTGACTCGGATGGCACTTTAAATTGAGAATCCCTGTTGTTTCAATCGTTTAGCTATACCAAAGGTCTGTGAGCAGCCTACAAACCCGGCCTATACGAACCTACTTTATTGCTAAAACCAAAGGTAATGGATTGAACAGAAGGCTTACGTTATTGCAATTCAATTCAAGCAATCCAGCGCTGGATTCGACCACTGGACCGGAATTATGTAAATAACCCCGCCATAATACCCGGTTTACATAATTCCAGTCCAGTGATCCAGCGAGAATCCAATCCAGTGCTAGACTGGACCTGTAACGTTTACATTATTCCAGTTATTTTTCTTAACCATTTTTAAATCCTTTCTTTTTTATAAATAAATAAATATTAGGGGACATCTTACACACGGCCTCTGACCCCAAACTAAGCATAGCTTGTGATATGGCTGTCAGAGACTGATATACTACATATACATTTTTTTTAAATACATACTTATATAGATAGTACCTAAATAACACCAAACACCTACATTCATCACACAAATGTTTGCCTTGGGTGGGGATCGAACCCACGCCTCTTTGACCCAGAAGTCAGGGTCACTAACCACTGAGCCACCGAGGCAGTCAAGTTCTTCGCCGCAGTAATCCGCAAAAACCAATACGTGCTTACTGTGTCAGCACTGGAATGGCACTGGATTGGCCATCTACATTATCCCAGTTGCACTGGATTGGTCGCACTGGATTTAAAAGTAGATCCAGTCCACAATCCAGTTCCTGGAATGGAATGCTACCTGGATTCAGTGCATTCCAGTGCCGGTTTACATTTTTCCAATAAGCAATCCAGCTCTGGATTCGGTCGCTGGACTGGAATAATGTAAACCGGGCATTAGTAAATACCCTCGCCATAAGTCTGTAATTTGTAGTCTTTAAGTATAAAAGATGGAACGCCTAGCGCTGTGCTTAAGTTACATTGTCTGCAAATAAACAAATTAATATTGAAGATGTTGATTAAAAATAGTATGTTCTTTTTAGAGTCACATCGGCGACCGGCGATTCAAATGCAACATCTGTGGCAAAGGGTTCCTGCACCGTTGCTCCTTAAAGGAACATATTCGAGGGGTCCACAACCACGAGCGGCGCGTCAGGAAACGAGGTGTCGTGGAGCCTCAAGGGGTCACTGAAACAGGGATGCTAGGGGTCCCTGAAATGGAGGTCAAAGGGGTCTTGGAAAATGAAGGAGAGATGGTGTAAATTTTGCGAAATAGGTGTAACTAACATCATGATTTCCATTCTTTTTCAATGGGTCCACGAGTAACGCGTCAGGAAACGAGAGGTCGCTGAGGCAGGAATGCTAGGGGTCCCTGATATGGAGCTCCAAGGGGTCTTGGAAACTGAAGGAGAGATGGTGTGAATCTTGGGATATGTGTAGATAGATGTAACTGACATGATCTCAATTCTTTTTGAAAGGGTCCATGAGGGATGCGTGATAAAACAAGGCCTCGTGAAGCCTCAAGGGGTTACTGAGGCAGGAATGCTAGGGGTCTGATAAATGGAAGTCAAAGGGGTCTCTGATGGTGTAAAATATATGTAGGTGTAAGTGTAACTGACATCATGATTCATTGTAAATGTTTTATCTTAATGTAGTTAAGAAATTTTACTCATTATTTTAATCTGTTATGTATTTTTTGTTGTGTAAGTGAATAAATTAAATAGACGACATTGCTATATTTGTTTTATTTCCATGAGTCAAATACAGGATATGGTCCAATCGCATTTCGAAGCGTCGGTTTAACACCCTATTTATGACGGCATAAGATATACCGGGATAGAACAAATTACACTGAAGTAGGTAATTAATGGTGTCTAAAGACGACGAGAGTCATTGCGTAGTACCAATTCATTGATATGTCAGCGGCACTATGACACGGTACATTGACATATAAACCAATACCTACCAATCCTTACCGAAGAATCCTTACTATACTAGCAGGTATAAATAGAAAAAAGTTACCTGAGTGATAACTTTTTTTATCTACCATCTTCTAAATTACGACCTACCATCACCACCAGCTCATCAGCCATAGGACGTCCACTGTTGGACATAGACCTCCCCTATGGGTTTCCAATAAGCCCGGTTGGAAGCGCCAAGCAATCTGTATTACTCTGTTCTTGTGTTTTATCGGTGTAAGAAATTGTAGGATCGTGTAAGTATGAATAAGTTCTTTATCAGCGGTTTTGTTTACAAGCTAGATGTATGAGCGGCGCTCGACCAGTTACTGGGTGGTAGCGTGTGGACTTTTTCATAATTGGGATATTAAGGGAAAATAATATAGTTATACTCCGCGCCACACAAGTTGATGGATGTGAATTAAGTTAGCCACTAGCTGCGCAATAGCCAATCAACGTGCGGCTTCCACGTCACGTCTCGTCGGGATTAGATATGCTAGTGGCCATCAACTTGTGTGGCGCGGAGTATATATAGAGTCGTAAATTGTCGTATCCTTTCCACGAACTACCACCCAGTAGGAGCTGTTGGTGGCTACACGCCAAGCGGCAGCTCCGTGTAGCCACCAACCCTGCCGTAGGAACAATTAGGAAATAAAACGCACCTTGCATAAGCCCGTACTTAGGCCCTTGATTATTTATTTAATTGATCGAAATAAGTAGGTGTATAGAGGCACCAACACAACAAAGCGTATCTATAACAAAACCATTCATTGGCAGTCGTTCAAAAAGAGAACCGCCGTGGCGTTACGATGAATTTTATTCAGCAGCCAAGGTACCGACTACTACCGACTAGGTACTACTACCGTAGACGCGAGTACTGATGAAAACCGATTTGGTGTCTACCGAGTATCAAACACTTTTATAGGCAAACCATTTAACTCGCGGAACGCCCGCGGGGTAAGAAGGGAGCGGGGGGAGATGTTACCGGGTGGGTAAGAGGGGTGAGACGTGCGCTCTCTGCTCCGCGTACCCCTGTCACCCACCCGGTAACATCTCCCCCCGCTCCCTTCTTACCCCGCGGGCGTTCCGCGAGTTTAATGGTTTGCCTATAGTTGTACTAGCAATGCCAGAGCAGTGTTGTCAACGTAACAAAATTAGTAAAATAGTAACCGGGCGACCTCACCTACGACCTTCTCTTTTTGCACAAACTCTATCTACAAACAACTATGAGACAGGTAGTGCTTTCTAACAATTAGAATTTATCTCCGCCACGCGACTACCATCAATGTAAAGGTTAGCGTCTCACGACAATCACCGATTTGTCACCTCTCTATCGCTTTCAAGGGAAAGTGTTTAATTAAAAAATCAATCTTGCTATTACTACTATAACACAAAATATCGAGAGAATAGAAGGAGAGCTTCACATAGTTATAAGTTGCTCTCTAGCAACGCATAGGTAGGTACTTAGGTATATTGCAACATAAAAAACTGCAACAGTTGAAACGAAATGAGAGCGCTGCTACGAGTATTGCTTTGTTGGCACATTATGCATCTTATGCATCATTTTGTAAGTACATAATGACGCGGTTTTCCTGTTCACAATCCAAAAATAGCCTAATGGATTGGCAAGTTGAAATGGCAGTGGGTATAGCGCACATAGCGCGGAGGACTGATGACCGATGGGATCGAAAAGTTCTCGAGTGGATACCACGTACCGACAAGCGCAGCGTAGGACATCCACACACAAGGTAGACGGATGACCTTATTAAGACCGCAGGATCGCGCTGGATGCAAGCCGTTTCTAACCGGTCTTAATGGAGTTCCATAGGGAGGACTATGTCCAGCAGTGGACGTTCTATGTATAATGGATGGAATCCAAAAATAACACAAAACAAGAAAAATGCAGAAAAATAAACATTGGTTCAGAAAGTCGTTTCAGCAAGAGTGACTGTTTAGTTCCCGATTAATTAAGTGCGAAACAAAGGAGTAGCTTATGTTTCGCACTTTGTCTTTAGTGTTCCGCTACCACCTATTATTGTAGGTTAGGTATACCTACTATCCTTACTTCCTTACTATCCTTACTAATATTATAAATGCGAAAGTAACTCTGTCTGTCTGTCTGTCTGTCGCGCTTTCACGCTAAAACTACTGAACCGATTTGAATGAAATTTGGTACACAGATAGTCTAGAGCCTGAGAAAGGACATAGGCTACTTTTTGATTCGAAAAAATAGTTTTAAAGGGTTGAAAACGGGGGATGAAAACGCATTGGCTAGAATCTTAGAAGAAAAAACTTATATTCTACCATGACAAATGGTATTTTGGATCTTGACTTTCCAAATTACATTCTCTATGCCCAATGCCCATTCAAGGCTGCTCGAGTTGCAAATGTCAATCAATCTTTTCCTGTTAAATTTAGAGAAGGTTACATGTATTTTTACAGTTTAATTACGTAGTTTTCATTACTATATTACTATTACTATTACTATTTACTATTTACTATTTACTATACTATATACTATACTATATACTATATACTATATACTATATACTATATACTATATACTATTATATATTATATATTATATTATATATTATATATTATATATTATATTATTATATATTATATTATATATTATAATATTATAAATGCGAAAGTAACTCTGTCTGTCTGTCTGTCTGTCGCGCTTTCACGCTAAAACTACTGAACCGATTTGAATGAAATTTGGTACACAGATAGTCTAGAGCCTGAGAAAGGACATAGGCTACTTTTTGATTCGAAAAAATAGTTTTAAAGGGTTGAAAACGGGGGATGAAAACGCATTGGCTAGAATCTTAGAAGAAAAAACTTATATTCTACCATGACAAATGGTATTTTGGATCTTGACTTTCCAAATTACATTCTCTATGCCCAATGCCCATTCAAGGCTGCTCGAGTTGCAAATGTCAATCAATCTTTTCCTGTTAAATTTAGAGAAGGTTACATGTATTTTTACAGTTTAATTACGTAGTTTTCATTCTAATAGGTAGGTATGCCTACAAAACGCAAATCGAATCTAGCGCGTAGTTCTAGCGGAGCTCGCGTAAAGAAAATTGCTAGAAGCCAAGAGTCTGAAGAGCACACTTAAATGCGTTTGACATTAGATGCCGAGCGCCACGCATCTCAAAGCTGCTGAGACTCAAGAGCGAAACCAAGCGCGTCGAATTTTAGATGCTGAGCGTCACGCAGCTCAGAGAGCTGCTAAGACTGAAGTTGAAAGTCAAGCGCGGCGACTTTTAGATGCTGAGCATCACGCAGCGCAAAGAATTGCTGAGACTCAAGAGCAAAAAACCAAGCACGTCGAATTTTAGATGCTGAGCGTCACGCAGCTCAGAGAGCTGCTGAGACTTAAGGAGAAAGTCAAGCGCAGCGACTTTTAGATGCCGAGCATCACGCAGCGCAAAGAACTGCTGAGACTCAAGAGCAAAACCAAGCGCGTCGAATTTTAGATGCTAATCATTAGACGTTAAGCAGAAAAATGCATAGTTCCTGTAGGACAGGTGACATTGTCTGCAGACTTTTATAAATCACAGGTAGCATGGCAAGGGGACAAATTGTTTTTCCACCATTATATCGCCTTGAAGAGGAAATAAAGTATGGATTGAAAATGACAACTGACATTAAAATTGGATAAAATGCTTTATTCCCTCTGCATGCTACATGTTACTATGACGTTTATTAACAGGCCGTCATTTTGTCTGACATTAAAATTTTTTTTAAATCTTCAATCATTAGAGGTTAAACATGTTTCTTTATTCTACCTTTATGGTACAGAATCATCATACTTTAATATTATCAATCCGAAAAGTTTGTTGGTTTGTTCCTCTTTGACGCAGCAACGGAGCAAAAGATTGAATTGATTTTTGGTATGGATACCTATGGTTTAAAAGACAGAAAGTGATAACAGGATACTTTTGTATCCCGAGAAAATTCGTGATTCCCATGGGATAGGACAATAACTGTTTCTCAGCAATGGAGCAACGGATTGACTTGATTTTTAGGGTGGGCACAGTTTGGAAGACGGAAAGTGACATAGGATACTTTCCTTTCCGAAAAAATTGCGGTTCCCGTAGGATAAGACAATAACTTTTTCTCAGCAACGGAGCAACGGATTGCCTTGACTTATTGCATGAATATAGTTTGAAAGACGAAAAGTGACAAAGGCCACTTTTTATCCCAAAAACTATAACAGTTCCAGTAGGATAGGATGAAAAGTAAGCGAGCGGGCCGCGGTAGCAGCCGTCTAAGCGCCAGAAATAACCTGTCATTTCAAGTTTAGGGCGTTCCTACATTTTTCGCACTCCTTCGCGGCACTCAACAGCGCTAGCCCAGACTCGGGCTCCATAACGGAGCTTGCGCTCCCGCTATAATGACGGTGTGTTTCGGAGCACAAGACACATCGTCATCCACCACTCGGGAGTAACAAGCACTGAGCGTCGGACAGCATTCCAACGTCCTGATCCCAGTGCAACGGGTCAGTCATAGTAGCCCAGCGCCTGCCTCTTCAACTGCAGAGGGCAGTGAGAACGGCCATCGCGATACCGACATTTCTCTTCCCCTGCAGCCCCACTGCGTCTTCCAACAGGTTGACGGCCTAGCGGAAGGTAGGGTAGGTGGCGGCACCCACACAACCAGTTCCATCCCACCGCAGCCCCTAATCCTCGGTTGCAGCGTCGCAAGAGCGGCACTGCAGCCCGCCTCAGAAGCAACACTCCTCATAAGGCAGGCAACCTACCGGCCATCCTCTTAGCTGCTTTAGTTAAAAGCGGCTGTACTACGAGTGCCGGCCTCTAAGCTGCCTTGGGGGAAAGACCCAAAGAAGAGGGAGACTTCGAGCGCCGCCTTTTCAGCTGCCTTAGACCTCCCCTGCCACGACAAGGCGGGAATACACAGGGGGGTTGTATATACACTCCAACCATAACTTAACCAACAAAAGCATTCCTCTAAGGTATTTTGATGTTTGTCGCTTAGGTTAGGTTTCGCAGCCGACATAAACATTAGCCAAAATCAAAATATAACGCGGGCGAAGCCGCGGGTAAAAGCTAGTACCTAATATAACTAGGGCTATTATTTTTACTCAAAAAAAATATTGACTCCTAGCGGAGCTTTTTACTTCTGTACCTTCAATGTTTGTGGTCTTACGGCGCCAACTCTCGGACACTTGTCAAAATACACCACTGCCTTTATCATGACGACCGTGAGAACAGAACACGGTCCGGATCACATGATTATGCATGATTATTATAAACCACATAGAATATATTATGTATTTATAATAAGTTGTCGGGACGTGTTTATGTAGGTATAGGTAATAACGTCCTGTCTGCTGATAATGTAGATACAGGCTGTTATAAATAGGCGGATATTTTTACATGAGAATTTTCAAAGTACTAATTGTCAATCTATAATCTCATCATCATCATAATTTAAGAGCAGGGCCCTTGTCGGTGGAGTAACTTCCATGTCTCGCAGTCTTCTGCTAGTGTTTTCACCTCCCTCTACGACATGATGTCTGCTTTTTCTTTAATTTGGTCTAGAAATGCTCTGCGTGGTCTTCCTCTTCCTCTCTTTCCTTCTGTTATGATTTTCATTAGATTGTCATGTCGTACAAGGTGACCAAACATCTTTTCTCTTCTGTTTTCTTAATCGAATATTCATATATCATTCTTGTAGCAGCTGGGATAACGACTACGTCGGAATAAAACGTAAAAATATCGAAAACACAAAACTAGGGCTTTATTCGCGATCAGTTAAGTTAGGTACAGTAGCAAAAAATATTAGCAGGCAACGCGGGTCGTGCGCTTGGAGGAGCGCAGCACAGACTACTATACATAGATACTACGTATGAGCGCAGCGACGACTGATTGTACTCCCACCAGTCCCACCTATGGGCTTACAAATTCGTCTCCACGCGCACCTCGCCTGTTACCTTTGACAAATAAAAAACTCGGGAATCACACACTCTTTTTACAGTTGGTTAAGATCAGTCACGCGCGTCGATCTCTTACAATTCTTATACCAGTAAGCTTCCTTTTTTTTTCTCTCTCAATCTATCTAATCTAAGTATAACAATATTATAAAGAGGAAAGATTTGATTGTTTGTTTGCATCGAACAGGCTCCGAAACTATACTAAACTGATTTGAAAAATTCTTTCACTGTTGGAAAGCTACACGGTACTATCCCTGGTGAACATAGGCTATATTATATTTAAAAAAAATAGGGATCCTTACTATTTGTCTGCTTTAGCCAAACGCACACGGGTGAAGCCGGGATGGCCAGCTGGTACCTAATAACAATATATTCGAGAGATATGTAGAAATATAGATGTAGCCACCTTTTTACAATTAGCTGAAAAAAATATTGGAGAAACTAGAAAAGTCACAATTATTGTGTCTATACAGGGTTATTTCTAATCAATTAGCATCCAGGGGCTTATTCTGTACCTACATCAAAAGTAACATTTGTTCTGCGACTTTTGTCAGATCTCAAATCAGCTGTTACATACATTTGTCGCGGGTGAACGATATTTTTCTATGGAACAGCAATTCTTCTTTTGAGTTTTGACAAAAGCCGCAGAACAAAAGTTGTTAGTTTTGATGTACAGAATAAGCCCAAAGGATACTAATTGATTAGAATTAACCCTGTATATTAGCTATTAATTATATGGAGCCAATGACGGTCAGACCTTCGCAGCTTCGTCCTACACTTAGTACGATTTCAGTGATATGTACATACCTATATAAGAAAAAAAAATTATCGAATTTGCTAAAAAAATAATAAAGTAGGTAGTTTGAAATGCAACGTATGTATTTGACAACGTAATCTAAACTGGATAACGCAGGCAGTCGCAAATACTTGATTCGTCAAATTCCGAAATCCCATAGCTGTAGGTAGTAGCCTATAACCTATACCTACTTTATTTTTTACATAAGTTTGATAGATCAAATAAAACTTCCGACAATGAAAAGTAAATAATGATAGTAGGTACAAAACGGTAGCAAGAAAATATCACATAGACGTAGACCTGTAGGTAGGTATAGGTAAAATATCTTCTTCTCTATTCTTCTTCTTTTCAGCCACAGGACGTCCACTGCTGGACATAGGCCTCCCCTAAAGATCTCCAACAAAACCGGTTGGTAGCGGCTTGCATCCAGAGCGATCCTGCGGTCTTAATGAGGTCGTCCGTCCACCTTGTGGGTAGACGTCCTACCCTGCGCTTGCCGGTACGTGGTCTCCACTCGAGGACTTTTCGACCCCATCGGTCATCAGTCCTCCGCGCTATGTGCCCTGCCTGTAAAATATCATCATGCGTGAATCCACAATTCTTTGGTCGGTTAGAAACTGCGACTCCAGCGCTTTGTTCGCGAAACGAAGTGATTACAAACCAGTAACATTTAGAACAGCCTGTGTCTGTTACGTACAGTAAACCAGTTTAAAAGGAAGTACAATCCGTAGCGGCTATCATCACGGCTCCGAAATCACTAATTGTTTATTGCGATTTCGAGCGCGGGAATGTACTGTCGCAGATATAAGTGGATACAGAGTTTTGACCACAGACTTGGTTTTGACGGGCTGGAAACATTTTTAGATTATTAAATTGCGCAGGATGTCTGTTTCTTCCAAACGAACTGATTTTTATAAAAATCTGTTCGTTGGGATTTTGGACTGATTTTTATAAAAATCAGTTCGTTCATAATCATAATAGAGATCTACAACATTCACTACAATAGAGATCTACAGCAATGACATACATGATATCTCATACAAAAGCATTAGGTAGGTATCCATTTTAACCCTAGGACGATGATGTCCACGATGATGATAGACAGAGAAAATATTGATATCTAGGCATGATGATGACTGGGTAAAAAACATTATTATAATTAGTCCGCTAATTAGACTATTAAAAAATATTGGACACGATTTTTTTCTTTTGTCAATCAAACAATAAATGACAAATAAATCTTGTTAAAGTTTGGGAGTAGGGATTCGTGACGTCATTAGTGCGACGTAGTCTGTACATTTGTATAGAACTCGTTACGTCACGCGGAACTTTAACAGACAATATCTTTGTTTAATTGACAAATGAACAGATACGTGTCTAATGATCTATCTGACGGATTAATCATATTTTTTTAATCATCATGCTGTAGCAATTTTAACTTATGTAGGTATTTGAAGTTTTGTTTAGTGGTTCAATAAATGATAAAGGTAGGTGCAATAACGAGTACATCATCAACACCATCACATTATATCAGTCATAACATGTTCATCGTTAGACATAGGCCTCCCTTAAAGATTTACAATGTCGATCGCTACCTGCGCAATCCTATTTGTCATTAAGGCATTTATCCATCTCGTGAAAATTGAAATATTTAGTTTGATCTTTCCTTTCACGCTTTTGTAGTAGAATGTACTAGAAATACTTTCTATAATTAAGAATATCTTAAAAGCTGCTAAGTATTTACGATTAACCGTTTTGTACCTTTTACGGAAAGAAAAATAATAGCCTATGAGCTCCATAAATACCTACTTTGGTGAAAGCATTCACTTGTTGTTTTATTTTTTTTTTAATTTTTAACCTTTCGTTTCGTTCTCTCCTGTCTCTTGTGATTTTTAGGGTTCCGTACCCAAAGGGTAAACACGGGACCCTATTACTAAGACTCCGCTGTCCATCCGTCTGTCCGTCTGTCTGTCACCAGGCTGTATCTCATGAACCGTGATAGCTAGACAGTTGAATTTTTCACAGATGCTGTATTTCTATTGCCGCTATAACTGAAAACAGAATAAAATAAATATTTAAGAATTTTGTTGATATAACAAAATTTGTTGTATGCAATAAACGTAATTTATTTGCCGTTTTTTGCTCGATATTAAAAACGGCAACAGGTAGAATGAGTCTATGGGGGATCCCATACAGTACGGAACCCTTCGTGCGCAAGTCCGACTCACACTTGACCGATTGTTTTAAATTAAAATTGAAGCTAGGCAGGCACAAAACTTGTTGTAAGTAAGTTCGTATAGGCCGGGTGGCTAGCCCTCGTGTCAGAGTTTTTAGGCCGCCTGAAGGCCTCTGACATGGCTAAACGGTTAAAACAACTATACTAAGCGCCACACAAATCGGCAAATGGGAAGTTATGCGCAAAAGCCGAAATATAGGTATGCGCGGGAGCCAGAGGAACGAGATGCCGGGGCACACCCGCCCGCCATCCTCATGCTCCCGCGCGCTCCCTTTGCTCGTGCTCAACACTTCGCCACTTGTGTCGGTATTGTGCACACATGCGCAATAATTAGTGAATCACGGCGAAGTGTCATCTGCGACTAACTTCTCATCAGCCGATTTGTGTGGCGCTTAGTATACCTACCTACAATTTAACTTTTTGTTAATCGTGTTTTATAAGTACTTAACAAAGATATGACTAGAGAAACTTACCAGCCCAATATCGCCCAATTATCTTTCTTAGGTATGCCTACATACGTTTTTCAGTGAACCTACTTATGAAAGGCGAACCAAAATTACCGACAAACCAACAGATTAATAACATGAAATACATAATTATATGACAATGAGTAGCACGCAGGACTGACCTATGGCTGCAAAGTTCTCGAATGAAATGAAATATCTTTATTTGACAGATATATAATAGGTAGGTACAAAGAATTATCTAAAAACAAAAAGCGTCGAAAGGGACTCACCTCAGCAATAAATGTTGAGGGCTGGGAGGACCCAGCACTCAACGCTGGTATTCTGGTGATGGCGATCGTGCCGGCTAGCTGGTATAGCGCATAATAATACTGTACTGTATCAATCTTTTTAATAGCCCACAGCAGGACGTAGGCCTACCACGAAGGGTGATTGCGCCATATCCTCTACGCTGGCCCGGCGCGGGTTGGCAGATTCACATACGCCCGAATTTCTTCTACGGACCTATGCAGGTTGCCTCACGATGTTTTCCTTTACCGAAAAGCCAGAGATGTGAAATTCCGTAAATAAAATCCAAGGAATTCATTGGTAAGGGACCGGGATTTGATCCCGACCTCACAATTGTAAGGCGTGTGCCATTACCACTAGACCACGGCTCCCAGATTAATACGTCCGCGGCCAAAGTCGACAGTTTACCAGAAACCACGCTAAAATATGTTAGGGAGGTTATCTCAAAGGAAGCCTTATGTCCCGACTGAAATGATGATGACGTCGAAAGGCGCCAGAGCGCAATTAAATACCTGGATCCTACACACCGGAGATTCAAATCAACTTGATCCGAGAAAGTGTAACCACAGATCTTGTTAGATAGGACATGTCGTGTCGTCTCTATAAAGCAGAGACATGATGAAAATTTTGGCTTAAAATCATAACGCCAATAAATCATCAAAACATAAAAAATAGATTTTCTCGTGGTGTAAATGTTACAGTCAAAGTGATTAATTAATAACTGGTTATTTATTATACATAATAACTAAACAGCCTAGTGATTAATTTACCACTTTCACTCACCCTTTATTCATAATTCCCGGTCAGGGGTAGTAAAAGTAATAAATACATTCTGATTTGATTTCCCTTTCCTCTTTCTTTTATGTTGTTGTCTCTGAGAATGTGCATTATAACTAGATTATCCACTTTGACTGTAACATTACTGTAGTTGACTGTAGTATTTATGCAATTATTACCTATTTATCAGGAAATAAGTGCCCATTCTACGTGACCTACGTTTTGCAACTTTAGACTCCCTTTCCTCTTTCTTTTATGTTGTTGTCTCTGAGAATGTGCATTATAACTAGATTATCCACTTTGACTGTAACATTACTGTAGTTGACTGTAGTATTTATGCAATTATTACCTATTTATCAGGAAATAAGTGCCCATTCTACGTGACCTACGTTTTGCAACTTTAGACTCCCTTTCCTCTTTCTTTTATGTTGTTGTCTCTGAGAATGTGCATTATAACTAGATTATCCACTTTGACTGTAACATTACTGTAGTTGACTGTAGTATTTATGCAATTATTACCTATTTATCAGGAAATAAGTGCCCATTCTACGTGACCTACGTTTTGCAACTTTAGACTCCAACCCCCCTTGAGGTCTATGAGTGTTTGCTACTCAAACGTGTCTCGCCTCAAAAATTATCTCTACAATACCTCTCTCTAAACCTCTCTAAGTTTAACAGAGCTAGGTTTCCCTTGTAAGTACTACACTGAGTGTAACTAGGGCTACTGGGTTACCTTGATCTATTACAGTCAATTTACTCTGGTGACTATTAAATGTAGGTAAGCAAAATCTATAGAAAAAGTCGTCGGGGCTGAAATCAGATAGAAGACATCATCATAATAAAATTATACTCAATCATTTATAGCAACATAAGTAAGATTTGCATGTGGTCCTTTTTTAAGTATTAAACATAAATAGTTTTAAACATGGCCCTATATGCCATGTATCGCAAATTTTGTGTTTGTATTTTAATTATTACTTAAAAATCGTCATTTTCGATATCTTTTACATTATTTGGCATTTTATAAATTGCCTAATATCTAATATCTCAAACAAAACTGTTTCTGAGGTTTAATAAAAACCTATAGTGTATGAGTATTTGCTACATAAAAGTATCCATTGCTCCGGGAACGAGTAGAAGGCGTATCTATAAACCTCTACGAGTGTAACGGAGCCAGGTTTCCCTTGTAAGTAATCTACACTGAGTGTAACTAGGGCTACTGGGTTACCTTGATCTATTACAGCCAATTTACACTGGTGGTTATTAAGTGTAGAAAACTAGCGGTTGCGCCGAGATCTGCTCGAATAAATTGGAATCTAGGAAATTACGCACTTGCATTATAGCAAATAGCCAAATTGTCATGCCAACAATTTATTTATATCCTCGAGGAAGGGTTGCCATCCGTACGGGTTTTCCCAGATTTATCCGTACGGGTTTTCCCAGATTTGTCCTAGTTTAGAGGGCGTCTTTAGAGGGCAACTGAACCGTTGTAACAGGAGGAACCCCCCCAATGTTGCCACGGTTCTTTTCTTCTTGTTTAAATGTCTTTATAATCTTAAATTGATACGTAGATAGTATTAAAAGCAAGATAACTTACACCAGCTTCTGAGAGTTCTAAGTCAGGACTTTCCCTTTTTAAATATCGCTCCACATCGGACGAGATAACTTAGACTGGATTAACTTAGTGCTTAGTTAGCAAGTTTATGCATAAACATGGCCCTTTTAAGTTATCATCTATCCGTAGACTTTCAGTTATAGACTTTATTATGACTCTCGCTTCAAGCATACTTTGTAGGACGACAACATAGAAAATAAGGTATTGTTTTTAACCGTTTTACTATGTCAGAAGCCTTCAGGTGGCCTAAAAACTCTGACACCAGGGTTAGCCACTCGGCCTATACGAACTTAATTAGGTATTGTTTTATTTGCGCTGTTGCCAGCGGCTTGGTCGGAGTGATATTTTAATTTTGCGGTATTCCATAGGAACCTTTGTGAAATGATAGTAGCATCCCTTTACTACATCGGGCTACATTGACGATGATAGCTAATTCGAAAACACTAAAAGCTATTTTTTTATTTGATACTGTGTATTACCTGTACTATTTCCGGGGTGTTGAGAATCTGTCCTTTTTTCCTTCCCAAATGCCTTTAATTTTTCCGAGACAAAAAGTAACAATAGACCTAAAAGTTTGGAAAGTAACAAAGGCTTTCTATACCAAAAATTACTGTGATTCTTTGCTCTGATGCTGCGTTAAAGAGTAACAAACCAACACACTTTTCAATGAAACATACTTGTTTAAAACTCTAATAGGATGTATATATAACTATAACTCTAATATGATGGGTTTAATTCCATTATAAAAATATTTTTATTTTTGGATGGCATAGGCGGCTAAGAGGTAGCATAGGCGGCTAGAAAATTCTGACATCAGGACTAGATATTCGGCTACTTGTGATCCCTTTAACAAAATAATCTCCTCGATCCCGCTCCTGGTTATTTATATACCATCTTGATGATCTTTACACAATGGTGTCTGCTTGCCCTGTATAAACAACTGCATCAGTATAAACAACTTTTACTATGCGCCTACCTGGAATTTAAGAAAAAAATCCTTGAAATCGACAAAACAATCGAGAGACAACTGTTTGTTTCTCAAATTCTGGGTTGGCTTAATAGTAGTTGGCCTTTTGGCTTAATACTAGAGTTATGGATATCCTGTAAATGATGGAATGACATATAAAATAAAATGATAGGCAAATCGTAACGCAGAGCTACTCTATTTTTATAGCAGTAGAGCTAACAAAATAACTCTAACTCTACATAAAAAAGGTTATGTGCATTGTCATTGCTATTTATGGTAGACAGACAGAAAAACGCTTTCTCCGGATGATTTAGCGCCAGGAACAAATTCAGGAAGCGCAGCCATGTTGAAATAAATTGGCCTGCGCACACGCACGTCTTCGATAACAATAGGGACGTGCAAGTCATGAGAATATTGATAATATTGAGGTCGATATACAATGTATCGATAGTTTTTTTTTTCTAGATTATTATGTATTATAATCCGACCGTTTAACTTAGTGCTCGCCTGCGCGGTA
This sequence comes from Hypomecis atomaria, assembly GCA_964007245.1. Classification (NCBI taxonomy): domain Eukaryota; kingdom Metazoa; phylum Arthropoda; class Insecta; order Lepidoptera; family Geometridae; genus Hypomecis; species Hypomecis atomaria. Next base: position 4,708,323 of record OZ023306.1, read on the forward strand.
CAGGGGCGCCGGGGGAGACAACAAAGGGGACTGAGACAGGTGCGGGGGCGGGTATCCGGCGGATTATATGTATGTGTGAAATAAATTGGCCTGCGCACACGCACGTCTTTGGAACCTACGCTGTGGATGTGACAAAAATATCATGTTGATGTCAGTAATAATGTTGAAATTGATCTACAATAGTATCGTTTAAACTTTTGATTTGTTTTAACGTTTATTAAAACTTGCGATTCATTAATTCATAAGTTAAATCCTTTCAGCAAATATCTAGGTGTAAATATAAATATACTTGCTCGATGGTTGAATTCATATGTTAAATAAGAATATAAGAATAATAAGAATATATTTTATTTACCAAAAGAAACCTTAACAAAAATTCGCGCAAATGATACATAAAAGTTACTTAAAATTACATCCAAAATGTTGCCTCTGAAGGTAGCTAGGTACATTGATGACAATACATATTTTGGGTTGTAACACATAATAAAAGTAGTAAAACGAAATAATTAGGTACAACAGGGAAAATAAATCATTATGTTGAGTAGATACATGATTAATAATTAAATTTAGTTCATCTACCCTTCTTTGGCGAGCAAATTCAAGATAACTAGGAAGGTATATATTTTGCAAAATGATTGGTACTACTGATAAAATATATCGTAAACATTTGCCGATGTTGCGCAGTGCCGGTGGGCCCCAAACTAGGCGATGCCTGTATCTTGGTGGCCCGGTGAAATACAATTACTATGGAAGAATTTGCGCGGCTTCGTCATTGAGATAATTTAAATTGCTTGTTCTTGTAAATAACATGCCAGTTTTGTAAGAACGAGAGACGAAGAGTTCCATTTCATGTGAGAGATATGAAGAGGGCGTGTGAGTGAGTGTGTGTATATGTGAGGGATTGTGAGTAACACCGCAATACACGAGATAATATATAAGTATAAAAATAAATATATGTAATATGTATATGAGTATATATGTGTGTGTATGATTACGTCAGCGAAGGATTGTGAGTAACACCGCAATACACGAGATCTCATGAGAGCCAAGGTTTGCGGCGTTACTCATGTGAAGGTGTGTGTGTGTATGAGTAACCATTAACTGCTATTATCGTAGACTTTGGTGAATGATTCTATTTCCTCGTAGGATTTGGTCAGCATCCACTGTTTTATCTTATCTCGAGCCATCCTGTGCGAAAAATCTTTGATGGAGCAAGCTTTACTTATTGAGTTGTATGCGAAAATGTGAATGAAAGGAGGTAAGCGAGAGGCGAACACAGTTTTAACTTGGGGCAGCCGCAGTGTCTCCGTGCGTGTATGTCGCTTCGTCTTATTTTTTGGCTTTGTAGTGCCCTCTGAAACAGGTGCTTGTTTATGAGCCTTGGCTACTGCACGCATCAAAAACAATTGTCTTGCGCTAAGGACATCTATTTCCTGATATAGCAGCTGAGTGGGGTAGCGGCGAGGTTTCCCGGTCATCACTTTCAAGACAGCTCTCTGTGCTCGTTCTAAGTCAATCATGACAGATTTAGCCGCACCTCCCCATACTCCTATACAATATTGTATGAGAGACTGACATAGCGATGTGTATACCAGTTTTTTAATTCTTAACTTCGTTACTGTTCTCAGAGTTTTCATTAGGAATATTAACTTCCGGACTCTCTTAGAGACAACTATTATATGAGACTCAAAAGACAGGTTCTTATCAATCGTTACTCCTAGATATTTTGTAGAGGACACTCTTTCAATGCAGTGACACGAGCATCCACGATTGCAAATAGAACTGCGGGCTGGACAGGAATTCAGATGGATTTTTAAGTTTTTAATTTTGGGTTCGGTCGCTCGGGTAATGTGAAAAGCGATAAAATTAGTTTTTTTAATGTTTAAGGTAAGCAAATTACGATCCAGCCAATTTAAAATTACAGAAATGCCTTCTTCCACAGAGCAGATCGCATTTTGCCAGGTTTCGCCGCGGAATATGGCTACTGTATCATCTGCATAACAAATGAGTTCTGCATTTGGTATCTTCAGCTTAAGGATATCGTTCATGTAAATGACAAACAGAATGGGCGATAAAATGCCCCCTTGAGGGACGCCAAAGGAGATGTTTTGCTCGTCACTTAGATATTTTCCGATCCTTAGGCGTTGTCTTCTGTTCGTAAGATAACTAGAGCACCATGCGAGACATTTTCCACGTATGCCAAGATACTCTAGCTTCTTTAAAAACATGGGGATAGAAACCGTGTCGAATGCCTTGGCTAGGTCCAGGAATACTGCAATACTTCTTTTCCCGTTGTCCATATTTCTGGAGAGAGTGGAAGTCAATAACTCAACTGCATCTTCAGTGGACTTGCCACTTCTGAAGCCAAACTGTCGATCTGATATGAGTTTGTTTTTATCAAGAAATTTGATCAGCCTTTTGTTGACAATCTTTTCCAGAATTTTTGACAAAATCGGAAGGAGCGAAATCGGTCGGTAGTTATCTACTTGGTCTATAGGTCCACTTTTATGAATAGGGCACACGACAGCTGTCTTCCAGCAGTCCGGGAATATACCTGATTCTATACTTAAGTTACATATATGTGTTAGTGGCTCTACTATGAAAAATCTAATATGCTTCAGTAGAATGGGGGTAAATGAGTCGATTCCCGGAGCACTGTCGGATTTCATACTAGCGATGAGACTATCAACTTCATACTGGTCAGTGGCATACATAAACATCGATTCTGTCATCTGGTCTCCTGATGAGTTTAGTTCTTTACATAAAGACTCCTGTGTTTTTGCTAATTTGTCTAAGACCTTCGCCGCTAACCTTGACCCAGCGGTTGCGAAGTGCAGGTTGCAGGAGTTAGCTGCTTCCTGAGGCGCATTTTGGTTTTGCAGAAGATCGAGAGGATCATTTTTTGCTTGGGGGATATCACATACTTCCTTTATAGTCTTCCAAAGTTTTTTTGGATCTTTGTGATGCTTGTCAATTTGTGAGTTGTCGAATTCAGATTTAATCTTGCGTAGGAGGTTATTACAAAAATTTTTGTACCTATTATAAATTGTTTTTAGCTTTTCATTGTCTGGTTGTTCACGGACCTGCAAATGTAAACTGTCTCGATGTCTCATGCAGCGTAGTAGTCCCGGCGTAATCCATGGCTTCAGTATATGTTTATTACGACTAACTTTGACAGTCTGTGTGTGCTTAGTCAATAATCTGGAAATGGTGCTGTTTAATGAGTTTGTTGCCTCATTTACGTCGTCCATTTCCAGGATAAAGTTCCAGTTTATCTTCTTTAGGTCATTTACAATAGCATCATAGTCGGTTTTCACTTTATTTCTGCTAGAATGTTGCCTACTACCTTTATTATTTGATATTTTAAGACCCAACATTGTTATACTATGGTCAGTTAATGAGCAGCTACAGGTTAGCCCTAGGACATCGTTACTTCTGTTAACGAAGATATGGTCAAGACAGGTGTTCTGCCTTGTTGGCTCTGTTATAGCTGGTAGGAAACTATATTCGGCCATGAGGCATTGATAAATGGAACTGCTGCATCCGGGTTTTTCATCCAGCAGGTTCAGATTAATATCCCCGGCCACTAAGATATTCCTGGTGTTTTTATGGGTTCCAGCATCAATTCTAATGACGTCATGAATTTGTTGGTGTCTTTAAAAGAAGGTGAGCGGTAAATGCCAATAATGTGTACTTGATTTGCTACGTTAACCATCAAACAGTTCGCATCATCAAAAGATGGCTCATGCGCAGTAGCTGACCAACAGTTTTTGATGTAAATAGTGACCCCACCGCATTTATTTATTACTTTAGCCGTGTGATAAGCCGTGTAACCTGGGATTATAGGTATAAGAGGATCGGGCGTGTTGAACCAACATTCTGAAAATATCAAGGCATCATACTCTATGTTCAGACGTTTCAGAACAACGTATAGCTGACCCGTTGATATTTTATTGTGCAGGCCTCTTATATTACACGAAAGTATCTTAAAGTTAGAGTTCGCTAATTCTTTCCCGCAGTCCTCGAGTCTCCTTATTGTGCGACAATTTATTTTGAGACTTTCGTCTATATCTACGTGTAATTCGGACTTATCCATTATTAATAAACAAGTAAAAGAGAGAAGCAAGGTTGTAGAAGGAATTGGGTGTCGCACAGCAGAGACCCGTAGTTGTTATACGAGTAGTTGATCTGCTTCTTTTGAGAGTTTTTAAACAGTGGGGTTGGATTTTATGCCTATTATATTGATATACACACGTGGCTAGCACCAATAGTAAATATATATTTTAATAGATATGATAGTAATATACTACATATTGTTTTTTGTGAGTGTGATTGTATGTTGTAAACAGAGTTCCGCTGGGAGACAGAGGTAAAGTTATTCGCTGGCATTATTATTACAAGTTCAAGTACAAGACAGATACGATCAAAATTTAATTCAATTAAGTTATCAAGAAAGCTAAGAAGACATATTAAACTCAAAATCGATAATACTAGAGCTAGTTTATGAGATTTATATTTGGCTGGGTGGGCGGAGTTTTTCCAGGTCGGAGGATAAATAACTATAAATGTAACAAGGATCAGCAACAGTTACTTTGTGATTTTTTATTATGGGGACAACCCAAACTTCGAAAAAATCAGCTGTTTCATCATACATTTTATCAATTCCGAGTTGTGATTTTCCATGTTATAGTTACAACTGATTTATTTTTCTCGAATTCTGTGCTAGCCCCATAGTAAAAGTTGTTAATTATCATACTTTTAATCACCTCCTATCGGCTTATTACTATTATTCCGAATAACCCCGTAGTCATCTTCGCATCATCAACGTTTATCGATATCTTCTTGCAAATTAATATCGATCATGAACATCCTTAAACAGAGAAGACTAGACAACAGACAAAGCAATTCGTTTATCGAGTTCAGTTCTTGTCATCTGTGTGATAGTAGCGCCTAGAGTAATTTCTCATATGTGGATTATTAATTCCTTATTTGCATGCGTTTGGATTATGATGCAAGTTTTTTTAGCAAATAATATAGGTGAATAACCGATTTTGACGTGCTACCTTCTAAGCATAGTTCTCTCATCTCGAGCGGTGAGGTCCAAGGAAGTTTAATACGAGAACGATATTAAACTTCCTTGGTGAGGTCCAATTTTGCACATACTCGTAGAAACGTCAAATTTTAAAACATTTTTTAGGGTTCCGTACCCAAAGGGAAAAACGGGACCCTATTACTAAGACTTCGATGTCCGTCTGTCCGTCTGTCCGTCTGTCCGTCTGTCTGTCTGTCCGTCTGTCACCGGGCTGTATCTTATGAACCATGATAGCTAGGCAGCTGAAATTTTCACATATGATGTATTTCGGTTGCGGCTAGAACAACAAACACTAAAAACAAAATAAAATAAATATTTAAGGGGGGCTCCCATACAAACCTGAATTTTTAGACGTTTTTCGCTCTACATTAATAATGGTACCAGGTAGATGCTTGAAATTTTCACAGAATATTTAGTTTTATATTCCCTTTAATAATAAATAAAAAAATTAAAATAAAATAAATATTTAAGGGGGGCTCCCATACAGTACGGAACTCTCCATGCGCGAGTCCGACTCGTATCTGGCCGATTATTATTATGATTTTGTTAGTTGTAGCCCATAAATTCAACACATTTTTGTGGTAAGAGCGGCCCTCAATTGATATCACGCTTTAAAAATCTAGTTGTTTTTTGTACTGTGTGTAAATAAATAAAGTTGCTGAATATAAAAAGTTACAGTTGTAGGCACATAAAACATTTTTATGAACCATTAAAATATTTCATGTAAGTAAATAACTTTTTCAAATTCAGAAAAATTGTACTAGGTACGTGAAACGGAACTCTCAAACATTAAAAACGTATAACTAATTTTCCAACATTTTCCAAAGTTGGAGAATGAAATACCTACTTTTTAAACAAGCAGAAACGTTGGCATAAAACAGCTATTTATAGGAACAAGTGTTATCTAATAGAGCGGATCTAAGCTCGCATTACGCTCGTAAATCATGGATTATCTCATCGCCGCATTCTCTCGTGAAAAGTGAACGCGTTTATGTCTTTTCTATGAAGCCGTTTCCTAAACATATTTTGTTTCTTATGAGTAACATTTTTTATTTTTGTGCTATTAAACGAATTAATTAGCAATGCCATATCAATATTTTATTTTCCCCGGACAAAAAGAAGCCTGTGTCACTCTCCGACCTATAAACAATACAGGGTTATCCAGAACTGATGTACTAAGGCGAACAGGGGGTCATTAGGACCAATATAGCAAACAACTTTTTAACCGACTTCCAAAAAGAAGGAATTCGTCTGTATGTATTTTTTTGTGTATGTTCATCGATAATTTCGCCAATTGTGAAACGAATCTAAAAAATCTTTTTATTTCGAAAGGGTATACTCGCGAGGTGGTCCCATTTAAATTTTATAGAAATGCTAGGCCCGTTTTTGAAAAATCAACAATAAATTGTAAACAATTCAAGCGAAATATTCGAATTTTGTCTGCTAGTTGGCAGCGTGCTGGCAGCATTGCCACTCAAAATGGCAATGCTTATACGTTGAGCCAAATAAACATCAGCGTTTTGGTCACGCGTCGCGTCCACCAGACACTCAGAAAGACTTTTGAAAACTTAATTATTCGGGGTGTTGAGTATTTTTAGATGACGCGACGGACATATCATTATGGTATCTAACTTTTAACCATGAAAATGTGAAATAATAATCGGCCAAGTACGAGTCGGACTCGCGCACGGAGGGTTCCGTACTGTATGGGAGCCCCTCTTAAATATTTATTTTATTTTAATTTTATTATTGAAGGGAATATAAAACTAAATATTCTGTGAAAATTTCAAGCATCTACCTGGTACCATTATTAATATAGAGCGAAAAACGTCTAAAAATTCAGGTTTGTTGTATGGGAGCCCCCTTAAATATTTATTTTATTTTGTTTTTAGTATTTGTTGTTATAGCGGCAACTGAAATACATCATCTGTGAAAATTTCAGCTGCCTAGCTATCATGGTTCATGAGATACAGCCCGGTGACAGACAGACAGACAGACGGACAGACGGACATCGAAGTCTTAGTAATAGGGTCCCGTTTTTCCCTTTGGGTACGGAACCCTAAAAATGGTGTCAGAGATATCAGATAGAGACGTGACAATTTATTACTTACAACGTCAAAGTTTAATTTCTTATACTATTATCTAATTCATTAATTTAATTATTCTATTGAGTCGTGGCATAACTTATAATGCAACAAAATGTTAAGTCCTTCTTGATTATAATTACCTAAGTTTACCTATCAGTAAGAGTTTGCCATGTTATTACTGTAACATATGATGATGGACATTAAATTTACTTGTCAAACTTTAATGATTTAATACCCAAGTTATTACATGATGTCGCGTGAAAAATAGTAGTTTATGCAACTGTCATATAATGAAGGGTATTAAAACACGAGTGTGAGTTTATGAAACGAGCGCAGCGAATTTCATAATAGTAACGAGTGTTTTAATACCCGTGTTTTATGCAGTTGCATACACTAGGTACTTTATCTTCACTATAAAAATAAAAAATAACATATTGCGAAACATTAAATTCACGCGTACGTGTATTGTCACAGTGAACTTGGCGCCATTAATTTCTTACCAATGAGAGCGCAGCTGCGCGCGCATGGCCAATCAGGAGCGAGCGCGCGATGTTATAATGAGATTTTACGATATCGATGTGGATATTATAACATCATGTGAAATTGCTTAAAATGAGTGTTTTGTTGTCTGCGCTATAACAGTAGTCATTATAAGTCAAGTATTGGAAACATAAGTAGAATGTTACAACATTAGTGTAGATAAATAAAGTTATGAGTATAATTAAGTTCAACATCATCATTACCTATACGTGACTCTCATGACACGTTAAATTGTAGCTCTCGGTTGTTTTAAGCGTTGAGCCATGTCAGACGCAGGCGGTTAATAAACTATGAAACCAGGGCTAGCCACCCCACATAATACAAACTTACATACTGTTAGCGCGCGAGTTGAATGCAGAGCTTAGGAATGCGAATGTCTCCCCCCGCTATCCGCACGCCCAACCCGCCCAGGCGCGTGAGGTGGGGCGTGCGGATAGCGGGGGGAGATGCTCCCGCTCTTTACCTCAGACCCCGACTGCATTCAACTCGCGCGCTATCAATACTTATCATCGTTACACTGACTGCTGGACATAGGCGTCCCTATAGATTGTAAATAAGACTGGATGCGGCTTGCATCCAGCGTCTTGAATATATCAACGGTCCGCCTTGTCGCAGGATGTCCTACACTACGTTTACCGGTATGTGGTCTTCATTCGAGAATTTTACAACCCCATAAGTGCCCTGCCCAATACCACTTGAACTTGCTAACCCGCTGGGCTATGTCAGTAACTTTCTTTTTACGAATCTCCTCATTTACCTGATAAAGTTTATGTGAGTTCATGTATTGTTTATAAAGTTATAATTATATTACAATGGCCGCAACAGAAATACACCATCTGTGAAAATTTCAACAGTCTATAGAGCCTGGTGACAGAAGGACGGACAGACGAACAGCGGAGTCGAGTCTTAGTAATAGGGTCTCGATTTACCCTTTGGGTACGGAACCCTAAAAAAAAGTAATTTTATTGAAAAACATAAGGAAATAAAAATAATAATTATTAAGTCAGCTGTTTTAATGCGTTTTCGTAATTAATTAGTATATTGTATAATTTTAAAATACGCAACAGTGAAAGTAATGCATGCAAAAATTAATATTCAGAGTAGATCACCAATATTATAAATAAAATCGAATTTCATAAAATAGCAAAAAATACGTTTCAAGAACTAGTTCAAATGTTTAATAAATGTATAGGCAAATCTTTCGCATCATTTTAATTTTACTTTAGGTAGGTACTGAAACGCAGTTTTTCTCTATGGGGCTTATTCCATCCATCCATCCATCAGCCATAAGACGTCCACTGCTGGACATAGGCCTCCCCTATAGATCTCCAATAAGACCGGTTGGTAGCGGCTTGCATCCAGCGCGATCCTGCGGTCTTAATGAGGTCATCCGTCCACCTTATGGGTGGACGTCCTACGCTGAGCTTGCCGGTGCGTGGTCTCCACTCGAGAAAATTTCGACCCCATCGGTCATCAGTCCTCCGCGCTATGTGCCCTGCCCATTGCCACTTCAATTTGCCAATCCGCTGGACTATGTCGGTAACTTTGGTTCTTCTACGTATCTCCTTATTCCTGATTTGATCTCGCAGAGAGACTCCGAGCATAGCCCTCTCCATAGCTCGTTGTGCTACTTGAGCTTATTAATAAGGCCCATAGTTAGAGACTACATGAGCCTTATTAATAAGCTCCAACTAGCCCAACGAGCTATGAAGAGGGCTACACTCAGAGTCTCTCTGCGAGATCAAATCAGAAAACAGGAGATGCGTAGAAAATCTAAATGACTGACATATCCCATCTGATCGGCATGTTGGCAGTGGGCAGGGCAGCACGAAGGACCGATAACTGAAAATCTACTAAAAAAAAAGGTTCATAAACTCTAGACAAAATAATTATATGGAACAGCTTATTTCTTCGCGATTTCGAGGTTGGTCCCATAGTAAAGCTCATCTTATTCTATTATATATCTGTCGTCCAGAGAAATGCCCTATATCATGGAACTGTCATACATTCAACATCATTTCTCTATATTTAACAAGCTAATCCCATAGTAGAGTGATCTATAGATTTCCTGAGAGCCAGGCTTTTCCCGAAATAGAGTTTTAACTTGTTGCTATATTTTATACATTAATATTTAAAAACAACTCAAGCTTTTTAAGTACGTACTGAAAAAAGCTTTAATATAATTATATTAAAATACTACGGAGAATGGCCTAAAGTACGATATCTCAGAAAGCTTTACCCTCCCTACCGCATAGGAAAGGGGCTAGAACCGAATCAGATTCATATCAGTCGCAAATACTCGCGCGGGTGTACCGCCTGAATGTACTCGTACGTGTTGCCTTTGCCACGCCGATTGAAAAAAAAACAGTGACATTTCAAACTTTGTTTTTTTTTGTGAGTGATTGGCTTAGTGAGGTGTAGTTTGTTATTCTTGATAATCAAGTAAGTAGATTTAAAATATTTAATTTAGTTTATTTTGTCAGTTGATTAATTGATAGTTAATCATTATTTTAAGGAATCAGGGCACTCAGCCCAGAAGTACCAAATTTGTTATTTCCAGAAATGCATTGAGATTATGGATTGTTTCAAATTGAAGTATCGTTTGCCCGCTGGTAGTGGGCTTTTAGATTAGGGTTTTCATCGTCATCTATACATACTTATTTTTATTTAGCTCAAGTGTTTTATTTTTATTTTTTAATATGTTTAGGTTTGCACATATAGCATGTTATATATAGTTAAGTTTATGAAATGTTTTATAAGTTTTGCCTGAAATAAACTAAGTATCGAGTAAGTAGTTAAATGAAATATGAGTTGAGATAAATTAACTCAAAATTTCCTATTTAGGGGGTGACAGTTTTTGAAAGGATTAGGGTTTTTTTTTATTTTTTATCCAGTCACTTAACTCTAGAGTAACATTTTAATTTGATATTTACATAAAGGTTCCTATTCACTACATCTGTTAGGCGATATTTAATCGAAAACACTATTTTTTTTATAGCATATAGTTTAGTCTAGCCATATAAGCTCGATTGCATCATATTTATTTATTTCTGAGAATTGTACAGTTTTTTTTTAGGTACATGTTATTGAAGCATTCGCTGAAACAATTCATAAATAATAACCGACAGTCACTTATTATATGACATAGAGTTAAAATTTGTCAACAAAAAGTAATGAATACATTGTAAATAACCGCTTGATTAAAATGCTAAACATATACTATGTTGAACAACATAAATGGTCTTAATTTAACTTTTTTCTGATTTTTGATTACCGCTTACTACGCGGTATTATCATAGTTAAGTAGATGTTAGCGCTCATAGCGTAGTTTGACTATGTGTTTGTTAGCGATCACCGTAGTTAAGCAACGTACGGCACGGTCAGACTTCGGATGGGTGACCACGGGTGGCGTTTACAACCGAGCACTACCGTGGCTCGGATGACACGTTAAATTGTAGGTCCCGGTTGTTTTAAGCGTTTAGCCATGTCAGGGGCTGTTAGGCGGCTTAAAAACTCTGACACCAGGGCCTGGGGTGGCCAACCTGTCTAAACAAACCTACTTACAGGAATGTTGACATAATTAGCAAACGTTTTCTTTGATAAAATCGACAAATTTAATATTATTTATTGTCAGGAAAATGCAAAATAACAGGTGACAGTGTTTTTTAATAATCCACAGCTTAACATACCGAATATAGGCCTACTCACAATAGGTTATAGGGCTATGTCCACCATCCAGCTCTATGCGGATGCCGATGTGATCCTAATGCACTTGTTGGTTGGTGGATTCACATACGACATCGAATTTCTTCTACCAACGTAACGGACGACGTATACAAATTTTTAACCGACTTCCAAAAAGGAGGAGGTTCTATGTTCGTGTGTATGTATTTTTTTTGTGTATGTTCATCGATAACTGCGCCAATTGTGAACCGAATCGAAAAATTATTTTTTAGTTCGAATGGATATACTCCCGAGGTAGTCCCATTTAAATTTTACAGAAATCTTCTGAGCCGTTTTTAAAAAAAAACAACAATAGTGTAAGCAATGTGGCTGTAAATGTAAAAAGCCGTGGTGGTCTAGTGGTAGTAATACCCGACCTGCAATCATGAGGTCGTGGGTTCAAATCCCGGTCCCGTACCAATGAGTTTCTTTGGAACTTATGTACGGAATTTCACGCCATTGGCTTTTCGGTGAAGGAAAACATCGTGAGGCAACCTGCATACGTCCGTAGAAGAAATTCGATGGCGTATGTGAATCCACCAACCCGCACTGGGCCAGCGTGGTGGATATGGCCCAATCATCCTTCGTGGGTAGGCCTACGTCCTGCAGTGGACTACTAAATAGGCTGGTACAGTACAGTACAGTGTACAGTGTAAGCAATTTGAGCGAAATATCCGAATTTTGTATATGATGAACATCGATAATTTCGCCAATTTTGAACCGAATCGAAAAAATATTTTTTCGTTCGAAAGGATATACTCCCAAGGTTACATTTTACAGAAATTGGCTAAGCTGTTTTTGATAAATCAACAATAATGTAATCAATTCGAGCAAAACATTCGAATTTTGTACACGATGGCGGTTGTGACATTTTTTGCGAAAAATAATTATCTCACGATTTTTCCTTCATCGAAAGTCAGTGGTATGAAAATACGCACGTCGTATCACGTACCGGCAAGCACAACGTAGGACGTCCACCTACGAGGTGGACAGATGACCTCATCAGGACCGCAGAACCGCGTTGGATGCAAGCCGCTTCCAACCGGTCTTATTGGAGATCCATAGGGAGAAAAGGACTCAATGCATAAAACAAGCGTTTTCCCACTAAGCCATCACGGCTTCACTTATCTGGTCTATGACTTAATAATAACACATTATGTTGCACTAATAGCAGTGTCTCGTAATTCGTATTAACTCGTTGGCGAGACACGGCAACGATTTGTTATCCAGCGATTACTCGTGAGGAGAATGCGTGCATAGTTCACCAACCCACAACAAAAGATAACGTTAAGGTCTGATCACACTGAAACAAGACGCGACGGAACGCGGAGTAGGTGGAATTTAAGTGTTACCTATATAGTACGGCGGTCGCCTAGTCTTTTGACTAAATGTCGTAGCCATCTCTTCTATTTACCTAATATACATTACAATACGTGTCTATTACACAAGTACACTGTTAGCGCGCGAGTTGAATGCAGAGCTTAGGAATGCGAATGTCTCCCCCCGCTATCCGCACGCCCAACCCGCCCAGGCGCGTGAGGTGGGGCGTGCGGATAGCGGGGGGAGATGCTCCCGCTCTTTACCTCAGACCCCGACTGCATTCGACTCGCGCGCTATCATTACAACAGGAATGATTACCCAATCAGTAAAACCTGCGCGAAAATCGACTTAGGTGTCATTTGAAGTGAGGTTTGCGATTCCACTGCGCCGAATCTGGGGACCGTGTTTTGAATTTCGAACGCCTAGGAACGTATGATTACCTATGCTACTTTGATAGATTCTATGGAGAATCTCTATGTTGTCTATGGAAGTTGCGAGTTCTCTACACAAGTTCCGTATATGACCAAACCGTACTAAGTTCAAAAAACGCTTCCCTGTACCTACTACAGATTAGCAGAAGGTGTCATCTTGGTTTTGGTTATTACCAGCGAGATTTTAGCGCGAGATACAATTCAAATTCCGCAATCTCTCATACATAATTATGACTTAAAAAGATCGTGTAAATTTACGAAATTAATTTAGGTAGGTATGATGCAAAATGCAAATTGATGTTTTTACACAATTTTATAATTGCACATAATATCAAAAAAAAAATATATATTTAGTAAAAAAAAAAAAAATAGTTGTTTACCAAGAAACGCTGGCGTGACGATCTTGACTCATTCGAGAGGGGTTGGCAAGAAGTTGCGATGGATCGCGATTCATGGAAGGAAATGGGGGATACCTTTGCCCAGGAGTGGGACAGTATAGGTTAAAAAAATGTAGTTGTTAGTTTTTAATTTAATGGGTAGAAAAATACAAAGACAATATCATAGTTTTCGTTCGGTTATTATTAGCACTCTAAGATCGAATCAAGAATGAGGAGATCCGCAGATGAACCAAAGTTCAAACATAGTCCAGTCAGACCAGGTAGTTGAAATAACAGTGGGCAGAAATTACAGTTGTAGTTCAAAAAATGTATGGCTGATGGGTCTGTAAACTTCTCGAATGGAGACCACGTACAGGTAAGGGTAGCGCAGGACATCGTGGACCGACGATATAATTAAGAACACAAAAAAGCGCTGGATGCAAACTGCTGCTACTTGTTAGTTTGAAACGCATAGGGATGCCCATGTCCAACAGTGCACGTTCAACGTCTAATAAATGGAATGGATAGAAGTAATCGCGGCTACACCTAGTTTAGTTATAATCCGCGCCACACAAGTCGGCGGATGGGAAGTTAGGCGCAGAAGGCTAAGTATGTGCGGGTGCCAGAGAGACTCGCGCCGAGGCACACCCGCCCGCCAACGTCATGCCTCCCGCGCTCTCCCTACGCCCGTGCTCACAAATACGCCACGCGGTGTCGGCATTGTGCACACATGCGCAATAATTAGCGAATTACGGCGAAGTGTCATCTGCGGTTAACTTCTCATCCGCCGACTTGTGTGACGCGGATTATAGGTACTTGAAAATATGCTAATGACACCACTTTGGCTGGCTATGCAACATAATCCAGCCAGCATCCAGTCATACTTCCAGCCGCATTTACACCGCGTCGTCACCGTGTCAGTCTGAACGGGCCTTAGTCTCATAATTGCTTGTCCGAAGGCAACATCTCTATTGTCATCGCAGTTACGTGACCATAAAGCTTTACATTCACTCGGCGACAAGAATCCAGGTAACTTTCAACTGACTTCAAAAATGTAGTATTATTCAATTCAAAAATGTATGACGGGAGGGGTTAACAAACGTGTATTATTGTCTCGATAACCTCCTTGATCATAGTGCTAGTTATTGAAATATGAACACCAGCGAATTTCCGATATCAACTTTATTCTGCTTACAGAGTAATTCTTCAAAAATTACAGTAATTGTCTTCGAATCAAACAATTGAACACTCCGATGATTTTCTCATGAACATCTTCTTGTATTTTCGTCAAAACAAAAAGTGACTCAAGCCACGCCTTTTCCCGCCAATGTGTACGTCAGTGTGACGTGGGCACGACATTGAAGTTGACAGAAAAGTCATCTGTCAAATGCATCTCGAAATATTATCTGTCTGTGTATTGCCAGTAATTAAATAAAACAAATCAGCTCAAGGGGCTGCTCTCCGACATGTATATTATTGATTAAAAATAGTACTAAAGACTATTTTTCGCAAAAAATGGCAAAACCGACATCCATCGTATACAAAATTTGAATAGTTAGCGAATCGATGCATACAATTTTATACTATTGTAGATTTTTCAAAAACGGCTGAGCAGATTTCGATAAAATGAACCTTCCCACCTTCCTTTCGAACTAAAAATGTTTTTTTTTTCTATTCGATTCTTAATTGGCGAAAATATCGATTAACAAACACAAAAAAAAAATACAGACGAACTTAGAACTTCCTTCTTTTTGGAAGTCGGAACTAAACCCTAGCTATACCTTTGACCTTGCTGAGCACATCCAAGTCTAAGTAGGTACGCTGCGTTATGAAGTACAAGACTTTGTTAAGAAGTCTTGTATTTAGAGTTACTTCAGAGTAGTTAGTCTGTGTTTTGTCTGCTGCATCATCATCATCATCCGCAGCCTTCTCCATCCCCCTGGTGGGTACATAGGCCTCTCTTTTACGGTGCCATTTGTGTCCAGTGCTTATCGTTGTCTGAACTAAGTGAATAACAATTATCAAAGAAACAAAAAGACAAACTACCTCGAAGTAACTCTGCGTTCATTGATAAGGCGGCTAGTGAATAGTCATCTTTGAACATAATAAAATGTAGTGGAGGGCACGGTCCGGCGGACAGTGATAGAGTGACGAAGCAGTGAATCAATTACCTATAGCGATGATAGGACCATGATAGGTAATTATACCTATTATACGAGATAGAAATATCACAGAATTACCGTAAAACCGCAAATGCTAGAGCTTGCAATGTTTTTTCGAATATATTTAGTAACATTTTCGTGTCATAGTATTTACTTGTTATATCTTATTTAATTGACCGAAGTGGAGCGAAGGTTTTAGTCTCAAGTCGACGATTTGGCTTTCGTCTGTCCGGATGCGAATTTTTGTATAAGTCAGGTCGCATTTTTTCATCGAATCTCGACGAAACTTGGTTCACAGGTTTTATATGAGGAAGGTTTTCGTCGTCGGCGATATTTGATTGGATTAGATTCTTTCAAAAAGGGGAAAATTTGCTGGATGTTCCAATTGGATCAACCAATTTCGATAATATTTGGCAAAATCGTTTAGTTTGTAAATCGTAACATAATTTGCGAGTATGAATACGAGATATAGCTATGTGTAAAGAAATGTGTCGTGATCAACTGTTCTCAGAAGTATTGGTATAGTCTTTGTAAAATAGTATATTGTCTATATAATACTTTACAAAGAATGTTAATGATTGTTATGGTTAAGTAAGAGTTGACCGGCGATAAAAACAACGGATACATGCAGTGTTCCGGTCGACAGCCGAGTCGGCGGCCATTCCGATCGGCCACGGGCACGTATCTCACACACGCGATCTCCTTACACTGGTGTTATAACATAACACAAATATTACAACAAATAACGCTGCGCTCTGAAGAAAAGTATAGAACAGCTGATTATTTTTCGCGATATCACTGTTGGTCCCACAGTAAAAGTTGTTCATAATGATATATACTTTGTATAGATATTACTAAAACGGTCGGTACAGTACCTACAGAACCTAGTATACAGTTGCAGTGAGAACCTCCTCCAGTGATAATAAGTCGGTTAAAAATACGAGTATATTATTATTTAGCACCATAATTGGCACTACCGAAATTATCAAATTTTGTGAATTCAAAAAGTACGCTCGAACCGATGTATGCCATTTTTAGGGTTCCGTACCCAAAGGGTAAAAACGGGACCCTATTACTAAGACTCCGCTGTCCGTCCGTCTGTCTGTCTGTCACCAGGCTGTATTTCATGAACCGTAACAGCTAGACAGTTGAAACTTTCACAGATGCTGTATTTCTGTTGCGGCTATAACAACTTATACTAAAAATAAAATAAATATTTAAGGGGGCTCCCATACAACAAACCTGATTTTCAGGTAGACGCTTGAAATATTCACAGAATATTTAGTTGTATGTTTACTTCAATAACTAATAATTAAATTAACATAAAATCAATATTTAAGGGGGGTTCCAATACAGTACGGAACCCTTTTGTGCGTGAGTTTGACTCGCACTTGGCCGATTATTACTATATTATTATTAATATTTCAAAATACACTCAACTAATTTCAATATAATTTAAATGAGCCTATTTCTGAAGTACTATATAAAAAAACATCAAAATCGGTTTATAATTGGCGGACTATATTTTACAAAGATACATACAAAAAAATCACTGTCGCGTTATAAACGTCTTCTTTTGAAGTCGGTTGACCATACAAATAAACAAGGTTAATAAGGTAAAATCCAAGATTACATAAATGAGAAATACGAGTAAGTATCGTATCAGTGCATTTATTGGCATTCAGCACGTATTGGTTCCGCGCAATAAACCAAGCTGTATACGTTTAATGAAACCATTATACTGGGCACCTGCTTGGTTCACAAGCGTTTCAGGGTTATTCAGAACAAAGGTACTAAATTGTTCTACCTTTCAATAGTCTATTAAAAGTAAGTTCGTATCCGGGCTTGCCCTGGTGTCAGAGTTTTTAAGCCATCTGAAGGCCTCTGACATAACTAAACGGTTACACATTAGGAACCTACCATTAATCGTGTCATCTGAGCCACGGTAGCACTCAGTTGTAAATGCTACCCATCCGAAAACTGACCGGGTCAAACGTTGCTTGACTATGGTGATCGCTCACAAACAGTCAAAATACTCTACAAGCGCTTTTTAATGGTCCACTGATGAACACAGGGCTACCCATATTCACTACGCTGGTAAATTCACAAACGCCAAAAAGAAAGATTATCATTTTCAAAAGTCTTTCTGAGCGTCTGGTGGACGCGACGCGTGACCAAAATGCTGGTGTTTATTTGGCTCAACGCACAAGCATTGCCATTCAGCGTGGCAATGCTGCCAGCATGCTGGGCACGCTGCCAACTGGCAGTGGGTGCGAGCATTTAGATTATCTTTAGACCTTCAAAGGTCTGAGGATGATCCAATGCTTTTTATGTATTAGTAGTGTAGTTTTGTTGTAAATAATTAAGGCACTTTTGCCCGATAAAAAAAAAGAAAGAAAAAATTTATTTTACCTAAATTAGGGTTTGAAAAACAATTTGTTCGTTAACAAGGAATTCATTATCAATGCTGTAAATTGTATATGATCCTAAGCAAGCTCCAAACCTGGTAAGGCGGATCTTTAGTAAAAAATAATCACCCTGATCAGTTTCACGCTTCATCAGACGCCTTTCCAATTTTGAAAAAAACATGCTTACGACCCGGTACCAAAGTTCTGATTAACCTTGTAATAAAGTAATTAATCAGCGAATTTGCTTAAATTGCGGGAATTCCGTAATAAAGCTAGATTTACGACTAATTTAGCATATTTGTAGTATCGAAAATTATACAATGGAATTGTATTTTTTCTAGAGAAAAGCTGCACACGGTAGAATCATAAATGCTATAATGTAAGATAAATTTTGGTTCATGCTACGAGCCATAATATAAAAATAAAAACAAATTACACACGGTTCATGACTGAATAAACATTATCATTTGTATAAGTACGTAAGTTAAACCAGCCGTAAACTGCGGTTTCGATCATTTATACTGTTTTTACGGAAATTCTTGAATTCATATCATTTATGTATTTACTACAAGTATCTATGTACGAGTATGTTTGTAAAGGCCGGGTGACTAGCCTTGATGCCTATTTATCTTATAGAACATAAATAAATTTCTAAAATGTCAGGCTTTTAGTAAATGGATCAGGTTTCTTCGTATGGTTTTCCTGAAATACGCTTACGAATATTTTACGCAATAGGCACAAAACTTCGAATTGCATCAGGATTTAAACCCAGGTCTGTCAGATTAGAAACCCTCCAGTTAACGAGTTATGCTACGACACGTTCCAAAAATAATTGCTCTTAATAAATTCACCATTAGCTCAGACCTATTGTTGTTATTATTTCAATGGAACGGAAGCTAGAAATTAAAATGAAATGCATTATTTAGCGAGTAGATGCATCATTCTCGCACAATGGAGAGAACAATGAACCAACAGTTTTGTTAACGGCTCTCTTAATGACATAACTCGGATCTTTTCTCATGTTGATGAATTAAACTGGGTATTATGTTACGTGCTTATGAGAATTTTGGCGGTTTCGCGCGAAAACATAATCTGTGCAAAAAGAATGTGTTTTGCATATTTACATGTGCACCTGTTTTTACCAACGCGACTGATTCGATTTTTATTATGTTATTTCAACATTTCAGAAATATGATTATTTTTTTCACCATAAGACGTTAGTACTGCACGTAAGCTTCTAGATATTATATCCAATAAAAACGGTTGGGAGCGAAGTTTTTCAGGCAAGTAAAACGATTTGATAACCCGAACTGAATGTTTTCGTGGCTTTGGATATGAACACGAGTTATTTATCGTCGTTGTTGACAAAATTAAAAATTGAAGACTACGCGTTTTTTTAATGTAATTAATTTTTAAAACATAATTTTTCATGTCGATCTGTTATATCGGTATCGGTTAGTTAAATAATCTGTGCATACAAGCACTGAATATTGAACTGTGATATGAAAAATGGAAAAAAACATTTAAGCGATACGAATGAGATTGAAAGACTTTACAAAATATGAAACGTGGTACTGTGAACAAAAGTCATAAAATAACGTAATACCTACTAAAATTTCTAGAATTGAGCACAGTCAGAGCACAAAGAAACTTAGAACTTAGAGCTCGAGGGAAAGTTCTAACGGAAACCAGTTTCAAATTACTTACGCAACGATAACTATCCCTTTTCAATATAAAAATCTATTTACAAGTAATTCAGTACCCAATAAGGAAGTTGCGGAAAGTTACAAAACCCTTAAGGGATTATTAGGTTTTAATTCGGTAGAAAACCATAATAAAAACCCTAATAACTACAAATTAGCCATTGAAACGAAATGATGATGATTCGGAAGACAGGTTCCAATAAAAAGTCTCTTTTACTACTTTACCTCTGACTTCATTACACACAAACAGTTTCAATCCGAAAGTTAGTTTGTTGGTTTATTTGTTACTCTTTCATGCAACAAACAGAGATGGACGATATACAAGTAAGATACTATATGGAATGCCACAAATACTAATTATCTTTTACTTTTGTTGCAGGAAAAAATTACAAGGCAAAGGCGCGGTGGACACCAGAACTTAGCATTTAGGGGACGACAATATGGTATGTTTTTTATCATACATATAAAACGTAAAATATGAAGAAAATAGAGGTCGAAATGTTGGAGAGAGCACTTCCATTTACGAATTGGCGTGGTAATGCAGCCAGCATGCTGGGCACGCTGCCAACTGGCAGTGGGCTTGAGCATTTGGATTATACATATTTAGATCTTCAAGGGTCTGTGGATGACCCAATTGCTTAGTATGTAGTAGTCTATGTATGTTGTGTTTTTAACCAAAAAGGAGAAGGTTCTATGTTCGTCTGTATGTATTTTTTTTGTGTATGTTCATCGATAATTTTGCCAATTGTAAACTGAATCGAAAAATTATTTTTTAGTTTTAAACCTTTTTTGTTTTTAGCACTCTCGAATTGGTTCCATTTAAATTTTAAAGAAATCGGCCGAGCCGTTTTTGAAAAATCAACAATAATGTAAATTCGAGCGAAATATTCGAATTTTGTATACGATGGAAGGTGGTTTTGCCATTTTTTGCGAAAAATAATTATATTTTGATTTTTTTTTAACTAGTATAACAAAGGTAATAAAATTGTAAGTTTTTATTAACTTCTGTTGCAGTGGGTCCGGCTATGGATAGCGTTCGGCGTGTCCACCACAGTCCTTACTCAGCACAGTAGCACGGTAAGACTATAAAATGTTTATTGTAATTGACTTACTTTTTCCTGCGGCTTTGCACGCGTGATATTTTTATTTTTTTTGTATGTGTGCTATCCCGTATGAACATTTCAAACATTTTTCTGTCAAAAAGGGAGGACTATTTATGAGTTGAATTCGATAATATTTGTCAAAATCGTTAAATACTCACATCATCCTAATGATCCTAACAATATTTGTGAGTATGAATTAAATCGGTGAAATGCGAGTGGAGATATTGAGAATCAGTTAAACAGATGCGAGATCTACTGTTCGGAGAGCTACTAAGTAAGTAAGTAAGTTCGTATAGGCTGGGTGGCTTGCCCTGGTGTCAGAGTTTTGAGGCCGCCTGACATGGCTAAACGCTACTAGTAACATTAGAAAGGACTATAGGTATCAATATAAAGTAGTGAAATCAATCGAATACCTAAAATCAAAAGCATTTGACGCTTTTTACGGATCTCAATACTCGTCATATAAAAGACATCAACGCGCTCGCAAAACCAAACGTAGCGCCTACGCACGTTGTAGCATTTATTTGCACGCGAAATCAATCATTTTCAACCTTGAAAGGAAAAACATAGTACATAAAACATAAAATAACAGCAATGTTATGGTAAAGTTGTAAAAGCATTTTTTTTTTATTGGTTTCTCTGTGTGTTTGTGTGACTGTTGTTTGTTGTGAAGGTGGCGTTGTATCTTTTAATTAATTTTTATTTAATTTATTTACTTCAGACGAGGTCTCTATATAACAAACATTTACAATGCTTAACTTAACTAACCGATGTCGTTAATCTTACTCTTTTGGTTGCAAAAAAATGCTTAATCGACCGCTTATAGGTGCCCACGTGTATGTTTGATACGTTTTAAACCATCTATACAACGCGCAACGTAAGATAGTAGGTACATATGTTTAATATATCTAATGGCTATGAGGATATCAGTATAAAGCCATAGCGTACCTATGACAGGAAACTATTGATCAGCCATTGTAAAGCACGCCTTCCGCTAGACTCTACCAGTGCTTTCTCTTAAACCAGGAAACAGCGGACATATATACATAGCAACTGCTACAGTGAGTTGTTCTGTCAGTAAATGTACCTATTGTTCGATAGCGTTCAGGTTACGCTGACTTAAAAACTTGTACGTCATAGATCACGCAAAAACTTACGAGCGTTTAAAAAGATATCAAAGATATCAGATATATCACCTACTACTCCTCTAGACTAACAAAAGAATTAATAGGAACCATTTTATCTACTTTTATTGTCAGTTGTCATTTTATCAATCTATACTTTGTTTCCTATTCGACGGGATATATTGGTGAAAAGATAATTAGTCTATGTCCAACAGTGGACGACAAGATGAAATAAAAACACTGCCTAATTTAAAATTACATGCAAAAATTTGCACGCACAATAATGTTCGTTGGCTGTAAAAAGCAGTTCTGACGAATAAAAAATGACAAAACTTTACTAAAATCACGTTAAATATTTAACAATAATGTATAGGTACTTACATACGATAAAACAATAATCAAACTGTACAATCAGTGCCTGATTTATTTGTATAAGTAGTAAATAAGTGACATAAGTCTTTTTTTTGCGTGTGAACCGTTTTAACTAAAAGCAGAGTTAATTAATGTAAAATGTGTAATACACTCACATTCAATTAAATTCGCAATTAACACTCATTGAATAATTGGTAACTAAAGGCATAATATATAAGCAATTCAATTAATAATCCAAATGAAATGTTGCGTCACATTAATTTTTTTTCATCACATTTCACCGAGATTTGTGCAATGAATGTCTCATTACAATCTAGCTAACCGACTTCCAAAAATGAAGAGGATCAATGTTCGTCTTCTATATGTTTATAATTTTTTTGCGTAAGTTAATCGATATTTTCGCCAATTGACAAACGATTTAAAAAAAATCGAAAGGATTTACGTCCGAAATGGTCCTATTTAAATTTTACTGAAATCGGATCACCGTTTTAAAAAAATCGTCAACTATGTAAAAAAATTAAACAATGTAAGAATTTTATACACGATTAAAGACGGTTGTCCGATTTTGTGAAAAAAAAAATTTACGTGTAAGAAATGTCCCAGAAGATGCCGCCCTGACGGCAATACATTACATTGTACTGTATTTTACATTCCGTATATGCGGGCTTTTACACCGAACGCTCCAAAATCGATACTTTTTGCGACAAGGTAGCCCTATATACCCCATTATTTAAATATATTTCTTATTTTATTGTATGTTTTATTATACAGTATATATGACAAGGATTATACGCTCAGTAACTCTATTCAATCATTTTCGCAACGTCACTATTTGATATTTTTTTCGTACTAAATTCAGTCAGTTTTTTATACATAAATATAAAACATTTGCACTGTGTTGACAGTGAATACTTATCTCTCAATAATAAAGTCCCATAGAAACCTTGTCTGGAACACAAATCGCCACAACACTTGCGTTATCCATTCATAAGTCTTTGAAAATTTTCGCACAATGTAAATTTTCCAACTTTTGTTGTAAGGCGGAGAAGTAAAGTGTTAATGTCGTAACATATAATAGTTATCCACATAATGCTGAATACATACGTGCAGGACTGAATTTTGTGAACAATAAAATCTTGTATCGTGTCACAGTAGTGGCGATTCGGCGATACGCATTTTAGTTAAGTTCTCTCTAAAATAGGTTTAGTCCTGTCAAACTAGGCTTTGGTATTCGGATGTCTACACGATTAAATTATTTTTAGGTCGAGTCGACTACATCGATTTTAGTTACTCAATTTGGTCGAAATGCATTCGGCGGCCCACATTTTAGAGTGATTTACGTCTAAAATTTAGTTGTCAAATGTCAAACTGTGTGTCAAATAACAAAGTGTTAGTTATCGGACTCGTCTGAAACGGCTTGATCGAGTTTTGTGATTATTTGACGTGATAACGTCTTATAAATCGACGAGCGACCCGCCCCGGCTTCGCATAGGTGTATTATACATAAGAACCTTCCTTTTGAATCGTTAAAAAAACAGCATCAAAATCCGTTGCGCAGTTTTAAAGATATAAGCATACATGGGTCGTAGGCTATTATAATAGCTCTAGGAGTCTAGGTTATGAGTATCTCTATGTGACAGATGATAAAGCTCAATCCAGTTTTTTTTATTTTATACGGCAAAATAACATAATTAAAATGTCAAACAAAACAGTTATCGAACAATTATTTATTTTTGTTATTTTCATATAGGTTTGCGTTGAGTACATGTTGCCTAATGTGAAGCGGTCTAGGGTGTAGCAGGCTTACCTAGAAAATACCTATTTACTTGAAATTTGACATTTGACACCTGACTTGACTGCCTCATTGGACAAGTGGTTAGTGACCCTGACACCTGGGTCAAGGAGACCCACCCAGGGCAAGCGTTTTACTTACATATAAGTATGTATTAAAAAAAAGTTTTAAAAATAAGTATAATATGTAGTATAGGTACCAGTATCTGGCAGCCATATCACAAGCTTTGCTTGGTTTCGTATCAGATACCGTGTGTAAGATGTCCCCTGATATTTATTTACCTATGTTGTACTTTAGCGAAGATAGTCAAAAATGTTTATTTTATGCGTGTTACGTGTACACCCAGCTTTATCCGTCCACATCTCACGTGGCGACTTAAAACACATTAAAAAGAATAATTGCGCAACATTCTGCATCAAATTGCAGCGATTATGTATGGAAGGCGAACTCGGTCACTGTGCTTGTTCTGTTCAAAACGAAGTCAAATGCATTTTAAATTATGCCTCATTTAAATTGAATTAAATTGAAAGAAATGTTTTTATTTTGGTCTGTATTAAAATGGTTAAGAGTGAGTCAAAATCACACACTGAAGGTTCTGTAGATGGGTACATTTTTTTTTCTAATGAGTCCGCTTTTGACCACCAACTCGCCTGATGATAACCGACGTTTTGGCCGAAGATGAAGCACGCAGATAGCACGATATATACTTTTTCACTCATTGAAATACTTTAAACTATATTTTATTATTATTAGTTGTACAGGTTGAGGTACGCACCACGGTGTCAATGAATTCTTTCGTATAGAAATGGAAGTGCTCATTTTTTTAGCAATGTCAGGGTGGGTTCCAAAATAAAATTTGTTCATCTTGATGTACCCTAGTAGCCTTATAATAATGTGAGTATGTTACTTCATCGATCAAATATGTTACTTACTCATAGTTATGTGTCGGGGACAAACAAAACTCTTCCAATGATATGTAATTTTTTCAAATATTGAACAATTGAAGATAACGACATAGGTACCTACTACCTACAGAACAAACATAATTATGACCCATTTTGAAATGCAGTACAATATTAGTTTTCATGAAATATAGCACAACCCACTTACGTACAAAATTAGAATATCTATACGCTTTGCTCGAATCGCTGTACACTATTTTTAGATTATTTACTATGTTGATTTATTCTAAAACTACTTAATCCATTTCGATAAAGTGTAAATAACCTCTCTGAAGTATGGTCTATCAAATCTATAAAAAATAATTATTCAAATCGGTTGATAAATAAATAATAAGCGGAGAAATTGCGTAACACACGTACAAAAAAAATGAAGTCGCATTGAAAACCTCCTTTTTAGGTCGGTTGAAAATTATCATAATCTATTACACAAAATCTAGAAATTCTCGGCTAAAAGGCGTGTGATAATAAATACGAGATATAAAGACACACTTCCTTCTATCGCGTATTTACTTAACTGCACATAACTGTCAAGTATTACTTTCACGGAAATAGTTTAACTTAACTGGCGGTCCACCGCAATGTGTCATTACGCAATACTTTTAAGGGCAATCAAATCATGCGTTTAACTAGGGATTCTCAAACTTCTACTTATATTTTCGTTTACCTACAAAACAATGCAACTACAGGAATAGCCGCAATAAAAAATTACAAAAATACCAGAAATTATTTATTTAAATTAAATTAAAATAGTAAAATACACTCCAACTCAATATTGTTTATCAAACTTTTTTTAGTTTATAAGACAAAAATAACCTAAGGAATAACAATTTATAGTCACTTTTCGAATATTATTAACAAACTGTGAAATAAACTACTGAAATATTTGTCTTGACCAGAGGATTTGAAACTGCATAACTGTCTCGTCAACCAGGATTATTGGAAATTCATAGGGGAGAACTGTCTAACAGTGAACATCCTATAGCTGATAATGATGAACATGTCTTACAGTTTAGATTTCCGTACGCATAGTTCGGATAATAAGGGCGCGTGTCATAATATCTAGGTACTTACCATACCTACTCGTACTTAGTATTTAATTTACAATCATCATTCTTAATTAAGCATATACTCGTATGTTACAAACAAAACTCGTGATCTTTTTTTTTAAATTAAAATTTATCAACCACAGACTCCAGGGTCTGTGCCCTTTGCTAAAATTTAAAATTATTTGATTATACTACACAAAGAGAGTTAGTAGGTACTTGAAATAGCATAAGTTTTTAAGTTTATTAAGTTTTTTAATTATTCTCTTTGAAAAATAGTTAGTCTTTAAAATCCGCCTTACCACAAAAGTTTTACGCACGCTTTAGCCAATGTTTAGCAGTACAAATTGCACGGTTAAACAGTGTTTAAAGCGTGTTTAAATTCTTTGTGGTAAAGCGGAATACATTTAATTTTTTTTTAAATAACAAATCTATACCACAAATTCACGCACAAATTCACATCGATTGCTGCACTTTGCACTTTTCTGTCAGCAAACCTTGTGAACTTTTAATTTTTTGCTCTTGAAAAGTTTGAGAGCCACTGTGAAGCGCGCACACTCCACGCAGAAGTAAAAGTATGTCGTAGCGTTACTCAACGCTATTTATTAGAACATTTAATGGAGCTCAAGGAAACCGCATCATAATAATATTATGGCGACGTCTAGGCCAATGAACTCCTTGGGAAGAAGAGCATTTTGTTTACTACCTGATTTGGCTGATTACGTGATTACTATGCTAATTTTAGAGCGACTCAATTGATTCATTTGATTCACTTTATTGCTTACGATTTAATTTGCATAAACAATTACGATTAATTTGCATAAACAGGATTCTAACGCAATGATACACAAAGAAACGAGCTTATATGCTATGCATCTCCATCATATTTACAAAGGTAGATGAGGTAGTGAAGAGGTGTTGTTGTCAAATAGTGCGGTATTCAAGCGTGGCGAGAATAATCATTAATCTAGAGGCGAGTCGTTGCGCAGTACCAAATTTATTGGTCAAAAGAGGGGAGGTGGGGTTCTGCGCAGCTTCTAGTAAAGGAAACGGTAAACTTTTGATTTGGGAGGCGGTCCTTGAAAACCGGCAGCAAGCTGTGTTAATGTTAAGTGCCATGTTTAAGAAAATTATTTCACGAAAAGGCATATTATTGTGTTTCGCCGTTTTATTATAAAATCTATTTTTGTTTCACGAAATAGAAAATATTTAGACTGAACTGGTAATACTGAGACGAAATGCCTGGTAGGCCCGTCAAAAACGCAATCGGGATGGGCGATTTCAAATATAAAGACTATCGATTTCCACGATCGATAGTTTTGTATTATTGTGCGGAAAGAGGAATAATCCAATTATATCATATAATCTTATAGATATCCTAGTAATAATTATTAGGTAGGTACACTCGAATTCGTACCGGGTGTAGCAAAGTAAACTAAATCGCTGAAACGTTATTTAGATTTATCAGACATTCACAGACGTCATCAAGTTTGATAATACAGGCCATGAGATGGTACTTATAACTGGTGTATACTATCAACCTTCCATTGTATCAACTGACTGCCTTATGGTTAAAAAGCAATCTATTTCAAGTAGGTAAGTACTTGCCAAGTACGGAATCGAATACAAAAATAGTTTCATACGTAATCATGCTTTTAGACATATCATTGCATTAACTGTATGCCTGGTTATAAGTAGTATTGCGCACCTCTCGATTGGTACTTAACCTGTGTAACATCTTGCACATCATTATCTTCTGACATCTGACAGATTCACGCACCTGTCTCCGTTGCGTAATGACCAAATTACAGACGAGCAAATGAGGTTACTTTATGTTAAATACTTCCTTAAAACTTATATTTTTTTCATCATCAAATACGTAGGACGTCCACTGCTGTACTTAGGCCTCTATGGATTTCCAAAAAATATCCGCTGGAAGCGGCTTGAATTCAGCGTGTTGCTGCAGTCTTGATTTGGATATAATCAGTCCACCTTGTCAGTGGACGGATTTGACAACTTTGCGAGCCTATCGGTCCTCAGTACTACGAACTACATTCCATTATTTATTTTTTTAATCTAGGTAACTGTAATTTACAAAATGTATCTAAGTATTTCAATAGAAACAAATCATTTTACGGCTTAAGAATAAGAAATATTTATTGGCCATAAAATAACATTAAACGTTACAGGCAATAAGTCATAATTTACATTGGATGTCTTATTTACCAACATAATATTATCTGTTACATGAAAATGAGGATTCTGAAAATACCATTGACATATATTCACTTAATTTTTTAATGGATTAACTTCAAAGAAATGTTTTATTGTATTTTTAAATCGATCAAAATCAAACTTGGTTACATAATTTTGTAATTGATTATTTACATAGATGTTTTATTTCTCAGTCCTTGTTTTTCTACTTTAACTAGCCTAGTGTAAGGCTTATCAAGCTTTTCCTTATTTCGTAGGTTGTATTGATGCCTATTCTGGTTTGTAGGTAATTCCAACTCGTGTATTTCCAGTAAGCTATTGTAAATGTAAAGAGATATCACTGTCATTTTCTGATTACTTTCAAAATGTTTTTTGCTTATCTATATCATAGTTTCAAGAGGCTTAAAAACTTAGTACAGGCCTATGAGCAAGCCTCCTCTTCCTTCTTTTGTCATGCATGATATGCACGAGCTTTCACTCGATGCATATTTTATCAGGAAGGAAGGAAGGCTTGCACAGGACCGGAAAATCAATAGGAGAAAAAGAGAAGGCTACTAAGTTTTTACGCTTCTTGAAACTATGACATAGATAATAAGCAGTCAAATGATTAATCTGGGAACTATAAATTGACGTGCTATCCGAGCTACGGTGACGCTCAGTTGTAAATGGTACTCGCAACTACATACCTAGTGCTGACGACTAGTTATGCTATAGGGACCTACTATGAGAGCTACCATTGTAAAGAACATCTACGATTTTAAGCTCAGGTAGTACGGTGGGCATGTAAGGTACAAAAAGGTCAGAGACCAGACCCAGAGCAGATATTTCAGTTTGTTATTTAAACAGTTGTACCTTAGGTACATGTTTAAATGACAAACTGAAACAGACCAGACCCAGAGCAGATATTTCAGTTTGTTATTTAAACAGTTGTACCTTAGGTACATGTTTAAATGACAAACTGAAACAGACCAGACCCAGAGCAGTAATTTCAGTTTGTTATTTAAACAGTTGTACCTTAGGTACATGCCCACCGTACTACCTGAGCTTACCGAGGTACTCATTTTGTATTGCTTTATTTTTTGTAGTTAAGACCTCTTAATCCCAGACTCAGAGACTGTGACTTAGAAGTTAAGACTGTGAAGCGCAATTAAGTCAACCTAATTGAATTGCAAAGATTATGTTGCCAACATTCTAACAAAACTATTCATTTATCTTATGGTTACCCAACGAGCACGTACGCTCGTTGCAATACCAAAACCAATATGAATATGAATTGAATAGAATCTACATCCTTATTGCTTTCAACAGATAAATGCATCGAGTGAAAGCTCGAAATAATTCACAGCTTTATTATTGCGTTGGGTGTTACGAAAATCATTTCAAAATAGGGACTTCGTGTGGAATTTGATACACTCATGTCTATAATACCTGTTCTCCTTTATTTTAACCCAGCGTTATGAAACGCGCGTGTTATCATTATCATACAGAATTACCCTGCAGATCTCGAAGCATTTGAACTGTGACAAAAACGAGCGTGACAAAAACAATAGATACTTAATACAAATCTTAAAGGAAACAGGAACTAAATAATCGGCCAAGTGCGAGTCGAACTCGCACACGAAGAGCTCCGTATTTTATGGGAGCCCCCCTTTGATATTTATTTTAATAGTTAACTATTGAACTAAACATACAATTAAATATTCTGTGAATATTTCAAGCGTCTACCTGTTACCGTTATTAATACCGAGCGAATTATTTGAGAAAATAAATATTAAAGGAGCCTCCTTTAATATTTATTTTGTGTATTTTGTTTTTGGTATTTGTTGTTATAGCGGCAAAAGAAATAAAGCATCTGTGAAAATTTCAACTGTCTAGCTATGACGTTTATGAGATAGGTACAGCCTGGTGACAGACGGACGGACGGATAGACGGACAGCGGAGTCTTAGTAATAGGGTCCCGTTTTTACTCTTTGGGTACGGAACCCTAAAAAAGGAGAACTGAACAGTAGCGGATTTACCAATAGGGTGAGTAGGCTGAAACCTAGAGCGGCAGAAAAGAGGGGGCGGCAAATTAGTGGCTAACATAACTTGACGCTATGGCTGCACCCGCGTAGATAGTGTTATAAATTATAGTTATACAATGTTATGGACAAAGTCTGTAATAAGAAATAGGCATGATGACTGGGTTAAAATCATTATTATGATTATTAGTCCGTAAGTTCGATTATCAAAAAATATTGGACACGTATTTTTTCTTTTGCTAATCAACCAACAAAAGGATAAACATTGTCAAAGTTTGGGAGTAGGGGTCGTGACGTAACCTCTCTCACAGAGGTCTATTCATTTTTATGGCGCTTGTGACGTCACGCGGACTTTTAACGGCCTATATCTTCATCAATTTTTGTTTATTAATAGTCTATCTGACGAACTAATTATTATTATTTTAGTCATCATTATTGTAAGTTTAACTGTAATACTCCCTAGTATTACAGTTGTTAGTACTTTGAATTGTAGAAGACGATAGGTGTAGCAAAATATTTGTTTCCTAATTTCAATATTATCATTCCCTATTGACGACAAATGTTTGGGTTATATCTGCTGCCCTGTACTAAGCAGAAAAGTGGTGATTTAGACCATATGATAAACTTTTATTATAGAGCCAACCTGGAACTCGAGAAAATAAACTCAGCTGTTCCACTCAAAATTGCATCTCTGAATGTACAAAATGTAAGAAACAGCTAATTTATTTCTCGAATTTCGGGTTGGACCCATAGTAAAAGAATTGTTCATAAGGATTGTCTCAATAACTTCTTTTCGGCTTAGTAGGTACCTACACCAGTTTTGGATAAACCTGTATATATCCGTCACTGAATATAAGCGCGACACAGTTCTTACAATCCGTATATTAGACCATAAATTAAAGAACCAAGTGGAAGCAGTATCGGAATCGATCCATTTACGACAGACGAGAGCGAACCTGGGAACCTGAACCAAGTAAAAGTGAACTGACGAGAAAAAACGGAGCGAGAGCAAGAAAGTGGTATTATACTAGGGCTTGTCTAGGGTTCGTTCGGTTTTTGTGCGGGGTCGATGTGCGGGCGAGAATGGCGTTCTAGCAGGTGTAAGTGGTTTGATGTAGGTGTAGGAAGTTGGGGTAATAATAGACTATTTTCGTTACAGAGGTTAATTACTTAACTTTAATTGAATTTTCGCCGGAGTGGTGTATGAATGTGATGTTTTTGTAATACATGTTACGTACGTAATCACGCAGATTGTGGTCTCTCATTAAGTCCCTTTATTGGTAAGCTCTAAAAAGCTCAACGAGCTATGGAGAGGGCTATGCTCGATGATAGATCGCGGGTCCACCCTGGACAAGATTGATCGGGATGAGTGGAGTACAAGATGATAGGACTATGCTCAGCAGTAGGTGCGAGAACGTTACTTAAACGTCTTTTTATACATTTATGATTTTTTTCATACTTTCGGAGTAACGAGATGCGGGGATTTGAACCTAGGACATCCAGATTTAAACACGATTGATCTCCGATCTGGTCAGTCGTAATTTTGATTCTATTCAACTCAGTTATAGTCAAAAGATTTGAGTAGGTGACTGCCTCGATGGCTCAGTGATTAGTGACCCTGACAACTGGGTCAAAGAGGGGTGGGTTCGATCCCCACCCAGGGCAAATATTTATGTGACGAACATAGGTGTTTGCTCTGTGTCTGGGTGTTATTTATGGATTATCTATATATTAAGTATGTATTTAAAAAAAATATGCATATGTAGTATATGTATATCAGTCTCTGGCGGCCATATCACAAGCTTTGCTTAGTTTGGGGTCAGAGACCGTGTGTTAGAAGTCCCCTAATATTTATTTATTTATTTACTGGAGTAGGAACACTTAGAGAATACAGATACTGGCTACTAAGCAAAGGCAAGAAAAAGTTCTGTACGTACATAAAAAACACGTTAATTCTCACAAAAAAGTAGGTAAATGCTTCCCCAATTAGATTACTAAGTATTTATATCCGCAATTTCTTAAGATCCTTTAGTGGGTGAGTGAAATGACCAACAGCTATGTACATAAATGGCTGTTTTTA
This sequence comes from Hypomecis atomaria, assembly GCA_964007245.1. Lineage (NCBI taxonomy): Eukaryota > Metazoa > Arthropoda > Insecta > Lepidoptera > Geometridae > Hypomecis > Hypomecis atomaria. The sequence continues at coordinate 4,740,877 of OZ023306.1, forward strand.
GTCATATCCGCTTTAAAATACCTATTTAGATTCAAACAACTAAGTCTATGAGGGCTTTAAATGTGGGAAAGATGTCTGTTAGTCTCCTTTTTTCACCTTTATCTTCTCTAGGGGTTAGTTGGAATGTACTTTATAGTTTTAAACTTTACATTTAAAATAAAAAAGGCCAATCTGTGTGTATTCTTGTTAGACAATATTATTTGTGTGATTAACAATTCAAAAATTTGCCGTGACCACGGGATTTGAACCTGCGTAACTGATGCTCAGATTTCCGTCCCAGTGCTTTATAAATTATTTATTTATTCAGCTAAGGCACAAAATTATAGAGCGAATCAAACTTCTTGGCGGCTGTGATGTTAGTTACAAGCTGCGGATAGCCCAATCTTCGTGCAGCTATTAAGTGAACCTCAGTCAGGATTGGATTCTCCGCAGCTTGTAGCTTACATCATGCCATCAATCTATCCATCAAGAAGATAAACTCGGCCTATACAAAAAGAACTCTTTCAGCAGGGGCGTAGCTATCGCCGTATCTGCCGTATCAATTATACGGGGCCCCCGGGCCGCAGGGGCCCCCGACGTGCGTAAGCAAAAATCAATAAAATTAGAAAAACTTTAGTAAAACTTAAGCCATCGTCAGCTAAAAAATGATTTAATAAATCAGTTAGCAAAAAAAGGCAAGGAGAGTATATTTAATTTTAATTGTTTTTAAACATTTTGAAAAAAGTGACAGATAGATAAATAAATTAAGATTTCACACAAAAGAAATTTGTTTTTGCATAAAATTAAAAGAAATATAAAAAAAATATATTTCTTTTAAATTTATGCAAAAACAAATTTCTTTTGTGTGAAATCTTTATCTTTATACCCCCAAACAAATGTTTATACGGGGCCCCACCACGGCACGCTACGCCACTGTCTTTCAGATAAATCTAGTGTGGAAAGCAATATATATAAAATGGTTTCATAGAGAATAAAGTTGTTAATTTCCTATGACAAGCTAGCAAGCTACCTGCTCCAACAGGTTGCAGAAGTTTTATGATGGCGAGAAATGTGAGCATGCCATGTTCCATGCTTCCGTGTAGTGTTTTTATGTTTTTTTTTGCTAAAGAAACGCTGACAAGCATTTCTTAAAAAATACTATCTAGCTATGTATAATAAGTAATTTAAATCTAACTTAAATTGCTAGGTGTAAAAGAATGTGTCCATCAACACTTTTCTTTTTGCCTCTATTAAAGCGAAGACATTACGTTATTGTGTTCTCGGCACTAGCAATATAGCACTATGATTACGAGTTAGCACTCAATTAACTTTTAAACCAATTCGAACAGTTTTGTTTGTTTAAGTCTTCTCACTGTGTCCGTTTGGTCGAGGAGCTCAACATTCACATGGTTTTTAGGGTTCCGTACCCAAAGGGTAAAAACGGGACCCTATTACTAAGACTTCGATGTCCGTCTGTCCGTCTGTCTGTCTGTCTGTCACCGGGCTGTATCTCAAGAACCATGATAGCTAGACAGCTGAAATTTTCACAGATGATGTATTTCTGTTGCCGCTATAACAACAAATACTAAAAACAGAATAAAGTAAATATTTAAGGGAGGCTCCCATACAGCAAATGTGATTTTTAGGAGTTTTTTTCTCGATATTAATAACGGAAAGAAAAATGGAGCTACCATACGGTACGGAACCCTTCGTGCGCGAGCCCGACTCGCACTTGGCCGATTTTTATGTAGAGATATTTTATTTGATATCGTTTACGTCATGTTAATTCCCATGAAATCCGCATGCGAACCACTACCAACCGATCTTATTGAAGATCTATAGGGGAGAAACATGTCCAGCAGTGGACGTTCTATGGCTAAAATGACGCATGCATCTGTAAGTGTAGCCTCTGTACTTACACCTAAATCTGTGAGAATAAATTGGTGCTGAACATAGGCTTATTCTATCAAAGCGTTACTGGTATCCATCATAATAACTGCCCAGTTGTGGTTTCGTATGCCTTCGAAATTTTTCAAAGTTTCTCTAGACATCGGACAAATAGTTACCTGTACTGTACTAGCCTTTTTAATAGTCCACTGCAGGACGTAGGTCTACCTACAAAGGCTAATTTGGGCCATGTCCACCACGCTGGCCCAGTGCGGGTTGGTGGATTCACATACGCCATCTAATTTTTTTACGACCTCACGATTGTAAGGCGGGTGTCATCACCACTCCACCACGGCTTGTTATGGTGTGTTGTGAATAGTTACCTACGCCTTCGTAATCCAGGATAATCATTGTTCTCATTACAATAATCAACTTTTATTACCAAGTTCATCTGAATGTGGACAAATGTATGGAATTGATCCTATAGTAAAAGTTGATCATCATGATGTTTATGTGATATTCTAGTCTAGAATATTATGTCTGTCGTCAAAAGAAACACCCGTATGTTTGCATAAATTAAATTGCGTAGTGTTGGCATAAATTAAAATAATAGTTACTAAGCATTGATGTATTTAATTCAATAAATAACTCTCTCATTTAGCCAAATCTACAAACCAACCCAGTGATCCAGTACTAATGAAATAGATCAGTAAAACAGCTAGAGGCGCAATTATCGCTCTCTCCGTTGCGCAACATCGCCACGTAACGCTTCCGCCTCTCTGGATCACTGCCTTTATCCAACAATGGAACTTCCGAACTGGATTTATTTATTATTCTAACATAATTATAGGCTATGTTACATGCTCGCGTTACTTTTTTGGTGCTTTAAACAACTGACGAAAAATGAGGGAAGTTATCGATCTATTCGATGGGGTAGTTAGTAACATTCGCCTTACAATCTTCAGGTCGTGGGTTCGAGTCCAGTCGCAAACCAAAGTTCATTTGCGTACTAGCACGCGTGTACCGCTCGTAGCGTAGTTTGACAAGGTGATTGTCAGCGATCACCAAAATTAAGCAACGTTCCGCACGGTCAGTATTTGGATGGGTGACCGGGGGTGGCATTTTCCAACTGTGCTCTACCGTGGCTCGGATGACTCGTTAAATTGTAGGTCCTGGTGGTTTTAACCGCTTAGCCAAGTCAGAGGCCTTCAAACGACATAAAAACTCTGACACCAGGGCTAGCCACCCGGCCTAAACGAACTTACTTAGTACTCTAATTTCGAAAAAAGTCACCAAATGCGGTCGAAGCTCGAGTAGTTATTATTCAGAAAAACGTGAGTACCTAATACATGCACATATTTAAGTTAGAATGTGTGAAAACGGATTTAGTTTCGATAATCAAATTATATCTACGGATTTACACACCCCTGGCTTTGCTGTGAAAGAAAAAACCCAAAGTGCCACCCTTTTATGGTGGACATTCCGCGCGTTAGAACCAAGCGTTTCGAGTCCTCATTCCTCATACGAACAGCCAGAATGTGGAACGCTTTGCCTGGGTCTGTCTTCCCGCTAAAGTACGACGTGGGTGTCTTCAAATCCCGAGTAAATAGGTATCTTCTAGGTAAGCGTGCTACATCCTAGACCGCATATCTGCTCAACATCAGGCAGTATGTAGTCAAACGCAAACCTATATGGAATAAAAAAATCATATAGAAGAAATTCGATAATGTATGTCAATCTTGGTGGATTAACCCACACTTGGCCAGCGGTGGAATGTGGCCCAATCGCCATTCATGGGTAGGATTATGTTTAGCAGTGAACTATTAAAAATGGCAGTTAGTATAGTACAATTGCAAGCGGCTATGTAGTACACATACGCCTTACTTTTTGGTAATTTTAACAGCCGACAAAATGAAGGGAGGAAAAAATTGCTTTTCGATGTTTTCAACACATCAAAATTCAATAGCGATAAAGTTATCATAAAATACATAACTACGGTGTTTATGTACAAGGTACGGTACTGTTCTTGAAAAGTGCAGGGACTTTAATACCTATTTTAAACCACTTTTACTATGAGACCAACCACAAAATCGCCAAAAAAATAATCAGCTGATCCATACATATTACACTTTAAGAGTCAATGAACTTTGTATGGAACAGCTAATTTTTAAAGGTTTCAACGCCAGTAATGAAATATTTAGTTAATCGGTTTAAAATATAAATCATTTATTTACCGATATTTGGTAGGATAGGTGCGAGTGTCGTCTAGTAAAGCTCTATGAGAACAGTGGTAAGGAATTCAAAATAACTTGGCTATGCATTAAAGCTGTAGAACAAAACGGTATTTTCCTATAATGTAAACATCGTGAAGGAAAGAGAAACACAAACATTACATGTTAGAGTGAGATAGATTAGTTTTTGTATCATATTACAACAATTTGTTTAAGCTATCGTATCAAAATAATCGATTCATTATTTTTATTTATTACAATGAAACTTAGTCATCGCCTCAAGCCATTCATTCTGAAGACTGATTGCAAGTAATTTGATCGGTATGTTATGATTTCATATTGATATTGACCCCGATTCACAGCGTATCTATTTTAAAGCAACATTACATAACTCAATCTAAATCTACTTCCGGAGGCGTAGCAAATACATAAATCATATCATTGTACGGTCTTAGATAATACATAATTGTACCAGGGACGGATCTATCATATGGCTTTTTGGGCTTCAGCTCAGGGCCCCGTGGATTCCAAGGGCCCCCAGCACGGGTAGCACGGCAAAGGAAGTAAACCAATTTATCCACTTTTAATGTCAGTTGCCATGGTCAATCCATGCTTTATTTCCTTTTCGAGGGGATACAATGGAGGAAAGACAATTTGTCCCTTTGCCATGCTACACGCAGCAGCTAAGCCAAAGTAAAAATAGATAATAATGCGAGAAAATCAATAATTTTAGTAAATTAAACAGATTGTAAAGTTTACAGGCCTGCAAATCCTGCGATTAATCAAATTCATTTAATTTAAGTCTATGTTCAGGTATTGCTAGGGTTAGTGCAAAAATATAACCGTCGTGGCGTTATGGTGAACTTACAATAAGATTTTAATCAGCAGCCACGGTACCGACTACTTGGTAGACGCGAGTCTACTGATGAAAACCGAATTGGTGTCTACCAAGTATCAAACACTTTAGTTGTACTAGCAATGAAAGAGCAGTGTTGTCAACGTAACAAAATTAGTAAAATAGCATACGGGCGACCTCACTTAAGACGCTTCTCCTTTCGCACAAACTCTATACTTCGAACTGACAGTTTAAATTATTCGGCAGCCATTACACATTCATTTGATCTCGATCGTGCTCCGTTGTTTCCTTCTCAGACTCGGTATCTTTCTATCTCGCTATCCTATACTTTAAGTAATTAAGGTGGGCCCCTAGTAGTAGGTACTAGCCCAGGGCCCCTAAACTCACGGTCCGGCCCTGAATTGTACGAGTGTTTGTATGGACACATTCAACTTCATTCAACCGAGATGTTGCATAACGATAATGTATGGTTGATTGTACGTCTGTGGATTAAAAGATTGCAAAATGATTGATATTACGTGGTCATCTAATTAAGTGAAATAAATGTGTGGTTGTTTATTTTGCAAGGTATTGATGAGTAAATTGCAGTTTGATAGGAAAAATTTCAACAGCATTTTAATCGACCATAGCGGTTGCGCTCACCTTTGTAAGTTTGCATTTCTAAAAACTGTATTTTAGCATTACGTATATTATCAATCATAGCACGTATAATTTTTTTTAAGAATGTTAACACTTCATATTAATTTATTATTGTTTCACACCAAGATAGAAATAAATTCAATACAATATAACATACACTAGTTAACCATTAACCTAGTTTAACAAAACGGCGGTCTTATCGCTGGGAGCGATTTCTTTCAGCGACAAGTTTTCAACATATTTTAGACGGTATTGTTCATATTTCTTATTCGCACATCGGGGACCACGCTTCCTTAGTAACGGTCGTGGTAACGTAGTGGGAAGGCTTGCCAGACATAGGTTCAAACCCCGGTTCTGTACGAATGATATTCTTGGAATTGATGCGCATATTTAAAAAATCGATGTTGCTCTTTCTAGTGTACTCATTTTCGCAGTCAGGTTTTTGATGGTTTTTTAAATTATATTATTTATTACTTGCTAGCTTTTGCCCGCGGCTTCGGCCGCGTGGTATATTAATTTTTGTGCTATATTTTGGGAACATTTTGTTTTTCTGGGATAAAAAGTAGCCTACGTCACTTTCCATCTGTCAAACTATGTCTATTCCAAAAATCAAGTAAATCTATTGCTTTTTGCTGCGTGAAAGAGGAACAAAGCGATAAACCAATAAATGCAGTTTCGGATTTATAAAATCAGAGTTTGTGCAAAAAGAGAACCGTCATGGCGTTACGGTGAACTAACAATAAGATTTTAATCAGCAGCCAAGGTACCGACTACTTGGTAGACACGAGAACTGATGAAAACGGGATTGGTGTCTACCAAATATCAAACACTTTAAGTTGTACTAGCAATGACAGAGCAGTGTTGTCAACGTAACAAAATTAGTAAAATGGCACACGGGCGACCTCACCTACGAAGCTTCTCTTTTTGCACAAGCTCTAGTAAGGATTTTACTACTAAGATCATGCAAAAAATTAACGACTATTATCTGTGCACATTACAGCGGGTACACCAGTCGGGCGCCGGGTACGAATGGGGCTGGCAGCTCGCGCCGGGCGCTGCCGGGGGCGTCACCGCCACAGGACAGTACTTCGTCAAACTACCACAGGTAATACTCCAATATTTATAACAACGCACAGCAGACACGCCTCCTTCGTGGATAGGCCTACGTCCTGCAGTGGACTGTTAAAATAAAAAATATCATCTTATGCACGGTCTCTGACCCCAAAACTAACCAAAGCTTGTGATATGGCTGCCAGAGACTGAAATACTACGTATTCGTTTTTAATTACATACATAAACAGATATTACGAGTAACAGCCAGGCATAGAGCAAACACCTATGTTCATTTCATAATTTTTTGGCCTAGGTGGGAATCGAACCCACGTCTTTTTGATCCAGGAGTAAGGGTATCTAATCACTGGGCAACTGAGGAAGTCCAGTCCAAAAAGCGGGAACAGGAAAGGATGGCAGGCACGTGGCAAGCCGTGAAGACAGGTGATGCATTTCCATCCGGCGAAATCCAGCCCGATCGCGAAAGTGATGGGTCTAAGTATCATGCAAATGAATGATGTCGACACGGGACTGACATGAATGGCATAAGATCTACTCGTATATCCAGCAAAGTACGGGCTGAAGACTGAAAGTAATGAAGATAGATCAATATTCACACAATGGCATTATGAATTACTTATGATTATGAAATCACATGCATAGATTAACCTAGGCGCACTTATTGGCCATAAGTTACCTACCTTTGTTAATATCTTATTGGATAGATATTAGACAATATTGGGTAGACTATTAGACTCTAGATGTGTAAACACGTTGCTTTTGAAGAATTAGTAAACTCACTTGTTTACTAGTACATGGACTAGTCCAGAGTTCAACGAACATAGCTCTACATCTGAAAATTTCTGCATTGTTTTGCAACTTTCAAGATTATAGATAGGGTATTCCGCTACCGAATATGCCTTACACATTGTGTATTAACTCGGACATGTTTTGTCGGCAGTCTGAGCAGCGCGTGATATATACGGCAGACGGGTCGGGGTACCATGGCGCGTCAGCACTCAACACCTCCACTCACTCCAGCTCCTTCGCGTTAGGACAGCGGGCCATTGAGCTGCACGCTCAACAGGTCAGTATATGCATAGTAGATAGTCTGAGCAGCACGTCCTGCACAGTGGACGAGTCATTGAGCTGCACGCTCCACAGGTCAGTCAGTCAATACAATGTAGAGTCTGAACAGCTCGTGGTGTACACGCGTCGAGGTACCTTGGTGTATCAGCACTCAACGCCTCCACTCACTCCAGCTCATTTGCTCTAAAACAGCGAGCTATTGAGCTGCACACTCAGTTGACACCTTTTTTTTAGCTTTATAGCATTCAATTGACTGCCTCGGTGGCTCAGTGGTTAGTAACCTGACTTCTAGATCACAGAGGCGTGGGTTCGATCCCCACCCAGGGCAAGCATTTATGTGATGAACATAGGTGTTTGCTCTGTGTCTGGGTGTTATTTAGGTATTATCTATGTATTTAAAACATGTATTCGTAGTATATCAGTCTCTGGCAGCCATATCACAAGCTTTGCTTAGTTTGGGGTCAGAGACCGTGTGTAAGATGTCCAAAAAAAAAACATGTGTACAATGGTTCTAAACCCAATTTATGAAATGTTGTATTGTAGAACTGAATCTATCTTAATACTGATTTACATTGCTATTCGATGAGACGATTACTTTAATATGTATTATACCATCTTAGTATTTTTGTCATCATATACCTCCTTCGATTCAGCCTATTTACCACAAAGCTCTCAACAATCTATCAATCCAAAGTAAATCGTACTTACGAGTACTTTTAAAAAACCCTCTTTATTTTCCAGGCTGAGCCACACCTTCAAAAGCCGCAACTAGTACACCAGCTCCCACAGCAAACCGGAAACTATCCAGTCGACATCTTCCTGCTCCAGCAACAATTGGCAACTCCCATCCCGCAACCCCAACCTTTCAGGATTCAAACCTCAGCAACCGACACCTTTCAACTACCTAATTACTATAACAGACATCTCACCCCCCTCTACAACATTCAGACTAGTCATCCCTTACAAAACGAAGAAGGCGAACTAAATAAAAGCTCCAAGCCTCTTAAAAAAGAAGCTGGTACCGAGCAAACATTCGTTACGCCCATAGTACAAGTTTTCAAAGATCACAATTGTTCCGATGACAAAAATACCGAAAGTGTTTCAAAGGAACTCGAAAGTGATATGAAACAATCGAAAAATCTCTTTGCTGAAATACCTTCTTACGAATTAAGAAGTATTAATGGAAATTTTGGAGTGAAGACCAAAATACCTGTCACTTATAGAGGGGAAGTTAGTTTTAGAGTAGAAACACCGAGACCTAATGTTAGAAACGAAAGATTCTATTACACTACTGAAGCGACTTCTATTACACCTGTTTATAATGCTACAGAAGACGGAATCAACCGTCTTGTTGCATCTACACAAGACCTAATAACTAATGAAGATCTTGTCAGAATTAATAATGCAATTGAAAATCATTTACGGGTGCAAAACGATGATTTAATAAAACCCCAAACAAAGTTTTCTGTGCGGAATCATAATAAAAATAATCAAGAAACACTTGACGTATCACCAACAACAATTACAGTCAAAGCTAAAATTGCCAACATTTTAAGAGGAGAAATTGAAAACATGGAAGAAAATCCAGCCTCAGAAAATGTGTTGCAATCAGATTCTAACAACTATAAATTCTCGTCACCCATAGTTGTAGCTGAAGGACAAGATAACAATGTCAGTAAGCAAGTCTTAGATAATGTCGTTTCGACTGTGGTTCCATACCTACAAAACGGTTATGAAGTTGTTGATATTAAAAATAGTCCCCATAACAACCAATATAATAACAATAACGAGAATACATACGAAGATTTAGTTAAGGTGACTCCAAGACCTATAGGACCCAACTATTTAGCACCGATAACCGTTGCTCTTAGACTTTTAAATTCAAATGAGAATGACACTTTTAATTACATAGAAGATCATGAAGCGGCTGATAGTGAGCTAATAGGCGACACGGTCGAGACACCACATACTGGTAAAACTACAGTCGAAATTCAAGAATCGATCCCTTTATCAATTACTCATATTAATGACGTGGAAGTTCATGATTACATAGACGTCGGACGTAGTCATAATAATAATAATAAGGACGCGTATGAGTTCGCAAAGAATTTATACAACAACTACGTAGAATCTGTTAGGTCTTCTAAGAAAATTCAAGATAACATGAATAAAATACTACTTTATAACATTGGCAACAATCAAGAAAACAGAGACGGAGATGATCAAAAGAGTAACGAAATCAACGACTCTAAAGAACAGTTAGAATCAAGTGAAAATGTACAGAGCTCAGTTGAGATCCACCCAAACGGTGAGAATCAACGGAGTGAACAAATTTATTACAACGAAGAGGATTACGGTTTAGATAACCAAAAGATAATTCAACCAATCATCATAGAAAAACAGGTTCCAATAACTAAATTTGTTGACAGATACATAGAAAAACAGGTTCCTTACACCGAAACTGCGACGGTACCTGTTCCCGTAGACAGGCCAGTACCTTACAAGGTAGAAGTGGAAAAGATTGTGGAAAAACCTGTACAAGTTACTAAATACGTCGACAATCCATATCCAGTGGAAGTTCCGCGACCTTATCCTGTAGAAGTTAAAGTTCCTTATCCGGTGCAACAGAAAGTATACGTGGATCGACCGGTACGCGTACCCTATCCAGTAGAGAAGGTAGTAGAGAAGCAAGTCATACATCCTGTACCTGTGCCAACTCCTGTAGGAGTGCCCGTAGAAGTGCCATATCCAGTAGAACAGCAAGTACTGTATCCTTTTCCTGTAGACAGACCAGTGCCTATTGCAGTCGAAATTGAAAAACCAGTTGACAGAATAGTTGAAAAAGAAGTTCCTGTGCCGTACCCAGTTGAAAAGAGAGTACCTTATCCCGTACATTATGAGACGAGAGTACCTGTTCCATATCCAGTTGAGAAAAGAGTACCAGTGCATGTTGATAGAATTGTAGAAAAGCCAGTAACGGTAACACAAGTAGTAGAAAAGCCTGTTCATATTCAGGTGCCTGTTCCGCATCCAGTTCCTGTGCACGTACACCATCCGTACCCTGTAGATAGAATAGTTGAAAAGAAAGTACCTTACCCCGTACACATAGACAGAGTAGTTGAAAAGAAAGTGAACGTTCCATATCCCGTAGAAAAAATAGTCGAAAAGATTGTTGAAAAACCCGTTGTCGTTACTAAATACGTAAACAAACCTTATCCAGTAGAAGTTAAAGTTCCATATCCAGTTGAAAAGATTGTTGAAAAGAAAGTACCATACCCGGTACATGTTCCTGTTGAAGTCAAAGTGCCGTACTATGTGAACAAGCCTGATAATTATAAGGTGTCATATAGATATGGGTACAGACCGCATGAAGCAGACGAGACTAGAAACAATTTACAATACCAGCTATTAGACCACGAGCAATTAAAAAAGAAGCAGCACCAGCATTTAAAAGCTCAATACGAACTATACATGAAAGGGTATCAAAAGCAAAATAATCAGCAACCAGTGCCAATACAATCTACTCTTTGGGGGAACCAATACGCTTCTTCATATCAGTACGTCAACAATTCAGTTCAAAATGCAAAACAACTGGACCAAAAAAACAATCAGGCCCTAGCGAACTACATTAATTACTTGACAAATCTACCACAAAATGTGTACTATGGCTATAATCAGGGACAAAACCAAGGACAGAATCAATACAATGGTCAAAATCAATACAATGGTCCAAATCAATACAATGGCCAAAATCAATACAATGGTCAGACTGATCAAAGTCAAAGGCAAAATCAAGAACAAGGTCAATATAATAGCCAAAACTATGGCCAAAACCAACATGATGGCCAAACTGATCGAAGTCAATATCAAAACCAGGGAGATTACGCACAGGCGCAAAGTCAAAATCACAACAACTGGGACAAAAACAAGAATTATCTTTTAGAATTGAAAGTTAGAAGGACTGATAGAGTACCAAAGGTGACCATAGAGTATGGTGGGTTTAAACCGCCTTTGATACCAAGCACAGAGATAGATTTAGATGGTATGCCTGTAAATAAATCTGAATAGGGTAAAAATATACTTAAATGAAGACGGAAATATAATCTCAAAGCTTTAAAGAGTTTAAAGGTATATCACAGCACCTTTTATGCAACTTTGAATGATATTTAAACAAATTAAGGTCAATCAAAGTTTTATAAAAATTCGCTGCTGAGTTGCCACATAAGAGTAATTTATTGAATGTTGAAAGCTAAGAAAATGTTACAATCGTAGATATATATTTTAACCAGATTTCTATGCAATACTCGAAACTGCCCATCCGAACACTCGCAGTCCTATGCAGATTGTATTCTTAGGAAAGGGTCTTATAATTATATTTCTGATGCCTGTAGGGGCTTTATTTAATCTTAGTACATCGAGTAGGATAATTCAAAGATTATAATCTTAGTACCTACATAGAGTAGGGTAATTCAAAGATTATAATCTTAGTACATCGAATAGGGTAATTGAAAGATTCCTGTATAAACAAGGTACTCTTTGGATGCCTGCTTGCACGTATCCATTAGAGATAGATTATAAGATAGACCACAGTTAACAAGACCACAATGTAAATTGTTCAGCCTACTTCGCAAAAAATAAATGTTATGAAAAATAAGTTGTAGGCCAAACTTATATTTTGTCAAACGTACCGCTACCGTACGTACCGTGCCCTACCGTACGTAGACTTTTGAAAACGTAAATGTACAATAGTAGACTTATTGTACATTTACGTTTTATTGACGTTTAAATGAAACGGCTGAACCAATTTTGAAACATGTCTAAGAACACTACTAATACTCGTACAACTTTCAAACAAAAAAAAACAAAATCAAAATTGGTTCATCAGTGCGAAGCTACGATTCCACAGACACACACACACATACACATCAAACTTACAACATCCCGTCGGTTTTGTGTCGGAGGTTAAAACTCATATACATATGTATTAGTATTATTAATTTACAAATACAATCACTGACTTTATTAAGCTATTGCATAGCTCCTATCGACCGAATCCAGAAATTCCGTAACGAAAAAACCTCACGCTCCCCACTCCGACGGGCAAGGAGGTGTGGCTTGAAGGCCGTGCATCGTCTAACGTCGTTTCAGTTCGGCAGTCTTCGACACGGCGTTGTGTGCGACTATGCAATAGCTTTACCGCGGCAGTCCCCGAGTGTCACACGTCTTTTTTTTTATAAATGTTATAATACAACAATACAAGTGGCCTACAATTGTTATACCTAGTAATAGTATGTAGTTATTGTATATAATATAATAATACTATAATTATATTATTTGTAAATGCCGAACATACCTATAGCGATAAGTTCTTGTACCTACTCATATTCCTGTACTGTAATTTTAAGATTTTTACCACTTTCGAAGAAAGCGCCATCTAGTTAAGTTCCCTATAATATTTATTTCGGTGTAAATAAGTTTTTAAATAAATAGTTATTTCTTAAAAGTTCTTTTATTTGATCACGAGCCACATATTATATCTTTCTTTGGGGTAAAAAGTATTATGTAACTAGAGAACCAAGGCGAGTCTTCAGTCACGGAATAGTTAACTCCCGAGCGCAGCGAGGGTTAACTGAAGTTAACTATTTAGAGTTCTGAATAAAGCGAGGGGTTCAAGTTGCCCAAGTCGAAGACAGGCTTAGTTCTAGTGGTGCATAAACGACCGCCACTGGCGGACGTTGGCACTAAAAATATTAACTGGTCTGGTGCTAACGTCCACCACTGGGGGACGTTTTAGTGGCGGCCGTTGGGAGTATACCCTCTACTTAATATACCTCCTGCGAGAAAATGAAACTCTAGGAATATTATGAGTAATATTATACTTAAACTCACTTAGTGTAGGTACTCACTAAGCAACTCGGAAATGTTTACAATAAAATAAATATAATGTACCTACGAATTTTCATAGAGATCCGTAATAAAACAGATAATGTAAATTGTAAATACTACGTGAAAATATAAGACCACGGGCACCGCAAAGAGGTTTTATTCTATATAATTGTTTTTCGCAAAAAACAGTATGACCGACTTCACCCGTGTACAGAATTCGGGAATATTTCGCACGGATCGATGTTACATTTGTCACATTATTGTTGATTTATCAAAAATGGCTCAGCCGATTTTAATAAAATTTTAATGGGACCAATTACGAAGTATACTCTTTCCAATAAAAGAAGAATTATTGAAATCGGACTACTACGAAAAAAGTTATGCGTGGTTATACATAAAAAAAAATATATATATATATATATTACGCGTCGAATTGAGTACCTACTCCGGTTGGTTCGTCGGTCAAAAATCGAACTGGGGCATCAAAATAGTTAATGCAATATTTATGTGTATATAATTATGTACCTTTTGATTGAAACTCGCATGAGCATTGATTCTAAATTGTTATCAAACTATTTGTCTGTGTTCCATAACATATTCAACATCATTGAAGTAAGGTCATTAGCATAAAATAAAAAACACTCTTGTGGAATTAAAAATAAAATTTATTTTCACTTGAATACCTCACAAAACGCCGTGACAAACAGTTGACGCGCGCCCGCGTTACTACTCTATACGGAGTTTACACGATACTGCGACATCAATTCACATGTCTCAATTTGACATATTATGTCGCAATTGCATATAATATGTCATAATTGAACATGCTATACAAACTGACATGTTTGTGTCAATTGGACATGTTATGTCACAATTGCACAATAAATGTCAAATTGTTACAATTATGACGTTCTATGTCGCAATTGCATATAATATGTCATAATTGAACATATCACGACTTAGTTGCACTTACTACGTCAACAATTGCACATACCGTGCATGTCACCAGTGAACATAGAATATGACATACATGTTACGGTACATTTTTACATTGTTAGATAGTGTCCACTGCTATTAAAACTTAATCCTTACTAATATTATAAATCCGAATGTGTGTTTATTGGTGTGTTTGTTACTCCTTTACGCAGCAACAGAGGTAGGAATAATCATGATTATTTTCATGGATATCATTTTAAAAGTTGAACGTGTCTTAGACCACTTTCTAATCCGGAAAAATAAAATGTCCCTATGGGATTGCACAAAAATGAAAATATCACACGGGTAAAGCCAAGGGCAAAAGCTAGTTTATTTTTATACAATATCAATTATTTCGCCACTATTATGCCGGTGCTACACAAATCGGGATTTTATAATATTTTATTTATGGCGTGTAACAACTCACGATGATTTTTGCGTAATATTTTATAGTGCAGTCGCGATGTGCTTCCGACGGCTCCAGGAAAAGAATAAAATTGATTCTTATATAAAATGACCGTCTTTGATTTGGTAAAAAATCCTGCTAAATATTAAAATTGAAGTTACATAATTATGCTCGATGCATTCTAAGTTATATGTATATTTTTCTATTATTTGCTATTATAATAACATGTATTAACATGTTATTAGATATCGCAGCATCGTTTAAACTCGATATATAACCGTAAAACAAAGCTCATTACATATATGTATCAAGATATAACTACATTATTTAAACTGTATGTAGATCGGGAGTAACCGTGTCGTGTGGTCGATGCTTTGTTGTATAATATTATTGCATTTGTTAACTTTTCAAAGAAAAATATTTACTATTTGTTAATCGACTAGACTGAATTTCAAAATCACTATGATACATAATATATATTTAAAATTATTAAAATATACCAAGACTATATTTGCTGTCAACCATATGTATATGATTAACTTTGATTTCTTCTTTCACTTAATTTTTTTATACGTACAACTTGAATTAGAAATTATAAATCTGACGCAGTTCGCGTAGTTTTAATAGTATTCATAAAATAAACTTAAATGACCAACATTTTAAAGTCCATTGTATGTCTTATTTGTACAAAAGTAATACATTTGCACTTTATTTTATATACGATTTCGCCGCATTTTTATGCCACATAATAAAAAAATTAAAAAGTCTGTCTTAGTGATTTTTTTTGTTGAAATTATTAGATTCATACATGTATATTTAAATATCAGAGATATATATATATAACTGTGTCAACGACAGCACGACACGTCAAGTCACCGAAACGTCAGATTTGTGATTTCATGTAAAAGGTAATAATTAATAACACTACACTTAATTACATTACAATAATAATTATTATAGAAAAAGTACGCGATCGCCCTTCAACACGCACACACGCACACACAAACGCACGTATCTATGTTTATATATTATTATTATATTATTTAACATTATTATCTAGCAAGTATGCGTAAAGTCACACATAGTAAATATAAAGAGAAAAATATAATGAAAATATATATATGAGAGAAAAAAATCCAAGCATCACACCAAAACATTAGTTAAATCACAAAACTGAGGCTGCATTACAAATTCGAATATTTTAATACATCTAAAAGATTTTTGACACGAGCGAACGATAATAATGTACTTTATTGCTATAGCTACAAAGTTCATAATGCTTTGTTCACGATTATGTATCTCTAACAATATATTTCGTGATGTTATTCTAATAACGCGTCTAAGTTTGAGTGTGGATCGAGCATTAAACACGAAGATAAACATTTGACACTTTCTAATTCAGCCTTAAATTAGAAAATGACAACCGCAACGGGCGACCGCGCTGGCCAAATTATCTTGACACTTATTCCCCATATAAATTAATATGAACATCGCATGTCAAAGTAAAATGGCGTTGAACTTACATATGACATATTTATATTGATAATTATGAACATTTATACCGCTATTCGACGACAGCCATATGTTTTTTTTGTATAATATATTCGTCATTTTAAAAGAAAAAAAAAACAAAACAGTTTTTTCATTACTAAGCTAACTTGTATCTCTTGAGCGAATACTCACTTTGTACATTATTACAACATGATTAACATACATAATGTAATTTTAAATTGTATGTAAGCAATAGCACAAATAAAATGACCATCTGTTTGTGAGCGACGCGCGCCTAAATCATAAAAACAATGTCTTTTTAAAAACGATTTTCGCTAAAAAGTAACACGCATCGAAATAAATTAACAAAATCATTGAGTGAATAAAAAAACGTAAAATCGAAACAAGAGCGCATCGCACACAAACAAATAGTATACTTATATAACTATACAAGAAAAGTAATAAAAAATCATCACACATACGTACGGTAAAATTATTATATTTATACAAAAGGAGAACGGCATGTTGAGAGCGTAATATTTAACTAAAAATATTAAGTTATATGAAAAAAGAAACGGCGATTGCCGCCATGTAAGATCATGTTTAGTTGATTTTATCTTGATTTCTTTGAATACCATATCACTTGGCACATTATTCGTTCCATAGCAATTGTCCGACACTTTAAACATCTCAACCACTGAGGATATTATATTTTGATATAACAAGTGTAATATAACATAGTTATATAACTGCGATGTTATAATTTATGTTCAAATCTTACACAACCAGATTAGATTTTGAACAATTTTCTTAACATACATTTTTCTTTAGCAAATAGATACATTTTTATGCTAATACCGAGATCTTAACACGTTGTTGTCGTTACATTACTATATGTTCTATCATATAACCACATAATTAGTTTTTAACCATTTTTTATCGATATACATTCGCGTATTTCCATTCAGAAACTTTTCTTATTCTTTACAAGATTATAACATTATTGGTATGGTAATTCATTTATGTATTTTTTTTTAATATTTCATCTGGCAACACTTTGTTAGCAATACACTATGTCGTGGTAACACACTTATTGTCATATGTTACCTTATTTTACTTTTATTATTTGCAAAATAAGCTTTAAAGCAATCGAAAATTTACCCAACCGTGTTTGCAATTCATAAACTGATATATTCAATATTCATTTTAAAATTAATTTGTAAATTCGTCTGTTTATGCATATATCACTGGCCACTTTTTTTGCATATTTTTGGCTTATTCATAAACTGGTTGTTACAATATTTTAGGCGAGTATCTTACTGAGTGTTTTCACATCTTTTATAATACCAATTATATTACAAGCTGTAAACGTGTTAACATATTTTTTTCTAAAAATACTGTCTAACTCGTTCCTAATACAGTTTTGAAACTCGCACACACGACGTTAACATTATTTGAAATTCGAACACTACAGATCGTCAACTCGGTTTTTTGAAAATCGAACAACCGTCAACATAGTATAAACTTATCTTACTGGTTGTTATATTATACGAAGCCTTTTATATAATAGATTACGAAAATGGAACACTATCTTACTGGTTTTTATAAACGTAGTTTTGAAAATCGAACATTATCGTCATCCAATGCTGAAGCTAGGCGCATGTCAAGTTTTGACAATCAAAAATCAGTGTGACCAGTTATTTTTACATACATTTATACCACTTGGGCACGACTTCATTAAAACCAGCAATGAGTATTTTTTATGAAAATTGGTACCGTTACCGTTTTTTACCATTGTTCTAGAACTTGAACTATCAAAAGTCAACTTTGACTTGGTAATTTTTTTGTGTATTTCCGTACGATACCAAATTTCACTTGAAATTGATTGACAGCTAAAATAACGTAAGTTGTCAGGATTGAGCAGATTTGGAAGCATGCAACACATTTTACTTTTATTCCAATTCAAGACGCTAAGTATGACTAGTATTTTTGTTTAGCAGATTTTTCGTAATGGTCATACTGATTTAAAAAAACTCTTTATTTCAGAATGTCAACACCGATTCACGATTGTCAAAGCTTGCCAGCATTGCGGTTCTTAGAAATCGAATAGTTCGGGCGGCGGTATGGGCTCCGTCGGTAAACAATCGCAGGGGGGCGAAACAGCACGCGGTTGACGCCGCAAAGTGTGCACACTGTACGAGTAACTTTGATGTTGCACCCTCGGCCGAAGAGTCTTGCATCTCGCTTCCACCTCAACAGAATCCGCTCGGAGCGACAGAGACGACCGCGGCTGCGACCGACTGGGCGACAGCGGCGGTCTTAAATAATCGCTCCTTGCCAAGGACGCTTCATTTGGAGTCAACCATTTCTTGGGCGAAACCACCGGTCTCAAATAATCGCTTTTGGCCAAAATCTGTTCATCGGGAGTCAGATACGTGTTCTTAGCTTTGAGGTGCGGTCGAAGATCACGCGCCACGTAATCCGCTGCAAGGAAGTGTGCTAAAGTTCCGGAAGGGGTTCTCAATCCGCCGTTGGCTACTTCCCTAGCGTAGTCTAATGCGAGGAAGTGGGCGAGGGTACCTGATGGAGTGCGCTGTCCTCCGTTGGCGACCTGGAGAATGTCTTCCGTGGAGAGGCGGAGGCTGTCGGTACGGGGTGGGGGCGGGGGCGGCGCGGGGGCGGGGGGCGAGTCGCGGTCGGAGGAGGAGGCACGGGAAGGGGGCGCGGGCCGCCGACGCCGCCGCCGCCGCCCGCCGCTTCCAGGCAGTCACAGCTTGAGCTCGTTCGCGATCTTGGAGGCAATGTTCTTAAAGCCGATGCTTGTGCCTGAAAGAGGAATAATTGTCGTGATATAATCATCATTGAGCCATACGAGCCTGTAGGCCTTATTAATAAGCTCCAAGTAGCGCAACGAACTATGGAGAGGGCTATGTTCAGAGTTTCTCTGCGAGATCGAATCAGGAATGCGGAGATCCAAAGAAAAAAACAAAGTTACCGACATAGCCTAGCGGATTGGCAAGTTGAAATGACAGCGATCAGGGCACATAGCACGGAGAGCTGACCAATGGATGCAAAACTTTTTCGGGTGGAAACCACGTAACGGTAAGCGCAGCGAAGGACGTCCACCCACAATTTGGACGGATGTCCTAATTAAGACTACAGGATCGCTCTGTGTATAAGTCGCCAATCGGTCTTATTGGAGATCTTTAGGGGTATCCTATGTCCAGCAGTGAACGTTCTGTGGCTGATGGATGGATTGTTGAATCGTCGTACGACACAAGAGTGATAGATTTATATCATTAGAAACGAATAAGCAAATGTTGACACTAGTCGTTTGCGAGTTTTCGACGTTTTGACGAATACTGGACATAGCAGCTTTCTCAGGAATCACATTGATTAGAATAGCACACGATGTTCAGCCAGAAAGTTATTAAAGATAAGTAAAACCACACGTAAAGGAAACCTACATCTGTGTTGGACGAAAAATGAATTTCGATCTAATGAAACATGGTCATAATGAAGATAAATTACGCAAATAAATAAAATTATATGTCAATGGAATTTTAGTAAGACTAAGATGATGACTTGCTGCACATAAATGCCACCGAACGAGACAATCTCATATAACAATACAATAAACAATTTAAAAATTTAAAGTCTTTTACCCGTGATTATTCCAAACTAGCCGTAGGTTGTAGTGGTAATAATCCTCTAAAACCTTAAAGAATTGGACTGGGAACATACTGAAAATTATAATAATCTTTAAATATATAATCCTACTGTACGTAAGGACGTCACTGAACTCCTCCTAGACGGCTGGACATATTTGAATGTTTTTTTTTTGTAAACGTTTGGGTAGCGCCCTGGATGGTTTAGATTCACAGATCAGCCCGGCAGATGGCGCTGCAGTGGGTCCGAAAAACGACGAATTAATTTTACCATACAAAATGTAGCTACCATTAGTGGCGCTAAACGCCATAGAAATTTATAATATAACTAGCAACCCGCCCCGGCTTCGCACAGGTGTATTATGCATATGAATCTTCCTCTTGAATTACTTTATCTATTAAAAAACCGCATCAAAATCCGTTGCGTAGTTTTAAAGATATAAGCATACATAGGGACAGACAGATAGGGAAGCGACTTTGTTTTATACTATGTTGTGATTTTTATAATTTATAATATATAACAGCGGGTGCCGCAACTCGTTCCATAGTCCAATTTTACATAACATTTAATATTTCACCACAACAGCCCAGCTTCAATATTTCAAGTCTTTTTATATGCCATAGTTTGTCTACAACGCCATACTTTTTATACCTACTGCTGTTTTAAAATTTCAAATTGTAAAAGGGGCGTCTCAATGTTGGCTTAGGCTCCATTGATTGATGCCTAATAAAGGACCAGGCCAAGCCTGTGAATTCGATTTATAATATAATATTTATATTAAATTGATAATTTATAATAGAATCGATCGTATTAGTGAGACGAAGGTGAAATGAAGTTTTCCGGGTCAGCTAGTGATAAATAATCTCACCGGATATCCGCTTGAAGCGCACGCCGTTGAGCGAGAGGCGCGGCAGCTTGCACACCTCGATCTCCCACTGCACCAACGAGTCCGCATTCGGGTCACCGTGCACGCAGAGCAGCAGGAACCGCTCGCGCTGCTCGTAGTCGCAGTTGTTCGCGTCTAGCACCTGCACGGAAAAATAAACATTTATAGACTTGTAACAAAGCGTTGTTTTTTTTTTTTTGTTTTATAGCCCACGTGGGGAACATTAAAATCAGAAGAGAGGAAAGCACCATAAATTAGGTCATGTTTATTTTTAATGAAAATAACACGAAAGCATAAATAAACATTCACTAGAAATTGTAGATGAAAATGTCAATAAATAATATCCATAACTATTTTTCGCAAAAAAATGGCAAACGACTGAAGTCGTGTTCAGAGTTGGAATAGTTGGCACGAATAAATGTGTCGTCAATTTTGTAATTTTCACATTATAGTTGATTTTTCAAAAACGACTTTGATAAAAATTATTTATTTTTAATTTGGGATCACCTTTAAGTACGAACTACCAAACAAAAAAAACATTCAATAAATTCATATAATTGGTGAAGAAATCACGTAACGTACACACGAAAAAAACAGACGAATTGTGAACCTCCTTTTTCAAAGTCGGTTAAAAATAATACATGCAACAAATGTCAAAATGTCACTGTAATGAATGTCAAATTTGTTCATTAATGTCAAATTAATCGTATCTCACCTTTCTGATCTCCGCCATGATCTCGTTTGGATCCCGCGAGGAGGTGGTCTTCATGCTCCACGTGAAGCGCAGCACGCGCGGCTTCACCTGCTCCTCGTTGCCTTGCCTGTCGGAGCACACGGGTTACCACGAGTACGCACGGGAGATCCAAGATCCAACCCACCGGGATCAAACCCATCGGGATCCAACCTCAGACCAAATAAAAAAAAACAAGACGGAACGTCATGAGCAAGGCCGGTTTTTTATACATATGTGAGCGCGTCAGTGTTACGCCGCCATAGTTCGACTGACGATTCAAGGCATAGTTTCTTTGTACGTGTGCGTGTGTGTGTTGTGACTGTAGTTTTGCCGACCTCACTTATTTGTTCACAACATTCTGTCTTGATTTTTTTATTTGGTCTGAGGATCCAACCCACTGAGATCCAAACCACCAACCAACTGTTTGATGCAAGAGGATACAAATAAACCAATACAGACTGAGTCATATTTTTGGAGTTTTATTTAGGATGATTATGACCAATGAACAAAAACAAAATCATAATTAGAATTTGATATATCTGAGGCTCTTCAACACTTTGGATCCATCAAAGACCAGGTCTTATTTTTATAATATACTAGCGACCGCTACGCGGCTTCGCACAGGTGTATTATACATATAAAGCTTCCTCTTGAATCACTCTATCTATTAAAATAAACCGCATCAAAATCCGTTGCGTAGTTTTAAAGATATAAGCATGCATAGGGACAGACAGAGCGGGAAGCGATTTTTTTATACTATGTAGTGATGGGGATCCAAACATAGTCAAGACTAAGTTATTTTGGAACTTATTTATGGAGACTCAATCAACCTATAGAGACTATAGGGTACCAAGTCTTATTCGATTCGTATCCTATATGAAAAATATTTGATGTAGGAGAATTTTACTACTTTATTTCTTATAGGTTTGCGTTTGGCACTAATTCCTTACATCAGATATTTTTCATTAAGGATTATAAATAACACTTGGTACCCCTTAAGTCTCTATAGAAAAGGTGAAAAAAAGAGATATGAGTATGATTTGAAAGAAACTTGTAGTTAACACTTAGACTTGGAAATATAATCCATTATCAATCAACCAAAAAAGACGCAAAAGGAATTTGGTAGTACTACCATCATGCCCGGAAAATAAATAGTTTTTGTGTCATAGTTTTAGTTCATCCGTGTAAAATCAAAATTTCATAAAAAGTGTCCAATTGTCCATGCTGCATTATAATAAATATTGTGGGACATCTTACACACGGCCTCTGACCCCAAACTAAGCAAAGCTTGTGATATGGCTGCCAGAGACTGATGTACTACTTATACATATTTTTTTAAATACATACTTATATAGATAGTAACTAAATAACACCCAGACACAGAGCAAACACTTATGTTCATCACATAAATACTTGCCCTGGGTGGGGATCGAACCCACGCCTCTTTGTACCAGTAGTTAGGTTCACTAACCACTGAGCCACCGAGGCAGTCAAATTTGTCATTGTAGAAATGTTAGTATTATTGTGAAAATGAAAAAGTGTTACATTTTATATTATGGCGCATCCACATTGTACTAATTTTTGTAGAGTAACATTTACAAGATTAAACCTTTTAACCGCCAAAGTCATTTATACTTGACCAGCATTTCAAGGCACCAACGTTTTTTATAGTCATCAAAAATCGGACAAAAAACGGAAATTTAGTTTAAAATTTTAGAAAAATTAGATTTCGCAATCAAAAGATTAAAACTTAATCAATGTAATTAGTCCAGGAAAAAGTTACTCTACAAAAGGTGTGGATACACCATTAAGCATTGTAATTAAAGCTGGTTAACAAGTAGATGGCAAGCGCAATCGCAATTATTTGCTGTCTGCTATGTTGACTGTAAGTGTAAGAAAGAGAGAAAAGACATCAAAACCAAATCTCGAACACTAAGATTAGAAAGAAACAAAACGACAACCATTAATACATTTAAAAAGTACATAGTCCTGGATATCGGTTTGAAGGAAGTTAACATTACAATTAATTATAAAATATCAGCAACTAACCGCTGTGAAAGTTAAAAAAACAAGTTTGAAACTGGCAAATCAAAATTATAAATGAAACAAAGGATTTCAAACCCAATCATGCAAAGCGTTTTAATATTGATATCACACCGACAAAGCAATTTCCAAATTAGACTCAAATCTTTAAAAAGTATTCAAAACAGATTCAGGGGCCTTATTGTGTAAGCGCTCTGACGTTCGGCTTTGCTTTGTTTCCTGCTCGCGCCAGACTGTCACGCCACGAGAGCAAACGGGAGGAAAAGCAAAGTCGAACGTCAGAGCGCTTACACAATAAGGTCTCAGGTCTTTGAATCAGTTTGGAGTTTCCGAAGTAGGTATAGGCGCGTATCCTCGCGCGTTTGTAAAGTGAGCTTCAGTCAGGATTGGGTCTCGCACAGCTTGTGGCTAACATCACACCCGCCAACAAGTTTGATTCGGCCTTTATAAACGATTCTTTTTCATAGATTTGAGTCTTTCAATGCAAATTCGAGTCTTTAAATCCAACTCGAATACACAAAATAAATTTGAGCCTTTAGAAATTGACTCAAAAGCAAATTAAAGTCACTTCACTAGACAGTAACCTCAAAGATCAGTCTGAGAGGTAGATTTCGTTAAAAAGTTATAAAAAACGTAGGAATAGTTACCCAAGCATGGTTTGTGGACTAGCGCCTACCGCATGCTTCGGGGTTGTACCATCCAATGGCCTAAAAACAGAAAAACATAAACTAACACTAAAGGTGGGGAGTGGGGTGACGAATAACACGCCATTTTTGCAATAAGATCTTTTAAAACATTGCTGTCTTTTTCGAACATCCCGCAGACAGCTGCGGCCTGGTCAACAACCAATCACAGGTCATGATTAAAACATTCTTTCTCTGTGATTGGTCGAACAACGAGGCTGCAGTCGCAGGTCGCAGATATCTGTTGGATTCTTTATACAAGACAAGGACAGCAACACTTGTTATTTTTTCTTATTACGAAAATCACAATTTATGCCAGATCTTAACAATTTTATCACATGCACCAAAGCATTTATCCCAAAAGTCAAACTAAAGTATTTTCTTATAATATAATTGATTTCTTAAAAGGTTTATTAAAAATGTGTTAAGATCGGCTGATCAGACAAACGATGTGCAGTAAGGGATCTCCAACAAAAGCACTCGCAAGCTGAAGCAAACATAAAAAGCTTATGATTTTTATAAGTCACATAATGTCTTCCATGCTTTGCACAAAATGGCTTCACACTTTTTAATTTTTTTTAACGAGTCAACTTTTATCAGCAAAAATGTCATCTTTGTCTCCACCAATAGTGCGGTTCTGAAGCAGATAAATCGCAAATGTGAACCAACGCGTTATGTAAAGAAAAGTCATTGACTCGCATTGGTTTTCTTTAGCACCGCATATTTAGTGTTAACAACATTGTGGTAATTGGCGGATTTTGCATATTTCAGACCGCTTCCTTTGATATTAACAATGGTGAGATATAAGTGACACGTCAAAAAACATAACTTTATAACTTACCGTAATTGAGCTTTTACTTTTATTAACACCATGCATGGTGCCTTTACTTCAAAGTCATAATTAATTAATAGCTAAGTAATCTTCGAAATTCTACTATCTCTTTGACAGATCGATATTTTAGAATCATCCTGGATGCCTGTCTTGCCCAGTATTTCTATTATTAGTTTGTCAAGTTTTTTACACGTTCGATAGAGTCAGAGTAAACTACATTTTTATATGGGACTAGCGACCCGCCCCGGCTTCGCACAGGTTTATTATACACACATATAAACCTTCCTCATGAATCACTCTTTCTATTAAAAAAAACCGCATCAAATCCGCGTTGCGTAGTTTTAAAGATATAAGCATACATGGGGACATGGGGACAGCGGAAGCGACTTTGTTTTATACTATGTAGTGATTTATACAGCGACATCTGTTGACATCGAGTAGATGCAGTCTCGTTTCCCCCCTCGAGTGGCAAGCGCCTAGAATGTGGGCGCGAACGTTTTGTTCGGATGTGGCAAGCGACCAGATTCTGGGCACTCTGGTCGTGACGTCGTTGCCGCAGCGACATAAGTGCCCCCCGCGCTTTCGGACAGATGGCGCTTATCCACCCTAGGTGATATAGAGTCTATCAGGCGAGTAAAAAACTTGACAAACTCATATAGGCTAAATCAAAATTCTTATCAGCTGTGAAGTTAGCTACGAGCTGCGCAAAACCCAATCCTGCCTGAAGCTCACATAACAGCTGCTCGAGGATTGGGTTTTGATGCAGTTTGTAGCTAATTTCACAGCCGCCTAGAAATTTGACTCGGTCTATATTAGGGGTACAAAATATGTTTTGACTTTTTCACGCGTGGCTTCTCGATTTGGCCCGCAGTTGACAAAACACATTATAGCGTACTAGGCGTACAAAAGTTTAGTAAAAAAAGTCCGTTAGTCCTTACTGTTAATACTGTTGTCATGTTGCGAATGATTTTGATATGCATATTACTAGATTAGTATGTAAAAAATAAATAAAAAAAACGTAGGATGTTATTTACAGTCAAATTTGCAATCCATTCAATTTGGTACCTTTATACAGTATATCGTGTGAACAAAATCTAAAATGTTATAATATCAAAATAAAATTCTAGTTATTTTGTTTATTTATAATAATTTTTAAATTCAGAAAAAAATAACAATACAAAAGAATCAATATTTTTTTTGTTCAGATTCATTTAATGCCTTTATCAAAGATTTCTGGTATCAGAAGATATTAAATATATAGGATTCAGCTGAGTAGGACACGATAGCCAAACCTTATCAACATAAAATCAAAGTATTAATTAAAATTTTAAATTTACCTATAACTGGACCTACAACTTGCTTAACTTTTTTTAAGTACCAATTGGTTGGACTGCGAATGATAAAATATATTAATTTGTAAACATTCAAACAATGCGATAAAATTCAAAATATCATTGGTGAGACGAAAAATATTACATCATAAAAAAGGGAATATATTTTAAATCGTAGGTACGTATATAAACATCACAACTTGCTATATAAAATAAATTAGAACAATTTTAAAAAATGCAATAAAATACACAAAATACGTAGATAAATTACGTAGAAAAATATTCCATCAAACAAACCCAGTCATCATCGCAAAACAAAAGAAAACCAAAATTTTCATCTCACCATAAAAAAAAAACCGCATCACCCTTTCAGTCCAAACAAAAAAATATAGAAAATATTATTCAAAAACATTTCAAAAACCACGTTCAGAAGAATTATTCTCCATTGTAACACGAGTGCAACGCGTCCACGTAACGTTTAAACTTTACGGAATATACGCAGCATGAAAATCTTTTTTATTTTCAATTCTCCTCTGACCGGCATTAAAATTTTAAAATCCCGATAGAGATCAATGGACAGCAATGAGGTAGACATTTTGTATTTTAACATGTCTAATCTGTAAATTCAATTAAAGTTGAGCCCATTTAATTAAAACTATTTTGGTCAACATCACAATATCGAAAAAATTTCGTACTCAGATCCAGGATAGCATTTGTTTAGCATTTTATAAGTAGCTAACCACTGAGTGACGAAAATGTAATAGAAAAATGGTTATTCGCCTTCATTCGCCACAGTGGGGATACACAGACAGCTCTAACGTCGAATGTCTCTGCGGCGTAAGACCGCAGACTATCTCACATCTGACCAACTGTGCAGCATGCCCTAAGTCCTGCACCACCCAGGACCTAAATGAGGCAACAGATAACGCCATTGAGGTGGCCAATTTTTGGTTAAAAGCCGGAATATAAAAAAAATTTTAGCACGCAAAATCGACTCGAAAAGAAGAAGATTCGCCACAGTCAAAGTTGTTCATAATGATACTCGTAAACAACCACAATGTAAATGTTCAATCCAAACAATAAACCTGTATGCATTATACTTCTTTAAATCAACCATAAAAGATACCATTACAGGCAAATCCCGCACAGTTACAGCATAACGCGGTCGCGTTACACAGCCACGTTACAATAGAGAATCCCGATTAGTGCGCGTCGTACCTCGGATTGCGCTGTATGTCCAGCGAGGAAAATATGCGCGGTTTCTGACGCCCCGTGGACTCCCCCAACACTGACAAGCTACAGATAACAATACTCACCATCAAACTATTTTTTATACAGTGATTCCATACTAACTTGCATGGTATATTTCAAGATTTTTTTTGTGAAAAAAAACAATGCAAAAATTTGTCTTTGTATCTGCTACATGTCACGCAACAAGAGGTTTCTTTCTCGCTCCTTTACCAATTAATCTAGTCCACACGTGACAGAAAAATCTTGAAATATACACCAAGTCAATTTATAACGAAAGTAGAGTTTTATTTCGAAAATTGTGTTTACTTTATTTTTGCATCACACAGACGAAATAAAGACTTTGTATTGTAAAATAGACACCCTACTTATATTGTTTTTTTTTTCTAGCAGACATAAAAATATAGTTGTCACTTTTACGTGACGAGTATGGTAAAAAAAGTGACAAGGATATTTAATGTCTGATTATACTATTGCTCAGTAATATTTATTAAAAATGTGTTCAGTTTTGGTTCATATTAACTACTTAGTTGCAACGTGACGAAATATCTATTCGATTGATAATAAATAACACAGCACATCTTTTAAAAAATATATGTAAAAAAAAAAACCCTTAAAACGGCACAAAACTCATGTGCCTTTCCTGATAGCTGAAAAACTAAGGATAGATTATGATTTCCAGCTTTCAGAGTCAATTATTTTTATAGCATTGCTCAGTGTAGCTCTTGTGGTAGCGCTGAGCTGAAATATGAAAATAACCGATTCAAACTGGTTTTTGATTTGTTTCATTTATAATTCCGGGTTAAAAAACAGCGTATTTTTGTATACTTATTCTAAGAAAAGGCGAAATGTTTATTAGATTCTTGGACTCGAAACAGGGGAAAAGGTAGTAAAGAATTAAAGAAAACACACACTATAGTTATTGAAAACTTGATTATTTGAAAAAGCGCAACACATTCATTTCACTGAATTTAATACATGTTGTAAGAATTTAAGTGTTTGAAATCATCACATTTTAATAATATCATTAACATAATATTACTGAATACACAAATAATAAAGTTTCTAATTCACTTATTGCGATTGACAATTAAACAAAAGACAACAATGCCCATGATTTTCATTTAATTGAAATCAATCTTATTGAACTAAATAATGCATAGAATGATGACTAATGTGAGTCAAATTATATAACTTTATATTAGTGCAAACTGAATAAAGCCAGAGTATAAATATATTCAAATATATGAAGGAGAACACTGTTATAAGAAAATTACAATTTGTAATGTCTATCTAAACTTAATAACTACATTAGAATGTATTGCATTTTTCCTATCTTGGGTAATGATATAATTATAGATACATTCTTATATTAAATAAAAAATGCTCGTAGGAAAAAAAAATATATAATGCACTACTCGTGTGCGTAGCCTTAATTTTTAATCTATTGTTTATATTATTGTGTAGATATATTTATTTTTATTTTCTATGTCAAAAGTAGATTACACTGATTTGAATGTCACTGAAAAAAATATCTTGAGTCACATAAAAATATTTGGCTCCGAATGTACAGCATACGTATCAATCTACAAAAATATCTCGAAAGAGTATTATTACCTCATTCTGGCGTATTAAAATATTAAAATTGTTTATTTGCTGACAACTAGAATATTTTTTTCAGAAAACATTAACATTTTGATGTCCAAAAAATATCCATCTTGATTTTTTTTAATCGCGTTGTCAAAAAAATTTTGTTATATTTTAAACAGCACCTACGTTTAACGTAAATTTGTTCGTTATCTACCTATGATTTTTACTTATTAAAAAAATTATAAAACCAAACAATACTGGAGACTCGGACATACAAGTATTTTATCTATAAATATTAAAAATATTTCCATCGACTAATTAGGAGAAATGAAAATATCATTACTATTAATATACACGAAAACACACTATATATTGTGTAAAATATTAATGATAAATAAATTAACTAAATATTATATAGTATTTTATATTATGATGGCCTCTTACACTACCTTCCTAATTAATATAAATTTGCTGTTTAATATAATATGAAGGTAGCCAAGTGGACTCGCATATGGATATAAAAATAATACATAGTACACATAAAATATTAATAATATTATTAGATCTCCTAAAAACGATTCACAGCTATATTTAATAATATTGTGTAAAACGACGAAACCTAGTATCCTGTTATCAATTTTAAAAAAAAATTATATCGCCGAAGACGTGTATAATATAAAGCTTGTCAAAGGTTATATATACATAATTATTCACGATTATATTAGTGACAATTCGGCACTAATACACAAAATATTTGTTAATTTAATACATAAAGACATACACTAAATTTAAAAAAAAAAGTATATTAATGTCTATTGATAATTGGACTCATATCTAACAAATAGAAAGTGTTAAGAAAACTACATATTATAATTTATACTATAACACACTTTTCTATTGCTCCACACACGCACACAAAATGTCAAACGTACAAAATATGTACAATTTTTAACTATATAATAATATAATAAACTACAACATTGAGTAATAATGTGAACAATTTTGAAAAACAAACTGTAAATAAAAAATATTTATTTAAGCTAGGTACTTTTCAAATTATTGCCAAGTATGTGCTCTACATCGATGATTTAGAATAGTGCCATTTGTTGTCGTCATAAACAAATATTAGTCTCATTGAAAAATCTGTCCAATCGCCTGGATATAAAGAAATAAAGATGTTTGTGCAATAACTTCCGAAACAGAAGCAGAATGAGAATTCGTTCTTAAAATATACCTAGTATAATTAAACAGCTGCCCATCTTTTTTTCCACCTACGTAGTAACGTATATTGAGTATTTGTACCAAAGCTAAGTTCGGGCTACTCCATTATACTAAAAAATTATAAATATAAATATATTTATATATCACTCGAGCTTTAGAGTAAAAATCGGTGTCGAAGAATTGGGAAATATCAAAATTGCACGTCAACATGTGAGTTAAACTGTACAAACCGTTTATTTTGGATCATAATGATAGAAATATTTCGTCGAGCGATATTTTAACTTCGATACCGTGTGAAAAATTGACAGTTCCTAAATTTTGTATATAGAATTGTCTAGAACAGATGAATTTATTCCATAAAATGTTAGATATATAGACAAGTACAACGGTTTAAGTAAATATACAACAATAAGAATGTTCTATATTCATGTATATTTTAATTAGTACTATATACGCACATAAGGTAATATAAACATACAATATATAATGATATATCAGTCGTCGTAACATGATGTTATTTATATAATTCAAGAGTTTTGACGCGTTTCTATTTCGGGTGACCGAAAATGCTACTTTTGGCAGCTTTGAATACGCTCACATTGTCACTGCGTTTTCACCGTCGTCGTTTGTAGATCCGAAGCAAAATGACTTTATACATATAACATAGCTAAACGTCTTATATGACATTCTAAAAGACTGCGCAAAACGCTCTGGTGGTACATTACGGAATCTCAAACCACAGAAAAGTATTTTGTGCATTTCGCGATCATAAAAATAAAATATATAGGGAACGTTGGAATGTAAACAATTCGTTCAAAATAAGAACTTTTACGACTTAAAAGCTAACATGAAATGCCTTCCACGACGGGACTAGCTCGGCTACATGTCATTTCATTAAAATGAAATTATCATAACCAATATATAAAGAGTATTTCAAATTTTGCATTTATTTGTACATTTAGATGCTATAACAATTAAATTTATGAAAATATAGGTAAGTATTTATAGAGTTTTCATTTCAATAAAATAACATGTAGTCGGAAAACTCGTCGTCTGATTTTATTTTATACAATTTTGGATAGATGAGTTTACATCTCATGTGTCAACTAAGAGAACCATTATTATTTAGAAAAAAATATAGTTATATGAGCTAACTAATTAGAAAATGCAATCCAAAAACATTATCTAAATAAAATTTAACCTGCTGTTGAATTGCATTTCAATACCTATTTCTCAGCGATTGCAAAATTTTGGGTATGATGGAATAAAAACTGACAAAACGATATAATCTGTAATATGCAGTATTTCAACATGATATGTTGGATACAGTGCTATGAAAATAATATCTTTGTTTCTATTTAAATATACGTAATATTTTAATACGCGCAAACCAACCCAAAATTTCACATATCGACAGAGAATTACATTAAAATAAATGTCTATTGCTGAATTCTTCTTAAAGTTGTAGCTCGCACGACGATCTTGTTCACGGGTTCTGATTCAACCTGCGTACAACGGAACGGGTGAGCGAAACGACCATATAAAAGTCGAATCGCCCCCCTCTTTTCTCCGGCTCACTTTTTGTAAATTTGTTTCGAGTTGCCGTTACCGAATAATAAATCACGAAAAACACGAAATAACGTGTTGAAAATATTTTCAGAAAACTGGCAACATTTAAATTTTTCTCGCGCCGCAACACAAGATGCACAATACTAAAAAAACTCCCTCCGTAAAAAAACGCATTTTTCGTCACGTTGCAACACTAACGTTAAAAAAGGGTTGTGGATTGACTAAAAGCAATTTTTCTTTGGTAAAAATAAATTATAGAGTTCGCGGTCGTTCTCGTTAGTAAAAGCGAGATAATAAAAAAAAAACGTTAATAGTAATACTGGGGATGCACGAGAGATGTTTAGTAAAAAAATCGGTCTCACTCCGTACACCTCTCATATACTTACTGAGAAAAGAAAAAATACGATGAAACGCGCCACTAAGTTCTCAAAAGCTCTACTGACAACACTCAAAGCATGTTAGGCATTGCGTTTGTACCTTGCCTTGGCTCACTCAAATAGCGAAATAAAAAATAATAAAGTAGCTCGACTTGACGATAGGGGATCATGCTTTGGTAGTATTACGGCAAAAAAGGTAAGTCATGGGATTTTCGCGTGTTCAAAACCCGTTATATTTAAAAAATAATAAATGTGCTAACGTTTCTAAGGGAGGTAGGAAGTTACAGCATCGTGCATCCCCTGTATTGACGCGAGATTGTATAAAAAATAAGAAAAATAATAAATAGAGCACGGAATTCTGAAGAGGGAGACAATTTGATATGACAATGTGGCATATTATAATTATAAAATACACATAAAAATGATTCCACAAAAAAACGAGACAAAAACGAATGGGTTAATATAGTGAAAAAGGTTAGAAAATAGTGTAATTGGTGTTATATTTTATTTACAACAAAAAATACGAGGAAATTTTAAAATTGATTAATAAGCTCTTTCAATTGTTAATTTTATTCATTCATTAATATAATTAGTAACGAATTATTAAAAGTTATAATACCGATAAAATTAATGAATGAATAAAGTCTCCCAAAAGACAACTTTAGAGAGCCAGTCATATCTTCAAAAATAGTGTAAAAATTTAAATAAATCCGAGTCTTTCTCCACAACCCTTTCATTATTATGACTACTCGTAACGCTGGCTTAATATCTGTTCAATAAGGAAGAAAAAACATTTTAACTCTATATGCTATATAAATATAAATCGATGCAATATATGCAAAGAAAATAGCACGCCAAGATATGGAAATATAGTATTCATAATATAAGCTGAAAAGCTTGTTTCAAACATGCCCTAAGAGTAACGCAAAAATATATATCAAGATCACTAAATTACCCATGACTAAGTATGTTTTTTTTTAATTATAATAATCACATAATGTTTAATTATTTATAAAATAGCGCTACCAATGTCAACCCTTACAAAGTTGGTTAATTTTATTTAATAAATAGAACATCAATAAATATTTTTCCTTTAACAAAATACTTTAAATTAAAACATACGAGTAACTTTGGCTGGACGCACTCCGTGCGTCTAGATATATAGTGTAGTTGTCACTTTTTCTTTTGCTATGCTATATAAAATATACTCATTTTGGGTTACAATTGTTATATATATATTATCCTACTTCGGCGTGCTATATTCGTTGCCAGAATGTGGATGAAGTGATATAATATGATACATATATGTAAATGTGCACCTATTGCTTTGCGCAGCTACTGCTATGCGTGATGCATGTAATTACAAATACAATGTTACTTTGATTCTGTGTCAAGTATATAATAAATAAATATAGCCAGATCTTGATAGAAATTATTTTTAACGCTATATAATATCGATATTTTAGATACTAAGGACAAATGAAAAAAATATATAAAGTCTGACCATGAACATATATTTGTATAACAAAATATTTTGTATAAAGTAGCTACTATAAAAAATATAGAACCTGATCATAACAATAGAAAATTCCAAGAATATAAGTAATAAGTAACTAAATTTAAATTAAAGAACAAAAACACAAAATCAAAGTAATCTTCTAATAGATCTATGAATTTCAGCTCAAAGCGTAGCGAATGGATTTATGGAATACGTAGAAATAAAATAAACTAAATTATGTACAACACAACTTGTTATAAAATATTGATTAATATGTAGGTATGTATACATTTTAAGTGAGAAGTATTTGTCACTGTGACATAAATCAACTTTTAACATCAGAAGAAAAATACACAAAATATCTCTAAAATTGAGATCAGTAATTATCATAACGATTAATACATTTTGCAATCGTCATATTTATTTATAACTTTGATAGATGTTCAAACATATTTAAACATGTTAGTGCATATTTTTCGTATAGTTCAGTTAGCCCTCACAGCCCTTAAAAGGGGGCGAAAGACATGTTATCAAGAATGTTGAGAAACACTGGTCCGATATTCAGACTCCGATTAAAATAAATGTATGTAAGTATCAAATCCATCTCGAATTGAGCTAAAAATATATTTCTTGCCATTTTCATTTACTAAATTACATGTCAAATGTTAATTTCACAGTTACAAATGCTTTCAGAATGTGTATCTTTAAAAATAATACAATTATGTATTTGTTAGTCACCAAATGGAGTGTTAGTTTGGGGTATTTACATGTTTTTTTTTTTAATTTCATCAAGAAATTGTCAATAAAGTTAAATGTTAAAGATAAGAGTTTAATTATTTAATCTAATTTTAATTCTGCAATTTGCGACTTAATCGAACTAAAATATTTGTATTGCATCGATTTTTTTTGTGAACCTATTGAGTTAAATGTAATAAATCCACAAAATCCAGTTTTTTTTTTGCCAATATTTAATGCAATATATGAAAAAACTTTTATAAAATGTTCGATAAAATATGATGTGTATTTGTATGTACAACTTAAGGTATCCTTGTCTTAATATTAATAACTATATTTAGAAAAAAATATGGATAGGCTCTAGTTGAAGCCAGGTTTTCTATTTAATTTAATAAAATTTATAGGTGTGTTTATTTAAACGACAAAGCATAAAAATGTGGCCATGGCACAAAAGCCAGACAAAAAATCGAATAATCGTGTTTAAATTTTTGAACATTTAATAATGGTTTCAACTATAGCCTGTTAAAAAGAGCGTTCCCTTGAAAAAAGCGAATATTTCTATCAAATCTTAAAGTTTCAGTACTAAGTTACATATTAATTGTCTTTTATATTTTGTAGTTTCTTCAATAAAGACACTAAGGCTCAATTCAACTGAAACCTTAACAAACATAGAATGCATTACAAAAAATAGCGATCAATTTATTTTATAGTGTAACAATGACATGGTTTTATCTCATTTCAGCACTATATAATAAAAAGTCATTAAAAACTTTGCAATGAGCATTCTAAGCCAGAAAAATATGGAACTGAGATTCTGAAATTGGATGTTTTAAATTTCGATGTATTGTTGAACGATACACATTACATGGAACTTCGATAAAACGGCTTCCATTACAAAAAAAAATACAAATGAATAAAGATAATCATGTAGTTTAAAGTTTTGAATATAGTTTGGAGTATACTCCCGATTGAAAATTTGTTTTAAAAAAGTCTTAAAATTACAAATTCGTTATTTTTTTACTAAGAAAGTCCATTATTTTCCATATGCACCATAGGTAAAACAATATAATTTTCATTTTGCTCGAGACTTCCGAATAAGGTTTCGGAAGCTCCCGGGGGCGTGATCTGCAGTTTAGAAATCACTGGGCTAGATGAAAAATTGTTTGTATGTTTGGACTATAATTTTTTGCTATGATAGTATAGGCTAGCCTTGGTGTCAGAATTAATAAGCCGCCTGAAAGATCACTTTTTGACCGACGAAAAAACGGAGGTACTCAAGTCGACACGTATTTTTTTATGTATAATACCACGCATTACTTTTTAGTGTGGAACGATTTCGATAATTCTTTTTTTATTGGAAAGGGTATACTTCCAAGTTGGTCCTATTAAAATTTTATCGAAATCGGCTGAGCCATTTTTGATAAATCAACAATAATGTGAAAATTGCTACATCGATCCGTGCGAACTATTCGCGAATTCTGTGCACGGTTGAAGTCGGTCATGCCATTTTTGCGAAAAGTAATTATTTTAATTATCCCTCCGGCGGCACACCGCCATCTAGCGGAAAGTACGAAGGCGGCACGGCCCTTTCGCGAATTATTTGCATTTCCGCCGCGACCTACTAAAATCGCAATTTCTCGTTACTTTTTATCAAACGTCCCAATAAACGATACGAGTACCTCATAAGAATATTATTGAATTCAACCATTGGACTCTTGGAATATCATTATAGAATGTGCAATACATCGAAATTTAAAACCATCTCCCTCCAGAATCCCAGCAGCAAACGTTAAGATATATATACAGGCCAAGTATAGCAAGTGATATAAAATGGAACATACCGTTTGGAGAACCTCGACGACAGTTTGGAGAAGAAGGAGGGTCGCGCCTGGTGCGGGGAGCCGCCGTCGCCGTACGCGCCGCCGCCCGCGCGCCGCGACCGGTTGTCACCTGCGTCAGTGTGACCAGATTACATTTCATAAAAATACCGAAGCACCTTAAAAATTACTGAACCGGTATGTTTTACTATTTTCCACCAAAAGTTCCTCGCTCAAATCCTAGGGGTCCCAGCGAGGACGCAGGGTCTCAAAAATACCATTTTACGAACAATAATTCATCCAATATACAGGGTTATTTCTAATCAATTAGCATCCTTTTAGGGGCTTATTCTGTCCCAATCCAAAATCACCGACAACAAAAAAATCTATTAATATATAGAACCTTTACCTATACAACTTTCGTCGAGATTCGTTGAAAAATGCGGCTTGTAGACGAAAACCAAAATCTGGACAGACAAAAGTCACCGTGTCTTCGCTCCGCTTCGGTCAAAAATATAACTCCAAGACTGATGTGAGAACTGTCTTTTTGAAGTGAAACTTGTAATGCGACTTCCAACAAGATTGCGTTAAACGTTTAAAGCTACCATGGAGGGGGTATGAAAGCACTGTTGCGTTGAAGTTTCACTTCTTCCGCGCGGAGACTCTCCACTTGCATTTTTCCTCCATTCTTCTTGCCACCATTACATGGTTATATCTCACCTGAGTGAAAGGTGGAGCGCGAGGGCACATTCCGGGGAAACACCAGTGGGTTGGGGAAGTCCCGGCGCGCGCCCGCCGCACCGCCTGAGCCCACGCTGCCCGGCGTCGAAATCTGAGAGTTCAGGCTGGAACACACACAATTACACTCTTGTAAGTTAAAACATTGGTTGTCTGTAAACTCGGTTTAAGGACGGTAATTTAATTTTAACGTGATAAACAGGGTTATTTCTAATCAATTAGCATCCTCTTAGGCGCTTTTTCTGTACACCAAAACGAACAACTTTTGTTATGCGACTT
Source organism: Hypomecis atomaria (assembly GCA_964007245.1). Lineage (NCBI taxonomy): Eukaryota > Metazoa > Arthropoda > Insecta > Lepidoptera > Geometridae > Hypomecis > Hypomecis atomaria. The sequence goes on from OZ023306.1 coordinate 4,778,615, forward strand.
TTGTCAAACCTAAAAAAAATTGTTTTCCATAGAAAAATATCGTTCACCCTCGACAAAATATATGACACAGCTGTTTTTTTTTTAGTTTTGGCAAAAGTCGCAAACATTGTTGAATCAGCCTCTAAAACAAGCGGAACGCTCAGGCCGATCGCGCCTGACTCGCTTGTTGAGCGCTGTAGTTTGCACGCTCGGCCCAGGCGGAACGTGACACTATTTCGTGTGTGCAGCCCGCGTTCATCGATTTATAAGACGTTATCACGTCAAAACAAAAATGATATTGCCCTATTATATGCAAGAGAAGGGAAGTAAAAACGTTTCATAAAAATATTACAGAGGGTTGCTACGAGATTATTCGTATACGGAAACTATGGAAGTTTTCGCATGACTCCTTACATTTTTGTACAGCGCTCCTGGCGTAAGCGAGGCAGAAATAACAGATATATATGGAGCACCAAGAAAACGATAATAGTTTTCGTATACTATACAAAATCTCACACAAAGGCCTCTTGTAACTAAAACACAGATAAAAGTCAAAACGCATTTCAGCGGTTTGATTGGTGCACATCAAGAATATATTGTTCAGTAGGAAATGTCACTGACTAAATTTATATTTTGACTGTAGGTGCTGCACCAACTACTAAACAACTCAAATGCGGTTCGGCATTTAAACCCTCTGAGCGCCACATCTCGACGACAAAATATTTTTTTTTTATTTCATATTATGTGGTCAAATTTATTATTGACTATAGACTTACTGACGCCGAAGTACTGATCAAGTATTCGGTGACTTTAGCACTCAAAAGATCAAGCGTGCAAAGAAATAATTTAGTTTCTTAGCTTCTTAAAAATAGAAAATACACTAACCACAAAGTTTTAGGTAAAATAGTAGCTAACAGAGTGTCAAAATATGTTTCCAATAGGGAAACCAAACTGTGCCAAAAGCAATAAAAATGTGAACGCATAGTAAACCAAACAATTAAGAATTCTAATAATACCATAATATTAAAAAAAAATAGTAAATAGAATTAAAGATAAATATTAGATAATTATACAAAACTTCTAACTACTACACTAACCTTAAACAAACAAAAAATTAACATACTCTAAATAAATAAAAATTGCACAAAAATACATCAACAAATAAACTAAGACAGACTACTTATTTTTTTACAATATTTTATACAAGAGTAATTGAAATCGATTATAAATTAAATTCATAGCCCAAAATTTCCTAACGATGTTATAATATTTTTTTATAAAACAATTTCACAAAAACTTAACAAAAAGCTAAAAAACTTAGAAAAAAATAAACTAAATAAAACATTGCTGCCAAAATACTATAAGCCAAGTATCACCTTCAGTCCTAAATGTTTAGATTTTTCAACAACTAAGCAACGAACACTTGCAAGACATTCGCCTGAGAGTAAACTGGACTCATGTAATGTCTACTAAAGATATTTTTAATTCAATTCAATGTTATTACTCATAACGGTTATAAAGGCCGTTGCTTTACAAAAAGTAGGGACTTTTGGACGCTCTAAATATGCTCAAAATTATGAACAACTTTTATACTGCGGGAGATAATCGCGAAAAGATAAAAAAATAAGCTATTCCACTAAAAGTTGATTGACTCTTGACAATATGTTGCACAGTTGATTGTTTTAGGGTTCAACCATTAAATTTAAGAGTTGTTCTGAGCGCCAGACGCTTTAGTTTGAGTTTAAACGTTAACGAAAGTTACAGTGCTTTTCTCGTGGCTCCATACGAACCTGGCAAAAACGAGGAAATACTAACAAGAATGTATACTCTATACGAAAGAGGCAATAGTTTTCGTTTACTATAAAAACTCATACGAATGCCAATAATACTGGAATTAGCTCGTGTAAGGCACTCTAAGCTGTGATATAGGAATTAGATGTGATGGTGAAAAAGGCCATTAGTACGTATAGCATTATACAAGCGCTTGTTTTGTATTCCCACCATATTATCATAGGTAAATAGGTTTATTCCTAATCAATTAGCATCAATTAGCATCTTTTTAGGGGCTTATTCTGTACATCAAAACTAACAACTTTTGTTTTGCGGCCTTTGTCAAAACTAAAAAAAAAAAAACAGCGGTTCCATAAATTTTGTCGCGGGTGAACGATATTTTTCTATGGAACAACTTTTTTTTGCGTTTTGACTAAAGTCACAGAACAAAAGTTGTTAGTTTTGATGTACATAATGAGCTCCTAAAAGGATGCTAATTGATTAGGAATAACTCTGTACTTTACCAAACGTTATAATTATATTTTGTACGAAACAGCTTTTGTCTTTTTGACAATTTCAGCATTGGTTCCATCGTAAATGTAGTTAAAATATCATCATTTTTATATTTTTAACTACATTTATGATGGAACCAATTTACTCAAGTATTACCTCAGTAAATATAGCAAGGGGACCAAAACAAGTATTGTATTAAAAACAACCCTTTATAAAGCCTAGTTGCGATACAGTGCAGTGGCTTACAAAATAAAAACAGAGATCCTTCATCAAGTAAATAAAATAAAAAACTCGAACGCTAGGACCTCTGGTGATACCCAAATTCGTGTACACTCAAATCAAGCGTGAACTCAAACTCAACTGCGTTAAAATCATAATAAAAACTTAAGAATATTCATAAAATAAAACATCACATAATAGCATAAATGCTGGCAATGGCAGGTCAAAAAAAACAATAAAATAACGCAATTGAATTTTTACAAAAGAAAATTAAAAAATAAGTAAACAGCCAAATCCAAAGCTGGGATGGATTTGATCTACAGAATGAGTTTCTTTAGCGGTTTTTTTTATGTGAAAAACCTCGATCCGAAACTCAACGAAATAATAAGTCCGATGTTTGCTGTTCTGAAGTTTCAACCAAACAAATATTGTTCGGGAAGAGTCTAACTAATTTTCTCTCTATAATCTAGAAAATAATCCCTAATTAAACTTCTACAATTATTTCAAAAGAATTTTTAAATGATCACTACATAGTATAAAACAAAGTCGCTTCCCGCTGTCTGTATGTCCCTTGTATCTTTAAAACTACGCAACGGATTTTGATGCGGTTTTTTTAAATAGATAGAGTGATTCAAGAGGAAGGTTTATATGTATAATACACCTGTGCGAAGCCGTGGCGGGTCGCTAGTAATTATTTAGCAGCAAAATGTAAGTCCAAAAATTTCGAAATTGTTTCAATAATGGAGTCGCAAGTCGCAACCAAGTCCGGAAAACCGGGTTCAAATTCAAACCTATTAAGTTTTTAAAAAATAATTAAAATTAACTTTATTTTCGGTGTTGTTACAATTGTGGTTATTTTTTAAGGGTTTTTGTTCAATGAAGTTCGTATTTAGGTTTACGAAACAAACTGGTTTAAAAACAGTTACTGCCACCCGCACGCCCTCCTATACTGTTACCCATACCCTACCTAAATGACTGTACCGCTGCACGGGCCTCTCGCGGAATAAACCGGTAAATGAGTGTTTGATTAACGCTTTTTAACAGTTAAACTCTGAACGAAAAAAACAGAGAAATTCGTTATTACTTCTTTTTCTTTTAATTGTGGTTAACTTTAAACAGGTTTCAACAGCCCTGGTAGCAACTTTTCTTTTATACTCGATACTCTGTAAACTACCGTCAAAACTTGCCAAAAAATTACTATATAGCTGCAACATGACTAAGATTTAAACTAACCCCTCTCTACTTAAAGTCACTTTCAATCAGTCTGAGTATGTAGAACATTAATTTAAATTAGAAAAAAAAAACCACGGATTGCACTCCTGGAGTGCCGGCAGAAGTGAAAATTTGCTCCCTCCGTCTTACGAATTTTCGATCAGATCAGCTTGTGTCTTGACGCGAATTTTTTTACCCATTCCAGAAATTGATAATGTGGTTTTATGAAACCACGGTAAAAGTGAAACTTTCTGGCACAAATAAGTAATAGTCGATCTCTATACACTACACGGTCACCTGATACGAACCATAGGCGCCGCCATATTGGCCTCGGCTGCTCTGTCGAGCGCCTTTCACTTTACCCCTACTCCGCGGCCGACCGTCACGCGACGTGCAATAGATGGACGAAAAATTTTGAGGCGATGTATTAAATGTTTCACTTTTAAAAATAAACTTCAGTTCAGCAAACACCGTTGCCGAGTGCCGTGAAGGGTGGTAAAGCGTGGCACACACAGATACCTGGGTCTGGGCTGTGCCAGGTCCCGGGCGGACGCGTTATGCGGCGCGGCGTCCGCAGAGAGCGGCGCGGCGCCACTGGCGCTCGAGATCGACGCCGACTTCACGTGCGTCTTGGTCGCGGCGCCGTTCGTGCCGTTCTTGCCGTCCGTCGTGGTGGCGCCACTGTTACATTACCAACTTACTTACTAACATACACATAGCAAACACAGGAGCCATTTACCGACATTTTCTCCGTTAAAAATAACATCGATTGAAAGATAGCCAATCAACCTCTATATTTCACCAATCTTTAAATTAACAGGCTGTTAACCAGTTTGTATTATGGTTAAACATTCGGATTGTACATTATAATTCCAAACCCTCGACAATGCGTCTTAGGTACCTATAATATGACAATGCGTGTAGTCTGTTTATACCTTATTTAGCACACGTTGTCGAGAAGATTATGATTTTGTGTTCCTTATACATGAATGGTGTAAATGTAGAATAGCCACATTCTGGTCATTCTACATTTACATCAGTAAGTGTATCTTATACCGACTTGTGACGTGATCTCGTGAGAGTCGTTTGGTTGAGATTCATTTGGGTTATGAAACCTTATGTAATCTTACGTGAGTGTAGCTGCATGTCTGTCTGTGTAGGTATATGTATGTGTAGGGTATATGTCTGTGTAGGTACGTATCGCAAAATTTCCTGCGAGAGTACACGGAGTGGTCTGAACTTTGTGATGTTATAATGGTGAGATGTGAAGAGAAAAGCGTTTGTATCTCACTTGGACATCTTTAATTTTCCCTACTAGTGGACCAAGTAAAATAGCGAATTTGTGAGCTGCTCCTGTGCGCATGAGTGTGCACGCGTATTTACGTACGTGTGATTTTTGGGGCGCGCCCACGCACGGGTGTGTGTGTGTGTGGGGGGGGATGGGTGTGTGTGGATGGGTGCGTGTGTAGGTGTGGGTGTGTAGTTACCTAGGCGCGTCGTGCGGGGGCGACAGTTTCTGCGGGTGCGCGGGAGTCTCGGAGGTGGTGGTGCGCCGCGCGCCCGCCACGGTCCGCGGCCGCGCTTCCAGCTTCGGCTGCGCGGAACTCGGCCGCGTCGTGCTTTGCACCTTAACAACATAACAATAGAGTTCAATTTCACGCACATCATTCGAACAGAAAATATCATTAGCAGAGAGGGAGAATACGCGTAATATTTCTGAGGCTGAGTTTCTGAACTTAGGCACTAGTCGCACGCTGCGCAAGGCGCAGCAGCCCCGATACCTAAAATATGCGGACTGCCCGCCTGTCTGTAGCAAATAAAATTTCAAAAACATGCCTGCACTATACTCTGAAATTTGAAGTTATACCGAGACCATAGCTTCCTGCTCAGACATCTTACTTCTCATACTTCGGCTTACTTTCATTTACATTGTTACAAACAAAGTTTATAAGCACATGAAATGCTTGAAACGTTTGAATGTATACAAAATCATATCTGAGATTTCCAAGATTTTTATGCTATAACTATTTTAATAACGTGTTACTTAGCTATAATTGAAACAAAAATAAAGATTAGTGTTAGCATAGACGAACACATAGTAGTGTAATTAGTATATGGTGTTAGCAATGAATGTAGTGGTTTCGAAGGACGGACCTGCCTTACCTGCATCTGAGCGATCCGCGCCGTGTTCTCCTTGATCGATGCCGAGTCTATTGTGTTCTGGAAAAAGTATACAAATTCATTTTAATACTACTCTATTGCGTTTCGGAAAATATATTCATTCTATTGGGTGCTGGAAAAAATACACATATATACACATTCGTTTTAACGAGTCTATTGCGTTCTGGAAAGAGTGTGCAAATTCATTGTATGAGTTTATTGTATTCTGGAAAATGTATACAAATTCATTTAAATCAATGATGTGTGTATTAGTTCAATGATTTAATAGTCTATTGTGCTCTGGGAAAAGTTTAAAAATTAATTTAAAGGTCTATTGTGTTCTAAAAATGTATACAAATTTTATAATTCTATTGTGTTTTAGAAAATTATACAAAAATCCATTTAGCCTATTGCATTCTGGAAAATGTATACAACTTCATTTATTGTGTTTTGGAAACAATATATTAAATCATTTCAAGGGTATAAGAATATAATAAGAGTTTATTTACGTATTGTGTGCAAGTAAAGTATATAATGAAGGAATGAAGGCATGAGTATCTTATATAATATTTTTTGTTTTATGTTTTATTTTCGGCTAAAAAATGTCTTCTTGATTTGATGAAGGAATCTTTTATTTCTGTAAATGGTGTACTTATTTTTGTGAATTGAATACAAAGTTGAATATGTCAAATTACCGGCTTTAAGAAATACATTTCAAAATGCGACCTACCTGTCTTTTAAAATTCGACGTAGTCGTGGTGGCAGTTGAAGTTGTGTTATTCGCCGATGTGGTCGTTGTGCCAGCTGTAATACATATTTAAAAAAAATGTTGAAACAACACAGCTAAAAATGTTGAAAAAAATATGTGAGTCATACTTGACATAGAGACTGTGTATAAGTATGCTTCAAGTTTGTTTTTATGCGAAAAATCTCTCGCACCGAAATGTATTACTAATGTATACATATAACTAGACAAACCAGTAATTTGTAAATTGTATATATTTTAGGCTGAAAACCCACATAAATGACGCAACATAATTAAAATAAAATGCCCAAGTCGATGGTACAATTGGACATAAATGAACACAATTCATTTCTATTGAACGTTTCGAGATGTCACACCACTTAATATGTAAATGGGTTTCGAGCCTGACATCCTACAACTTATTAAAACTAAACCTAAAGCTGCAGTGTTTCTACTAAGCATGAGCACTGCAAGCATTTAAATTTATCAAAAACCTGTAACAATGATGAAATAAAATGAAATCTACAACCCAGAAATGAAGCACTGAAATCGCATAGAAATACAATAGACGTTACTTCACTAGGGGGTGAAAAAACAGACTTGAGAATGAGTATTAAATATTTAGGTTTCCAATTGAAAAACAGGGTTACTTAGAATAGCGAAACTATTTGTATTACGGAAGTGGATTACACCACTAAAGCACAGTACTGTGATTTGGAACAACTTCGACAAAAAGCCAATATAACTTAATATTAGATCAACTGATTATAACAAATAAGCTTCCAATTGGCCATAGTTCCACTATTCCGAGTATCTTGGTGTTTATAGCAAATTTATATGAGATACGAAAATAGTATTTTCTTCTGTTGTTGTGTTACGAATGTAATGGTAAAAACATGAAAGACGTATCACAAAACACATTTAAACAAACTGCTGTTTTTCACCCACGTTATTATTTAAGCGATAAGAAAAATATGATACTGTTGTACGTTATACTATATTATCGACTAATTCTTAGTAATCTTAGTATTTATATTGTTCTGATGTGTTGTACTTTATGTTACAGTGATTGTAGTTAAGTTAATTAAAATTATATATTATTGTTCATGTTAACAGATTAGCTGTTAACTTTTTTTGGTTAATGAGTGTGTAATTGATTAATCTTCTGCGTTTTCGTGGATATTTTTATGTGTACCGAAGTGACATTCATAGTGTGAGTGAAAATGTACGGAAATGAACTTATAATGAGTGTGATTGTTTTTGTACCGAGATGGACGTACAGTGTGTGTTCCAGTGTGCTTCGGTACACGTACTGTAAGTGTGCTTGGATATCGAGGTAGATGGACCGTGTGTGTGCGTGTGTACTGAGGTGGACTTACAATGTGTATCAACAAGTATCAGGATGGAGCGCTGTGTGTATGTGTACCGACGCGACGCACGGTATGTATGTGTGGGCGTGTTTCAGAAAAGGAGAAAGATGGTATGTGCACCGAAGTGACGCACGGTATGTGTGTTCGTGTGTGTGTGTTTTATATGAATCCTTGCGGCCGCAGCACCTCGGCACCGGAGGAGTGCGCATGTGTACCGACGTGACGCACGGTAAGTTTGTGTGTTCGTGTGTGTGTTTGTATATGAATCTATGCGGCCGTAGCATCTCGGCGCCGGAGGAGTGCGTATGTGTACCGACGTGTCGCACGGTATGTGTGGTCGTGTGAGTGTGTGTGTTTTACCTTGCGGCCGCAGCACCTCGGCGCCGGAGGAGGCGCGGCGCGAGGCGGCGGGCCGCGCGCTGGCGGAGATGGAGCGCTGCACGCCGCGGTGTGTGGGCGAGCCGGCCGCTCCGCCCGCGCCGCCGCCTACGGCCGACCCCGCGTTATAGCCAATGTGTCGCGATACGTGCGACTATCACAACTGCCCTATAGCTATACTTATACCCTGCCTAGTGCTTTATCACTATTGTATTTTTTATAAACAACTACGAAAATCTAACTCGAAGGAACCGCGTTAATTTTCCCGAGATATCAATAACCCTTTTTTTGTCAATGTGGTAGTGTACTCTCGTAAGGGTGGATTTTGATTATGGCTTTACCTTGGATATGACACTATATGTACTATACTTCGGCCACTGCGTCTATCGCTATACCATTTCTACGGTCATAGCTTGAAAACAACTATACCTTAACTAAGGTCACATCTTGAATATGGACAAGCCCTGGCTTTGCTTTAAACGAGCGCGTGTTAAATTATGCTTTCAGATGAATCTCAAAATGTCTATGGTGTCACAATTTTTAAACAAGCTGCGTTGCAATGTTTACTTACTAACACACATTTCCATTTATATACATATTTTCGAAAAATATATGTACGTTTGATAAAATTCTGTTCAATTTCAAGCAGAGATGCGATTAGAACGTAAGTGGCACGATTCCGTAGAGTGGAAGTCATTGACTGCCGATGGCTAATTTGCTACTTTATAATTTTTATGCCATTTTGATAATGTATGCATTATCGAAAGCAGATTATAGACAAGTTTCTAGTGTATCTTATGTTATATCAATCACGCGCATTTTAAAATAAAATAAATGGTACATAAGCAAGAAACCTATATTTTTAGACCCTTACCGTTGTGATGGCCGCACTTCGAGTATATTACAATGAAGCACATAAAAACATAATAGACGATAAAATATAAAGCGACATTGGAGAGTACAAAGCAAGAACTCATAGTATTTTAAAATCATCATTTTAATATACAGTTCACTGAATTTAGCCCTTTTTGGCTTTGTACAGGGTAAGCAGATAACCCTGTATAAGCAGTGAAAGCACTTCACCTAACATTCGTCTTCTTGCTTTGCCTCCAACGACAATAGACCACTGTTTAGACCCAGGACTGGCCGGATGGAATGACGATGATATCCCAGTTAGAAAGCTGTCAAGCCCCGAAACTCACCCCTAAGCGTTTTGGTAAAGCTTTAGTACATTTTTACACGTCGATATAATATCTATATTATCTTATGTTTCAGTAGGTATTAATACCCAACAGTTATTTGGATATATGTAGTATAAGATTTAGATTTACGTCGTGACAAGATATGTATTGAGATAGTGTGTATTCCCTCAAAATTTCACTGTTCAATTTATATTAATATTTTCAAGCAACAGCTTAACGGTTGAACAATAGACAAAAGTACTTCGCAAAGCGAGCTCTACGTAAAACCTACCTTTACAAAACTACAGTATCAATTCCCTTGTAAAATGTCACTAAGAGAAATTGTTGAGCTTGGCAAAAAGAAATAAGAATTTGCAAGCATTTATAGACGTTTTTGCATTTATGTTAGCAAAACAATTTTTACTATAAGGCTAACACTGAAATTGTAAAAAACAGCAGCTGTTCAGTGCCACTTTTTATATGGAACAGCTGCTGTTTTTCGCGATTTCCATGTTGGCTTCATACATCTCGATTTAGTACACCATACGAGTATGTGAATAAATCTGTACAAGTTATTTTTATCATTTAAGTTACTAGAGAAGACACCAGGGTCCATGCCCTGGTTATAGGTTCCGTTTCCGCATCTTTTCGCCAAGTTATCATAGCCTGCGATTACCTACGTTTGTATATGTAAGTATACAGGGTCATAGGTATTAAACGCAAAACCTTTTAAGGGCGGGTCTAGTACATCTAGACAAACAACTTTAATATGACTTTTAGAAATTCACGAAACAAAAGTTGTAGTACAAAAGTTGTTTGTCTGGATGTACTAGACCCGCTATGTCCTAGCGCAGCGTAGAACGTCCACCCACAATGACCTCATTAATACCGCAGCATCGCGCTGGATGCGAGCCGCTACGAACCGGTCTTATTGGAGATCTTTAGGGGAGGCCTATGTCCAGCAGTGGACGTCCTATGGCTGAAACGAACGAACGAACTATACCCGCCCTTAAAAGGTTTTGCGTTTAATACCTATGACCCTGTATAATAATGTGTATGTAACTACAAACATATATTATGTGAATGTGTATGTATGTATGTGTGTGTGTATGTATGTGTGTGTGTGTATGTACGTGTGTCCGTACCTGCGTGGGAGTTGGTGTTTGCGTTCTGCGCGGGCTGCGCGCCGGCCGCCGTGCGCAGCGACAGCGACGACCCCGACCGGCTGCCGTCTGACTCCGGCTGCAAACGACAAACGTGCTGACTCGGGGACCAGTGCCGAGACACTAACTACTACACCTTCAACTCTACTGTTGAACATACAGAGACTAAGTTGGAGCACAATTATTGAACCGATAGAAACTGACTTTTCAACTCGTATACTACGCTATCCCGTTCGTATTAAAACAGAGGGCTAAGTGGGAGTATCCCACTCGAACTCAATCGCGTTAACGTTTGATGTGATTTTTGTGGAAATGGCACAGCGCCATCTGGTGTCACGTACAGAAAACTGAATAGCTAAGTGTGAGTATTTTTTACGGTAATGTAACGAGCGTCAAACCGATCCAACACAAGCGCGGCAACGTCAGTAATTGGCTAACTCAAGCGTGCGTGTCAATGTGCTCGCGTGTGTGCTCGGCGCGCTCGGTCAACGCGACGTAAAAGTAATTCGATTTGCAAAACTCCCACTTGACACTCTGAAGAGAATGACTTCACGGTTTAAGTTTGATGTCGTTCTGTGACCTAAGAGTGAGACGGACCGCCCAACAATGAGGCGAGTACGAAATCAGAATACAAATCTTATACCAATGAATTCTTTGGAATCATCGCACTTTCATGGGGGTTTTCTAAAAACAACGAAATGAAACGACCTGCATAAAGCTGAAGAAGAAATTCGATTCTAGCGCGGTCCGATAGCTAGGACTTATGTTCAACAGTAGCTATACTGAGCGCCACACAAATCGGCGGATGAGAAGTTAGCCGCAGATGACACTTTGCCGTGATTCGCTAATTATGCATGTGTGCACAATACCGACACAAGTGGCGAAGTGTTGAGCACGGGCGTAGGGAGCGCGCGGGAGGCATGAGGTTGGTGGGCGGGTGTCCCCCGGCGTCTCGTCTCTTTGGCTCCCGCGCATACCTATATTTCGGCTTTTGCGTGGCGCTCTGCGCATAACTTCCCATCCGCCGATTTGTGTGGCGCTTAGTATACCTTCATTACCATCAACAGTTTATCTATTTAATCACCCAAAGAAGCATCCTCATCGTCGGGAATTCCCCGATTTTGTGTGATATTAAAGTACAGTACGAATATTCCATTATCAATACTCACGTCTGTGCTTTTCCTGCCCAATAGTAGATACGTGGCGAACACGTCGTCATATTTCGCCTCCGCCAGTGAGTATTCGATCTCTTGTCTGTTGTAGCCCAGGCACACTAACGCCTCTGTAACACACATCAAAACCACATTCAATTTACATAACAACACATTAAAGGTAAAGAAAATTCTTATGATCTAGACCCAATTCTGGGTTATCCAGAACTGCTGTACCAATCCGAAATGAGGTGTGATCATTATGAGCAACTATTACTGTGGGGCAACCCAGAATTCGAGAAAGAAATCAGCTGTTTCATAATACCGATTTCGAGTTGCAATTTTGTATGAAACACCATTTTTCTCGAATCTCAGGCTGAACCCATAGTAAAAGTAGTTCATAATGGTGGTCTTAATAGAGGCAAGCAGATAACCCTGTATCCTCAGACAAAAGAAATCAAGACAGAACGTCGTGAACAGACAAGTAAGGCCAGTTTTTAGGGTTCCGTACCCAAAGGGAAAAACGGGACCCTTTTACTAAGACTTCGATGTCCGTCTGTCCGTCTGTCACCGGGCTGTATCTCATGAACCATGATAGCTAGGCAGCTGAAATGTTCACAGATGATGTATTTTTGTTGCCGCTATAACAACAAATAATAAAAACAAAGCGAAGTCGCGAAGCTACGTTTCTGCGATCGCCACCACGCCTGCCCAGCGCGGCGATTATGGGCAAAAACCCCGATATGGAAAACACAAACAGACCAGGCCCCCAGTCCCCAGCAGCTCCGCTAGCCCGGGGCTACGGTAGCGGCCCCGGTAACGGCGGAGAAGGGGGTGCTAAGAATCGCTGGCAGACGCCCGGCTACCACTCCCGTAAACGACGACTGGCCCTGGTAACACACAACGTGCGTACGTTGAGGACTGACGAGAAGATTGCTGAGCTGGAAGAAGAGTTGAGTAGGTTGCGTTGGGATATTGTGGGGTTGTCTGAAGTCCGTAGAGAGGGGGAGGACACGATAACCTTAAAATCCGGCAACCTGCTTTACTACCGGGAAGGTGACCAACGGTCCCAAGGTGGTGTTGGCTTTCTCGTTCACAAGTCCCTCACCAACAACATTATTACCATCGAAAGTGTGTCGAGCAGGGTGGTATACCTAATACTCAGAATATCCAAGAGGTATTCGCTGAAGGTCATTCAGGTATACGCACCGACATCGTCACACCCAGATGATGAGGTGGAGACTATGTATGAGGACGTAAGTCGGGCCATTCATATGTCTAAGACCCACTTCACTGTTGTTATGGGGGACTTCAACGCAAAGTTGGGCAGAAAAAACGACGATGAGCTGAGGGTGGGGCAATTTGGATATGGGCAACGGAACCCTAGGGGCCAGAGGCTGGCTGACTTTCTGGAGAGAGAGGAACTCTTTATGATGAACTCTTTCTTCCAGAAGCCGCCTCACAGGAAATGGACCTGGATGAGCCCTGATGGTTCCACGAAAAACGAGATAGACTTCATCATGACCACCGAGAGACGAATATTTAATGATGTCTCCGTGATCCACAGGGTGAAAACCGGCAGCGATCACAGAATTGTACGAGGCACATTAGATATTAATGTTAAGCTCGAAAGGTCCCGCCTGATGAAGTCCACGCTCCGACCTACTCGTGAACATATCCAAAACCCCGAGGACTTTCAGCTCGAGCTCTCGAATCGTTTTGCTTGCCTAGAGAACCTTGCGTCGGTGGACGAGATCAACAACGGGCTCGTAGAAACTGTCCAAACGGTGGGTGCTAAGTTCTTTAGACCCCACCGTTCAAATAAACCGCAGAAATTTTCCGATCACACTGTAAATCTCATGGCCGAACGACGCTCGCTAAGATTGCAGTCTTCCGATGATGCAAAGTCATATAGGCGTCTCAATAGACAAATTTCGAAATCCTTGCGGCACGACATCCGTCTTTTTAATACTAAACATATTAAAAAGACAATAGAGCGGAACAAAGGCTCCAAAGTGTTCGCAAGAGTTTTGTCTATTGGACAAAACCAATTGACAAAGCTGAAGAGAGAAGATGGAAGTTTAGCGTCGACCAAGGCAGAGGTATTAGAGGAGATCGAAAGGTTTTATGGACAGTTATACGCTTCGGTCGCTAAGCCTGTTAGCAGCGCGGCCAAAGATCCAAGAGCCAAGCTGACCCGACACTTCACCGAAGATATCCCAGACATCAGCCTGTACGAGATTAGAATGGCCCTGAATCAGCTTAAGAACAACAAGGCGCCGGGTGATGACGGTATCACATCAGAGCTCCTGAGAGCGGGTGGAACACCGGTACTAAAAGTCCTCCAGAAGCTTTTTTAACACCGTCGTCCTCGAGGGCATCACGCCAGAAGCATGGAACAGAAGCGTGGTGGTGTTGTTTTTCAAGAAAGGTGACAACACCTTATTGAAGAACTACAGACCCATCTCGCTTCTGAGCCATGTTTATAAGCTGTTTTCAAGGGTCATTACGAATCGTCTCGAGCGCAGGCTTGATGACTTCCAGCCTTCCGAACAAGCCGGTTTCCGAAAGGGTTTTAGTACCATGGACCACATTCATACGCTACGGCAGGTTATACAGAAGACCGAAGAGTATAACTTGCCACTTTGCTTAGCGTTTGTGGACTATGAGAAAGCCTTTGATTCGGTCGAGACTTGGGCTGTGCTCGAGTCTCTCCAACGATGCCGTATTGACTATCGGTACATCGAAGTGTTGAAGTGCTTGTATAATAACGCCACTATGTCGGTCCGAGTACAGGAAGAGAGCTCCAAGGCGATCCCTTTAAAAAGAGGCGTAAGACAGGGAGACGTAATTTCTCCGAAACTGTTTACGGCTACTTTGGAGAACGCCTTCAAGCTCCTGGAATGGAAAGGATTCGGCATCAATGTCAATGGCGAATACCTCACTCACCTTCGGTTTGCCGACGATATAGTAGTCATGGCAAAATCGATGGAAGAGCTCAGCACGATGCTCGAAGGCCTCAATCGGGTTTCTCAACAGGTGGGTCTTAAAATGAACATGGACAAGACGAAAGTTATGTGTAATTCCCATGTTGTACCCACCCCGATCTCTGTTGGGAACTCGGTTCTTGAAGTCGTTGACTCGTACGTCTACCTAGGACAAGTAGTCCAGTTAGGTAGGTCCGACTTCAAGAAAGAGGCCAATCGCCGAATCCAACTCGGCTGGGCAGCGTTCGGAAAATTGCGTAGCGTCTTCTCGTCCGACATACCTCAGTGCCTCAAGTCGAAAGTTTTCGACCAGTGTGTGTTGCCAGTGATGACTTATGGCACAGAAACGTGGTCTCTCACTATGGGCCTTATTGGTAAGCTCCAAGTAGCCCAACGAGCTATGGAGAGGGCTATGCTCGGAGTCTCTCTGCGAGATCGAATCAGAAATGAGGAGATCCGTAGAAGAACCAAAGTTACCGACATAGCCCAACGGATTGGCAAGTTGAAATGGCAATGGGCAGGCCACATAGCGCGGAGGACTGATGACCGATGGGGTCGAAAAGTTCTCGAGTGGAGACCACGTACCGGCAAGCGCAGCGTAGGACGTCCACCCACAAGGTGGACGGATGACCTCATTAAGACCGCGGGATCGCGCTGGATGCAAGCCGCTTCCAACCGGTCTTATTGGAGATCCATAGGGGAGGCCTATGTCCAGCAGTGGACTTCTTATGGCTGATGGATGGAATAAAAACAAAATAAAATAAATATTTAAGAGGGGCTCCCATACAATAAACCTGAATTTTTTGCCGTTTGTCGCTCGATATCAATAATGGTAACATGTAGATGCTTGAAATATCCACAGACTATTTAGTTGCATATTCACTTAATACTAAATAATTAAATTAAAATAAAAAAAAATAGGTATTTAAGGGGGGCTCCCATACAATACGGAACCCTGCGTGCGCGAGTCCGACTCGTACTTGGCCGATTATTTATAAATGTGGCGAGTGCGTCGGTGTTGCGTCGCCATAGTTCGACTGACGAGCCAAGGCGTACTTTCGTTGTACGAGCTAGTATGTGTAATTGTGTCTGTACACGGCGAGGCGTAGTTTTGCCGGACTCACTTGTTGGTTTCTCAACATTCTGTCTTGATTTATTTATTTGGTCTGAGCCTGTATCTGCTATAATTTATAGACTCGACACTAAATTACAACTAACACTATATCTTCCAGCACGGGAAGCATGGCAAAGGAACTAATAGTCTTTCGACCATTCCCCTCGAAGAGGAAATAAAGTATGGATTGACAATGACATCTGACATTAGGAGTGGATAAAATGGTTTTCTCCCCTTGCCGTGCTACCCGGGCTGGGACTTATTATGACATAGCTGGAATAAATAATCGGCCAAGTACGAGTCGGACTCGCGCACGGAGGGTTCCGTACTGTATGGGAGCCCCCCTTAAATATTTATTTTGATTTTATTTTATTATATTTATATATTATATATTTATTTATTATTGAAGGGAATATAAAATTAAATATTCTGTGAAAATTTCAAGCATCTACCTGGTACCATTATTAATATAGAGCGAAAAACGTCTAAAAATACAGGTTTGTTATGGGAGCCCCCATTAAATATTTATTTTATTTTGTTTTTAGTATTTGTTGTTATAGCGGCAACCGAAATACATCATCTGTGAAAATTTCAGCTGCCTAGCTATCATGGTTCATGAGATACAGACAGACGGACAGATGGACCTCGAAGTCTTAGTAGTAGGGTCCCGTTTTTCCCTTTGGGTACAGAACCCTAAAAAATGGCTGGAAACGGGGGCCATACGAACAAAATCAATCTAATCAAGTCTATTTGTTTGCCAACATTTAACGTAAATCACCATACAGAATCACTTAGATGAATTAAGACAAATCATCAAATTGTATGATTGCGGTTTCTGAATTCGACGTTCATGGAAAAAAGTTAATTTTTCCCATTAACTGTATTTTACTCAATCCACTACGACTTTCAAAGTTGAATAATTTTTGGTTGATGTCGGATTTGACGGATGCTGATGCGAGATGAATCCACGCTAGCACGTATCCATGAAAAAGGCCGCCAGATATTGAAACTGTAGTTTACAATACAGAAAACCGCCAGAATCAAGCTGAAAGGATATTATTTTATATCTGCTGACTATCAAAAGCTCTAATTTCACTATGGGGTCAACCACGAAAAGTATCAAAAAATATCAATTCCATACATTTCGAGATATTCATAAAGTTTTATTTACGGAACAATCAATATATTCTGTTATTTTTCAAGATGGATCCCATATTACATTTATAAAAATGTTTAAAGGTTTCAACCTAGTTTCATATATGCAATTTGTTTATAAAGCCATACAGTAAACTCTTTATAAGTAGGTTAAATCAAAGCAAAATAACTCCAAAGCGCATATTAAAGTTAGTCGAAAATAAAGAATAATACATCAAAAAGGCACCCCACTGTTAGTTCTTGGTTATAAGCATCACATGACAATAACAAGCATTCTCTATTTACAACACAAATACATGTTCTCGTGCAATACATTACGCTAAATAATTTGGAATAAAAATTCTGTCTCATTCATTTCGAAGGAAAAAAACAAAATAAGTAAGTATTAATGAAGGGTACAATTTTAATTCAACAGGTTTAAAAGTTAACAATGAAAGAAATTTTGAATAACTTGGCTAAGTATGATGGTTCTTTTAAGACAGATTTTTATAATATTCTGTCACTTCACGTCCACACGATTAAACAATCAGTATCCAAAAAATAATGAGAAAATATGACTATCCTCACGAGTTATTGCAATATTGAAAATAGCTCAAGCCATTTAAATGTTTTTGTAAAGAATCTTATGAAGAACCCAATACAGTCCCTGACAGAGTCAGTCTAACATTATTCAGAATTTAAACAAACACAGTAAGGCACATCACTGCGAAATCTCCCTGTAAAGATATATAAATTTCAATCTAATTTTGGGCAGAAATTTCGCAGGCATTTTAAAATGCCGTATCTACATTTCAACTCGATAAACGAATCAAAAATACCACTAAAACATTTTCTCTCCCAAACATAAAGAAATAGAACGAGACAGAATGATTTGTAGTCGGTTAGTTATCAAAACACATAGTCCCCGTTTACAAAAGACGTTCACGTACCAACTTGCGCTGTGTCGATATTCGTAGCGATGCACGCATGAAATTAACACAAAAAACACTCGTGTTAGTTCGTTTGTACTGTCACACTGCACACCAATACACTTACAAATATGTATATTAATGTTAAAAAAATCAAAAACATTTCAACAAAACAATCCTAAAATTAATAATTTTGAATAAGTTGCAAATATTATTAATTTAGCATTCCTTACAACACTTTCATTTTAAAAATCAGTTCTTCAAATCGTTTTCTTTTCAAATGTCCAAATATGAGAACAATAATGGCCGACAATCAACCAATGACACCACTAGCGAAGAAATAGAGAGCTGTGATTGGTCATAAGGCGCCATATTTGTTCAAATTTGACAAGAAAAGAACAACAGGGATTAATTAGATTTTTTGAATAATTTCATGTGCGGTATGACATTTAAAATTGTCCTTTCGTTTTTTTTTCACCCGCCAACCAGAGCTATTGTACGTAGCCTGTACTGTAGAGATAGCTCAAGCGATTAGCTTAGCCCATAATAGCTACAATATGCTAGGCAAAGGTAGCAAATCAACTCGATCACACTGTTTTAGCATATTTAGTTTCATTCGAATTGCATCCAGTCCTTAAAGATGCTTTTTGTGGACATTTTACTTACCTGTTTTGTTAGTAGAAATTGATTTCTAAGGTCATTCAAAGTAATTAAAGTTCTACTTTAAATAATTATCTTACATCTTAAAACTAAACTGCTTACGCTGTAGTCATCAACATTAACAGGTACAAAAAAAGTGTCATCCATCCCCACTCGCAAAGAAAGACAAGTTAGAACCTTTCGCTACCGCTATAACAAGTCAATACTGTCATGATTCGCAATAGAATTTGTCACGACTGACTTGACTGAGGAAACAAAACTAATCTGCCATCCTCTTGTTTCAGAAAAATAATTCAATTGATTCATCCGTCCTCACCAATCCGCCAATTTCCTGTAGAAAATCTTTATCTTTCCTTTCCAAAATCGTACGCAGGTAAACACAAAAGAAGAATGAAATACGGAGCATCAAGTCCACGCTCACCTTTCAGCTTAAAGTCCTCGAAAACGTACTTTATCTTACGACTTAACACATAAAGTTAGTCATCCATCCTCTTTAATATAGTCATCCATCCTCACCTATCTGATTGTGGGCCTTGAAGTCTTCCTTTCCATTACGAATTAAGTTATAAAATGAGTCATCTATCCTCTAATAGAGTCATTCATCATCCTCTAATACAGTCATTCATCATTCTCTAATAGAGTCATTCATCCTCTAATAGAGTAAACCATCCTCTAATAAAGTCAACTATCCTCTAATAGAGCCATCCTCTAACAGAGTCATACATCCCCTAATAGAGTCCTCCATCCTCCCCAACAGAGCTCGCGATCCTCACCTATCCGCTTGTGGTCCTTGAAGTCCTGCTGCGGCTCGATGTAGGGCCGCAGCTCGTCGTCCTCGTAGCCCGTGTTCATCCACTTGTCGCGCATGATGCTCTCCAGCGACGCCCGCTTGCCCGGGTTCAAAACCAGGAACTTCTTGAGTAGGTTCTCGCAGTCAGTCGACATGTAGAACGGTATTCTGAAATTTGGATTCAAGTTTCGTCAGCCAAAAAATTGCAACCTATCTTTCATATACACCACTTGAAACAAAAGGGTCTCGCACAATGGGCATTTGATCGGGCTATTTTTCGGTCCAGACGTAGGAAAATAGGACTCTAGCGAGACAAGATAAAAAAAAATTTAAAAAAAAAAACAACACAATATAGTTCTTAGCGCAAGTAACAAAAGAGCTGATAATTTTGGAACTGCTGGTCCGTTTTTGATGAAACATAGTTAACAACACTCTCGACTAATTTCAAAATCGGTTTATCCGTTCGGGAGCTACGATACCACATACGAGTACACACACAGATACGTCAAACGAATAACATCCCATCGTATTTGTGCCGGGGGTTAAAAAACACCTAATGATTCAGGTCCACGTTTGTCTTTATATCCGCCCACCATAGAATATCAGGCTTTAATAGTCAACTGAGTAACCTTAGCCTACCCTTAAATGGCGATCAAGCGATCACCGGCCCAACGGTTAATTTATTCCATTGAATTTCATCTCTGGACACATCTCCTTACAGAAAAGACGCCCTATTTCTTGTAAACTATGCAATATAATTTCAGGAAGTTTTAGCTACATTTTAGAAAATGTCTTCCGGAAAGTTTACAGGTATAAAACAGATTGTCATAAACTGGTGTAAACCACTAGTCTGACATTACATCATTGCACATGTATTTTGTGACATTTCCACATGCCTGCTTACATGAATGGCAAAATGGAATTGGACATATTATTATACAAATATAACCTCGATTCTATTTTTTTTTTTTGCGGAATGAATATCATTTTATTTGCTGACCTGTATTTCCCTCGAAGCACTCGTTCTCTGAGCTCTCTGAGCGTGGACCCGTCGAAGGGAAGCGAACCCGACACCAACGTGTATAGAATTACACCCAACGACCACACGTCAACCTCAGGACCGTCGTACTTCTTGCCTGCAAATGACAATTACCATTTACGGTAATACAAATTTTTTAAACTATCATAAATAATTATAAATATTAGGGGACATTTTACACACAACTTCAGACCCCAAACTAAGCAAAGCTTGTGATATGGCTGCCAGACACTGATAAACTACTTAACTTACATATTTGTAAATACATACTTTTATAGATAGTACCTTAATAACAGCCAGACACAGAGCAAACACCTATGTTCATCACATATACTAGCCCTGGGTGGGGATCGAACCCACGCCTCTTTGACCCAGTAGTTAGGATCATTAACAACCACTGAGCCACCGAGGCAGTCTAATGAGAAAAAATGAAAAAAAAGGAGAGTCAGAAGAAAAATAGAAGATTATTCAAAGGTAATAAAATTATTTTTCCTATAAATTGGCATAACCGACTTCAACCTTGTACAGAATTCGAATAGCTCGTACGGATCGATGTAGTAATTTTCAAATTATTGTTTATTTATCAAAAATAGCTCAGCCGATTTCGATAACAATTAAATGGGACCATCTTTGACGTTACGAACTACTAAACAAAACAAGAATTATCAAAATGGAAGGTCGACTTGCAAACCTTCTCCGTTTCGTGGACTAAAAATATCATATCGCTTCAGGAAATACATTAGGCATGATACCATGAAGCCTGAAGAAAGATACCACCATCATCTAAGCCACATTTTGAACATTAATTAAATCAATTGTAATTATTTAGCAGAGCCCCTTGGGGTAGTACCACAAATTTCTTACACACCTTTGCCAGTTATTCGCCTAGCGGTAGTATGTAAAGATCACAATGTTTCGGAATGAAATGCAACATCTCAACATCGCACAATCAAATCACAGAAGCGAAGTGTCTGTAGTTTTCGTTGGTATAGTTAAAAATTCTGAGAGATGCTGACCTAACGAGACAGGTCTCGACAGTTCATATCAAGCAATCATTCATATTGCTTAACTAGTCAAACAATAGTCAAAAGAAATTAACGAATCAATGAGTGGAGTGTACTGTACTGTACCAGCCTTTTTAATAGTCCACTGCAGGACGTAGGTCTACCCACGACGGGTGATTGGGCGATATCCATGCGGGTTAGTGGATTCACATACGCCATCGAATTTCTTTTTTGGACGTATCCAGGTTTCCTCACGATGTTTTCCTTCACCGAAAAGCTAGTGGTGTGTAATCAATGAGTGTATGAATAAATAACTATATTAAATGGAACGATTGAATGATCAATGAATGAATGAAGCATTACCTTGGAAGAGCTCTGGCGCGGCGTACGGCGGGCTTCCACAGAACGTGTCCAGTTTGGCGCCCGGCGTGAACTCGTTTGAGAAACCGAAATCTGCTATTTTGATGTTCATCTCGCCGTCTAATAGTAGATTTTCCGCCTGAAAATATAGTAAAATTGAATTAAACGTTAGGAGAGGTTTATGTCCAGCAGTGGACGTCCTATGGCTGAAAAGAAGACGAAGAATTAAACATCTCACTATGATAATTTCAGCCTCCGCAATAGAATTTCAGTGGGTCCAGAGTGCCATTTGAGGACTGTCCACAACCCATCACGTGATAGGTGATGGGTTGTGGTGGATTCTGCATCTTATATGCCATACTCTCTGTCATGAAACATTTGCTATTTCACAAAGACGAGAATACAGCAACGAACTGTTTTCGATCAGTCGAAACTTGGCGCAAGCCTTTTTTTCTTTAACTGATGTGCACACACGTCAATTATCATCACCATTTCAACCTGTATACTGTTGGACATAAACGTAAACACCAATGTTTCGATCCTGCTCCAATTTCATCCACGAGTTGCCTTCTGCCCTTACAATAATACACTCCTTTTATCGGGCCAATGGTCTGCCGGCTTGTCTTGTCTGAGCCACCATTTTGTGATCGTTTTCTTCCACCTGTCGTCTGGAATGGCGCAATGTCCTGCCCTGTGATTCTAGCTGCTTTTTAGGGTTCCGTACCCAAAGGGTAAAAACGGGACCCTATTACTAAGACTCCGCTGTCCGTCTGTCTGTCTCATCTCATCAACCGTGATAGCTAGGCAGCTGAAATTTTCACAGATGATTTATTTCTGTTGTCGCTATAACATAATACAATAAATATTTAAGGGGGGCTCCCATACAACAAAAGCATTTTTTTGCCGTTTTTTGTTCCGTATTAATAACAGCAACAGGTAGACGCTTGTAACAGGGCTAAGGGTAACACATAACAGGGCAAAGGCTAAGGGTACGGAACCCTTAGTGCGCGAGACCAACTCGCACTTGGCCAATTTTTAAATCTTCTTCCGGCTCGAGACCTAAAAATATGAACTAGTGTACCTTGAGATCTCTGTGTATGATCCGTTTCTGATGGCAGTACTGGACAGCGGAGACGATCTGGCGGAACTTGGCGCGCGCCTCCTTCTCCTTCATGCGGCCGTGCAGCACCAGGTAGTCGAACACCTGTAAATGCACACTAATACATTATAACCTCAGAATAAACCATAAAGCTGCTGATATCCTTATAGAGATGAATTCATTTGCAACAACACTAGTCAGAAAGACGTGATTAGATTGTTATCGATTATTGTTTTCCGAAAATTAAATATATTTTTGTGGTGGAGACGAGACCTCAACTGATATGACGCGATAAGTTTTGACTAGTTTGTGTTTTACGATCATAACAAATACTTATCAGAAGTGGGATGAAAATCTTAAACACTAGGCTTGATGGCGTCAAAATTTTTAGGTCACAGAGGCTTCTGGATAGGTTTGAATAAACCTTAGTTACAATTTTACGTACTATTACATATTATACAGTAGCGATTACTTGTAATATAACCGCTACCTTCCTTCGGGTTCACTCCCTGTGACCCGAGACAAGAAATAAATAGAATATGTAAAACCTTTAGACAATTCACATTCCTGACCTGTCACATCTTTTGCGTGTGATGCGCTGAGCAAACATGAATACAATACGCCGTGTTCCATTCTGAAAACTAACAGCCTCTGCCGAACGTTATTTCAGTATCGTTTAGGAACATCTAATACTTAAAGAAAACACTGACAGAAGACCTTGAAGTGTGGAAGTTTCTCCGCCGAGAACTTGCTCGTAAGTTTTAAATAAATGAATCAATTTACGCTAAGAACTGTATGTATAATAATTATAGGAACATCTAATCAAAGATACACTGGCAGAAGACTGTAATACGTGGAAATTGATTCACTAATAAGAACCTTTTTTTATGATGGGGAAATCTTTGAAAGATACCCCCGATTGCTTTCTACCCGAAGCTGCCGGGGTTATGTAGGATTGTACCCACTAAAATCCCTTCGGTGGCCAGCCTTCGTGCGCTCTTGGGAGCTCCGGGATCTTCAGGGAAACGTACCAGTGCTCCCAGCACTTTATATGATGACTCGAGCCTACCTAGGCTTGCACGGTCCTCTAGGACAACGGTGCCACACACGTTGTCGTCCTCCCCGGGCCCGTACCGACAAGAAACTATGTCGTAAGTTGTGAATCAATGACTCAATCTACATTAATAACTCTACGTATAACGGTAGGTAGATCAAATATTACGTACCTCGCCGCCGGACGCGTACTCCATGACTAAGTAGAGTGTCTTCTCAGTCTCTATAACTTGGAATAACTTTACAATGTTCGGGTGGTCCAGCATTTTCATTATCCGCACCTGAAGTTACAAAGTTTTCTAATTAACAAGATGGAAAAAAAATATTTGACGAGTTTAGTGTTACTACAGCGTATTTGTTATAAACATGGGAATATGCAGAAGCAGTTCATCGCTTAGTGCGTATCACAAACTCTTCTCTAAAGATTGCAGACCTCCTCGCTCTGCAGCGCCTCCTAAAGAATATCAAAAAGGTTTAAATTAAAGAAGATCGACAAGTGAAGGCTTGCCTTTAAGAGCTTCTGCAGCGAATCCGAGTTAAGCTGCATTTTGTATCGACAAAGCCAAGGGATGTCCATTACGATCATCGGATCTTCATGGCCGGGATGTCAGTGGGAACATACTTAATTTTGCCTTCGAAAATTCTAGCTCAAATTCTGTCTTATCTCCTAAAATTCTGTTGCAGCGAGCTTGTATCAATTATCTTCATAGCCACCTCTATGAGGTTGTCGTTTTGCTGGTCTACTGTTTCCTTAAGTTGTTTTTGTGTTTCTTTGTGTTTTATTATGAATCAAAGCTTGTACAACAGTAAAACGTTAGATGTCTCACCTCCCTGAAGAGTTTCTGCAGCGAGCCCGGGTTGAGCTGCGTCTTGTCGATGATCTTGATGGCCACCTCCTTGCCGGTGGGGACATGCTTCGCCAGTTTCACTTTCGCGAAGTTGCCTTTGCCGATTGTTTTCAGGAGCTTGTACTTTCCTGGAATCAGATATATTTACACTTTAATCACGCATTCATTGCAACATTTATTATTTTATAAAAACTCAGAATATTTTTTTAAGAGAAAAAGGAGAAGAATAACAAAAGTGGAAATAACTGGTTAGAAAAACGAGTGAAATGAATATGACAGTATGGTGAAGGAAGTCTATTAACAAGATGGTCATAAGACGAGGAATCTAATAAAATCTGACAGCTTTTCAATCATCAATCAGTGGAATGATGATTGGAAATCAGTTGTAGTCAGTACCGCTTTTGAGGTTGATACTTTGAGCAAATATCTATAGTCACAATCGTGCAAAAAAACGTGTCCGAGCCAAAACCCTGCCCAAGCTACGTAGTGGGCAGGCTTTTTTAGTTAGTCGTAAGGCGATTGCAAGCCATCTACAACGCCGCGCGATGCTAAAGTGCTCGGTTACAAGCACTAATCAGGTGACATAACGTCGAGTTTCGAGAAAACGGCTCATTGTGAATTATTTAATGTAAATACTCGTATCTAAGTCGGTATCGGAATTTTTTTTACTACTTTCACTTAGGGACTGTGGCTTTGTAGATGTTTGCTCGGAAGGTTGATATAAGCAATCTGCGTCTGCTAAATGGCCATATTGACGACGCATGGGCACCTGCAATCGTGACAGCGATCTGTCGGATTACGCTATGGCTCTCATGCTGAGGTTTCAGTATAGTTCGCCACATAAAATGGCAGCCAGTTGAAGGAGTTAAAGTTAGCAAATAGCAGTGGTACTGACCAATGTGAGGTTCTTCCGAAGTCCGCGAGCGCGAGGAGACGCGCGCGCTGCCGCCCGACGTGCCCCCGCCCGCGCCCGCCGACGACTCCGACGCACTCTGCAATACAAACAAACAACTATATTAATTATTGTTACACAATTTAAAAATAATGTAAGTAAATTCGTATGGGCCGAGTGGATAGCCCTGGTATCAAAGTTTTAAGCCGCCTGAAGGCATCTGACATAGCTAAACAGTTTTTACAACCGGGGCCTACAATATAACGTGTCATCAAAGCCACGGCAGTTGTAAATACCAACCGTGATCACCCATCCCAAGACTGACCGTGCGGAACGTTGTTTAACTTTGGTGATCGCTGACAAACACCTAGTCAAACTACGCTATGAGCGCTAAAAATTGGCACAGTGCGACCAAAAATGCCTCTTGGCCCAAATACTAATATTAGTAACTCAAAATGTAAGGCTTATAATTTCCACTGTTTTCAATATGGCAGACAGTTTGTACTAGTCACCCAACCCAAGTTAGCGGAGGTTTTTCCCTACTTCATCTTTAAATATCTATTAAAATTAAACTTTAAACATAACCAGGTGTATCAGACTTTTTTGAAGTAGGTAAAAATCAATGTATGCCTCCTTTTTTTACATTTCAATAGAAATCAATGTATGCCTCCTTTTTTACATTTCAATACTCTGCTAAACAAAAACTGTAAAACTGTGCTAATGTAAATTACATAGAAAAAAATCATCGTTTTTGTTACCGTTCTACCTCTACATAAGTTAATAAGTTTTCCGATAAACATCCAATACCGCATCACAAATTCTCCAAATTACCGTGAGAAATACACATTTACGCTCTGGGTAACATTACTCGAACCTGTCTAGATACCAGACCTAGAACATAATTAATCTCCCTACCACATCTCGCAACTAAACCACACTCCAGGGACCTGCGTAATTATGTTACAAAAGACTACAACGTTACCTGAGAAAATAAACGTAGGAGAACACAGCCTCCCCAATATACCCGCCATACAACCATATAACCTAACCATCTATATTAAGACAGGGTATCTACGCCCTATACGGTTAGCCGGTCAGCCGCCCAACAGAAAAAACTGTTGCCTGTAAAGTCGGTATACGGGCGAAAGTTTTACGTGACAACGACTTTGAGACGAATGAGACGAATGAGAGCGCATGAAGTGTGAGCGGAGCGTAACGCAGTTTCTTGAAGTGTCACCCGGCAAACCAATTTATAAGACGTTGTCACGTCAAAACGGAGTGAGTAAATAACAATTTATCTTAATAATAATAATTCGTATTGCAGGCTAAAGTCGCCTTTTAAAAGTTACATCATAATAATAAATAAAAATAAAATAAATAATAATTTTATTTGTTCCATAACTTACTTAGGCTACTTAGGTGTTAGTAATTATTATTGACAATAACTGATTAAATCTTAAGTAGGGGGTAGTTCGAGAAAAGTGTAAGCGGAGCGTAACGCAGTTTCTTGAAGTGTCACCCGGCAAACCAATTTATAAGACGTTGTCACGTCAAAACGGAGTGAGTAAATAACAATTTATCTTAATAATAATAATTCGTATTGCAGGCTAAAGTCGCCTTTTAAAAGTTACATCATAATAATAAATAAAAATAAAATAAATAATAATTTTATTTGTTCCATAACTTACTTAGGCTACTTAGGTGTTAGTAATTATTATTGACAATAACTGATTAAATCTTAAGTAGGGGGTAGTTCGAGAAAAGTGTAAGCGGAGCGTAACGCAGTTTCTTGAAGTGTCACCCGGCAAACCAATTTATAAGACGTTGTCACGTCAAAAATATGAACCCGCAGTTTTCATACACACTTTATCGGACGGCTGGCCGCGTTGTAATGCGTATGAAAACTGCGGTTTCGTGTTCGAGCAAATATCTGTAGTCACAATCGGGCTAAAAAAAGTGTCCGAGCCAAAAAGCCAAAAAATAACTCTTTACGCCATACTTATTTCGATCAGATTTTAAATGTTACCTAAAACTCACTCACTGATCAAATTTAGTTTATAGAGTTAACAATTTTATGGCTCTAATTCGGAAGGTAAGGTAACTCTGCGGAAAAATATGGCACGTGATTACACAACTAGCGAATTTATCGCGTAACACACAAAACAAAACATTCAAAGACTCCTTGTTATCATAAGTTAGTTAAAAACATAAATCGTACGGTATATTGTAGTCGTGTAACCGCCAGATAAAGTGGCTTCGGAGACAAACGCCCGGAGCGCTTTATCGGCGACAAACAGGGCGCGTGTTTATTTGCCCTGTTTCACACCCCGAGTGAGTTTGCTCACTCCTTACTCTAAATATCGACACACTATGACATAAGAAGTCAGCTATACAAATTGATTGGTTTTTATAGAACCGATACGACAATTTCTTCAACTTAACAAAACTATGACTGCCCGGCAGATATGCGTAAATTTCTTCACAATAGGGCACCGCTTTATGTTAAACTGGTAAAACGCTAAAAATGACTGCCGATATGCGATTCGGTAAGTCGATTAAAAATATAGATACATGTAGTACGATATCACTACATAGCTGTCTGTCCCTATGTATGCCTATATCTATAAAACTACGCAACGGATTTTGATGCAGTTTTTTAATAGATAGAGTGATAAGAGAAAGGTTTATATGTATAATACACCTGTGCGAAGCCGGGGCGGGTCGCTAGTATTGGATAAAGTAGGTTTGGAGACAAAAGCCTGAAGCGCCTTATAAGCGACAAACAGGGCGCGTGTTTGTTAACCCTGTTTCACACAACGTCGATTTTACTCACTCCTTACTTTATATACTACTAGCGAGTAGCGACCCGCCCCGGCTTCGCACGGGTATTATACATATAAACCTTCCTCTTGAATCACTTTACTTGTATTTAAAAAAAAAGAACATCAAAATCCGTTGCGTATTTTTAAAGATCTAAACATATATAGGGAAAGAAAGACAGCGGGAAGCGACTTTGTTTTATACTATGTAGTGATACACAACGGACATATGCTAAGCTATCAAGGTATAGGCGGAACCATGTATCATGTGAGCTACAAGCTGCGGATAACACAATCCTCGCGCAGCTGTTTAGTGTGAGTTCAGTCAGGTATTGGGTTATCCGTAGCTTGTAGCTAACATCACAGCCGCCAAGTTGTTTGACTCGGCGATTCGGCCTATACTTATAATATTTACAATTTAATAAATCGCGTAATTGAGAATAAATATCAGACTGTATCAGTCTGTATCACACATAAAGTTCATAAGACTTAAGTACGACAAAATACACAAGGTCGCTCTGAGTTTCTGTGCCTAAAATTAATATTATTTCCACTTGCATTACTTCCATTTTAAATTAAACAATAGCGGACATTCGCAGAACTGAAAAGGTTTCAGATACGACTAAAATTAAGGTTCCTTTTACAATAAAGAAATACCTGTGTCTGACAAGAACACAAAAGCGTGCCTGTAGCCGTACCAGCCTGTACTCGTTTAAATTCTCCGATGTTGAGAAGATAAAACAAAAGTTAAATAGGACAGGGCTTCGTGGCCCGAAGGCGAGAGCAATTTAAGTGGACAGGTGAAAAGGGTCCCTGACCGATGGCCTTTTTAACCCCGATTCTAGCCTCGTTCAGGTCGACAGGAGTGCTGGGTCGCAGGTCTCATCTGATGAAAAGGTTACTCCTTCAATTGCTTTCTTAGTGAATGAGAAAGTTCTTTCTAAGTGACGTCTGTCATTCACATCCATCACATTTAAGTAAAAGGAGACGCTTCAGCTCTCTTGACATTTAATCATTTGAGTTTAGAAAACGTGCTGCATCGCCATGTTAAGTTCATAGGAGTAGCTGTGTCGCAACTTTGAGTCTTATTGCGGTTCTTCTCTGGTTCTTCTCTGGCGGTCTCTTATGCCAGTACTGGCATAAGAGACCGCCAGAGAAGTGGTCATATTTTGCTCCATTTGAGTTCATTCATTCATATTTATAGCATAAAAT
Source organism: Hypomecis atomaria (assembly GCA_964007245.1). Taxonomy (NCBI): domain Eukaryota; kingdom Metazoa; phylum Arthropoda; class Insecta; order Lepidoptera; family Geometridae; genus Hypomecis; species Hypomecis atomaria. The sequence goes on from OZ023306.1 coordinate 4,808,396, forward strand.
GGGTATCTACGTATTATAGTCTCAATTTTAAAAGCACCATCGTATTTTTATTAGAAATTTAGAATATTCCCGTTTCTTTTTCACTATATGAGTTTTACAGATAGATTAATATTTTACTTAGCTATTAAAGTTACTATGGCGCCTTTCGAATTGGGCCTTATATGGGCATATATACTCAAAACTAACTGTTTTGAGTATCTAGTACCAAAAATGTGCGTCCGCATGTTGTAATTCTTGTGCTTTTTCATGTTAAGTACTTTGATTTCGATATTCTTAGAAATTAAGCAAATTCATACCTGAAATTAAGCGAATTCATACCTAAAACTAATCTGCCTGTTGTACTCATACTTAGCACCTCACCTTTTTAGGGTTTTGTTTCTCGTCTCATTTACCTCATTGGTTACGTTTCCCACAAAGTTCAGCAGTAAATTTTGCATCCAAAACATATTTGCCAAAAAAAAAACATACGAATTAATTAATTTTATCAAAGGTTCAGTCACCTGATACCGGCCGAGTTTTACCATAAATATTAAAACAGTTCGGGACAAGTTTGATCCGGCACAAGAACCAATACTGGGGGTGGGTTGAACAACCCTCGACCAAGTCCCAGGTGTAAGTAACGGGACAAGAGTGGATAACATCCTGCTTTTGATAAGGCTGATTAAGACTAATAGGTTTTCTTCTTACTCGAATGTCGCCCAATTTTCTTTTTTTCGTCATCTTCTTAATTAATAGCAAATCTGACTACATTAAAGGGAGTGGAAAGGTCTTCAAGAGTGCTTATTCGGAGTTTCAGACGCCCGACTAAGGTAAAAATTAAACTGGATAAGTTTAGTTTTATACCAACCGTTTACGACATCCGCGAGGCAAAAAAAAGTACCGGATAAAATGTACTCTACCTTGTTCCTTTGCTCCTTCCGGTTTAATTTTTCATCTGACTGGGATATTTTTTAGAAAAGTTTTGTCTGATTTGATAGTTTCGCACTCATTTTCATACGGCGTCAACATCAAAAGTTGAATTTGACTCAAATTTTCGTCTTGTAGAAACATATCTAGAGTACCTAAAAGCATCTGATATACACAGTTACAGAAACTACGTCACTAAGACTTTTTTATGTAACATAACTTTATCCATGCTACAATAGGTTTTAGCAGACAAGTACGAGTACTCCGAGTACGAGATCCTATTCATTACACAACGTATAACAAGGGTTCGTTGACTGAGTATTTCAACGACATTGGAGTATTTCCACGAAACAGTACGATTGGCTGCCTCCGTAATATATCCTATGACTTCTCCGTATCTACGGGATACATTTTTCCCCGGATCCAAAGCGACAGTCACAGAGTGAGTAGAGGGGATATGTGCAGTGTATTCAGGAGAGCAACTAGACCAAGAGTGCGATATAGTGCGATGCGAGATAGGCCTAGTTTCTTATGTCTTTAAAGCATGCGAAGCCGTATTTGATCCCTGATTGGAGTGCGGATTGATAAAAGAATACGGATAAGTGCATTGGATCTGAATGTTAGTTTGTTCTTTTTGCTGTGTTATTCTCGCGTTAACGTTTGAGGACCAACAGAGGTATTACAAGAAGAGGAGTGAAAATAAGCATTTGTTTAAAATAATTAATTATCTTGCTCTTGTCAATGGAGCAACTTCCATGTGTCGCGAGTGTGGTCGCGGTCTTCCGCCTGTGTTTTCCTCCCTGTATATCTACCGTCTCTTTGTTTTCCTTGAATATAAATTGACAGTATTTATTTTATAGATTAAGGTTAAGGATAGGAAGGTTTTCGGGATATTCCGTAATCTTGCTTTGCTCTTCGCAAAATACCGTCATATCACCTGAGTATGGACTCTGTGGCAACAGGACCCTTATCCGGCTGGCCATTCTCCGGGTTTAATATCCGGGTTGTTCACCTCGCGGCTCCTGGCCGGGCTTGTTTGTCCGGACGTGGCCTGAATTATGTACCCATTGTCCCGCCTGATGACGTCTCTAATAGAGATGTTGTACCATTGTAGGGATGAAAGAAAACTTTCTAGGTCGATTGCCGTCGATCCACCGGGCTGGTGGTCTGAATACGGAACGCTTGTCCGCTTTCTAGTAACAATACAATACAACAACACTTTATTGACACCACTAATAATTAACAAAGAAACAAAAGAAACAGAGTCAGAAGAAAAGCACAAAATGCGGTCTTATCGCTAAAAGCGATTTCTCCCAGACATACACGACACAGACTGAGATGTAAACGTAAATCAATAAAACAAAGTTACAACAATTTTTAATAAATAGTACTTAACATGATTGGAGGACAAGAGTGTGCGCGTTTGTGTGTAACTGAATGAATGTGGTATTTTTTATCATTTTAATCAATAAATTAATTTATCATTAATCTTGCTCGTTTTAGCTGGGTCTGTTTGTCCGGACATGGCCTGAATAATGGATCCATTGTCTTGGCTGATGACGTCTCTAATACTCGTAAAGATGTACGATTGTAAGGATGAAGGGAAACTTTTCATAACAAAACTAACATAGTATAGTGGCTAGTGTCCGTCACTGTTTCCTGACAATTACAATTTGGATGTTTTCAAGTTAAGAGTGAATAAGGTATCTTCTAAGTCGACATTCCATCTTCGGCTACAACTTCACTTTCCATCAGGCGAGTTGACGGCCAAATGTTGCCCCCTATTCTGCACAAAAAATAAGTGTAAACAGCCAATTTATGGACAACTTACTACACCAATGAATGTTACTACTTTTGTTTTAAACAATAACGTTTTTATATTTCATCATCTACCCTTGGTAACATTACCTACTAATTGGCATAGGCCTAGGTTTGTTAATGCAATTCACTTGTCTATTGCTAATTGCATCCATTTGCAGGTTACTACTGCTCGTTTGATGTCATCGAGCCATCAAAATATCGGTCAGTCTGGATTATGTCGTCCTAGCCTGGGTCACCCACTCGGTCGTCAAAGCCTGCCTTCATCACGTATTTTACATAATAGGTATGTCCTGTGGCAGGCTCTGTTACATAACCGTCGCTCAATCACGATTTTCTTAATAGGTACCAATTTTCCTAATTCATAATTTTCTTGACCTGTGCCCACAATGTGGGGTAGTTTCCTTCTGCCCAATATCTACTCTTGCAAATCATTTTGTTACACAATGCGTCCAAATTTTTTTGAACTTCTAATAAGCGAACTCTCCTCTTTAGACTAAAATGTCTAAAATGTCCTTTGTCTCATTTCCACGTAGCACATCTCTCGCATGCGTGAATTGACAGAGCGTTTCATTTTAGAGATTACCTTATCGAACCGTTTTGTTGTGGAAGGGGAAAGTTTTACGGCCGATATAACCTTGCGCCCAAAATAAACCTAATTCACGGTACAAAGATGCGAGATTTAGATAAGCTATTTTTGGTGTTCACTATTTCACGCTACGTCATTACTAATGTAAAGTTTGATGTCTCTTTTACTAAGTAATTAATATTAGTAATTTGGTATATTTACAACTTTATCTGACTGACTGAGCGCTATCGTAGCTCGGATGACAGTGATCATATCCAGACATATCCAGAGGTCAGTAGTATACGAAAAAAATCACTAAAGTGATTATCATTATCCATATTCATATTATTTTATTGATATCAACATACAAGATACAAGTCAATACAAATCAATAACTAATGTTATTATAATAATAATAATATTGTTCTTTAAAATGTCAGCTTTGCTAAAGCAAATTAGGTATAATTATCTTAAAATTAAAAGAAAGAAAAATTGCTTAGTCAAATAAATCATCAAATATTAAATTGTGTAAACAAAATAATAATAATTCAATATTTATAAGTCAAATTTACAAAATAATTAAAATAAATAAAACGAAAAAATAGTTTCAATTTTTCAACGTTAATAATAGGTATGTATGTCATAAATTTCAAAAATTGCATTAATTAGGTACCTATGTAAATTAACGAATATGAATTTGTAACGAATATGAATTTGTCAAAGCAAAGTGTTTCACATACTGAGAAAGCCTACGACTGCGGCCTAGCCAATAACGAATCACATTTTAATTTCTGTTTCTGTGAGTGGTCGAGCATTTGGCAAATATATTGCCACCGTGTACGTATTTACGTACGTATTTTATCGTTTTTTTAGCAACGTTTTTAAATTATACCTAGCACATATTATAAAAAAAATATTATTTTTGACATAAGTGTTTTAAATATTTCATATTCTGTTTAGTATACTACCTACGTTGCTTTCACCCCTAGATTCCTCGGCCTTATAAAGGGTTATAGCGTTGGTGGCGCCACACGTGATTCTTTGCAACCACTTTTTAAGGCTTAACCGCTTTTGTTTGCCTAAGTCTTGATACTTAATTTGCCATTCTCTACCCGTGGAAGGCGAATGAATATTTAACTCGGACGACTCGGGAAGGTAATGTTACCTTAAAAATGGATGAAAAGGATGCCGGCCGGCGTGTAAGAATAAAAAGATCAGTTTATACGGTTCCAGTCATCTAATATCCTTTGGCGTAGACGTATTCTAAAGAGATTAATAGAGTAGAGATCCTAATGGGGGATTTATACGGGTGACTAAAGCCGCACGATTTATGCCGCGTGGCAAAAATCGACCTGTCTAAATGGCAATTCGACTAGGTCACTAGGAATAGACTTGGGTGAGGCAATTTGTGAAGCGACAAGCCGCACAGCGAAAATCGACCCGTGTAAATCAGGCTTTAGCAACATGTTTTAAAAAGCTTATTCGACCGCGTCTTTCCTAATCGTAGATGTGACATAGAGACAGGAAAAAGCAGTCCTATCTACTTATCTGGAAAGTACCAGATAGCATCAAAACAAAGTCTGTCGAATAAACTTTTGTGGCGTATTCGATAGTAACGTTGTATGAAGAGCTTAATTGGTACCTACTCAAGCTAGACATAGAAAACGTCTCAATTTCATTTTTAACCGACTTCCAAAAAGGAGGAGGTTCTATGTTCGTCTGTATGTACTTTTTTGTGTATGTTCATTGAAAATTTCGCTAATTGTGGACCGAATCGAAAAATTCTTTTTCGTTCGTAAGGTTATACTCCCGAGGTGGTCCCACTTACATTTAACAGAAATCAGCCGAGCCGTTTTTGAAAAATCAACAATAATGTAAACAACTGGAGCAAAATATTCTAATTTTGTACACGATGGACGACGTTTGCGAAAAATAATTATTAATAGTCTACACGACAATATTATGACAATATAATCAGTTTTTCTCAAGTGAGATCATGTAAGATACGAGTAATATGTGTTGAAAAAAAATAGTAAAATAAACAACTAACAAAGGCTGAATGTTCCACATTTCAACTGACGATAGTAAGTGGACGTATGTGGTAGTGGCTAAAATGGTCCGAGCTATATCACATCATCTTACCCCATGAAACTTCTCAATGGCTTTCGCCCGGCGCCGCCTGCGCCACAGCTTGGAGAGGAAAACGGGCGCCAGCAGCGGCAGCACGCGGTGACGCATCGTTTGGGGATTTATTTTGAAGGTATCTCTGGCACCGAGCTCCCAAACCTAGCTCAAAGCTAGATCTTCCAAGAATCCCACTTAATAGAACAAGAATCACTCGATAGAACCACAATCACTCGATAGAACTAAAGTCATTCGATAAAACGAGAGTGGATCGATTGTATGAGAGATACTCGATAGACTCAAAAACTCTTTTTTTTATCGGTAATCGAATGAACATAGAATGCGAAATGTTTGTTTTGAACGTGAAATATTTATCTTGAATTTATCACAGGCACCGGAGTCGCGACGGTGTTTTGGATTGTGTTTAGTTTTACTTATCGTTTCGAATTCGGGTGGGTTCTTCGGTTTTAAATTATCTCCTACAAAAATGTAACTGTACGATTCGATCGATAATCTCGATTTGGCACACTTGGCAACTATAGTAACACGGTTTACTTTCAACAGAACACTTTTTTCAAAATATGTAATAGACAGTATAAACACGGTATACAAAAAAAAATACTTTTGAAGACTGGTGGTTTCAAGCGATCAGGGTCGATTTAGCAAATTGTTGTATAATTTATCACGTATTTATTGACTTCCGTCTTATTTCGCGTCACCGCAACGTTCACAACACAACAATGTACAATATGTACATTGTTTTTAATTAAAACTAAAGAAAGAGATACAACAAGAGCCCGTCTCACGAGCGGTTACGGCGCACACTGACTGAACATCGATTAGGTATGACATTCATTGACAGATAAACATAATAGTATCACTCATTTTTAATAACTTTCTGAGTATAAATAGCTCGTGGATTGGAGCATGGATTTCAATGGATGTGAATGAACATTGGAGGTTATACAACGGAAATTACCATTACACATGTCAATGGCTTTCAGTAGAATTTAACCTGTAGTTAAACTTCTACTTGTTGGAATTAAAATATATCGCAAGAGCTGCAACTATTTCTCAGTCAGTGACACGGTTTCTATGGCAAAAAAAAAAAACATCATTCGGAACCTGTAGAGTGTAGACTGTAGACCAACCAGACTAGGATTTCATTTTAATATACATATTGAATTTATTAATAAAATATTTAATGTCAATACGATATGATTACATAATCATTATCTAGAAAAATAGCCAATTATTGACAAACAAATATAATATCTACTAGTGTTAATGTTCTTCCTTAAAAAAGGCCGCCTACGCAGCACGCGGTTCAAAGCATAGGAATATGTACCTATAGCAGGCACTACATGAAATTGTGTCCAAATTAGTAGCATTAGTAGCAAATTACCTCCGAGAGAAGTTAGAACTTCCCACAGAAACGTTACGCTGCATAATAGGAAGTTATGCTGCATTTACATGATGCATTATGATTTACATCATAATTATTATTATCACTGAACTAAGTAAAAGGGTACAATTCCGTATTCGTGCAGGATGCAGGCTACAGCAGCAGACTACAGTGGCGCCGCGAGACTACGGGTTTCGTGAATTTCTACACACATTCCGTAGCCTGCGACACATAGTATGCGGCAGCATCTGTATTAGTCGCCCGATGACACTGTAGTCTGCTGCTGTGGAGTACAGAAAGCCACAGAATTGTACTTTCAATAAATATGGCCACACCTTTACATGACTGAACACTAACTCATAATAAAACAAAATAAGAAATATAGCCTTCGATTTGCAGTATTTTATGTAAAGGCCAAACAAATTAATAATTCATACTTATTAACAAAGAATTCCAAAAATTCCAATATAAGTTTTATGGTTTTATGATCATTACATGAATAACCAAAAACCAATAAATATTACTCGGCACGACAATAAAACATAGTTTTTTTTTAATCTTAAATAATGTTATTAATAACTGTCATGTAGCCACCTAATTGGTTTAATTCTAATTTGTTCAAAACAAGAACATAATAATCTTTAATAGGCAAGACAGAAAAAATTACACCCACACAGAGAGATCGATATTCGACATCTGCTACGTCGAAATCAATAAAATTAGAGTTAAATTAATCTATCAGATAAATGAGCAGCTTCCACTCGATTTAAGGTGATACGAGTCGTTTCAAATTTTTGTCAAATAATTTCAGTCAAAATTATCATTGAGATACTATGTACACACTACTTCTAGGGCATTTTAGTGCCAGTAGTAGGTATCTGACTTTTTGGTAAAGAAAAACATCGTGAGGCAATTTGCATACGTCCATTGAAGAAATTCGATGGCGTGTGTGAAACCCTTAAACCTCTATGAATCAGCGTGCGGGATAAAACACCATCGCCCTTCGTGGGTAGGCCTATGGTCAGCAGTGAACTATAAAAATACCAATACAATACAGAAATCATTGATTCACCAAACAGATGTAAATAGATACTTTCGTCATAGTTTATCATTCACCAACTTATTTAGGTATCTACCATCTCTACTAACATTATAAATTCGAAAGTTTGTTAGTTTATTTACTCTTTCATGCTGCAAAAGAAACAACCGATATTATAAGGTCGTGTGGGAAACCGCAGAAAAAGCAAAATTTTAGTTTTTTTTTTTATTATCTACCAATTTATTTGAAAAAGTAATTTCTCTTAATAAAAACTTCAGGAGATTAATATACCCGTCATAAGACACAATTTGTCTGATAAAGCACAATGATAACAGGTCACCGGGATTATCGCAACAGTACCTAACAGAATAAACAACGTCAGTCGTACAAATTGCCAATCAAAATATTGCAAACGCTGATTAAAATAATATTCTTATCATATTACTTGTCATATTACATATGTACACATAAACTTTGTAATAAATTACAAAAGTTACGTTACAAAGGTTATTTGTGTGCGTCTGGGTGATATGCGTATTTATTTTCTCTTCCATAATTAACATCTAAGAACGTAACAGATATATTTTATTAAGCCCGAGGGCTTGTCTGTCTCTTTAAAATACGACTTATGAACTAGAGGTGTTAAAATTACGCGCAAGCTAGCTCTGCAGAACACCCAGGAAATCTTCTCAGGCACATCGTAATCGTTCATCACCAGTGACCTCTACGACAATCCTATCAGTTATCTTTACAAATGTCACCGGACCCATTAGAAAGCCGTAAATCTGACAATGGCATACCTCTAGTTTCCGAGAATCGTTTAAAAACTATTAAGATAGTTTGGTTCGCGGCTAGTGCGGGGGTGGGTCGTGGCCAAGTCATAAATACCGCTGACCATTACACTCTCGCACGGCGTTGGAAATATATTATGAGGAAACAAAGCGTATGGTAATTTGTTAGTGCCTAAATGTGGTCGTTATACGAGTAGGGCGTGATCACGGTACTACCTATATTCAGTACCAAACCGGTATTCATACCCTGCGGTACTGATACTGTCTGTCTTTGACACTGGTTTGTATTTTCTATGCATAAATACCATTGTGTCGATTGAAGACATCGAGTAATAAAAATCAAAGTGGTTTCAGGACTAAAACATTTTTTCATCGCGATTAAGTTACCGTATGACCACCACCTGAACTCAAGTTACCGAATATTTGAAGACTTGAAGCAAATCTAATACAATTATTTAAATGGTTCAAATTATACCATGAAAGTAACAGTTGAAAGGACCAGTTAAAGCTATTTTAATCTTTTTTATAAGCGACTGTGAAGAACCGGTTAACCCGTTAAAGTCTAAACCGGTTACAGATTTTAACCCTCACCGATATTACAGATACAGAGATATTAACCGGTTACAGGGCCTGTACACAGCCAGTGTCCGATTTGAAATTCAATGGACGTGGAATAGATACGAGCAGAATAAATAGAGGGTCCTCTGGCGGAAGCCTGCGAGAGGAGGGAAGAGATTTCTCAGCGGCTGAATAAAATCTGTTAGGTCCGGGATTTGAGCGCGGGGAACCGGGATCACTCCGTAGCGAACTCTACCAAAGCGCAGTTGGGCGGTACGTTGTTAGTACATGAGCCCATTGCGTAAATGATATCCTTATCCATACTAATATTATAAATCCGAAGACGTATTTGTTGACTTGTTTGTTACTCTTTCACGCAGCAACGGAGCAATGGAGCGACTTGATTATTTGTATAGAGCCTAGTGCCGTAATAGTCAATAAATTTTATGCCGAAAAAAATAAAGTATACCTACTAGAGTCACGGGTGAGCAGAACAGTTGAAAATGACATGTTTTGAAAAAGCATATCATTTATGTAAGTAGTCGGGTCACGGACTAACGCAGTTTCGTATTACTCCGGACAGTTCCGCTTTGGTGGAATTTGGGCCTTACTTGGAAATCTAGCGTTATATTGTGAAACGTTCCAGCAATTTGTTACTGAACCTTTCAGGGTATGTATGTAACGGAAACTAAAGCCATGTATTCACTGAGCAACAGTGTTTCGGATCCACAGTTTCTGAAACATCACGTAGAATGTAGATGTTTACCGAAATAAAATAATTGTCTCTGAAACATTAGGTATTTTTTTTAGAAACACGTAGTTTTTGTGTCTGATACAGAGTTTATAAACAATTGTTGCTCAATGAATACAGGGCTTAAGTCTCCATAACATCTATCAATATGATGAACAGACGAAAATGAAAAGATTATGGTTTTACTCTTTACGGGAAAATCCAAACTGAATATAAATGAACCATATAAGTACTATATAGGTTTTCAAATACGAATTTAATTACTATCAGCCTTTTAATAGTCCACTGTCTAACATAGGCGGTGGCTATGTGTTCTCACACATAGTCACCACGCTCGCTTTACAAGCGAATGTAGGTCGAATCATACAAGTCGGCGGATGTGAAATTAGCCACAAGCTGCGCGAAACCCAATCAACGCGCAGCTCTATGTGAGCTTCAGTCAGTATATTATGGTTATCCTCAGCTTGTAACTAACTTCACATGACTTCTATGATTTGGCCTATAGCGCAACCGAGTTTAAACCCACAACTACCCGATTCTAAGACGAGCTTTCTCCCACTAAATCACCAGGCTTACCACGGCTTCATATCTCCACTTCCTTCCAAAAGCAATATAACCTGCACCTAACACAAATTTCCCTCCTGAATATGCATAAAGCCATAAGACCGGCGAGTAGAACGATTTTCTTTCACCTGGCGGGAGTGAAAAGCGCGTGTCAAGGGCGCGGAACGCTGCCCTTTGAAAAATTCAACGGCTATCGGAACCGGCCCGCTCGATCGATACCTCTAGATAATTCTGTAATTAGCCAGAATTACGGAATCTCGATACATTTAGATATTTATACTAAGTAGATGTTCTCTAGAGAATGGACATTGGGCATACATACCTATGTATGCTTACAATCGTGAGGTCGTGGATTCAAATCCAGGTCCCATACCAATGAATTCCTTGGAATTTATGTACGGAATTTCAAACCACTGGCTTTTCGGTGAAGGAAAACATCGTGAGGCAACCTGCATACGTCCGTAGAAGAAATTCCATGGCGTATGTGAATCCACCAACCCGCACTGGGCCAGATTGGTGGATATGGCCCAATCCACCTTTCGTAGGTAGGCATACGTCCTGCAGTGGACTATTAAAAAGGCTGGTACAGTAACTATGTATTCTGAGATATGATCGTAGTCATCGTTATGAACTTTAACAGTAACTATAAGACCATCGCTGAAATCACAAAAATATGCTATCTTATACATTTATCGAAACTCAATGATTTTTTTGTGAACAGCAATTTTTTTGGGGGGTTGATCGCATAGTAAACGTTGGTCTTTGTATATTTAGGCCCAGGGTAGGACAACGAAATCTAGGCCGACCGAGGATGCGACAAGTTGACATAAAATGTATGCAGTTAGTAAGGGACAGAGGTGAATGACATAAACAAAGGAAGGCCTATATCCAGCAGTGGGATATTGAGATGATGATGCAAAATCACATGTAAAAAAATAGATAAACGTTAGACATTTCAGTAACTAGTACGAATTACGAGTGTGTCGATACATTCGGGATCTTGTAATCGATTACTAATTAACGAGACGTGGAGGAGCGTGAAATCGAGATTAATGAACATCACGTCATGATGGATGGTGCGCGATTTACATTTAAGAGGACAGGATAACGCATCGATCGAACTTGATACATTTGAAAAGTAATTGCAATTTCTTTAAAAAAGAGTTGTGAGAAATTTGAACCATGCATCAAAATAACCGTAAATTATGCAAACAGATGAGTTGTAAAATCGGCATTTATAAAGTTTTTCGTTTAGGCATCAGAGATATCAACAGGTTTGTTAAGATTACAAGTGTGTACTACTTATTGCAACAAATTGTGTAGTACTTATGTATGTGTATTGTAAGAACATGATATGCTACATTAACATGTTTTATCGACCCTTCAACACTTAAAACCGACCAACTCCAAATGTTTAAACCGATGAACTTAAACTGATTTCAAACTGAACCGTATCGAGACAATCTGATCATCTCGTAACAATAAGAAAACCACGTAAAGCGATTGCTTTAACACCGATTGCAGCATATCGACTTGCAAGACTATCGGAAATGCTTCAACCGATATACATATCTCGGCTGTAAATATTAATCAAATTATCGACCCCAACACTAAAAATTAACCAACCACAAAAGCTCAAAATCAGTATCGACTCGAATTACAGAAAGCACGACCACCGATTGTTTTAATATCGATATCACGTATGTAATATCAATCACAATCCGAAATGTTTATCATCGATCGCCACCACCAAAAACCGAACAACTCCAAAAGCCCAAAATCAGTATCGACTCGTAATTACCGAAAGCACGACCACCGATTGTTTTAATATCGATATCTCGTATGTATCGATATGACGGCCACCGATCCGATACTGAGGGCCGAGGGTCAGGAGGGTAGCCGATGCTATAATAAGCGCGAATTACTGAAGCAAGTAACTCGAATGCAGTGGCGCCGTGAAAAAATGGTCTGATGAGCGTGATAGCCTAGATCGGGTAAACATTCGAGTATAAATAAACAAACTGGGCGATTGAGGGATGGTTTTCTTATAGAGGTTTATTATAATTAGTAAAGTTTGTGTGCGCTGCATTACTTGCATTCAATATATGAAAAGGTTGATTTTATCATTACGATGTCCTGACACTAATCTTACTGCTTCTATTAGAATATGTTGGTAACCGAATTCGGGATATCCCGTTTACACAAAAGACCAGGGGGGCAATTCTGTTAGCCGATCTCTTTACTGAAGTGATACGTCCTTGAACATCTCTCGTTTTTCTGACAGTTCCGACGCGACGGCTCAAAACTGTCAGAAAAACGAGACAGGTTTAAGAACGTGTCACCTTAGTAACGAGATCGGTTGACAGAATTGCCCCGCTGTTACTTTCTAATCTTGAATGCCATTAATAAACGTAATTGAAGTACGAAATAAAAAAGGAACAAATACGACTTATGTCTGATAACAGCAGTATCGACGATTGCGATCTAGCAATAACTCTACTTATATTAGTTTCCATGTAACTGCAAGTGATAGAGTAATAAATTAAGTGTTTCGATACCTACCGGCAGTCATAATTCTCCCTTGTTTTGCTTCGACAAGAAAATTACAACAGAGGGTGAACTTCAAACAGATAGAGAAGCAGCGACAGAGTATTGGACAAGATGGCATCCAAAAATAGAGTAATGCTCAACTTACATATTAAATTACTCGATTGTTTGGGTCAGTTTTTTTACTCCTAGAATGCTATAAGGTATATTGTCATGTACACAAAAGTAAAAGAAGATGCGCCATGAGCTGAATTGCGACAAGCCATGTTTTTTTAATACGAATACGCTGCGCTTGCCCATCAACTGATGCTTAGCGACGACGTGGTCGAAGATAAAGCACGTGATTAACGCAAAATCAATTTTCGTGAATTCCCGTCAAATAGGCACCTAATAGAAATTAACGAAGTGAAACTTCTAATGCGACTTCCAACAAGGTTGCGTTAAACGTTTAACGCTACCATGGAGTGGGTATGAAAGCAATGTTGCGTCAAAGTTTCACTTCTTCCGAGCGGAGGGACTCCATGCACTATTTTTTTATTATTTAATTGTCAGGAATCAGGAAAAAATTAATTTAGTGCGCTGAGCGAAAACGTTTAGCCTAGACACATATATTATTTGACTAATCTAATAGAATATGTAGTAAACTCGGAACCAATAGCTTTTTACCTAGACTAGCGACCCGCCCCGGCTTCGCACAGGTGTATTATACCTTCCTCTTGAATCACTCTATCCATTAAAAAACCGCATCAAAATCCGTTGCGTAGTTTTAAAGATTTAAGCATACAGACAAACAAACAGACAAAAATAGCGACTTTATTTTATACTATGTAAGGATGTTAAAAGTTCTCCCTCTGCGCCTTTTTCATCTGTCAGCATGTTCGTACTTGAGTGTCGTAGTTAGTTTAAATGTTAACTACAGTACCTACGCTCCACCGGAGGCAAAGTAACTAGTTAAAAGCTGGCGGGCAACTTTTGTAGGCTTTCAGCTTTCGTGCCGTATCCTTACCTGCAACAAAGAAACATTCTTATTAGTATTTCAATACTTTACATGTGTAGTTGGAGTGGATATTTTTCAGAGAAAATGTAGCGTCATCTCTACCGTAGAAGGAAAACAAAAAGAAGGAAAATACTACGAAGAGAAGAAGACTACGGAGAGCTATCTTATACCAAATTAAATAGAAGGTAGATGTCATGTTGCATAGGGAGGTGAAAACACAGGCAGAGGACCGCGAGAACTCGTGGAACTGGTGGAAGTCCTCCTTCACCGATAAGAGCAAGCCTTGCTCTTAAACTTTAAATATGTTAATCTCTACCGTACTGGTCAGGGGACTGGATTAGGCCGGCAGGCTAGCCCTGGTGTCAGAAATTTTAAGCCGCCAGAAGGCCTCTGACATGGCCAGCCATTTTCACTAGAAACTAAAATCTAACTTGCGTTTTTCCACGGGAACATTTTATTCCATGTATCCATACACTCATCGAATCTTTAAAGTGCAATAAAAAAGTCAGTCCGCCTCTCCTCTATTTCTACTATAAATACGAGTATACTTTGTCTACTAAAAGAAATTCTATTAGAGTTCCTTTTTTATCCTATTGCGCGTCGCAAATAGTAGTGTTTATTTAGCTTTAGAAATACAGAACACTAAACATAAAGTTATAAGCAGTTATACGTACATATACCTCAAATACATACAAAAAAACTAAAACGAGCAACCAATCTCGGCGGAGAAGCAAAATGTCAACTATTCACAGAATCGAAAATAATAAACAGAAAGCCTTTTGTAGATCCCGACAGGCCGTTCTCTACGTGGAAATGATGTGAGGTACGGGCAGGGTTGCCAACATCTATGTTCCCAATAGGCTTGTTTACTAAAAAAAACTAATTAGTTCGTCAATTTTTTTTTTATAAGACAAGTGCCTTTATTAACTACCACTAAATACAAGATATACATAATCTAAAACTACATAACAAGCAATTGGATCATCCACAGACCTTTGAAGGTCTAAAGATAATCCAAATGCTCGCGCCCACTGCCAGTTGGCAGCGTGCCCAGCATGCTGGCTGCATTGCCACGCTGAATGACAATGCTTATACGTTGAGCCAAATAAACACCAGTCAAATAGATTATCAAAAAATAATAGGCATTTATTACTTAGTCAATTTAACAAAAATTAATGAAGATATAGCCCGTTAAAGTTCCGCGTGACGTCACTACTGCAAATGTACCGGTACCGGCTAGTGACGTCACGAGCCCCCACTCTCAAACTGACAAGGTTTATCTTTGTCACTAATTGTTTAATTGAAAGAAAAATACGTGTCCAATATTTTTTAATAATCTAACTAACGGACTTATTATGATTTTTATACCCAGTCATCATCATCATTTTTTACTGTCCTTTTGTAGAAAAAAGGCTACAAATGGACAGTAAAAAAATGAATAATATAACTTATAACATAGATACGGTTTGTATTTATTATCGACGTCATATTTGATGTAAAAAAAAAAACGAACCGAAATAGGAGAAATTAAAAAGTCTTAGTTACGCTATGTTTATAAATAATCTCATGCATAAAGTGCCTTGTATAAAGTGTGAGATATTACGGTCGTATAGGCCGGGTGGCTAGCCTTGGTGTCTATAGGCCATTTTTTTGTGTGGAGTTATTCGATAAGAGAGTGTTAATAGGCAGACGGCACAGATAGTACACATGCACAAGAAACTTCACATGTAAGGATTTGGAGATTGTTGTGTGTTGTGCACTAACCCCTTAACTTGGTTATTTATTCCTAAATAGGTTTTGGATTCCCCGCAATTCAGTGAATTCCTATTTAAACAGCCAACCCAGAATACAGGGAAAAGCTCTATAATATATCGTATGCGAGCTGAAAGCAATCGTTTCGCGAACCTATCTGAGCGAAAAGCGAAAGGTTTTGTGTTGTTCTCATTTGCCGACATTTTGAGTAGACTTAACGAGATTGGTGGACTTGGTGGTCCAAATTTAGTAGGTAAATAGCACGTGAAATAAAAAAAACTCGTATTTTACATTCAAAATATACTTTTAAATACAAAAGAAAATGAGCTATGGCTAGATCTATATACAGGGTTATTTCTAATCAATTAGCATCCTTTCAGGGCCTTATTCCGTACATCAAAACTAACAACTTTTGTTCTACGACTTTTATTAATTCTCAAAAAAAAATATTGTTGTTCCATAGAAAAATGTCGTTCACCCGCGACCAAATGTATGGAACAGCTGTTGTTTTTTTTTTTTGGAGTTTTAACAAAAGCCGTAAAACAAAAGTTGTTAGTTTTGATGTACAGAATAAGCCCCTAAGAGGATGTTAATTGATTAGAAATAACCCTGTATTTGTAAGATAGCTACAGCAGATATAGCTACAACAAATATTACAGGGAAACTCACAAACATAGGAAACAAAATCAACGCTCTATCTTTGCAATAATAGTACAAGTAAGATAATACAAAGGATAGGGATGATTGGCAAACGAAGGAGGTTTATAACCAGCAGTGGGCTTAAATGAGCTGAGGATGCTGAAGACTTTGAACACCCAAGTTTACGTCACTTGTTGGCGAAGTAAAGACTTTAAAAAGGACATTTCGTAAATTCTGATGAAGATCCGTGACTTGGCGGGATCAGATTCAATCCGAGGCGCTGAAGTCGGATTTATTGTTTCGATTTAATGGAGATTACCAATAGAGCCGAGAGCCGAGTCGTTTTGATACGAAACTCGTTGTTGGTGTCATTGCTCACGGTTTTTTAGAGTACCTAACACGGTGTAGCAAGTGTTGCTAGACATAAATAAGCAGTAAGGATACAGTAGCAGTATTTTATACTTATACGAATTTTGAGGCAATCGCTTTTTTAGCTTACTTACTTACTTTTAGCTTTAGGGATACGGGAGACTAAGATAAAAACCTTGATGTTGAAGTGTGAAAACTCAATTATATCCCTCGATCTAAATTCATTATATCCATAGCAATTTTTGTGCAACCAGAATGCTCAAGAAGAACCTCAAAGAAGAGATAATCGACATTTTCCATCCTTATGTAGCTACTCACTTGCTCGACTTACACAAAGACAAAGAACAATGACTTTATCGTTCAACATCTAAATAAAAATCGGCCAAGTACGAGTTGGACTCGCGTATGAAGGATTCCATACCGTATAAGAGCTCCGCGGCAAAAAAATCACGTTTGTTGTATGGGAGCCCTCCTTAAATATTTAATTTGTACAGTTTTAAGTATTTGTTGTTATAGCGGCAATCGAAATACATCATCTGTGAAAATTTCAACTCTCTAGCTATTACGGTTCATGAGATACAGCCTGGTGACAGACAGACTCACGGACAGCGGAGTCTTAGTAATAGGGTCCCGTTTTTACCCTTTGGGTGCGGAACCTTAAAAAATACTAAAACGAGTTACCGAAACAATCCTCTAAATATTTAACAGCTGGCAAGTTCTCATCGCCGTCGGTAATCGATTACGAATTACATTCAAAGCTAGAATCGATTTGTAACTCGTATTGTTTCCGATTTAATTGGAAAAGGCATCGAATGCCGCGGCGCGGTCGGAATGCCGCCAAATGCTATTGTTCACAGTTCGCGTCAGATTTCAGAGCGGAACTGAGAGGGAAAAGCAATAGTTTAGACCCTAAGCACTGAACACGGAGAGTACAGAACCTTCTTATATAAGCTCTACCTATATAGGAGAGCGGTGCCATCATATAGCAGCCGTAAGATTACTGGCGTTATAGGTTCTCTCTAGCTTTACGGTGTCAATTACCATTGTCTAGGAAACTGAACCATTTTTAACCGACTTCCAAAAAGGAGAAGGTTCAATGTTCGTCTGTATGTATTTTTTTGTGTATGTTCATCGATAATTTCGCCAATTGTGAACCGAATCGAAAAAATCTTTTTTAGGTTTATTCCTGAGGGAACCACCCATTTAAATTTTACAGCAATCGGCTGAGCTGCTTTTGAAAAATTCAATTCGAGCAAAGTATTCGAATTTTGTACACAATGGAAGGCGGTTTTGCCGTTTTTTGCGAAAAATAATTATGTTTGTATTGACTACGTTCTAGTGACGTCATACACAGCTACATTGCGGCCGCTATATGACGGACCACGCTATCCTAGGAAAACAAAGCTTAAGAGCCAAAACACTAAACATGCAGAGTACACCAAGCTCTTTACTTAAGCTCAACTTTTGTACTCTCGATATTTTGCGCCTAAAGGTCGACACAATAACAAGGTGGCAATCCTGGCAATGGGAATCTAATCTTAAGATTAATACTGCAATTGAAACTTTATCTCCATTCAATAATAAGTCAGTTAGCGTTATCGGGTGCTGTAATCTCGGTATGCATTGGCCCTTAGGCCGCGCTGGGCTAGCTTAGTGTGGTGCTTTTTAGGGTTCCCAAAGGGTAAAAACGGGACCCTATTACTAAGACTTCGATGTCCGTCTATTCGTCTGTCTGTCTGTCACCGCTGTATTTCATGAACCGTGATAGCTAGGCAGCTGAAATTTTCACAGATGATGTATTTCTGTTGCCGATATAACAGCAAATACTAAAAACCAAATAAAATAAATATTTAAGGGGGGCTCCCATACTACAAACGTGATTTTTAGGAGTTTTTTGCTCGGTATTAATAACGGCAAGAGGAAATGGGCTCCCATACGGTACGGAACCCTTCGTGCGCGAGTCCGACTCGCACTTGGCTGATTTTTGACTTAAATTTGACTCAAAAACTTAAATATTTTACACATAATTAATATCCATTCCCTTAATAACTATCTTACGAATTTGACACTTATGAATAACTAGCGACCGGCCCCGGCTTCGCACAGGTGTATTATACATATAAACCTTCCTCTAGAATCACTCTATCCATTAAAAAAAACCGCATCAAAATCCGTTGCGTAGTTTTAAAGATTTAAGCATACAGACAAACACACAGACAAAAATAGCGACTTTATTTTATACTATGTAAGGATGACATAACTCGGTTAGGCAACTCATGGAGTTTTCAGTAATATATTTCTGCTTTGAGAAAAAGAAATCGATATCTGGCTGACGAGCAATACTTAGGTACTCTAGGAAAACTCCCCGTCATCCTAACCTGGTTCCCAGTTCCCAGTGAACCTAACACGACACATAGACACGATGTTAGCCTGTTACGTTAGTACGGCGGCCGGGAGCGGCGACCTGCTCCCGTTAGGAAATGGCCCAAGTGGGGGGAGTGGGGGGGACAATTTGCGACGCCTTCCTGTTCCGGATTCCCGCCGCTTCCTTTGGTTTTAAATCTACTAGCTTTCATAGTCTCTACGTTTTGTAGCAAGTTTTTGTAGCAGCGTCAAGTGTCAGCGCTGGTGTTTACGATGCTGAATTTAACAGGCATGTTTCAGCTTTTATTCAGTAGCGATCATCGAAGTTAAGCAACTTTCAGCACGGTCAGTCCTGGGATGGGTGACCACGAGTGGCAAGGCTGATGTCATCAAGATGGTTCTTAGCTATAATTCAATATCAATGAACGAGGGATCAAATTTTTTTAAAACGCATATTCTGTTGCCTCTTTACATTTATGCACAAACGACAAAAAAACACACAAATTCGCGAAACATTGGCTCCGAGACCGCATTTTATTCACTTCCAAGACAACCTTCGCATTTCGTTGTTTAATGTTTCAAAGAATTTAAGATATTCGCTTTATTTTGCAAAAGTTTTGAACCGCTGGCCTCGTTAAGTTAATGGCTGGTTATCACGTATGCAAACCCCAAGTTATGAAGGACATAAAAATGTTCTTATTACGGTTATGCTCATAGATTTGATAAAATCTTCATTCTACGAATGTTTAGCCTAAAGCTTGCGTTTTAATGCTTTGTAATATTCAGTGCATCAAGGAAAGTTGACAGTTTAAAGAAAAAATAGGATAATTTAGATATACACAGCACAGATCATCATCATGTCAGCCATAGAATATACACTGTTGAACGTAGACCTCCCTAATAAATATATCCAACAAGACCAATTGGAAGCGACTTGCATCGAGTGCATTCCTGTGGTTTTCAGATCAGAATTTCGTAAACGTTAATTTTACGTATGCTGCATATTATTGAATGTCTTGTGCAACGGATAAAGAGTAGAATTCTTTTTATTATAGAAACTAACGTGGTTTTCACACATTTTAATACTTTATATGTTTACTGACTTTACTGATTTACTGTGTTATCTGAAATAAACAAAAAAACTAAAAAAAATACAACGGGAATGCACTCACATTTATTTTCATAGTCATTACCTACACACGACTATAGTTCCGATCGCAATAAGTAGAATAAGTAGAATTTCGTCTATATCTCCAAGATAGTAACCATATCTGGTATGTAAACGAAGATTGAGTTAAACTAGTTAAGATTATCTACATTGTAGATTCTACACAAAACTTGACAATTGACAAATTAAACCAACACGCAAAGTTTAGACGGTTCTGAGCGTAATATAAACGAAACAAAATCTCAGATTCAATTCAGACTCGATCACCCAACGTAACATGGAAATAACTTAGTTAACTCAATTCCAAGGACTACAACTTCCAAGGCCTTGAAACCGAAGATCAAAAGTCTTTGACGAACACATTATCTCTTTACTATATAGTAATAAAACATCACTACATAGTAGTAAACAAAGTCGTTTGCCGCTGTCTGTCCCCATGTATGCTTATATCTTTAAAACTGCGCAACGGATTTTGATGCGGTTTTTTTTTAATAGATAGAGTGTATCAAGAGGAAGGTTTATATGTATAATACACCTGTGCGAAGCCGGGGCGGGTCGCTAGTCACTGATATAACATTTAGTCAAACAACAGCAGGAAATTATGTCGTCGCTTCATTTAATTTCAATAAGTAAAAATGTATGTGTATTGTATTTTCACAGTGAGTGAAATTCTGAGTGAGTGAGATGCATTCAAGGAATGCCTAAAAATGCTGGCGCCACTACATATTTATTATAGAAATAAGGACTATAGGTTAGAAACAAATATTGTATAGGTCGATAGGCTAAACTTGTGAACGAAGTGTTCAGTCGACTAAAGGCTGCCGGCGTTTTATTTTAGTGCTATTAAACAAGATATATTTTTGCAATTCATTGGTAAAGTTCAAAGGTTCGACAGGACTAACCGGATAAATAAAGATCAACAGAATAATCTAGATCACAGTCCCAATAAATCACAAAACTCAACATAGGCGTATTGCCTTCTATGTAATCTAGGTAGTCAATAAAGCTGCTTCTCTACTGGAGATGAGAAGCTGTAAAGTTTGTAACGATCCGCTGGATAGCCCTGGTGTCAGAGTTTTTGGCTCAATCCGTATCACAGGCGGTTATCCGGTTAAAACAGTCAAGGCTTACTATTTTACGTTTCATCTGAGGCAAGGTAGTGCTCAGTTTTAAATAATATAAAGTAAGTTCGTACAGGCCGGGAAGCTAGTAGTGAGTACCACCGACGAACGTTATCGCTAAGAAACGCGTAGTCTTACCTATCACGAAATATTACGCTACTAGCGACCCGCCCCGGCTTCGCACAGATGTATTATACTTATAAACCTTCCTCTTGAATTACTCTATCTATTTAAAAAAAACCGCAATAAAATCCGTTGCGTAGTTTTAAAGATACGGGACAGACAGCGGGAAGCGATTTTGTTTTATACTATGTAGTGACGAAACCATATATCTTCTAGGTTCGATTTTTTCCTCGCTCATCTACAACCCATCTCTGGCAGTACGCAGCCTTACACACATCTTATTCCTAAGGCATTAGATATCGGGCGTGTGACCACAAAATATCGTTATCGACGCGGTCTGAGAAACAAGAAATTACCGATAGATTGGTTTATACGACCGCTGGGAAATACTCCACTGAAAGAAGGAACCATTTAATGACCACATCGGAACTATTAAAATGTTTTATTAAATCTGAACTGAAAACATGGACCCAGTGTTAATGTTGATACGGCAGTTGCCGAAATGTACGGTAATCCAAACTGTGAATCTGGGAAATACGGCCTGCGGCAGAGTAATTTAAGACTGGACAGAAAATGTACACATATTTCTTTAGGTTTTTTCGTTTGACCGCAGTACAAATTTGCAGTAGGTATATAAACACGTTATCTCGAACGGTTCCATCTCATGTAAAAAAAAACACTAAACATCTTTTTTATGCAAAAATATGCTAATAGATAAGCTAATAGGCTTCCGATTGCCATAGTCTATGGGCAACTGTAAGACCAAAGTAGAAACCAGAACTTAGAAAGATCTTGAAACCAAATGAGTCTTATCACAAACGTAGCTAACAAGATTCTTCTGGTGTGTTAGTGTATATTTTGAAAAGTAGTATTAATAATTGAGCTTGATTTTCGATTAAATAATAACCCAGAGAAAATCGGTCAGCACTTAACGTTCGGTAATAGGTCTGATCAATCGAATTTTCAGACCCAATCACTGCAACTCTCTCGAATCCGAATTAAGATCCGAACTAAGATTATTCCTATCAGATTGCGGAAACCACGCACACTTCAGTGCATTAATAATATTATAAGACAGATATGCTTATAATTTTCTCTAAAATTTACTGTCTTATATACGAGTATTGTGTGTGGGATGTTTTTGAGTGCACACAAAAATACCGATTTTTGAACGGCCCTGCTCCTATACGAATAGAATAACATAACATACTCGTAAATATATTTATTAACCATGTAGATACATGGTTAATAAATATACAGTTTTCAGTAAATATACAGTATTCAGTTTTTTTACTCTCGGCTAGATAGCCGAGAGTAAAAAAACTGATGACGCCTATATTTTTTTAAGTTCCTACATTACTAACTAAAACTGTATAACTAAGTCTCAGGATGGTATCAGTCATTTATTTGCTAAGTAACATCGTAAAACTATGTATGAACAGTACAGCATTTTCTAGGTAAGCAAGCAGCAACCTCAACAGTCAACAACAACTCTGCCTAACATCCCCCAGCCGGGCCAGCATATGCCCCACGACATAATACACACGACATCGACGTGAGTATCGTAACATGAATATTGTCAAAATGACATAGATTTATGGTGAAGTATATATCTGTCACTTTATACACGTCGACCAAAACTATGACGTGGTGCGTATGCTAAGGAAGAAGCAGCAGTTTTGCAGAAGGAAGTGATCCAATGTTTATCTTCTATTCTTCTTCTATCATTCCGTACATTTTTGCATGTGCTTAAATTTCCTAAGAGCGGAATCTATAATTAGGTAACCTAAGTACACAGATTACGTAGCGTTGCGTGATTTCCCGTTGTTAATTCGGCACACGTACCGAGGACGTCATAGTTCAAACGAGTACCAATGAAATGGGAATAATATTTTCGAGAGTACTTTTGCTTTGAAGTTTGAAGATAATACACGCGATGGACTAGTTTCCCCCTTCCCTGTAGAATATCGCCAACATTATAATGTCGGTTGTATTGTTTTAACGTTAAACCGATATTTCCGATGCAAATTGTTTTGGTACACTATTTACAACACCAACAACAATTACACTTTATTAGACAACCACATTACATAAAAAACTAATTACAGGGACTAAACAATACTATTTATAGGTTTCTAACTGGTGGCCTTATCGCTTTAAGCAATTTCTTTAATTTACTTTATTTATTCACCATCATCATCATAATTTTAGCCCTAGGACAACCACTGCAGGAAATGTTTTGCTATTGTTGGCAATTTATTCTGAGTAAGTTTTAGTTGAATGCAAGTTTGTTATTACTGTTATAAAATGTTCCTCAGCTCAGTGCGCCTTTTGACTTAGAACTTCTCCAACTGCCACTGAAGCCTTAACTTAACTACAGTAGAGGCAAATATTTACAACCTTACAAATATTCAAATCGATTGTAAACGATATGCATCGAGGGCAATGATGATGATTACAATTAGTCACAGCACGTGATATTATTCAGCAGGCTGCGCATCGGAGTGCAAAAAATATCGGCTATTTTTGGAGACTTTTTAAGTAGCTCTTGACTGACTGTTACTCTGTATTTACTATGGCTTAGACAGCTGAGATTTAAGTTAGACGGGTTAAGAGATCCTTTGGAGAGCCCCCCGAGCCGCGTCGTTCGAAACTTGCGTAATGTCGCGCCCCCGGCGGATTGGTCGCTATTTGGACGCCCAAAGCCTATTTAAATCCTAATCATAATGTTACTACGTTACGTAGTTACAAGTCAATTTAATTACAATAGTATACTTAAATCTAGTAAATATTGACTATTTATCATCATGCCAGCCGTAGTACGTCCACTGCTGAACGTAGGCTTCTTCTGTCGATACCTAATACGACAAGTTGCCGACTTGAGAGACCCGATCAAACATTGAGAAAATAGAAAAATGACTTATTTTTCGATTTATTAATTTCTATTTGTGAAATACTATTACGATCAAACTCAGAATACGAAAACAAGTATATATCCGACTACTGGTACCTATAGTATGCTCTAAGAGATTTTACAACTAGTACCTGTGTATATTACGCCTAAAGAGAACTAACTAGTCCGCCAGTTCCCAAAAACTAAATTATTACAAAGATCAAAGAACTAAAATACCTATCCAAAAGACAAAACTAGATTCATTAGGAATATTCTCTCTTTCACATTTTTTCTGTTTATTTCATATTTAAGTGTTTAATTTCCTTTCAAATTACTGAAACCTTTTAGACTTTTCTCACCTAGTAAAATTTGAGCCTGATTATAACCAAAAGACTATCAAAAACTTTGTAAAAAAATGTTTTCAGGGCAATATCGTACAACGCAGGACGACTTTTTAAAGGAAATAGGTCTAAAATGGGAAAACTTTTATTAAAACGTTATTATTGGAAGTTTCCGACAAAAAATACGAAATGCGATGTCGTGAGGTTTTGAATGCCAACCAAATTAGTAATTTTCTTTCTTTGGATATTTACTAATAAGGTTAAAATCCAAAGGATAAAATGAGCTTTTTGAAGAGGGGAGAGAGCAAAACATTAATTTTTTAATTTTTACAACTTCTTTTAAAGTTTTGGTCAGTAACAGATACTTAAGTGCGTTGCCTTGTATTTTTAGGGTTCCGTACCCAAAGGGAAAAACGGGACCCTATTACTAAGACTTCGATGTCCGTCTGTCCGTCTGTCTGTCACCGGGCTGTATCTCATGAACCATGATAGCTAGGCAGCTGAAATTTTCACAGATGATGTATTTCTGTTGCCGCTATAACAACAAATACTAAAAATAGAATAAAATAAATATTTAAGGGGGGCTCCCATACAACAAACCTGTTTTTTTAGACGTTTTGCGATCTATATTAATATTGGTAACACGTACATGCTTGAAATTTTCACAGAATATTTAGTTTTATATTCACTTCAATAATAAATAATAAAATTAAAATAAAATAAATATTTAAGGGGGCTCCCATACAGTACGGAACCCTCCGTGCGCGAGTCCGACTCGTACTTGGCCGATTACTTTTAAATATTGCATTTTAATACTTTTTGAAATTAACTTTGACTCATTTACTGACATGTCCCGGAAATAATAGAATACAATAATAGCAAATAAATAATGGACATCGGCTTTAAGAAACTGATAATAATCGGCTTTTTACAGCTTTGCTCGTCTTTATAGAGCATTTTATCTGAACAGAGTTAACGGCTCTACGAAACCGAAATTAGTCAATCATCTCTTTCCAATGGTCGATGTCTGTTAATTATTAGCGCATGAAATACTTAAATATATCGACTAAGTGAGTACAATACTCACTTAGTCGATTTATTTAGGTACTTCATGAATCAAACAGAAGGTTAGATACTTTACGAAAAAGAAGATTACCTATTATCTGTCTCTTTGACAAATTCTGGATAAAACTGAGATGATCTGTTATGTTTTCCAATTTAGCCACAAAGTCAAGTAATTCACTGCCCTAGGGGATAAAACACATGTTAGAAAGCAATTCAAAGGGAGTAAGGCGGGTATAATAGAAAAATGATATGAATAATAATACGTTACTCAGAGTGAAGAATTGTAAAACATGTTGCTATATAATAAGACCTGAATGATATATAATTGTCATGAAATATTAGAGAGATATTTCAAGCAAAAAAAATACAGCTGTTCCATACAAAATCGCAATTTGAAATCTATAAATGTATGAAACAGTTAATTTATTTTTGGAATTCCGGCTTATCGTAAATGTTGTTCATAATGAAGAACTGAATGATCATTCTCGTGCGGCTTAGTACACCTTTATGAATAACTAGTTTCTACCCGCGGCTTCGCCCGCATGATATTTTGATTTTTGTGCTATCATGGGAACCCTTTATTTATCCGGGATAAAAAGAAGACTATGTCACTTTCCGTCTTTCAAACCCGAGGCCCTAACTTACCACCCTTAATAAAGGAGTTGGAAAACAAAATAAAAGCTATTTGACGGTTGTTCGATTCTACAGTTGTTTTTTTTTTTGACATTTCTTGAAGCGCACTCTAGAATAGCTCGCAGATAGCAGAATTTTTCCTACTTAACACTTATCGTTATATTATTGAAAATTTACGTAATATCATTATAATTTATAGCCTGTGTGTTATTCTGATATATAAGCTATATTATTGCAAAGTTTCATCTCTATCCGTTCAGTAGTTTTTGCGTGAAAGAGTAACAAACATCCATACATCCATCCATCCATCCTTACAAACTTTCGCGTTTATAATATTAGTAGGACTATGTATAAAAAAACAGTGACAACATTTCTGTGTCTTGTAAGTATAAGGCCGAATCATAAAAGTCGACGGATGTGAAGTTGGCTACAAGCTGCGCAATATCGAATCAACGCGCAGCTTTATGTGAGCTTCAGTCAGGATTGGATATTGCGCAGCTTGTAACTTCACATCCGCTGACTTGTATTTTTCGGCCTATACTAATATTTTTGAGTAGCTACACTTTTCTTTTCTAGTTTCCTTTATCGCGATTAAAAATATCAATTCTCGTTAAAGGAATCCTTTCATACTCGTAATAACATGTTAAAAAGCAATTCCGGAGGGCGTTATTTTGCGATGTAAAAATCCCGGTCCCGGAATTTTCTCTGAAGTTATTCCGGCTCTTATAATGCCGGAACGAGGTCGGATTCCGGACTCGTACCTCGCGCGGTAATATCGAATCTTTGGCCGAGATATTTCGTTTATTGCGATCGCCATTTTTATTAATTATTTTATCATATCATTTTCACTTATTGTGAATTCCCTGAATACTACTCGCAAAAAAGGAATAACCTACGATGGGATAATATATTATCAACATATAATTTGAACTTCAAAAGCTTTTCAAAGTTTAACACATCACTACCTTGAAGCGCATGGAAAACATCGTGATGCAACCCGCAACGTCGGAAGAAACTCTATGGCGGATGTGAATTGACCAACCCGCAACTTATCTCAATACTCGTAGGATGTTAATCACAATTCTTACTTTTGTATTTCTAGCCATATTGATACACCCTTTTGCAAGAAACCGAAGCGTTTCCAGGTTAAGGCGTCTCTAAATTACAAGTCGTTTATAAATAAGTAAAGTAAAAAACAGACTACATAACTACAACTAGTAACTAATCTATGAAAGTACACTACGAATCTACTCTTCAAAGTCTACAAAATCCGAAACAAAAACTCCATCATGCACCGCAAACAAAATCGACTAAAAAATCACCAAAACGTGCCGGTCTACTCCATCCCTAAAGCTTGAAAGAATCACGAAAAATTTGCGAAAGAAAAACTCGTGCGAAATTCAGCTCTACGTCTTTAGTAATAAAGTGGTAATTCACCAGGTATCTCCCTTTGACGCCCATCTTCTCGACCATTGTATCGGTGCCACTCTAGGGCTCTAGGGTGTCTCCAGCTGAATGTATCTCGTCGCCACTTCACTAGCTCGCTCGGGTGCTCTCATAGCGCCACTGTCGCACTTTTAATTACACTGAGATTATGATTTTACACTCAATTGGTTGAGATAGAAACACTAATTTGTTAGCGTTCATAGTTATGGAAAATCCTAAATAACTCTAAATAAAATAATGTGTTGCATAACCTCTAGTTATTAGAAATAACTTGCCATTTGCCACTTTGGAACGCTGGTATCCGAAACACAAAACTAGTTGCTCGTCCAAGCTTCACCCGGGTAAAAAAAAAACGTTTTGCTCATAATTGACGTGCCTTTCTATAATAGGTGATATCTGTTACGTAGATTTGTATACGCAAAACGTTTTTGATTTACTAACTAATCTTGTTTCTTTTACTTCATTAAAGCTAAACTAATCTCATGATTATATAACGTTCTCGTCTTTAGTATTTTTAGTGACGAACTCTATAACGGGCGGAACAGAAAAGTCGGTGGGCCCTGTGTTTTTGAAGTGAGCACGATTGTTCACGTAATTTCCGGCACTGAAGAGTCTTGAATGAATTCACAATTATTTTAGAGATCAAAATAACAAACTCAAATGTCCGAGTACCTATAGAACTTTACTCAAGCTAAGTTACACTTTTACGCAAGGCTTGGTAAAGGCAGAAGCACAATAGATACTTGAAACTTGTCCAGCGGCAGGCAATAGTTATACTTTACATAATCCGCGAGTTTGCTTATCGCTTACTACTCCGCGTAAGTTAACGTTTTGCATTTTTAGCAAAAAAAACCGTAAAAAGAACTCGGCTAGTTTAATAAAATAATAAGCCCATTTATGAAGGCGTCATCGTAGTTATATTAGCAGTTTGGAATATTTCTGGTTCTTTTTCACTTAAGGCATTCGATATAGAGAACACTTTTTACGTTGCTATTAAATTAACGATGGTGCCTTCATAATTGGGCTTAATATGCTGTTTAAATGTACAATGATCAAAGTTTACCAAGCTACGGTTTTACGCAAGACATTGTAGTTGTAGGGACAACATCAGGACTTATCCCGAGATCTAATGATTTTCAGGCTTAACTCGGGATTAGGCGGGGTCTTTGGGAAATATGAGACTTTTAACTGAATCTCAAGAATAAGGAGAGCCTTGTCGCTATTTAGGTCCTATTGATCCAGGGTATACCGGTGGACCCTTACCCTCTGTGGTACCACTTCTACAACACTCACTGTAACGCCAGGGTAACGTCTAGGGCGATATATCCAGATTTGGAAATTACGACAAATCCTAGAACAAATTTCCTTTGATAACAAGGAAACAAGATGGCAAATTAAGAGATAGCTATAAGATAAAGGCTGCAGATGAAGATGATGAAGAACATGATAGTCAATGTAGGCAGAAGCACAACAGATACTGGAAACTCCTCCAACGGACAATAGCCTACATAACTGGGAGTTTCCGCGGAGTTTGCTTATCGAACGGTGTTTGCGCAGGCCACCCTTTGTTATGCCAATGAGAGGCTATGGAAAAATCATAGGCAGTAACAGATGTCCACATAATATTTTAGGTAACCATCATGGTATTTTTTTTTTAAACGCGAATAAATCCGCGCTTTACCACTAACTCGCCTTGTGCTAAGCGACGGTGTAGTAAGTTATACTTCATAACCAAGAGTTGTACCAAATTATTGAACTCCACAAATGACCACGAAAATACAAACTGATGTTTTGGATTCTTGCCATATTTACAAAGACAGAGTATACTTATCGTTAAAAAAACAACATTTACTAGGGTAAATAAGCTGTATAAAAATAAGCTATTATGGAACAGCCAAATGTTTTAGACAAAATGTGTGAAAGCTGTTTTTAGGGTTCCGTACCCAAAGGGTAAAAACGGGACCCTATTACTAAGACTTCGATGTCCGTCTGTCCGTCTGTCTGTCTATCACCGGGCTGTATCTCATGAACCGTGATAGCTAGGCAGCTGAAATTTTCACAGATGGTGTATTTCTGTTGCCGCTATAAAAACAAATACTAAAACTTGAATAAAATAAATAGTTAAAGGGGGCTACCATACAACAAACGTGATTTTTAGGAGTTTTTTGCTCACTATTAATAACGGCAAGAGGAATGGGGCTCCCATACGGTACGGAACCCTTCGTGCGCGAGTCTGACTAGCACTTGGCCTATTTTTATTTACGATTTCAGGGTGTAAAAGATAGTTGATAATGATGATTACTATTGTCTACATAACTTTGTAAATATGAAAAAATTGGCGTATGTACAAAACTACACACTTAAGTATTTCTTTTCTAGAGCATACATTATGTATTATTTATTTATTAATATTGTTCTTCACGTTCTGATAGTACCTATCGAATACTGATCAAAATTATTTCGCCGTGTTGTTTATAAAAGTTCAACATCGGTAAGAAGCTACTTTAGTTCAGCATGTTAAACGAAATAGGTTTTTCGCTTCGGAAATCCTAAAACTCTACTTATCCATACAACCATTAGGTATACTCTAGTTAGGCTATTCAAGCCCAGCTGTATTGAACAGATGCTAGCACGGCGCTCGCCGTTTAGCCAGAGTATCGACATTGGCATTGAACAGCTCTGCACAATGCTATTCGATTCAATGGACTTGCAGATAACAATGCCTGTGTGCAAAGTGGCCTACATTCCGTCGCTAGCCGAAGTTTGGACTAGCCACGTCCAAACATTTTAATGTTATAATAATATTGACGCCGATTTAATTCAATTTTACCATTTTGGTTCATTCATTAAAATTTAAGAGCTTGGCTCTTGTCGGTGGAGCAACTTCCACTTCTGGCGGGCCTCGGCCACTTTTCACTTCCCTGTACGACACGACATCTACCTTCTCATTAATTTGATCTACAAATGCATTCCTAATCTGATGCTTCCCCTTCATATTTTTCCTTCAACCTTTCTTCATGGTATCCTTACATAGTATAAAATAAAGTCGCTATTTTCGTTTGTTTGTTTGTTTGTCTGTATGCTTAAATCTTTAAAACTACGCAACGGATTTTGATGCGGTTTTTTTTAATGGATAGAGTGATTCAAGAGGAAGGTTTACGAGTATATGTATAATACACCTGTGCGAAGCCGGGGCGGGTCGTCTAGTTATGTATATAATAATAATAGAAAGGAGAATATATGGTTTATAATTCTCCTTTCTATTATGGTTTTCATACGATTGTTATGCCGTGGTGCTATTTTTGATTGTTGTTAGCAGTTTTCTTTTCGCTCTCACGATGTTTAGCACCATTTTGGTAATGTCAATTTAATTTAAATATTGGAAAGTCATACTGCAGCGAACTGCTGCAGTATGACTTTCTTTCTTGCTGCTTTTTTAGCACACATTTTTGGAGCCTAGTTGGACACTAGAGTGTACAATGTACACACTATACAGTGCAGGGCAAACTAAATAAAAGAAAGAAGATTTATTTCTTTCGTATTGAATACGAGACGCTACGATGCGCTTGGAAGTAGATAGAAAGTAAAACTTCGATATCGGCTTAATGGTTATAATAGTGGAAATTATAATCTTTTCTGCATGTTTCGCTTCCATGCAAAATCGTAGTTTACGCTAACTCTAGGTATCAAACGCGTTTGTCCTGAAGCCGGGGCACTAGAATACGGCATCGGTATCCCCTGCCTGAAGTAAGAGCCTACTAAAAGGGGACACTTCAAAGCAGTCGGGCATCTTTCGAAGATTTCCACCTCGTAAAAAAAGTGTCAAACGGGATACTGAACTAACCTAATACCTATATAATGAAACGTTTCTAAAAAGGTTCTATTCTCCGTCGTGCGTTATGCAAATATCCCAGCGATAGACCGTCCTCAGACCTCGCCGGGTAAATCGCATATTCCAATGAAATATATTCTAGTTTTTTCGCGATCCCATTTGCATTTTATTATGAGAGTTTCGCTAAGATTACTTTTTTCAGTGAAAGTTGTTTTAGAACGTGTGGCGGTTACATTTTCTTCTTTTTTCGAGTTGCTTAAATGTCATTCTGTTGTTTATATTACATGATCGAGACCCTAGCCAAAGACCGAGTTTGTTATATAGTTCTAACCACAGAGTCAAAAAGAGGGTTAATTTTGAAATGTGTGGAAGCATGACAGCTTCCAAACGAATGGATCAAATTTGATGCGTTTTTAACGAACATAATAAAGGACCTTCTTCTTTTAAACTGTCAATACTAAGCTCTTCAAGATATTAAAGTTCCAAACAAGTCAACATTATTGGAATATCAACGTAAATGGCATATCGAGGTGTGTGCAGTGTGACAGATGTAGGTCGCGACGTTGGAATTGTGGTCCTCGATCAATAAACCCGCAACGTGCACTGTTACTGCACAATGACATACATAATCGTACCAAGAACACAATTATTTTCAAATTCGATTTAACGATTTGAAAATAACGTAGCTATCTCGTAAAATTAATTTACATGTTTATAAAGACCTCGAAGATCGAGGTCTTTGCATGTATATTACATATTAAAAGTAAGTTCGTATAGGCCGGGTGGCTAGCCCTGTTGTCAGAGTTTTTAAGCCGCCTGAAGGCCTCTGACTTGGCTAAACGGTCAAACCAACCGGGACCTACAATTTAACGTGTCATCCGAGTCACGGTAACGCTCAGTTGGAAAATGCCACCCGCGGTCACCCATCCAAATACAGACCGTGCGGAACGTCGGTCCATATAATTACAAATTGCGTACCCATATACATACAGGTAAATCTTTACACTAGAATTCCCTGTAGCGCTCATAGTGTAGTTTGACTAGGTGTTTGTGAGCGATCACCATAGTTAAGCAACGTTCGACCCGGTCAGTCTTCGGATGAGTGGCCGTGGGTGGCATTTACAACTGAGCGCTACCGTGGATCGGATAACAAAATTTGTAAGACCCGGTTGTTTTAAACGTTTAGCCGTGTCAGCCTGCCTTGAGGTGGCTTAAAGACTCTGACACCAGGGCTAGCGACCCAGCCTGTTCCAATAGAATTCCCTGAATTGGGGATAACACGAAGTTAGATACCGATACCACGGACACAGGGACAAGGACAAGTAGTACAAAGTTCTTAAAGGCACATGTGATAACAAACTAAGCTAAAAGTCATTAGACAAAAATATCAGCCGGTATTCATAGTATGATGAAAGTAGAATCGAATTCAAAGGTTTCGCAAACTAAGTACAGAAATAATAGATAGATAAACTGTTATTTATGTTCACCAGATATTACAACATAAAAACATCAGGCCTATGAATTACTTTTTTTTCGGCTAGAGTATACGCAATTACCATTTTATGTATTAAAATTAATACGTCCCAATCACGGCTTTGCGATCGCAACTAATATTACGAGTATATTAATTATTATTTGCCAACACAAATTAATCTAATATTGAAGAATATACAAGATAATGCGATAGTTTGCCGTGGAGAACACACCTGTACCGATTATGAGCCAGACGAGGTCTCGCACAAGGTGACTGTCAACTAGGCCGAAATCCCTTGATATCAGACCGCACATACATCAACATCACTTAGAGAGAAAATTCATACAATCCACAAAATAACCGGCAAGTACGAGTAGGACTCGCGCACGAAGGGTTCCGTACTGTATGAGAGCCCCCCTTAAATATTTAATTTTAAGTTTATTATTTACTATTGAAGTGAATATAATACTAAATATTCTGTGAAAATTTCAAGCATCTACCTATTACCATTGTTAATATAAAGCGAAAAACGTCTAAAAAATCAGGTTTGTTGTATGGGAGTCCCCCTTAAATATTTATTTTATTTTGTTTTTAGTATTTGTTGTAATAGCGGCAACAGAAATACATCATCTGTGAAAATTTCAGCTGCCTAGCTATCATGGTTCATGAGATACAGCCCGGTGACAGACAGACGGACAGACGGACATCGAAGTCTTAGTAATAGGGTCCCGTTTTTCCCTTTGGGTACGGAACCCTAAAAATTAACGCAATAAATTATATTTTTGATAAAAACTGGGGGATAAGCAAGATCACGACGACACTAGCGTCAAATAGTAGCCGTATATTGAAGTGGAACCACTTGTTTTATGTTCATATTCATTTTATTCATAAAAAATATTACACGTCAAATGTTTGTTTTAACACAAAAACAATTACATTCAAAATTATAACATTTCATACACATTGATAATACTTATAATTGCGCTCGTATTCTCTGACGTAAACTAGGCCTGTGAAAAAAGGAGTCCGAAAATGTAATGTATGTACTTATGTACATCCCTAGGTTTTATAGACTATTTGTGTGGACTGTAAGTAAAATGCGCTTCTCTGATTTCATTAAATCGTACGAGTATGTCGCGGTGGTTTTAACCGTTTAACCTTATCACAGGCCTTCAAGCGGCTTATAAATTGACACCAGGGCTAGCCACCCGGCCTATATACGAACTCCTTACATATAATTTTATGGACGTCGGAGTATTATACAAGCTTTTTATAAGCTTTTATTTAACTTGCATTGGATGTATCATGTATGTAAGCTCGGGTGGAATCTTGCAAGTTAAATTTAACCAACTTGTACTAAACAAGATAGACCCGTCGTGTTTGTGCTCGTTTTACTTGTCTCGGCTAGCACTCTGCTGCTAGGTACATGATATCCAGGATCTCAAAAGCTTGTATTTAAAAAGTTATATTTTTATATTAATTTGTTTCTTTTCAATTTTGCATTATAAATATAGGTAATTGTCAGCGTTACGGTAACCATAGTTCGTTATGCTGATTACATTTCCCTAGAATTGTCCATTGTCCAGTCATTTATAAATATCTGTACAGTGTATACTATAGGTAATTGTCTATACATAGGTAGTACATACATGCAGTGGGTGGCAATCAAAAACCATTACCGCTTATCTACACGCATGCGTATTGTACGAAAATAGACCAAACATACGAAATAAAAATAGCAATATCTTATAAACACCCGCGGAATGCGACCGCGTGATAAATCGCCTTTTATTAGAATAATTTGTTTATCTATTACGATCTTGATCCGCTGAGCGCAAGAATGCGAAGATATTTGTGCAAAATTGTACGGCCAATTGACAATATCATAGTGTTAGATAAGTCATCTTCATATCAGCAGTAGGACGTCTAGCAGTATAGACTTCTAATGACACCGGTTCTTGCGCGTACATGTACCTAGCCGGTGGACGTCCTACGCTGTGGTTGTGTTCATTTATAATACAGTTTATTTTTAGGGTTACGTACCCAAAGGGTAAAAACGGGACCCTATTACTAAGACTTCGATGTCCGTCTGTCCGTCTGTCACCGGGCTGTATCTCATGAACCATGACAGCTAGGCAGCTGAAATTTTCACAGATGATGTATTTCGGTTGCCGCTATACTCGTAACAACAAATACTAAAAACAAATTAAAATAAATATTCAAGGGGGGGCTTCCATACAACAAACCTGAATTTTTAGACGTTTTTCGCTCTATATTAATAATGGTACCAGGTAGATGCTTCAAATTTTCACAGAATATTTAGTTTTATATTCCCTTCAATAATAAAATTAAAATAAAATAAATATTTAAGGGGGGCTCCCGTACAGTACGGAACCCTC
Organism: Hypomecis atomaria; assembly: GCA_964007245.1. NCBI lineage: Eukaryota > Metazoa > Arthropoda > Insecta > Lepidoptera > Geometridae > Hypomecis > Hypomecis atomaria. Next base: position 4,844,083 of record OZ023306.1, read on the forward strand.
CGTGCGCGAGTCCAACTCGTACTTGGCCGATTATTTAGAGTTAAAAAGCTTCATGATAATTCTGAATTTCCATATTTTTGTGCTTTGTAAAAATGTAACCCATGTCAGATAATACGAATAAAAATACACTTTGCATCTCAATTCTCAATGATTACAATGGCATAAGAGGGTTGCTTGAAAGTTTTTATTGATTTATATAATTTTTTTTATTTACAAAGTTATTAAAGTGTTATCAGATATAATTGACTGTTAGATATCTTCAGATACTCAAGTATTATTAAACATTCACGAAATAAAAGTTTCGATAATTTCAATCAAGTTTTCAATATTAAAAACTAGAAAGTTGACATACTTTGTTTGCAAAGAAGTCGGTAAATATTTAATCTTTGATAACATTTACGAAATTGCATATATTATCATGTATTTCATATGGAATCGTATACTCTATCTGAATAGTGCGATATCATTTGTTCTATCAGTTTATCTCTAGGCTTGAGATTTGAAAGCAAATTCCAAGTGTAAGAGATATTTAAAATCGTTGTTGATGCATCTTTTTATTTATAATATGACGGGTATAACAATTGGCCTCTCAGTTTTAACATTTCAATTGATTTCCATAAAACTTTTGATCTATTAATCCAAAATAAGGCACTTTTTTTAAAGATTTCCATCCATCCATCTAGGACGTCCATGGCTAGATATACCTAATAGGCCTTTGGATTCAAGAATACCAATTGAAAGCGCTTGCATCTAGCATGTTTTAGACATCTATGGCTTTTAATAAATTACTTATACGAAACCGGGACGGGTCGCTGGTTCCAAATATAGACAAGTAAAAACCGCGAGAGCTCAACAAATTCCACAATTTTCATCAAATACCGAGGCATTTTCAAAGTTTCTATATTACGAGTAAATATGCATAAAAGGATTTAGTTTGACCGCAGAATAAGTTATTCATCAAACATGAGAGATTAAACCAAAACTAAAATTGTTAAAACGAGCTTTATGAGTATCGTTGGAAACTTTTGCTTTCAGCCATTGTGACGTGAGGGAATTTTGAATTATATTAACATCAGAAACCCTTTCATGGTCAAACGAAAAACAAACCTGTTTATCTATGATCATCAGTTTTGCCTTTTGGACGACACTGAAACATATCTTGGATAGTGAAATTTTCAACCACGACGACGTTTCATCCCAACACTTTTAATATTTATCTGCTTTATATTCCCTTTTCATCTCAATGCAATTTAATTTTTTTCTGTTCTCCATTCAACTCATTTTGCAGATATGCTTATGTACTTATTTTCTTTTTTGCTAAGTAAACTGATTTATATTTTTCATATTCTGTTATGTATGAATCTTAAAAAGCGCCGAGCAGGAGCTCGGCGCTTTTTAGAATAAAGAGAAAAACTTTTATTTGATTTCTGGCTACTTAAAATACCCGTAGACCTGATCTAAGACCTTTTATTATTATAATTTAGTAGAGATTGTGTGAGTTCTGGTGTAATTGCCCTAGTCGTATTATTAAATGAATGAATAAAATCCAATTTAGTGCCTGCCCTCCTGTTCGCCTGCCGTACAGCTTTAACAGACTTCTAAGATGTCTAGAGACAATTACCGATGCCATTTAAAATTAAGTAAATTTACAATCCTGAAATCATTAGCTTCTATTATAACACTGATCAAAAAAAGAACCGGTAGTCCTGTGCTTTTAGGAGTTTTAGGTCATAATTATACAAACATAGAAGAGGTGCGAATATCTGGGACTATAAAACAACAAATACATAACACGTAGAATACTATTTCAAGCAGTGTCGAGCAAAAGGCAAAAATTGGGATCTATTCCGGTCTCTGTCTGGACACAGAAAATGGACTAAATTTTGAAGGCTTTATTAGATGACAGCTCGAAATTTATTAACATTTCTGTCTCTTTCATCGCGATATATCTAATGAATATTAGACGAGGATAGCCCACGTTTTATTAAGTTCAGAGCTGTCAAATAATGCCTTCAAAATTTAGCTCAATACTAAAATAACATCAACGATATTTCACCTATGAATTTTGAACTTAACACGACATCCTCTCAATGTGGACAGGAGAGTCAGTTCCCATAGGCACAATGAATTAAATGATTTAATTGATCCCACTGATCAATTTGTGGCCAAACGCCTATCCAGAAAAACAAAAAAGAAACAGTACAACCATTATTCCCCCATGTTCATTACTCGCAAGAAATGCACGAGTAATAAAATTTAATAGATTTTAAAACGACCCTTTGTCATCGGTGCAACGGAACAAGCACGAGAACAAGCGACGCAAAAACCCGTGAGAACCAAATGAACTACACTAAAATATAATTCTAGCTCACGAAGCGGGGAAGTTACAGGTCTAATACATATTCACGATTCACAAACACGAAGGTAAGAAAAGAGTACTTATAAAAATCACAACACACATTTCTCTTGGAGACGAACCGAACGAGACCATGGCAAGGAAATAACTTCGCAAATGTTCTAGCCCTTACCCGTTTCCTAGCCATCACTGTCACTATCACTGTGTATCACTCATGGTTCTTATATCACTCGGAATACAAAACCGTCCGTCCGCGTCGAAATTCGAAGCGGCACTAAACGGAAGTCAGCTAGGGGTGGTGACCGCCCTATATTAGCGTACGATTCGCTAAAGTCTTATGTCACTACCGACCTCATACAGGAAGCAGCACTCTACAATTCAAGTTTAAGGTCGGATTTCGGTTGACGGCGATAATTTGGACTGTTATTTCATTTGGGGAAGACGGTTACGTCAGCTGGTATGTAATTATGTTTGTTTTTACGGGAATGCTGGTCCTCCGCTGGCTCTTTTGTTTTGATACTGTTACGGTGGAATCGTTAATGTTTATAACATCATTTGTAAGAATGTTTCGACTTTCGTTCGGGACCTTAACCTTTTCTTTAGTGCCGGTGGAGGATGCCATTGTGCGTTTTGAACATGTGGATGAAATGGTAAAAAAACTAATCGAGTAGCGGCTGCCGCGCGGCGAGCCGCCTGTGCGCCGCCACAACTTATATCATTCCAAGCATTTTTTGTAATTTAACTGCATTATAATCAGACCGCATCAAGCACGACGCCACTGCCATGATGGCACGGCAGTCGATATTTCCTTCGCCGAACGGGGGGCAATTTAGATTCCTTCCGTGGATGCATTTTTCAGGAAACTAGAGCAGAACGTTTAGTGCGCTGCCATTGAAGTTTTATTAGCCATATTTTCTCTATTTTGAAGCTAGTCGTGTCGCTTTCTTTGAAATATAAATACTTCTAGTAATATTTTCCAGATATTAAATGGAATTTTCAAAACGCTCACAAATGTCGAATGCGACTGTCGCATATGCTCCAATCAACCAGTAAGCTTAGTTTTAAAGTTGAAAGACAGAAAGACATTCAAAATAAAGTCGGCAAGTAAGAGATGCAGTGTTTGCGTAGTACTTATTATCCTACAGTATCCTTTTAGGCTTAATCTAAAAACTTATTCCGTAAAGTAAAATTACGGCAACTTGAGAGCAGTAAAACGATCGAAACTCTTTCTTCGCAGGCATCAAACTGTGCAAACTGGGGCGGCACGGTCTACGAGGTCTGATTGGGCCGATCGAGAGGTTTTTTGCAACTCTAGCGTTTCGCTTTCCTTCCGCGATCAAGCCTCTACGTTGCGGATGTTATTTAATCAATTTAGAAAACCAATTACCGAATACTAGCTTTTACCTGCGGCTTCCAGGAGATAAAGTAGCCTATGTCACTCTAGAACCTATACTACATATACCCAAAAAAATAATTTCAAGCAGTACATACGGCGGCAAACCGTGATTACACTAAACTTTTATCTCATTCGTAAACTATGACAAACAAATTCTCTCTTAATTTTACACCCGAATCCGTTCAGAATAAATATGTCAAAAATATGCAAAGTCAGAAATTAATTACGATAACGACGAAAAAATGTTGAAAAGCCGTAAAAGTCACGTCTGTGGCGCTTTGCGTCGACCATTAGATTCTTAAGCCCAGATTCCACATAAACGGAGCAGAGCAGAGATATGCAGAGCCTGACAGACCGGTATAGACCCAGCCCATTGTAGAATCAGAACATTTGCTTGATTAAAAACAAAACACAATCGTGACCGAGTGGAAGTCTTGTTTGTTCTGCTCTGAGCAAATATTGCAGGGCAGGGCCAAAGCACTGCCAAGGAAGGTAGTGAAAGGACAAACATTAGTTTGAAAAAGCTACTGCAGTCTTAACTGTACTCTAACTGGAATGATGTTGTCAAACTAAAATTTGTTAGCAGTTATACTAAGCGCCACACAAATCGGCGTGAAGTTATGCGCAGAACGCTGCGCAAAAGCCGAAATACAGGTATGCGCGGGAGCCAGAGTGACGAGACGCCGGGGCACACCCGCCCGCCAACCTCATGCCTCGTTCGCGCTCCCTACGCCGTGTTCAACACTACGACACGCGGCGTCGGCATTGTGCATACATGCGCAATAATTAGCGAATCACTGCGAAGTGTCATCTGCGGCTGACTTCTCATCCGCCAATTTGTATGGCGCTTAGTATACTGCAGTTTTCCTTATGAAGGTAGAGCAAATGGCACAGTAAGAGAGAGGCCTATTTTATATAGCCGTGGGATAAAAAGGGCTGTAGAAGTGTAGATGATCATCATGATCATAAAGAAAATATGACATTTCTTCAATTACTCGATTATTCTTTAATTTATAACCTGCTCGTCTCCATTTCGGTGTAGTCTGAGCCTTAGAGTAGCTACATTCGTCAGAAAACACAATACTAACGACGAAGGTGAAAATGAATTCAACATTTTCAAAGCCTTTGTGGTGAACAATTTCAGAGCTACTTTCAAATTGCTAGCCAGAAACATTTAATTGAATAGCTGAAGAAAATACATTTATCATTATATTACTGAAAATTATATTCTATCTGTGTAATCTCCATTCGAGAACTTTACATCCCCATCGGCAATCTTGTTCTACTTGTTATGTGTCCTGCTCAATGCCATAGGGGCCGTTCAAGTACTACGTAAGCAATATAGGGGGGCGGGGGGGTTTATCCTTTGCTTATTTTTGATGACATGGGGGGTGGGGGTGTCTGGATGGTGATTACGTCAGCAAAAGTTTTTTTTTTACGCATATGTGTGTTAAAAATCCACTATCCTAAATCTATTTTCTTATTTCTAGAATTAAATCTGCAGCTCATGAATCAATTAAAAAAGAAAAATGCATACAGGTACCGATGTATACGTAATAATGGGGAGGAGGGGTAAGAGCTTTGCTTACTTTTGCTGACGAGGGGGGAGGGGAGGTAAATAATTGTAATAAATCTGCTTACGCAATACTTGAACGGCCCCCATATTAACTTGCTTATCGGTTTGGATTAGGTATGTCGGAACACGACAATCGTCATCTAGTACTTATTTAATGCAAAAGCATGCAACAGCCGACTCAAAACTGCACAGTCCGCCACCCAACTATATCGTCCCTGCCGAAGAACTTCCCCCTGGCTATAAGGAAAACTGACCTCTCTGGAAAACGCTGAACCGACTCCGTTCCCAAGTAGGACGAAGTCGGGACAATATGGCCTGGTGAGGCGTTATAGACAGCTAGGAAACAGCATGCCTCTGTGGCTGTAATCCACAGACAATGCCTCACCTACTGAACTGTGCAGCCTGCCCTGATACGAGAACTTCCGGTGATCTTTGCAACGCCACGGAGAATGCCATTGGGGTGGCAACATTTTGGTCAAACAAAATATGACTATTATAATATAATAAATGTTATCTGACCTGTTTTGAAAAATAATCGAAATATCGACACGAGAAGGTATGTCGGTAATTTTGGTTCATTTACTGACCTCCTCATTCCTGACTATCCCGTGTCATGTATCTAACATAATATGTAGTATTTATGGAAAATCCCAAGAGATAGTTCGACGCGGGAGTCTAAACAATCGCAATAACGAGTCACCAGTAGGGCTTCGCTTTACGAGTCGGGAGGGCTTCGGTACGTCACTAACTACCTCGCGGCGGCTGTCACGTGTCATTTGTTTTCTTCGCGACACTGCCACAGAATAACAACGAGTACACAGGGTTATTTACAAGTAATGCACAACCTCTAAAGAGTGGCCTTAGTAAGTACCAAGTTGAACCACTTATACTATGAGACCATCTGCTAAATCGCCCAAAAAATAAACAACGGGTTGCAACTCCGGGAGTGCCTGCAGAAGTGAAAACTAGCTCCCTCCGTCTTACGCATTATCCATCAGGTCACGTGGTCCTGACGCGAGTGTAACATTTATTACCCATCCTAAAAAGTGCACGACGGTGTTAAAGAAGTTTTCACTTCAATAAATCATCTGCTCCATACAATTTATTCAGACTGAACTTTATGGAATAACTCATTATTTTTCCGCGATATCAAGTCAGATCCAGTATTAAAAGTTATTTCGAAAAATATCTCGCAAACACATGGACGTCTTTACAATCCCTGCATTTTGTAGAGCACAGTATGGTATTAAAGTATCACGTTTAGATCGGTGAACTCGGAAATCGAACTAGGTCAACTCAAAATTTGCTATACCGTGCATGGGTATTCAACCAACTAAATGTAAAGAGAATTCTTTTTGAGCTTTTATAACCAAGATAGGCTAAAAAAGATTCTCAAAGTGAGGCCCAATATGTCAAGTTACAATATCTTGGCGCAAAGAAGGCTATGTAAGTTTCCATGGCCACGAGCCAAAGCGATACTGTTTTAGTCTTAAAAACATACAGCACTTGGAAGGGACAAGGCTCAGAAGTGAAAATGGTTTCCACTCTTATAGGTCGAATCATACAAGTTGGAGGATGTGAAGTAAGCTGCGCAATTTCCAATCCTGATTGAAGCTCATGGGTTTCGTGTAGCTTATAGCTAACTTCACATCCACCGACTTGTATGATTCGGCTTATACCATGTACGCGAATACACACCAAGTCATTTTAAAGTTAAACACCAAACAGTAATTTCAGCAAAATATTTGCGAATTTCTAGCTTGTCCTCATGGAGTCGATTTCACAGTTCACTCTTATTATTACGCTACTACATACATCTATAGTGTCGATGATGATTAGTCTACTACAAAGCCACGGGAGTTCTCTTTTTCTCTCTCTCTTAGAAGTTTTCGTATTTGTAAGCATCCGGACACCAAAAGGCTTGAAAAGAAAGTTCTGCATTGTGCGCAAATTATACCTTTCACATCTCAATGACCAATACAATAGATGTATGTATGAAATTTATTAGCAACTTCATTCATTAGAATTTAAATACAAAACAATGCTACCTCTAGATATGTAATTCGATGTTTTTGCGAACTATTTGATATTATATTTTACTTGCAACATTTCAGAAAATTCTTGCTCTTTTTACTTTTTAAAATATTCAAAACTGAAATCGCATTTCATACAATTTATGTTATGTTTCTATTCTAATAACTTTATGAGATTGTATCATGAAATGTCAGAAGATACAATAGAGCTGAGTCAGAGCCAAGATTAACTTAGTTGCTAACAATATAATTATATAAGCATCATACGAGTACGTATCAGCTACAAAGCCACCATTTCAGTCGTAGGACGTTCTCTACTGGATATAAACAGATACAGATTCCCAATAAGACCGACCGTAAGCACTGCATGTGCTTACGGTACGCAACGAGAGTTATAGATATAGGCCATATGTCCACCTTGCGGGTGGACGTCCTACTTTCCGCTTGCCGGCACGAGGTCACCATTCCAGAATTGTGCGACGCCATCAGCCGTCAGTCCTGCGCGCTATGTGCCATGTCTACTGCAATTTCAACTTGCTAATCCGTTAGGCAATGTCGGTAACTTTGACTATAACTACTCTAATACACTACATACCTCAAATACAAAACCACAAAAATGTAAATGTAGCAAATAGGTAAGATAAAGCATATTATAAAGTTAAGACGCTATTTTTTTATGTCTGTCGGCCCGTCTGTAACTACCACAACTGATTCGAATGCGGTTTCTTCTTCGAATCTTATAGTGTTTCAACGAGAAGGTTTACAGCTATAAACAATCATACCTAGGCCTTATTATACTATATACCTTAAATCATAAAAAATACGGTTAGTGGGAAATTCAAATAAAAGCCAGCAGCATCATTCATATAGAGCAGCCGGTACGTGCATTGAGCCTTAGCCTTACACAGGTATAAAGCAACATTACAAACTACCCACACTCCGGGCGTAGGTGTAACATCAGGTTAAACCCTAAATGACATTACATCACCGGTATCATACCGCTCGGGATCAAATTAAAGTAATGCCACAGGGCTCGGGGCGTGCCTCTCGGCTATTGCGCGTCTAGGATTTCCTACGCTGTGGCCATTTGTCTTGGACCGTTTATGGTGTTCGCTTTGTTGAATGGGATGCTTTTGGGATGACGTTATCAAGTCGAAGCCTTAGGGGCCTGGACCTCACTAAAGCGGAGAATGCACTTACAGTCGCTTCGGTCCGGGTCTTAAATTTAAAGGGATATTATTTCTAGTCTATAAAGTTTTATCCTAAGGTCAGGGAAATCAAACGTCGTCCAGTATATTCCATACATTATGTATATTTTCCATTTTACACGTGATTATATGAGTTACATTTTCCATGTTCACAGTTACATAACTCTGCTAATTAAACCATTGTAAAATATTATATTATGCATTTTATAGAACAGGCGCGAGCGCCGTCTACTCCGTCTAATAATTCCGAAGCTATCTGCCCTGCGATTAAGCTAACGAACAAAGAGGTATTTTACCATGATATAAACAATGTGAAAGAAACAGAAATACTCGCAAACATAACATGGTGGAGTGAGATAGAGTAGCCTTCGTATGTGTAACCCTACAAAAGTAAGTAAATTTGAACAGATCAGGTGACTAGTACTGGTGTAGGAGGTTTTAACATGCCCGAAGGTTTCATTCGAATGAATTATGTCATTCAATTTCATAATTTTTGCTTTTGATCAGTGGGTCCTATTGGCGGCCTTTATTTCGAACTGACCTGCGAAAATCAAGTCTACATGACGAAAGACTAAGCAAGAGAAAAGAGCAATCTTCAAACAAATAAAACCTATTCTCGGTAGGTACAACACTGCCTTATTTCTTAACCTAATTATATCACACGCCTCATGTTATTATCCGACCTTTTCCTAATATGACGTCTCACATGACATTGTGACGTCATCAAACCCCTCAGCGTTTCTAACTTAGGAGGCTTGTACGTGCATAACCCTCTGTCAAGCCAAAAATTCTAACATCCATTTTAATTTGTACCATGTTTTGGTAGGGTTATTTTTATTTGTTGTCATTAAAACCAACACAAATCATTTTCGCGAGCATGACACTTGAACAAATCACCATTTCAATGTTGTCCAGACATATTGCGACAATTTTCGCATATGTCCAACACAATGCTACAAAATCAATACCACATTTGATCAAATGCCTGACGCGTGTCTGATACCTGTAGTTAAAGGGTTTAAGTTGTATTGGTATCACAAATTAATTATAAATTTACAAAAACCCTACTAATATTGTAAATCGGAAAGTGTGTTTGTCGATTTGTTTGTCACTGTTTAGTTTCGCGCGCAGCAACGGAGCGACGATTCGACTGGATTTTTTGCATAGATGCAGAAATAGTCGTTTGTAACGGGTTACAAAATAGGGTTAAAACACGGCCGAAAGGATTTTATTACACTTGATATCTATGTAAAGGTGTCGAGGTGGAGAGTGTCAATCAAATTCAAATTCATTTATTGACATTAAAACAAATAGTATATGATGACAATGAGCCTCAGATCTCCAAACTAAGCATAGCTTGTATTTCGGAGATCTGTGCTCCCTTAACAAGACTTATTGAAATACAATATATAACGTTAATAAATTAGTGCTTATTCAAGTAATTACAATATAATATTGGTAAATTTAATAGTACACATGGGCGAATGTAACGTGCGCAAAGCTGCTGTTAAAAGATAACATAGTTTCTATATTATTTCATAAATTATGTAGGTTTTTTTTTAATTCTGAATAGGTTTGCGTTTGACCACATACTGCCTGATGTTAAGCAGATAAGCGGTCTAGGTAGTAGCACGCTTACCTAGAAGATACCTATTTACTCGGGATTTGAAGACGCCCACATTGTACTTTAGCGGGAAGACAGACCCAGGCAAAGCGTTCCACATTCTGGCTGCTCGTATGAGGAATGAGGACGGGTTCCGTACCGTGTTGGAGCCCCCTTAACCCTATTCCTCTTGCCGTTATTCATAGCAAGCAAAAAAACAACTAAAAATTACGTTTGTTGTATAGAAGCTCCCCTACAATATCTATTTTACTCTGTTTTTATGTTGTAGCGGCAACAGAAATACATCATCTGTGAAAATTTCAGCTGTCTAGCTATCACGGTTCATGAGATACAGCCTGGTGACAGACAGAAAGACGGACAGACGGACATCGGAGTCTCAATAATATGGTCCCGTTTTACCGTTTGGGTACGGAACCCTAAAAAAAAAACTTGATGCATTTTCATTTCACGACCATATGTCCTTGACTAAACGAAACCAAAATGCCGTCGACCAGCCAAAAATGCGTTTTTTTTATCGCTATAACAATATAAACTTGTTTGGAGACTATTCTCGGCACGTAACCACCGTCTCGTGTCCGGGACCTTGACATTCGTGGGATTGTTACCATGGCGGATGGTAATCTTTGCATGTTTAAATTATTTTTTTGTCAAAAGAGTAACAACCGACTTCATACAATCGAATTCATGCCGAAAACAGCGAAGAAAGTAGCGATTTCGCTATTCGATTTCTGCAAGGCATAGTAATTTTCATCAATTTTCCGAAAATGCTTCATAATTACAGGAGAAACTTAACTTTTTTGGGGTTCCGTACCCAAAGGGTAAAAACGGAACCCTATTACTAAGAGTCTGTTGTCCGTCCGTCTGTGTGTCTGTCTCACCAGGCTGTATCTCATGAACTGTGATAGCTAGACAGTTGAAATTTTCACAGATGCTGTATTTCTGTTGCCGCTATGACAACAAGTAAGTAAAGTAAAGCAACTCGCGAATCGGTCTAAAACATCATATGAGGGGACATCGGAACAAAAATTAGTAGTTTATGCAACTGTCATATAATGAAGGGTATGAAAACACGAGTGTGAGTTTATGAAACGAGCGCAGCGAGTTTCATAATAGTAACGAGTATAGTTTCCCTTACCTGGAAATGCGACAAAATCTTTCGGGAATCTTCGATACGTGCGAAATGATGGAAATGATGGAATTTCGTTCCTAAAACAATGTGACCCAAGCCACCAACTGTATTTGCAGACGTCGGACATATTCTTGCTACGATATAGTTGCAATCATCATTATGGTGCGTCTTCACTCTCCACGATGCGACACGAGCACAGCTTCTGCTTCCACTTCTTCAACTTCACATCGCCGACTTGTGTACAATGTAAAGTTAGCTACAGCTGCGGTTCTCGTGTCGCTTCGTGGAGAGTGAAGCCGCACTATTAAGACCAACTTTTACGAAGAGACCAATCCTGAAATCATGGAAAAACCAGCTGTTTCACACATTTTGTCAAAACTTTGGAAACTTCCACGATTTGAGAGATATCTCCATATTAAAAATTGGTTACAATGATAAGTACAATGAAAGCCTAGAATATAGACATCGTTTAGAGATACGTTTGAATTTTGGAGTATTTTATAGAAAGCACAATTAGAATTTTCATATCACATGAAACAAATGAGCGTTATGCAGGCTAATGTAATCTAATTTTGGAATTAAATCGCTTTCCAATTGAAATAAGCAATGACGCCATTAATATCATGATAATGTAATAAGGGCAAGGGGGGTGAAAATATTGAGTTCAAATAAGACCTGGGGGTCGTTTTTAAAAGGCTTGTCTAGCCGAATATCCTTAATTACGACTTACTACTTACTTAATTACGAGGATATTGTTGTATGTAACTTTGAGCTTATTTTATGTAAAATGGTTTATTTATTTTATTTTTTATTTTAAATCATTAAAAAAAAAAAGAATGATTTATTGATAGAAATTACACTACTGAATACCTACTCAACTCTCGTTTTATTTCAAACTAGCAGCGCCCCGCGGTTTTACCCGCGTTGTGCCCGTTCCCGTGGGAATTTCGGGAATTTTTAGACATATAAACCTTCCTCTTGAATCACTCTATCCATTAAAAAAAACTGCATCAAAATCCGTTGCGTAGTTTTAAAGATTTAAGCATACAGACAAACAAACAAACAAACAAACGAAAATAGCGACTTTATTTTATACTATGTAAGGATTATTCACATCTGAATGAAATCCGAATCTAAATGTCTGAATGGATTAAATCATATTTTTGGAAATACTTTGGCACTTATTGCACATTTCCAAAGTAAGTTCGTATCAGCCGAGAGTTAGTCATGGTGCCAGAGTTTTGTTTCCTAAATCTACTTTGCTTTTAAGCATGAACTGAAAGATATATTATTTATTTATCATTTGAACGTGAGCATTGTCCTTTGGGTTGTGACAAAGCGAACAATTAAAAAATTAAAATATCCCAGTCTTTGTTATCTGTTTCTGTTCAAAATCTTAACTTTTCGTGCGTTATCATCGATAGTTAGAATGACAAAGACAAAGATAAATTGTCAGACCAGATCTCTTCCGAGTGTGTATTTAATGACTGTTTCATACGATACCTTATCATAATGAAGCCGAATGCTTCCGAGAAAAGACGCTCCTTACCTGTAACACAAAAAAAAAAATATTTAGTACACAGTCATTATTTTTCATCATAAAACACGTAACACGAACTCTTGGGGGACGTACTCGGTAAATAAATTAAGAAACGATATTATTTAACCTATAGGTTGCTCTTCGTGGGTAGACTTATGTAAAGCAGTGAACTGTTAAAAAAAGCAAAATATATTTGAAGTAGGAAATAAATCTATTATATAAAAGGCTTCGCTGAGTGACTGACTGACAGACAGCCTACAGCCCAAACCGCTAAAGATACGAACATGAAATTTGGAACAGAGATACATTGGACCACGTAATGGAGCACTAAGAACGGAATTTTGAAAAATCGACCTCTAAAGGGGTAAAACGGGCCCTTTTCGTTTGTATGTAACTTTTTATTCCGTTTACCGATTGACTTGAAACTTTGTATACATGCTACTCAAACAAAATAAAAGTTACGTTTGTTCCTGTTTTTCCGAATATTCCTTATCTAAGGGGTCAAATAGGGTCCCAAAGTTGGTGAAAAGAGCATCAATTACATCCAACGAGCTGAACTATTATGCATGAAATCTGATATGGAGGAAGCCACACAACATGTTTCAATACAGAAACTATTATTATCCCGGAAAATCTAAAGGTTTCCTTAGGGATAGCCAAAATTAATCAATTTAGGCTGCCGCCCAAACCGCTAAAGATATAAACTTAAAATTTGGAGTATAGGTTTATTGTATAACGTAATGGAGCACTAACGACGAAAACTTTGAACTTTTGACCTTTGACGGGGTAAAACGGGCCCTTTTCGTTTGTAAGTACATATTTTATTCCTGAACCGATTGACTTGAAACTTTGTATACGTGCTACTCAGACAAAATAAAAATACGATTTTTCCTGTTTTTCCGAATTTTCTTTGTCTAAGGGGTCAAATCGGGTCCCAAAGTTGGTGAAAAAGCAACAATTACATCCAACAAGCTGAACGGTTATGGATGAAATGTGGTATGGAGGAAGCACACAGCATGTTTAAATACAGGAACTGTTCTTATCCTGGAAAATCTATTGGGTTCTTTAGGGATATCCAAAATAAATCAAATTATGCTTCAGCCCAAACCGCTGATGACATAAACTTGAAATTTGGAATATAGGTACATTGTACGACACAATGTAGCACAAAAGACGAAAATGTTGAATTTTCGACCTCTAACGGGGTAAAACGGGCCCTTTTTCATTTGTAGGAAACGTCTAATTTCCTGTTCCGATTGACTTTAAACTTTATACACATGCTATTTAGACAGAATAATAAATATGTTTGGTACTGCTTTCCAAATTTTCCTTATGGGATCAGATAAGGACCCAAATTTGGTGAAAAAAGCTTCAATTACATCTAACGAGCTAAACGTTTATGGATGAAATCCGGTATCTATGTAGGTAGTCCGGTAGGAAGCACACACCATGTTTCAATACAAAAACAATTACTATCCCGAAAAAATTTAGAGAAATTTTAGGGGTATCCAAAATATACCAGTTTAGGCTACAGACCGAACCGCTGAAGGTATAAACTTGGAATTTGGAATATATTATGTATGTTGTACATCGTTATGGGGCACTAAAGAAGAAAATTTTGAAAAATCGACCTCAAACGGGGTAAAACGGGCCCTTTTCGTTCGTACGTAACTTCTTATTTCCTGTACCAGTTGACTTGAAACATTGTGTACATGCTACAAGTAGACCAAATAAAAAATTCATTTGTTTATGTTTTACCAAATTTTTTTTATCTAAGGTATCAGATAAGGTTACAAAGTTGGTGAACAAAACATCAATTACAGTTTAACGAGTTGAACGGTTATGCATTGAATCTGGGAGGGAGCACACATTATCTTTCAATAAGGGAACTATTATGATCCCGGAAAATCTATAAGGTTCTTAGGGATAGCCAACATTTTTCAGATAGCTATTAAGTTTAGAGAGAACGGGTAAATGACTTCTTATGAAATTTGGTATTAAGCTAGAAAACAGTCCAAATACTACATAGGGTACTGCTTTCCCGGAAAATGTGAGTGGGTCCTGGGTCCTTCAGGATATCACTTTTTTTTATCACAAAAATACTGAAATTCACTACAATTTTGTTCGGAAATAGCCCACCACTTCTAAGACATGGATTGTGGATGGCCTGGAAAACAATTCCGGTCAAGCTCAGAAGAAACATACATAAGTTCATGACGTATTTTTAATACGACAATGAATTCGTTTTATTAAAGGTATAGGAGTAAGGAACAACATGGATTAACGTATTTTTATCCACTATTCCGAAAAACATAGACGATTCCCTCAGAAACGAATAAAAAAATGTTTTACACATTGTTAAAACACTGATTATATTTCTATAATACTATGTATGAGATTTCATTACAGAAATAACAAGAAAATTAGATATTTACGTCTCCGGAAAATTGTACACAGTTCCTTCAGGAAAAAACTTAAAAACCTTCGTAACAGTTTGCTAAAACGATACTAGATTTGTTTTATAATTTTAAGTATGGGACTAGGCAACAATATGTCTTAGCGTATCGCTTTCTCTCATCCCGAATAAATTATTAATGTAGGTACGGTTCCGGTGAAAAATATTAAATAATCGTAAAAATACTATTATATAATATTTTATAAGTGTAATCGATAAAATATATATATATATATATATGATAAAAGTGTGTAATCGTATAAGTGGTAAACTTAGAAAATAAAATTGATGATTCATCCTTAACCTTTTAAAGATGAATCATCAACATTTTATAATGGGCTTTTATTAGCTTACATTTTTTTTTTATTTTGTGAGCCAATAGACTTCATCTTGGGTCAATTTAGGTGTTTACTTTACCATGGGATCAACTGAAATAGCGAAAATTAGTTATATACACATTTTGTCGCGGGTCGATGAACTTTTTGTGTATTAGCCGATTAATTATATTTTCGCTATTTCGGGGTTGGTCTCATTGTAAAAGTTAATCAAATAATGAGTATGGTACACTAGAACATGCCTGTTGTCTAGAGATACGCTATATATTTATCAAATAAAATAAAACCTACTTGTGTGCTACTTTTTCATCTGTCTTGGGTCAGACGACGCCTGAATGTCCTACAACTACCTCGATCACTTTCAGCTGGCTGAACGGTTTTGGGTAAGATTGTCTTATTGTTCCGGGAAAAATATGGGTTCCTTCAGTCAGGAAAATCGAAATGACTGATGGCTTAATCAAACATGCCGTATGCTGTACCGATCTTTTTAATAGTCCACTACTGGACGTAGGCCTACCCAGGAAGGGTGATTGGGCCATATTCAGCACGCTACCTCAGTGCGGGTTGGTGTGTTCACATATGCCATGTTTTTTTTTCTACGGACGTACTTATGTAACCTCAATGTTTTCCTTCACTGAAAAGCCAGTAGCGTAAAATCCCGTACATAAGTTTCAAAGAGTTTACTGTTACGGCACCAGAATTTGAGCCCGTCTCACGATTGTAAAGCGGGTGTTAATACCACTAGACCAGTGGTCGTCAAAACGCGGCCCGCGGGCCGCATGCGGCAACGCGGCCTTTATTGGTGCGGCCCGCGGTACATTCTTTAATTAAAATCTGAAAAATGTTCATATTTGTTTTCAAATAACTAAAAATTAACGGAAAAACATTCACGCTCGCGGCACTCGCGCATATAAGTAGTAACGTGGTCTGCTTTGTTCATGCCAGGATTAAAATGACTGAAAATAACAAACAAAACAAAATTGGGGCTCACCGCGGTCGCGCATGATAGCAGTCGTTAGTCTGCTTAGCTCATAATATATCTGTTTTGAAATCACTGTAAAAAACCGTTTTTTTTTTGCAAAAAAAGCAGTTGATTGGTCTATTACACAACAGTTACTGAAAAATGCTAAAAAATTTCGCGCTCGCTTCGCTCGCGCATGTTTTTTTGTCATGGTTCGTTCAGTGGACAGCGCTGTAACCCAAAACAACTCGGGCTGGTATGTTATAATTAAGTTCATCAGTGTGCGGCCCGCAGTGTTGCTTCGCACTGTCGTATGTGGCCCTTGAGCTCATAATACATCGGTTTTGAAATCACTGTAAAAAACTTTTTTGCAAAAAAAGCAGTTGATTGGTCTATTACACAACAATTACTGAAAAATCCTAAAAAATTACGCGCTTGCTTCGCTCGCGCATGTTTTTTTGCCATGGTTTGTTCAGTGGACAGCGCGGTAACTTAAAACTCGGGCTGGTATGTTATAATCAAGTTCATCAGTGTGCGGCCCGCAGTGTTGCTTCGCACTGTCGTATGTGGCCCTTAAACAGAAAAGTGTGACGACCACTGCACTAGATCATGACATGAGAATGCATTTGAATAAAATTTGGTATACAAGATACAAGTGTGAAACGACATGGGTCATGAGTGAGTATACTGAAAAATATTCTTTCACGACCTAAAAAAACAGTATTTTAAAATGTGCTGATGAACTTGGTTTGATTTTAGTGAGTTTCTGGAAAACTATTTATCACATTGCTAACTATTTATGTTATTTATTTATTAACTATGTAAGATAGATATGTGAGTAGGCAATTACATGGATTAGTTTTCCATAATCACGTAAAGTATATTCATATTCAATTAATTCATAAAATATTACATTTACATGTTAATACGATAGGTTTACATACTCACTATCTAGATATAAACAGTTCCCACAGGAAATAGTAAAAGAGTTAAGTCAAATGTCTGATTTGGCGGGGCACCGCCCGCCGTGCTCTCAGATTAATCAAGAAGGTGCTAAAATGGTGCGGCCCATTATTATTTGAAGCAAGTACTAAGATAATATGGACCAAAGCGCAGGCCACAAAATATCATCTTAAGCAAGTACTATGACAACGCGGCCCAAACCGCGGGATATTATATATCATCCTAGGCATAAATACCTACTAAGAGAGCACGGATCAAACTGCAAGTTCTTATAATTTTAAGAATGTACTAAGACAACGCGGCCAATCTATGGGCCATTATCATTTTAAGAAAGCAATACAACAACGCGGGCGAAATAGTGGCTTATTATCATTATAAGCAATCCATCATATTTATCATTTCAACTAAAATGTCAATTTTTGGCTTCTTATAAATCAGTAATATTCTTAATATACAATATATTATTTTAAAATTCTGCTTATAATGTTTTTAAAGTGTAAATATGCCTTTTATATTTGTACGCCACAATGGGCAAGAGCATGCATTTTCTACTCTCTGAAAATCTGTATACATATGTACTACTTTGTATGTTGTTTACGCTACCATGTTTCTGACAAATAAAGTATCTTTAATCTTGAAACAAGTGCTACGAGTAAGACAACAAGTGCCAAATCGCGGGCTATTATAATTTTAAGCAAGTACTAGGACAACGCGGGCGAAGCCGCGGGTTTTAAGCTAGTGGATGATAAATATTGAGAAGTTTTTGTTGTTATTGCGAATAATTCGTTGCACTTGTTTTTTTTTAGTTTGAAGTCATTTTTATTTTGCTCTGTTATATCGAACGAAAAAAAAAAGGCTTCATCTGCATATAATGGAAAACAATACAAATAAACTATAATAAGTAGCAAAGGTTTACAGGCAGGTTTGTGAAAAATAAAATAAATTTTACCGTATAATTATCTATTTTTTTCTTTAATGCGCACCAAACCACTGTGCAAGTTTTATTCTTGTTATGAATATAGTTTAAAGGTAAAAATTAGAAAATGATATGGTATTTTTTTTTTATTGTAAAAGGCTGCACTCTGCGTTTCGAAACCAAATTGTACTTTTAAAAAGTGTGTAATCTCAGTAAGCGAATTTTTGTAAATTCTTTTGAGATTAATAAATATTCTTAAACTA
This sequence comes from Hypomecis atomaria, assembly GCA_964007245.1. NCBI lineage: Eukaryota > Metazoa > Arthropoda > Insecta > Lepidoptera > Geometridae > Hypomecis > Hypomecis atomaria. The sequence goes on from OZ023306.1 coordinate 4,862,838, forward strand.
CAAAAATAATAACCCCCTTTCGGGTAACCCTGGATACGCACCGTCACGGAAATATAACAATTATTCATGATATGACATTGTAATGGGAAGCGAGCATACAGTATATTACTATCCTGTCTGCTTTACGGTTCAATTATACGAGAGACATATTATGTGCCCAAATATATTAGACGCGATGATTTGTTGTTTAATATGCGGTGTAAGGAATTTGTCTCTTTATTGTATTTTTTACCGTTATGTTCTGTTTGTTGTAGTAGAAAGTTCTCTAAATACCTATTTATATTCGCTAATTACTCTATAATATATACACAACGCCCAAAAAATGTTTCGTATAAGCCGCGCCACACAAGTCGGATGTGAAGTTAGCTACAAGCTGCGCAATATCCAATCCTGACTGAAGCTTGATTGGCTATTGCGCAGCTAGTAGCTAACTTCGCATCTACCAACTTGTGTGGCGCGGCCTATATCTGGTAATTCTGGTATTCAGGCAGAAACAGCACTGTATTTAATGAAATCGCTGTAAGTACCATAAGTAAAATTTTACACCCCCATCCGGGAAAAAAGTAGGTATAAGGCCTAGAACAATATCTATCGAAATAGCAAAATTTACGCAATTGAACAAGTGGCGATAACTTTTTCGATATATGTACATAGATCGAGCTAGACCAGCAGTACAGTCTGCATTTCAGTATTGGTCAAAGTGCTTTTAAGTGATGCATGAAATAAGTGTTTCTAAGTGAACGTCATTGCAGGATCTATTCGACTTCCGTATTCACTTTGAATAAGTACAGTACATTATATACTTACGTATACAGATTTTCCTATCGTCAACAAAGATATTACGCAACCTATCTCGTTAAATGTTTGTTCTATACTGCCCTGCAGTCCTTAAAACGCAGTATCTGACTTTTTGGCGTTTTTGAGTTAAATATTGATCCGTAATGGGCACGCCATAAGGAATCGAATGATGTAATCGGTTTTTGATTATCGCAACTACAAGATAGTAAAAAACAACTACCTCAACGCAGTAACTAGGAATGTTTTATGCAAACTGTTACGATAAACTATCTAAAATATAGTAAGAGCAATTACTGTATTTTAATAGCTTTGTTTTCCCAGATAAAATGCAGTAAATGTCGTCACTGCTACAAAAAAACGGTTAACATAACCTTAAAAATATGGTGAACACATAAACTAAAATGCAGTAAATAGACAATGTACTGAAAATATGAATACTGCAAAGTTTATTTTTATTACTTTTCAAAATGATTACAGACTAGTATGCAGTAAGTTACTAAGACGCGGTGTTTAAGATAGCATCACCTATTTTTTCCATACGGTCAAAACAAAGTAAAATGCAGTGAAGTTAATTGAACTGTCTTTTATTTATATCATAGGTTACTTTTTGTTGTCAAAGTTACTAATTAAATTGCAGTATTTTAGTTATTTACTGCAGTATAACCGATAATATCTATCACTTAAATAATTACATTTTACAGCCTAAATTGCAGTATCAGTCGTAATTACTGCATTTTAATTGGTAATTTGAGTCAAGTAATTGTATTCCACTGTTTTCGTGGAGTTTCCTACTGCATTTTAGCTAGTATTTGTCGCTCAATCAGTCGCGTGCCGAACGCCGCGCCGTGGAAGGAGGACGTCGACAGCGCGTGGCTACTTGTGGTGTGTGGTAATTTCGAAGTTTTTAAGGTTTCTAAATAAATTATGATAACACATTTACATTTATCCAAATCTATCACCTATTTCTAAGACCTAATTTTTACATAATACTTGTTACATTGACATGAATGTACAATGATAGATCACGTAATTCTATTTTATGGAATATTGGTTACAAGTAAGTATAATCCTACCGCTCAACTCAGTACTGAGACAGGACTTAACTCAGGACTGAAACAGGTGTGGGCGGCGGGTCACTACAGCCCATCATCATCATGCGAGTTCTTCCCCCCCGTGTTTGGCGAGGGTTAGGATGCCAACTCGAGCTTGCGCTCTCTTCGGCGGCTGGACGCTTCAGCTATCGAGCTGAGGGGCAATGTTGGGAGGATGCGAGTACCTTTTCCGTCCGCGCGGACGGGCGGCTTTTCTCAGCACCCTCGCTAGCCACTTGTATGGCCATCGCTGGCCACATCTTGGCTTGGTTGTACTGGGGTGGCCATTCTTTGGCTTGGTGGTACTCTATTCTTAGTTTAGGCCTCATCTCTATTTTGGATGCCGCTTGGTCCCTCAGAGTCCTGCTCCGTGTCCGAGCCAGCCAAGAGGAGATCTTTAGGGAGGGCACGCCATGTACGTTCGGCAGGGAGGCGTGCGTGAAGCAGCGCAATGTTGTTCAGGTGGGGTTATGGCCCATTGTCCGCGCGGTCAAACATGCCACGCGACAGACGAGCCACGAACTCCCCCACAGTTTCGATTCGCACGTCCCGGGCGATAAAGTCATTGCGAAAGTACCGGCCGGCTCCCGAGATCATCCTCAGAGCGACGTTTTGCACCACTTGCATCATTTTCTTCTGGCTGGCTGAGCAGAGCGCGTACCAAGCGGGCGTTGCGTAAGTTAACCAGGAACGAATGAAGGTCTTGTAAATCCCTACTTTAGTCTTCAGTGGCAACTTAGAGCTCAGCACGGGCCGCAGCAGGGCTCGAACAGCCTTCGCCTGGTGAACGGCGTGCAAGGTCTGCGAGCTCATGCGAAGGGCCCGGTCGATGTAGACACCCAGGTACTTGCAGGTGCTTTCCCACGCAATGTCTTGTCCTCTAAGCTGCAGTGGCTTCATCAATGGTGGTAGTCTTGGTGATCTCCCGGTCAGCAGCGCTGCCGTCTTTCCCACGTTTATGGCAATCCGTCATTTATCGAGCCATTCTGGTAGGATGTCTAGGACTAGTGGATCCTGCCAGCGGCTATTCTCTTGTTCCTGGACGACGCAATGTTAGCGCTATAGTCCGCGAAAAGGGCGAGGACGACTCCTCGTTCTCTTGGTCTGAGGTCTTCCAGGATCGGTATGTCGTCCGTGTAAATGGCATAATAGAATGGTGATGTGCAGCTCCCCTGAGGAACTCCCGCAGCCATTCTTCTGTGTCCGGAGCTGACGTTCTCGACGGACACGTAGAACTTGCGGCGATGGTGATGACGCCGCGACTCGAACTAGCGCGGGCGACGCCGTGGTGCGTCCGTGCTACGTCCGTAATTAAAACATACGGAAGGAGAGCATTTGTTTTGTCATATATACTTAGAAGAATACCTATGATTATTGTTCCTAGATAGTTATTTAAGTGTTTAAGTATGTCTGAGCAGTTCTATTGAAAGATCTCATTAGTTTTTATTGCATATTTCAGTTTTCTCGTAAGTATTATTGGCAGGGCCAGATTTAGGGGAGGGTAACCGGGGCTTCAGCCCTGGGCCTCCACAAAAGAGGAGTCCCTACAAACAGAGACTTCGGGAAAAAACCTTTCAATATCCGACTTATCTGACTAGTACACAACTCTCCCTTCGATATTTTTTTCACTGTTTTACTTTTACCTAAAGTACTTTATACAAACATGATTGTATTGTTCTTAAATATAAACAGAAATCATATATCTATATTTGTTCACTTCAATCAGGCAATCGATAAAATATCAAATGTCAAATGACCCTAATAAGTATTTGCAATTTACTACCCATCTTCAGGAAGTATTAACTCCCTAGACCGATAAATATTATTTATTTTATTTGGAAAATAATTTTGAGCCAGGTTGCCTCCACTCTTTTGTTGCCCCGAGGCCTCTAGACCTCTAAAGCCTCCCTCTAGCCCTGCCCTGATTATTGGCAGTGTTAATCATAAATGTTTTAAGTGATTTAAGTTTTAATTACTACCTCTATACTGTGAGTGTGACTAACCCAAATTGCTATGATATCACAAAAGTCTGAGCCATAATAGTCTAAATAATAATAAAAAGTGATTGTGTTGATTTTTGTTGATGTTGATTTCTTACTATATCTTTAATAAAAAATATTTTGATCGAAATGCTCTTTCTTACTCCATAAAATAAGTAGCTTACGTAATTTAGTCAATAATTATTTACATACTGCACCTACATTTTATTCAAGTGACACATTAAAATGCAGTAAAATAAATCTGATACTGCATTTTAAACGGCAAAGTAGTACATGTCCCGCATAATTTTGCAGTACTAACTCAAATTACTGCATTTTAATCTGATTATGCGAACTTTTTCACTAAATTTTATGTGTCGTAACTGCTCTTTTTTGGGATCTTTTTTTTCAAAATCGTTTTTATTTATCATATAATAATTTAAGTGCGTATTTTCTTTCGTGAAGTCTTTCTTCGAATTCAGATGCGCCCAATGGCATTCAAAACATACATCATAAAACCTTGTAACATAGAAAAAAAACAAATCAAAAAGTTTTTCGCGTTTTTCTCGGAACCGCGTTTTTGCTCATACTGCATTTTAAAGGCTGCACGGCAGTATAGAAAGTGATGGCACTTTTCGTCGCGAAAGGGTACACAAACACACAACCTTTTGAGCGATATACCTCGTAAACCTTCGGGAGTGCTATAAAAGTTGGCATAATTATATCATATGACGCACCGCATGCTCGGCATGGGCTTCGTTACGAGGGACGCTAAGAATCGGATTATTAACACCTAAAGTGTTAACGTTAACGAGCTTCAAACCCTTTTGCATTATTTCCATACTCAGTAACAGAATCAATGTTTTGGAAAAAGAAACCCGCCTTGCTCTTACGAGACATACATATAATCCTACCGCTTAAATTAGTCCTCGCCAGCGCGGTACAGAGGACGAAGTTAAGCGGTATGATTATAGCTCGATTTGTTTTTTGTCATGACTTAATTATAAAATTACAAAAATATCGGTCCGATCAACGTATAATTAATACATTGTTCATTATGTAAAAATTTTCTTTTAATAAGAAAGTACAAATTTCGCCACATTAGCTAATCCTTGCTTAAGTGTGATCGTTAGTTTGATAGTTACTCTTTTACGCAGCAACAAGGAAGAGACGGATCGATTTTATTTTTTGCATGAATATATTATTTTAAAGATAAGATAGTCTCGTAGTCAACTTTATTTCGCGAAAAAACAAAATTCCTATGGAATTACCAAAAAATCATATCACGCGGGTAAAGTTGGTTGTTATAAAAAGCTATAGAGCTGTACCGCCTTACCGAGATATCAACACGCTTTGAACATTGTTTAACCGTGCAATTTGTAGTTTAAACATTGTCTAAAGCTTGCGGAAAACTTTTGCGGTAAGATGGTTAGAGTTCTTAGTCTTAAGTCTAAGTATAAGAAAGTTTCTACTTATACTTATTTGTGCTTAGACTTATTTGGATCAGTATTAAGAATTGAATAACACATGCCGTAAGACGTAACTCCGTCTGAGTAAGCTTGATAAAATACGTCATAACACGTCACAGGGCACCACGTGTATCAAATTAGCTCTCGCGGCGGGCATGTAGTATATTAATATGTTACATGTTGTGATGTTACGTTGTGTGTGATAACGTTATGTGCTAGCTTTATATGGCTATGTAGACTGTACAGTTTCGTGTCTGATATTTTCCTGCGTCAAAGTTAACTAGACGTAAGGGCGTACCTACATTGACTGCCTCGTTGGCCCAGTGGTTAGTGACCCTAACTACTGTGCCAAAGAGGCGTGGGCTCGATTCCCACCCAGGGCAAGCATTTTTGTGATAAACATAGGTGTTTGCTCTGTGTCTGGATGTTATTTATCTATGTAAGTATATGATTTTAAAAATATCTATATGTTGAATGTCCCCTATTTATTGAATTTTACCTATTTATACATAGAGTAACGTTTATTCTACTGTGTTGTATAAATAAAGATTACTATTTATTACATTAATAAAATAGGTATTAACTCTAAATGGAAAAGGACAAGGCGGATAAATGAACTAATAAAGATTAATTTAATATGTAGTTCTGATTGCAAGGCACTTCTTTTTAAAAATCCACATAGGGCGAACTCTATTAACCATCTAGGTTCAGTACTTGTACGTTCTAAGGCTGAAACAGAAGCACATGACATAAAATTATGATTATGATGATGGAAGTCATATATCCTCATCAAAAACACTTCATAGAATACATGCGTCAATGAATATTTAAAACATGAGTTTCTTTAAAATAGAGTACCTACTTAACTACTAGCAATTCTTAAAAATCTTTTATAGACGGCGAGGTTCATTAACAAAACATCAACAGCCAGCGAAGGGGTTGATTACCGTGTGAATTATAGATCACATATATTTTTTATTTGTTTATAACACCCGCTCGCTAATATGGTGAGGAAACGTAGAATTTATTACAACCATAAAAGTCACGGCAGAGTGCCTTTTTACTACTTCACACAATCTTGAAAACTATATTTATAGAGACATGGACATTGGACGTTCACAAATAAAATTGGTACAGCTAATTACCTGTACGGAAGATCTCTGCGAGACCGGCGACCTCGGCGATGGCTCGGCCCTGTGCTCTGCCAACACTCTGTGCTCGTGCTTAGCGCCGACGACAGAGTTCTTGACGCGCTCCATTTTCGCTTGGATCGTCTTTCGAGATATTACTTTGGTTTTCTCATCCTTGGTTCCTCCGTCTGCCAGCTTGCGCATCAGGCGTGCCGTCGCAGCGACCGACTGCTGCGTGTCGGAGTTGGTGCGAGAGAGCCTGGTGGCTGGCCTGGGGACGGGAGTGGCGCCGCCTGTGCTACTCCGGGTCGTTTCGTTTCTGTTGAAGGGAACCACGTCGTGTTCCGTGTCGGAGTCGGCTGGTAAATACCCTCCGCCGCCTACGGAGGACACACCAGTACGAAGCAAATTCTCGTGCTCGGCGTATCTGACTCGCTCGTCTACTGACACGTTCCCGTTCTGCGCTCTCTCCAATCCACGTTCCATTTCACCGATTTGTCTTTCCAATTTGCGCAGAACATCGTCTGACGGTGCTGTGGTGTTGGGATCGTCCGGCGGTTCCGGTGACTGGAATGATTTCAAGTGGATGGGGTGGGCTCTGTTCAGTTCTAGGCGTTTGGGAGCGATTCCTGATGAAGTGACTTCATATTGAGCCCGCGCTGGCTGTGGAGTTCTCTCCAGCATAGCCAGAGACACTGGGGACGGTGGAGGGGCTCCGTTGACGGCCGGCTCCTGGGTCTCCGCTCCCGTGGAGAGCCTCGGAGCTCGGAAGCTCTTCCTCATAAAGTCCTCGCGAGTCAGTTTACGCTCCATGTTGATCATGCGAACATTTCACTGGGTCGAATTTTATTCGTCACTATTACTTTCGGTTCATTATAAAATTACTATTTTAATCTATCACAGTTTGTTACTATCACTGTTAAGGAATCAACCTGGAAAGATGCGAAACTGAAATGGCTACTCACAACCCAAGTGATAAGAGAAAGATTGTCATTGACGGTAATGGAGACCTAAATAGATACGCGAGGGCGACCCAAATTTACAGTTCTACTGACGATACCGATATCAACTAAAGACATATTACGAAATCATAGCTGAGGACATGCCCTAGAGGTTATAGAGACGACACTAACAATCGATTAAATAGTAACTGACGTCATGCCTATTCGACCACATCTAAAATTTATCTAATGACGCACGGAACGCTCCGATACAAGTAGAGCTTTGCTAAATAATAGAGCACGTAATTGAAGACCTTAGCAACCACTGATCTAAGTGAAAAGTATAGTGCGATGAGAAAATCACCAAAATTAAGAGACAAAACTTTCTCATCTTCAAATGTGACGACATATTGTTTGCATATGAAACAAAACAATTCTCAGAGACAATTTCTAAATTGTAGACATATTTAAAACAAACAAAGAGAATTCAACAGTTGTGTAATAAAATTACCAGCAATCAGTCTGGAGAAGACAAAAAGTGAAATCTCATTGCGATCGTAACAAGCAGTAATTCGATAAGAATCGCCTTTAATGACGACAAACTATCTTGCACAAAGCTCAATTCGAAAACAGAGAAATACAATGTTTAATCCAATCGAAATAAGAGCCAGTAATATTTCATTGATAAATAAGTAGATCATGAGTTTGTAATAAGAAACTTAAGCGCTACCACAAAGTACGTGGAGCTATTGCTGACCGCAACATTTGAAACTTCCGTATTTGGATTACAACCTACTGTTTTTGCAATCGACAAAAATATTCAACTACATAACAGAATATTCCGAAGGACATGTACGAATAGGGGTTTCTGCGGTGTTTCGTCCGGTCGGGCGGAAGCGAGACGGTGCGATGGAGCCCATCTGCAAAGAAAGAGACAAAACAGCTTTGTTAATAAAAGGAATACGACAAACCGTTCACCATGCTCCCGAATAACAAAAAGCTGCTAGCGGCGCACCTGCCTGAAAGAGACGCACCGACACCAAGGCACTTGTATCAATAGACGATAACACGAAAACAATAAGCGAGACGACACAACACTTTAGACAAGGTATATTTTGAAACAGCTTTAACTTCAAACGTGGATGCAATAAATCGTTTCTGTCGGCGCATCGTTAGATGAGTCAAATTAAACGCAGATATGACCGATAGGATGCGAGATATAAAGACGTGTGGCAAATCCTTGTGGAGTCACGACAATGCAACAGATGGCGAGCGAGTCGCGTATGACTCACAATGTTTTCGCGCCGACATTAAATAATACAGACACAGAGAAGACTCGAACCTATCTGTGTCAAACGTTGCGACTCGAGTCTATTCAGTGGACGCGTTTACTGAAGCAGAGTCACTTTGTTGGAAAACGGTGCACATTTGTACAGAGAATGTTTGTGCGTCTTGATTGCAGTTTAATTCCACAATTGCAACGTGTTTTTATGTTGATTGCGAAACCTGTGTGCTCAGAGCTAGTCGCGTTTCTAAATATTTGTAATTTGCTGGGTATTTTGCAAAATTATAATAATCTTCAGTCAAAACTACGTACACAAATTGTATACGGGGTTTTTGTGTGTGTTTTGAAACGATATAGCGCATTAGCCGAACTTGATTTACTAGATCCTACGATTCAGTAGTTTTTGTTTATCGTGACCTAAAGCATACTATGCGACAACGACAAATGTAAAAGGATTAGCATTTCTATTCACGTGACGATCGACATCGGTAACAATGTCGCTTGACCTCGACCCTGCCGTATCAACAGCGATGGAAACTACACGCGTTAAATTTACCGAATCGGCACGAAAATAGCCGGTAAACGCTATATTTGAGACGGCAGTGATTAATGCGTTACTAATTATATCACAGCCGTCACGGCAGCGTGTTTCACTCGGGTTCGCTTGCTGAGTCGGCTGTGAATTGGCGCTACATAGTGGTGTTTAGGCCGATTTCGTGATTCTGATTATGGGTTGCCCAATTTAGCAATTCGGAATATACAAAATTTATGAATGTAAATAACGCGACTCACAAAATTAGTTTGAAAACAATTAAGTTGATAAAAAGCGTACTTGTAATAACCAAACGGCTAATACTTTTTCAAACGGATTTTTTAATAAGAAAAGTCTTGAGTAACAAGACCCGATTCGAACTTTGATATTGATGGCTTACATGAAAATATGATTGAATTCCATATTAGTATTCCTGAGGACAACTTTGGAGTTTACCTAATCAGCTCTGGGAGAGCATAAAATGCATCATGAAAAATTCCTCACATAGTACGAGCTCTTTTATATTACTTTACTTAGACATATAAAATCGAAGGATCATAAAGTTTACCATTCTACAGAACATAAATCCCGGTATATCTTATTCCCTCGCTAGGTATAACTGTTGGTAATACCATAGTATCATTTTCGTCATACCTACTGATATATCATCAAAACGAAGTAGGTATATTTTCATTTAAACCTTATCTTCTACCACGTCTTACTACAAGTTTCTGCTAATGTATATCTCGCTTCTATACCTACTGGGCATAGGAAAGGTTAGTTCCTTAGCAAATTGCATTACGTCTGGAGGAATACTCATAAAAAACAATTTTTTTGAAAATATTAAATTCTACATAAGATGAAACTACATATTTGTAAAAGCTCGTAGCTAGCATGATTTATAGAACTAGGTAGTTGAACAGATTTAGAAATTAAGATTCAGGAATATAATAGTCATATGCAGCGTACCAACGCGTTTATTACGAGTATGTCCCGTAACTGTGAAGAAATAATGATAAATATTCATAACAGTAAGTGAAACTACAGATAAAACATTGACTTTAATAATGTAACTTTTGATACTTTTTCAAAGTCCATTTACGAGTATGACAGCAAATATACAAATTCCCACATTCTGTACTGGAAAACTTCCGGGATTTGCTTCGCTCGGACAGGATTGTGATATTATTTTTTGTCCATACCTATATCTATTACATCTATAACTTCTATCATAATTGGTCCGATGTCCATATCGCATGTTCTATTAGGCATAATTTCGGCGTTCATTGTTATTTTTCATGAAACTTTCGTCATTCGTCACTACTGTACGTTACTGTCCTTTCTTGCTTTTCAAAATAATAAATAACTACGAATTAATCCCACCAATCTAAAATATCCAACTATAAAATTTTAGCTTCTACTCGGAGAGTTCTTTACAATTTCTGTACGAGATATTTTACGTTATTATCATAAGTTTATAACAATTACGACGTTAATTGACGTAATAATGTTACACTACAACAACAACAAGAAATATAATAAATAGCTAAGTTTATATATAGCTCTAGTAGTCAGTAGAGTCATTCTTTACATTATTTCTATGCGTTATGCGCACTGGTTGGAACAATCCTAGTAGACTAACGTTATACTCGTATGTAGGCGGACAGCTGGCAACGATTCGCGGCAGAATAAAGTTATGCTTTATCGTCCATAAAAGTTTGCAGTTGTATTCATTGCACTCGCATTTCTACCAGTTTATATGACGCATTGTTTTAAACAATCATGCAGTAAGGAATAACAAAAAATATTTTTCCAAAGCCTTGATTGCCCTAGGTGTCATAAGCATCGTCATAATTCGTAGCCTTTTCTCAAACGGTACAATATATTTTCTCCACTAATTCATGTCATCCTTTATTTAATATTATTTGCTGTCAGCTCACATTTTAATCACTCCTGTCACACAATCAATTATTTCTGTATTAGCAGTCATCTATGCATCTAGACTCTCATCATCTTTCATACTAAACAAAAAATTGAATTGAGTCTAGATTAGTACCTTATCTTGCTACAGTAAAATACAGTAAAACGAGCGCTACATTAATACTTTCAAACAGGGAAACATCAAGTTTAGGCCGTTTTCTGACTTGTCGGTGCGGGAGCGGTGCGGGATCTGTAAGGTCTGTACCGAAACGATACCGCGTTGCCTTCACCTACTCACCTATCGGTATATTCTCGGTATAAAATTCTGCAGTACGGAAGATGTCGTCTTCTAGTGATGACGATATTTTGGCGTGTTATTATGTTTATCGCCTACGTAAAAAAAGAAAACGTTATTGGCGTCATCCTTATTTCGAAAATAATATTAATTGCCGATTTTTTGTTGCGGCTAAAGAACTTTCCCAAGATGACGAAAATTTTATTGATGTATAGAATATAATATACAATGTACAATTTACAAAGTATCCTGTATACAATGCAGGATACTTTTCAATTTCTAGTACTAAAACGACGTGAATATCTCGCTCCGCCATCTTGTTTGCACGACCTCGCGCGGTAAATGTCGAGCGGCGCCTGGACACGCATCCCGAGACGCGGTAAAACGAAACGATCCCTCCCCGCTCCCGCACACACCGCGCCAATCAGAAGACGCGCATTAAAACATAGGCGCTCGGCAAGCTTTCGGTACCGTGTATACCGAGCGAAACGAATCCGCACCGCTCCCGCACCGACAAGTCAGAAAACGGCCTTAATTATACGATAAGCAACCTCAATGTCATTGTCAACACAGTAACGTCAGTACATGACTCGCATGAGTACAAAAACTAGATTGAGATATCAGAGTTAGATACAAGATAATACAGGGCAAGTTGCTGAAAAAAACTTTTGTCACACAGTCTGTCTTTTGACAGGCTGTGTGATAAATTTTACCGAAACGAAGCACCTTTATGTGTATGACATAACGCACAAAATCCAACACGTCTTATTTCACGTTTAAAATAAAGCTGCGTGCCTTTATCGAGCCTAAAGTTTGAACATTACGAACGTCAATGCGGCCTACGCGAATTAGTGGTCGTTAGAGCCATTTGTGGCGGCCATTTTGGAAAAAAAAGACAGCCGACTTCCAGACGTTTTTGCCGTGAGACCTCAGCGAAACCTGTTTTGTTCTTTTCCCACTTTTTAAAAGAACGTCGGGTGAACTTGAGGTGAAATAAGGTGGAACCAGACAGGCGTAACTATCGAATGCCTGAGTTTTATGGGAACGCGAAACTTGTTTTGAAGCATGTTATTGTTTTGTACGGTGTACAAACTCTATACTAATACTTAAACAGGTCATAGACCGAAAACAGATCGATAATAACACGACAGTGATAAAATCTATCTACTATCTATGATAACACAAAAGATAGCCGTAAATAAATGGAATCAGATTCCTATAACATTGAACAGATAACCATTTCCACGTCAACTAAATTTAAAGGTTAGAAAATTGATACGACTACGCTTGCCATGAAGATAGCAGTCAATAAAAATATAGACACGAAGAAGTAATTTAATAAAACGGTAGTTATCTTCGAGATGATGAGATTAAATAAAGCAGCTCGGTGAGGCCGAGTCAATAAGACCTCCGACGCGACAGCGGCCGAGAGTCGAGAGGAATCGCACCATTATTCTGAGATGACAATAAATCCGTAGATATCTCAGGATATTTCCTTTAACGAGCGTTAGTTATTGCCCCTGTAGGACCGGGGAAGGTGGAAGGAGTGGCGGTGCGAAGACTGTGGGACTTAGGACTTTGGGAAATGTGTGAAGAGCGAAATGCACAAGTTATGGTCCCTGAGCAATATGGTACCAAGGAAATGCATATAAATGCATATCCTCAACTGAAGAGACAAAGATAAGTTGCGAGATATATTTTAATATGGCAACATATTTGCTAAAATGGATTTTAAGCTTTTTTAATTGTTCTGTTTGCACGCTACAACTATAACTGTTTTATTTTTTATATCCGCATTAGACGTCACCTGCTGGTCCCTCCGGAAGACCAGCGCTGGTTGGTCCACAACCAGCATAGGCTGAGGTGGACCCGGGTTGTGACAAAAATAAAATTAAGTGATTAGGATGACATTGAATAATATTTATGATTGATTATTTATGCTATTTGTTTTGTTTTGCTGTGTTGTTTGTTTTATGGTTTTGTTTAATTTTATTTTTGTCCTAATAAATAAACGTCTATTGTCTATTTCTTTTAATATTGCAAATAAGTCTGCGTTTGACCCTCAATACTAAAGTTCTTTATTAAATAAATAAAAAAATATTGCACAATGCACAGTATACTGAGTTTTCAACGAGTTAATTTTTCAAAGCAGTGTCATTATAAGATTAAATGCAATTTGCTAGAGCAATAATGGGCCCTACGAATAAGTGCCTATAAAGTAGTAAGAGTCTGCTATAAACTTTCTAGTTGTAATAATTCAGAGTGATCAAACTTGGAAACGTTAAGGCATAAAAGTGATTATTACCCCAATTTAATTGACTTTCGAAAAAGAAAATGTACAGATTAAAAATACAATGGGAACAGTAACAAACTACATAATTCCGTACAATTGAGAAGAGCTTTACATAATTTTAGCGTGGAAATATGTAAATAGTTTTTTTTTTAAATTTTGGATTTAAATTTCTATACAACCTACAAGCTGTTTAGAACTAGTTCTAAACAGGTATCTCTCTAGTAGTAGAGTAAAAACCTATAGGAGAGACTCACATGTACCAAAATTTAAAAAAAAAACTATGATCGACTCATTGTAACGACTATTTTTAACGTGTCCAAAATATTTTGTGAAATACAAAACTGTTCCAATCCACTCGATCTTTTCCAGACTATAGTCCTATCCCACAAACTTGAAATCTTCATAATCATCATAAAATTCGCACGCGGCAACGCCAGTTCAAGAGCGATTGAGTCATCAAGTACGATTCACATCGATCAATTTGCAAGATTCTGCATTCGGTATAATTTTTCTGGAAATGTTATACTATGGCGGGTGGCCAGCACGGCTGCCGTGACTCATGCCGAGCCCAATTTCTCGGTCACTTAGGTCCCATGGTAGCCTAGCTGATTCTTCAACCGAGTCGTATGAGTAGTCGTCAACTCGACTAGTATCGTACAACTCAAGTTTACAACTACTATCAGATCGCCGCGGTGTAGATCGCACATTACCCCGAGTTCGTACAACCGGTTCCGGCGGGTGGCTAGCGCGGTTGCCGTGACTCATGCCGAGCCCAATTTCTCGTCACGACCGCATCGGAAGCCGTCGACCGTCACTGGCTCACTCTATGCTCAATCCGCGTCTGTTAAACCGTATCGTTCAGAAAATCTTCAAAAATTGATTCAACTTATTCATTGGCTTCAAGAAGTGAAGATTTACCTTTATTAATATTCATGAATTTTGTAGATAGATGGATATAAAACAATTTTACTAAATCGCATAAAACCTCCAAATTCCCAATAACATTGTAATGTACGAGTATGATGAATGAACATAGTTTTCTTTTGCTTTAGCATTTCTAAAACGAACAACTTTTCTGTTTAATTGAACAGATGACAATTAAGACACAGTAGAGTCTTAAAAGTGCACAGACATGCCTTCTGATTCATAGCAAGAGATCTTCCGGAATTCAACAATAAGGTTAGCTTCTTTATAGTTTTCTTCCGAAACATGTTTAAGTATTAGACAACTCTTAAGCTTTTAATTGCGTTTGATATAAGCAATGTTCGTAGAAAGAAGCCTCACGCGGTAACGAGATTATCAAACGCGATGTACGCCGAACCGGCGTGGATTTGGACAACGACCGGAAAACCGATTACATCACGCCATTTGAACTCGGCTACAGATGTTAACTGGCCTTAACCATCTATGGGTAGGTTCTTTGCTCTATCTGTCACTAGCTAGCTACCCGTCCCGGCATCGCCCGGCTACGGATGATCAGCTATAAACCTTCCGGAAGAGTCATTCTAAAAGATGTTGAAAACCGCATCGCAATCTGTTGTGTAGTAAAAAACTCAACAGACACACGAAAAAGACAACTTTGCTTTATAAATATGTAGTGAGAGTGACATCGCAAGAACGAAATATTGGTTAAGCTCTAAAAAATCTAAACTGATTTTTAGTCATTCCATTCCTCTTCATTTAATCTCTCACTATTTTCGTCTGCACAGGACAGAATAGAGATATCGCTATTTTTAGCACTTTTTATATACCTACAAATCCTGCCTTTTAAGAGTAATAAATAGATTTAGTTCAACAGGGGTGATACGGCACGGTACGGTATTTGTACAAATTACCTATATTTATTTAAATGGACACGATTTTTCTATTCTCCCATCCATCGGCCTTAGGACGTCCACTGCTGGACAAAAGACTCGCCAATGGATTTCTAAACTTGTTATTTTTGCAAACAAATAACCTGATAAGAATCCCAGAGTCTACCACTTGCCTAACATTCCAAGAGGTCCTTTGATCTTCAGAATGCTTTCATCAAATTCAAATTAGTTTTAGCAAAGTTTAGAGCTTGTCCTTTTAGCTCCCACCCAGCGCCGCCAATCTCCTAACTTTAGTGGGCTTCTGAAATATACGTTTGTAAGCGGTGTGGTCGAAAACATTCAGCAGTAAATTCTGAATACTTTTGTTAGCCAATAAATATATTTGGTCAGCCCGTTGTAGACAGTAAAAGAGGAATAACTGGACTGAAAAATGTCTTCGTACTGCATAAATCAATCATCAAATAATTACATATTGAACAGTTGTAACATTTATTGGTCTAATAACATGGTTCAGGGCAATCACAAACAAACCTTGACACGCTAGTGTTCGATATGGAACTGTGACCGAAAGCGTTTAAAAGTAATAATAATCTGAATTCATTATTGTTCACGTAAACGGTGGCTAGAATAACATAGGTTTTACAACAATCTTAATGTCATATTGCAGTAAAATGTTATTCTTCTTAATTAATAATATAAAAATTAAATAATCTTTTCCCATCGGAACATTACACGACCAAATTTAATGCTTATTGCTAACCAAATCTATCCCATCTCACACAGGGGGGATTCCTGTGTCCAGAAAAGTGGAAGATTATGGCGGTCAACATGCGCAGCCACCCCCTCCACAGTACCCTCAGCGCTAGACTTACGTGCCGCGACTTGTAACCAAATGGTCATTTAGCTGATCAAAGCACATTTTCAGCTAACCATTTCACCATCACTCATAACCTTGACCCTATTCATTAGCTCGTAGGCTTTATTAACAATTAAATAGAAAATGAAACGACGGCCAACTTCACCGCCGGTCGTTACAAGTAATTCACTAGCAGTGTTGTTGTACAATCCAATTATAGTTATTATACTTGTTAGTCCTCGGCGGGGTCGTGTTATATTCTGATGTAGGCTAAAATAATTGCACTAGGGTTGGCAAAATGGTCAATTAGACCAATTCATTACATAACCTTTCACTAAAATTAACTATGTTGGCGCAGCGACCCAAAAATGACTTTCCCTACGATACCAATATATTTTTCTTTCCACCATTCTTGTCTGTCATGGGTACGTTCGTGCCAGGCATCAATCCCAAGCTTGCGTTTTTTTTTCCTACTTCGTCTTCCCATCTGTTCTTGAGATGGCCGGCAGGCCTTCGTTTCACTGGTACTTCAAAACTTGACGTTAGCGACATAGCGACACCTACATAAATGTTATAGTCACTTCTAAAATAGCTATTTATTTAACAACCTTGAGTGTGCGTTGCTACAATATTATTAAGTATGTTAGATGTTGATCGAAATGCTCTATATCTACATTATTCTCTAATTTGGAAACTAGTTAACTACGATACCTAAGAATGCGTGAAACATTCGATGAGAAAGAATTTTGGGAAACCAAAACATGAATAGTTTTTTTTAACCGTACCTGTTCTTATGGTCAATACGCATAACGCGCATCACTGCGGGGTCACAGTGGCTAATTATTGACACGATAAAGAAGAAGAATGAAATGATGATGATGAAACAGTGGCATTTTCATTGACCTTATTTGTTTCTTGTGGTAAAGTGGCAGCCCTAGTAGTCACTAATGTAAATACGCCTAATGAGGGATGTAGACTAAACGGTATTTCCGCAATTACCGCATGCGTCATGTTTTTGGCAAATACTCATAATTTATCGCACTTTTTATGCTACGTTTATTTTTCCGTGCCATTTTTTTTATCCTTGTTTAGTTAGAGTCAAGCTTTACAAGAACAAAAGAGAAGACTAATCATATCAATATTATGACAACAAAAGTTTTTACAGTTCAGTTAATTTCCCATCACAGATTTAAGCTCCTTTTCAAGTTAATTGAAAGTTTCACAACACTAGTATTAATTTTTACGAGTAATATAAATATTTCTGAGAGAATCGTTACATTTTACCGAGGTGAAATAAACAGAAACCTTATTGGGTAAATTTTACAGCTACTTTTTTCACTTTACTTCTACTACTTCGATCTAGCAAGCAACTTCAAACCGCCTAAATTCTTCTTTATGCAGCGTCATATTTACAGATTTAAAAAAAAAAAACATCACAATAAGCCGTTTTAGTATCGATCTAATTACCACAAAATGTTTGATTAATGAAATGCTTCCTGTTCCCCTCTACATAAAGGTCATATTGCAGCGGCATCACTTCACAGGCAATTATGTCCGTGACTCGGCACGTTTCGGCCCACCGTGCACTTTTCCAGCGATTTTTCGCGGCAAATTGTTGATACTTTTAGAAATCGAGCCATTGTATAAGCCGACATTATTTTGTAAACGTCATTTTCAAAGACTCGTTATTTCAGATAATGGCGTGAGTAAACAATTTTAAGTTTTTATGAAAAAAATGAGCTCCAATGGAAAAAAAAATATTTAAAAAAGTGAATCGTTACACCATTTTTTACAGTTTGTTTTACGCAAAACTAATATTAATGCTACGTTGCAAATTTCAAAAAAGCTTGAGATGCTCATCTCGTGGCATTTCAAGAAAGAACGAAATATAATCATTACATTTTATACGAGTTCTAAGAAAAAACTAGCCAAATTTATTTAGAAACCGAGCAAGCTTTTTTGATATTAATATGCCTTAATCAATTCACACATAACCTACAAATAAAAAAGTATCACTAAAACTCTCACACAAAAACAAGAAACAAACATGATTCATCCGACCACGTGTTACTCCAAACCGTATCTTATAGGAGAAAACATACGATACAATAGAGAAAAAAAACCTAACGAGCCCGGTCATTATGACGTAACCCTAATGTGGGACGACACGCGCTTGACTGGTGAAAGTTTGACGACATTGTTTTAGGATTGAATAGATTAAACTTTTACTGACGCACGAAAGCTTATATGAGAGGCGCATATTACAAGTTTAATTACTGTTTTATAACAACATCTTAATTCAATTAAATTTAATGTATATTTTGTCTTGCCGCAGCATGACTGGTTTTCTCCGAGTGCATTCAATATTTTTATAGAAAATGAAATACGCGTAAATCTAAGACGTCTTTTTTCGCTCACAAAGTTTATTAAAAATTTCGAAATTCTTTCAAAAAATATGTGCATCCAATGGACGGAAAAGAAGCTTTTAAAGAAAGTAGAGTTAAATGTACAGCAAATTTTATCTTTTAAATGCCATACAAGAGCGAGCGGCACCTTTAAAGCACACAAGTACTTTTTATTTACTTTTAAGGAGCTTTCTTTTCACAACCAGCGTTGTGTCCGGAATTTCTGCGATTCAGCCCATTGTGTCGCGAAGTGGCGATTCGCACACCATTAAAATAATGCCGGCTCGTTCTCAAGTATTCCGCGCAGTGATTACTTTAATCGTCGACTACTCCACTGAGCCTCGAGTTCACCAACGCTTGTTTAAGTTAAACGAGTGATTACTGTATTGAAACAACAGTTAGTGGTTGGTGAACAGCAACATTTTGTTAGCAAGATGTTTAAGATTTAACGAACGGTTAGTAAATTAAACATCTGTTGGTGAACTCAGGTATAGGATCCGAGTTAAACCGCTGTTGAAATACAGTAATCACTCGTTTAACTTAAACAATCGTTGGTGAACTCGGGGCTGAATCATTTTATAGCTTGTGCCTTGAAATTTTAACAGCAATTTCGAAATTCTCCCTTATTTATATTGTACTACAATAATATCAAACTGTCGACGCCATGTTTGTCCGTTTTGTCGTAGCTCTATTCTTCAAGCTAGGATAGCAAGTAAGTAAATTTGCATTATAATAAAGTGGAAATTATGTCGACGGAATTATGTCTCTTTTCATCAAAAATATTCATATCTCGCAACATCACAACTTTCAACATTACAATAATTGTGGAGAACTGCAATCAGCCATAACTGAAGGCACTACGAATACGTTACGTTGTCTACCCTTCATAGTAGGATTTTCATAATTTAAGCGTAAGTTATTAGTATTTTTTTTACTACCTGATACAAAATTACTTCCAGAACAATAATATTTATGAAATATTGTAATTTATCCCCGTGTGAAGCCAGAACGGGTGCCTAGTTTATTACAAAGAAGAAAAACGCGACCGAAGCTGAAAACAAACGGTTATATTTATTCTTGTGCAGTGGAAATGTTGAATTTCCTGCTTTAATACTGTTATTTAGACAACTTATTTAGCTTTATCTTGTTTCGTTCAATTCGTCACTTCGCTTTGAACTTGAAAATGAAACTTGAAAGCGAATTTGATTATAGCCGCGGTTTTGATCGCGTCAAAAAATCTCTCATCCTCAAATTAGAAAAAATCGGCCAACTAAGAGTCGGACTCGCGCACGGAGGGTTCCGTACTGTATGGGAGCCCCCCTTATTTATATTTTTTTACTATTGAAGTGAATATACAACTAAATATTCAGTGAAAATTTCAAGCATCTACCTGTTACCATTATAAAAATCGAACGAAAAACGGCTAAAAAATCTGGTTTGTTGTATGGGAGCCCCCCTTAAATATTAACTTTATTCTGTTTTTAGTATTTGTTGTTATAGCGGCAACAGGAATACATCATCTGTGAAAATTTCAGCATTCTAGCTATAACGGTTCATGAGATACAGCCTGGTGACAGACAGACAGACAGACGAACAGCGGAGTCTTAGTCTATTACTAAGACTCCGCTGTTACCGTGTCCCGTTTTTACCCTTTGGGTACGGAACCCTAAAAAATAACTTTCTTATAACAGAACCTTTCGCGATAAAATTATATTTGTAGAGACGCTGTCGAAAACATCGTAGGCGATTAAGAGATACGTAGGCAAAAGATACAATTTCATTCCTGTGCAATCGTCATAGAGTTCAAAATAAAATACAAAGTGAGATATTTCGTGGTACAGTGACATGAATGAAGCGAGTTCTGAGAAGTGTTTCATGTTTGTAGATATTTGTCATCGGCATCTGATTATGTAAATACGTCTATCGATAGAAACGATTTCGAATAAAAAAACGATTTACAAAATAATCTAGCTAAACTTTCGTGTGGAAGAACAAAAGATAAAGATTAAAAGAATTCGCGTTGTAGATAAGTGGATACAAATCTTTACTGTCAAAATCGATTATCACAAAAAAGTACCTACTCAATGTTTGCCTGGATAAACTTACATTTTATTCTAAAGAAAAAAAAAACTTCCTTCGGGTTGTCTACCCCAGTGACCCCAGCACATTCAAACATGTTATCACCCACATCTGTCTTTTCTAGTCTAGTTTTTCATCAGACACCACAAGTGTAACAACCAATCAAACACATACTACACAATTTACTAATCAAGAATATTCTAACACTAAATTTATTAAGATCTCTTCAAATTGAATTAAATGCCTCCCTTGTATGGTTTCAAGAATTTTATGATCACGTCTATCAACGCTCTAGACTTAATTATATTTTATTGAGAAATCAGAATAACTACAGGTTAATTAATTCCTATATGGAAGTGCGAGACAAAAGGTGTTATTACGAAAGCTAGCGAAGATTGAACATTGTAGACGCCTTACGAATGAGACTGATTTATTTTCACTGAAATGCATTGATGGGAAAACTACGTAAAGAATTTTTTTATAATTTAGCGACGAGGCGAGCTATGCGTTATCTTAATGATAAGTGTTTACGCATGCCGATGATAGGTCTGAACCACCAATATTTTTGTGCTATTACTATACCTGTGCAAATCCCTTTTATTCATTCTTAACTTTTAGGAACATAATCAAGAAATATGCAATTGGTAGATATTAGTCTTTAAAGTAGTGAAATCATTGTTATCTTATAAATAATGTCTATTGACAACCTCAAGCATGCCTGTATAGAGGTAGAAGTAACCAAACAAACTACTACTACAACTAGTAGATACCCTAAATATTCATAGATAGACAATGGCTTCTGCGGTCTGCAAATCGCGTTTTACAGTAGAGGTAATTTAAACTTTTTTCGTCGTAATATGAAATATTCAATTAAGTCGATGAATATCAATTGGAGTACTTATATTCCCTATTTGGCCTGCGTCGGTGATTAAAAATACTATTAGGTGGTTTTTATCCTTATTTACTGAGTCATAAAGTGCTAAATTTAACACATTGATGGGATTCCCTTATATGGGGATATGTTTATTTAAACTGATCATTACGTTCCGTTTGATTTGATTCAACTTGATTATGACGCATCAATATGATAATGTAAAACGGTATGACGAATTTAAATGTATATTTGATATCGGAACCTAGATCATAATTTATAATTAGTTTTACACGACTGAACATTTGATAGTTTATTTTTACATTTTGAAACTGTTAACTAATATGTTCTTTGAAATGGAATTCACAGAAACAGGATGTCTCACAAAGTCTCTCAGTAGCAGACTTTTTTAAATAAATGACTTGTTCCTGAAGCCCAATATAGCAATTTTCAACTATCGTGATTCTGTAAGTACACTCTCGTCGCGATACCCCGTGCCCATCTACTGCAGCCAATTTAAAAAAGACTGGCCACATTAGGCATTAAAACTAAAACGGGTGTCTTTATAAACTGTCTTGATTGTTAGATCTTGACACAAAACAACGATTATGAGATTATTTCTTCCTTTCTCTAAACTGTAATTAGTTATATTGCCCTTCTTTACTATTAGTAATACAAGAGCGCGCACTGAAATTTTCACGATTTCACGATCAGTGAGTCATGGCGATTCTCGGCGAGAGTGTACCACAGGCAAAAGCGAACCACTGTAAACAAGAAAGAGCCAACGTCCAGGAAGCGATGGACAAAACGGGACGGAGACATGAGGATAAAATAGAAAGCAGATCTCGCGGCCGGTTGTCAATCTAGTTCTACGCGTTGTCACTTCGACTTGTTTGATGCAACGAACAACGTTTGTGTAGACGGTATATGAGATGTTTGTGAGACGGTAGATATGAAGTGTGCGAAGATCGATCACGAAATGTAATAGTAGTTTATGCAACTGTCATATAATGAACACTCGTTACTATTATGAAACTCGCTGCGCTCGTTTCATAAACTCACACTCGTGTTTTAATACCCGTGTTATATACAGTTGCATACACTACTTTATCTTCACTAATAAAAAAAAAAAAAAAAATTGCGAAACATTAAATTCACGCGTACGTGTATTGTCACAGTGAACTTGGCGCCATTAAAATCTAACCAATGAGAGCGCAGCTGCGCGCGCAGTGCCAATCAGGAGCGAGCGCGCGATGTTATAATGAGATTTTACGATATCGATGTGGATATTATAACATCATGTGAAATTGCTTAAATTGAGTGTTTTGTTGTCTGCGCTATAACAGTAGTCATTATAAGTCAAGTATTGGAAACATAAGTAGAATGTTACAACATTAGTGTAGATAAAAATCATTGCGCGATTTGCACCTTTTCCTTATACAATAAGCATAATAAAAGACCAATTAATTAAATCCCTATGTGTCATCCCTAGTATCGGAATTTAAAGCTATCCTAAGAGTCTGACATGGTAAAATAACTGGAGCCTATAATTTAACGTTAACGTTTATATTTGTGCCAAGGAAGAGTTCAGTCTTAAATGCATTCGTCCACGCACTCTTTCATCCATTCTATGGCTGACTATGCCAAAATATCGGATAGGGCGGGCTTAGCCCGGATTAGGACTAGCCCTGCTGTTACGGTTTTAAAGCACACTTCAGGTAAACGGTGTTAGAAAACTTAAAATTTTTTTTTACTTATTATAAAAATACCATATCGTTAAAGCATATTACACAAATTAAGAAGCTCGAATCACAATTACAGCTGTACAATATTTATACTACGCCTATTTATTAGGTCTGGTTGAGATTTAATAACTCGAATTGAAACATGTATTTTCAAATTAATTTACAAAAATTGATCAGTTCCGCGATAGCATCGAATCGAGTTAATTCAGTTGATTAAATGTCATCGAGAAAGCTGAGACTGGTTTCGTATAAAGGATTAATCGGAAGATTTAAAGACACGACTTCCTGTCACGAGTTTGATTGAGTTTTCGATTTAGGTATAACAGTTCGGTTATTAAAAAAATCTTAATTGGCAATTGAATGTAGGTAATTTAGGTCGAACTAATGTTAATAATAATAAATCAACGTTTATGGGATGAAAAGTTTACAATTCTCTCGCTGAGTACGGTTAACATCTAAACCAATGTATGCGAAACTTTGTCCATTTCAGAAAATTTTCGACGCTCAAGAAGATTAAAATTAAATTCCACATCATAAAACAAAATGAGACCGATGAAAATGTGCAGACTAAACCGATAGATCTAATCTTGCTTCCTAAAAGTTGTTGAAATTAAATTATAGTAAATTTAATTAGTTATTTAAGTGGCAATAGCAAAAATAATCGATCTTCAGGTATAAAAGTGGCAGACTTCAGATAGTTAAAAGAAGACCATTAATTAACAGCACCTATAAAAGTCCCAGATTGAACAGAAAGCTACCTTATCCCGAGTTTCAATCAAGGGCCCTCCGACGGCGTATAAGTTTTCCCGTTTGGAGCGACATTAGCACGACTTGTCCCATCAGTAGTTTGACCGCGAGCATTAAAGGCCCCACAGGTGGGCAGCTGGCTGTTAGGCAAAGGTTGCAATATTCGCCCACTAGCACTCTAGCGTAGGAGCACCAATTGTAAGAGATTGTCTGGATAAAAATTGATTTCAGTAAAGTATACTTTAGTAAGGTTTGCTAACGGAGAAAGCCTTTTTCTAAATGCTAGAAGATGTTACAATAAAATCACTACATAGTATAAAACAAAGTCGCTTCCCGCTCTGTCTGTCCCTATGTATGCTTATATCTTTAAAACTACGCAACAGATTTTGATGCGGTTTTTTTAAATAGATAGATTGATTCAAGACGAAGGTTTATATGTATAATACACCGTGCAAAGCCGGGGAGGGTCGCTAGTAGTGAATACGAGTATTATAAGTACGCCTTTTACTGTACGCTTAATCATACATAGATGAGGTAAATACGACTAATCACAGGCATTTTTTAAATTATGCTATTAATAAAGGCCTGAAAACATTTCTCTTGAGTATATTACGCTGCCAAGAATAATTTTAAGTATTAAATTACAAAGTTTTCTAATTTTCAAATACTAACATATAAATACGGCCATTGCGGACAATTTATCCGACCTATTTTTACTAATTCTAGAGTCGTAACAGTAGAAAGTAGATAACTCCTCTTATTTTATCTTTTTAGAAATTTAAGGAACATTGGCGAAATAGAGAGGATGCTTCTGAGAAAGATACAAATGTTTGATAAGAGAAAATGTTAACATACAATTTACAAAACATACTCCAGAGTTATTAAAGCTCTAGTAGGCTCAATTTGCCGTATGGTGACCCTACTCTAATGGTATGATTTCGGAACAGCAGTGGGCGATGTGGCACGGCAGCCGCCCGGCTGGTACATGTACAGACAGACCACGGTTCGAGTTCGGTAGCGCTGAGCGCAACTCGTAAATCGCACCTATCGATGACTTCGTTTGAATTCGAGATCATATCAAATGGGACTGGTATTCTAATTTAGGACAATATTAGCGTTGGCGAACTAACATCCTATTATGATGATACATAAATACTAAAGTAAGCAGTAAGTTAGTACAGGCCGGGTGGGCTAGCCCTGGTGTCAGAGTTTTACATAGGTACTACTATACATTTACGTAGTAAGTTTTCTATCAAGAATGGTGGTAGTTACTAAGCCAAAAGCTTTTCAATATGAAAAATCAGTAAGTAAATCTGCACACTGAAAAAAAACCCTAGGAATTTAAATAGTACAGAAAAGATACGTTTGGCATTCGATTTCTCTGATGATGATTACGAGTATCTTGGTTTTGTTATAGCTACTGTGTATCGTAACTATCATTTCAGCTTTTAAACATTTTTGCGATAATATTCATGCAAGCAGCAGACATCCATGCAAAGGCGAAGGACATAGGTAAAAAGCATAACTTTAAGATGCCTATACCCAAGCAATGAGACGACGAGATAACGAAACAACTTAGGTAGATACTAGATAATAAAATTACAGAACATTGTATCCGTCCAAGTCTTGCCACTCACATGTCTACACTTATCATTTTCACAAATTCGTACAATACAGTCGAAATCTGCGCTCGCGAAACTCGATTCATACGTCTAGCGGAGAAAGAAAGTTTCAGCCATTGTGGCGACGCCTCCCCTGACCTAGTCTCGGTGCGCACTGTTACTCATGTAGGAGGTCGAATTTGCTAAATTATTGCCTACGATATTACCGTTAGTGCGCGTGCAATTTGAATTTAGGCGAGATTCGCACGGTGCGCGGTGGTAGAACAAAACGCTGCGGTCGCGCTGATCAGTTTAAACTTTTTCGAGGGTATTTTTTCAGGCATTTCTGGCATCGGGAATTGAAAGAATAGCAATTGCTCTTTGTGCTAGGCCTTTCAGAAGATACAGTTTAGTAGCTAGCCACGGTAATTATAGTTCTACGGTGCGATTATATAGAATACGGACATATTCCAGTTTTACTATGAGATAAGGAAACGTCAAAAAACGAAAATCAGCTGATCCATACAAAAAATATAATCGACTAAATGTTTGGAAACAGCTGATTTCAATTTTTTCGATTTTGGTGATTGATTCAATAGTTGGTTTGACATCCTACTTATCCTAAAATCCATCATCAAGCGGAACACCCTGTGTATTCATAATAGTTAAGCTGTACATTAGTGATAATAAAACAGTAGTAGCATGATAAGTCGTCATCTGGTGTAGAATGAATGGCTCCGCGGCTGGCGGTGGCCGCGTACCGTTACGGGGCCCCGTTACGGATGCCAGCCCGTCTCCGAGCTGCTGATGACATGCCGATACAGCCTCCGAGTAATCTTTATGAGGATGGGATAGACTGACTGATTTACTACCAGTAAGGCCGGCTACTTTCACTTTTGGTCCAAAATATTAGATATCCTTTGTCAGTGTAGGACTTTTCTAGAAAGAATTGTAGCCTATTAAGAGTATGCTCGCTTTACAAGCATGGGTTTAAACCTGGTGCCAGATGAATGATGTTTTTTGTAAGTACGGATTTACAAAGGTCTGGCTATTGGCGGTGAAGAAGAACATCGCGTATGCCTACGTACCGTAAGTGAGAAATTTGGTGGCGGATGTAAATCCACCAACTCATACTAGGCCAGCGACATGGCCCAAAATGGTACCTTCGTAGGTACTGGGTGGTGGTCTATGTTCAGCAGTTGGTTATTAAATGACCGGTACAGTATAGTGCAGTTACCTTTTGCAGAGAGAAAGTGAAGTACCTCATCTTAACTACTAATTGTTCAATTATATTATTAGAAAACGATTTTATTCAATTATTGCCATAAAATTAAGCTGCACTAGCGGCTACAATACATTGTGGCAATTGTAGATACAATAAAATGATGCTGAGTGCTGACTAATACTGGAATCGTATTAATAAGGAGTAGTTTTTGTTACCTTTTTTGTAAGCTACAAGTTATAGCTGTAAGATAAGCTTATCACATATTTTTGCATATTAAAGCCGAGCTGCTGTTTAGACCAGTGTTTTGCAGATTTTTTTTACTTAGTGAGTTTTATATTATTACTAGTCGATGAGTTGATCAAATAATATAAAATCTGCGAAACAGATAGCTCTTTTGAGTGATCCCTGGCCCCCAAACACATTTCTATAGCTATTTAGACTCTAGATAATCTAGAATATTAAATGACATATTAAAATGATGCTGTAAATTAAAATTTTATACACATCAAACTACGTATGAACAATAAGGACTGGCTTTTCGGTGAAAGATAACAGCATGAGGCAATCTGGTGTCCTCAGCGTCTACAAAAGAAATCGACTGCGTATAGGGATCCAAGACATAGATTGGTGGATTCCTATACGCCGTCGAATTTATTTTGCAGACACACTTGATCAGCCGGGCTAGTATACGCACCACAAAATAATTCTTTCAACGTGTCAGAACGAGACGGAGTATATATCTGTCACTTTTTCACACGTCGAAATAACTTGTGGTCGTATGCTAAGCTAGCACCGTAGTGGATTTATATAGATTGACAATTCCATTGGCTCTTCGACAGTTAAAAAGACCAAGACGGGTAGCACGGCAAGGGAAGAAAACCATTTTATCCACTCTTAATGTCAGATGTCATTGTCAATCCATACTTTATTTCATCTTCGAGGGCATATAATGGTGGAAAGACTATTAGTCCCTTTGCCATGCTTCCCGTGCAGCGCAGGAAAGTACAGAAAAAATTACCGCCTTACCACAAAATATTTAAACACGCTTTAAACAGTGTTTAACCGTGCAATTCGTACTGTTAAACATTGTCTAAGGCGTAAAACTTTTGTGGTAAGACGTGTAGTCTATAAATAGGTACCGTATATGAATGAAGCCATCTATTATTTCGTAGTGGATTCAACGCGCAGTCAAAGTTATCTGCTAAGCCTCGACACGATGATAAGACGATAAGCCTTCCAATAAACACTCGCCCCTTATCTCGTATCGATATGATTTGTGAAGATATACACGATGTAGCGATTAAAAATAGCCCGCGTTAAGAGATTTTAGTAAAAGGACACGCGGCTATAGTTGCTACGTCAAATTAAAACAAATACAAAATCATGATGAGAACGCATTTCGAAAATCAGCTTGTCTAAATAAGTTCGTATATGCTGGGTGGCTAGCCCTGGTGTCAGAGTTTTAAATCAGCCTGAAGGCCTCTGACATGGCTAAACGGTTAATCCAACCGGTTTATTGTCTGTCTCCTAAATAGTATAAAATGAATTCTCTATAATAGTATATGTGTGTTCGCTCAATTCTTCTTAAATACGCAAAGGCTGTGTTTTGACAAACGAGATTTTCACTATCTTATAGGAAACTTCTCCTGGATCTTTAATAGGTATAAAACATCCTGATCTGTTCCTATGAGACGCTAGTTAAAATTGAATTTGCCAAATATTTCTTTCCACTAGACCGAGCGCGTCTTGCCTGTCTCTTTACTCTTATCTTATAGAACAAAGTTATACCACTACTTATTTACTCAATGTTAAATTTTAATAAAAAGAAATCTCAGATTTCTATTTAGATTTCTAATGAAACACAATTATGCTGTGTTAGACGAATTTACAACATTAATTAGTACAAAACTAAATAGCCTAGACTCAAACTGCAAAGTCTAATCTAGTAATAAAATGCTAATACTACTTTAGTAGCAGTAAATATAAAACAAAAAGCCGAACAGATGTGATAAATAACTAATTCAAAAACGATAAATCTCTATAGTCATAAAAAACTAAACTCTTTCGCAGTCTATTCCAGATATCCATATTTGGAAACTGTACAAAATGTATGGCAATACATGAATATTAGTGTTGTGTGCAAAATTAAGATTAACTTTGTCGAGCCTTTTGTTTTAAAACAAGACAGATTCATATATAACACATAAGAAATGAGACATGAATAATTTAATAAAAGAGAATTATAAAAAACAATAAACAAAAAATATACATAAACTAGACGACCCGCCCCGGCTTCGCACAGGCGTATTATACATATAAACCTTCCTCTTGAATCACTCTATCCATTAAAAAAAACCGCATCAAAATCCGTTGCGTAGTTTTAAAGATTTAAGCATACAGACAAACAAATAGACAAAAATAGCGACTTTATTTTATACTATGTAAGGATAATATAAACCAAATATATGAAACAGAACAGAAGAGCATAAGGAAGTAAACAAATTTAAAAAATGATGTGGCAGAACTAAATATGGTTATAAATCTTAAAATTACAAAATTGCTACTTGTAGGCGCACAACAAACAGTTCTAGCGATTAAAAAAACTGTTACCTTGGTCCGCAGAGCGATGAAGCTCGCATGCTATTAAATTTAAAGAGAATAATCAAGTCTAAAGAGATTAGCTTTAACTTTATAAATCGAGGCCGACGCAAAGGTAACTTAGCCCACGTATACCGGATATTTGGTTTAAATGGAAAAAGATTATAACGTACACGTGAACGTGTCTGAAATCAATATAAAAGCAGAACTAGAGGCTATAGATTGAATTACTCGTATGAAGGTTTAAGGTCATGTTGCGATGTGATATAGGTATTTAACTAATACCAACTCTATTCACACGTTTGCGGCATGTATCAATGAATAAATAGAATAAAAACTTGACTCACAAGAGAATCCAGATTCTAGAATCTTAGATCCAGTTCCTATTGGATCAATTGAAAAATTAGATGAGAAAAAACGACAACGGATACAAAGAAACCTTAAACAGCTCAATATACATATTTTCGTAGAAAATATAATCTAATCTACGCTCTCGTTTGAATGAATGCTTTGATTTCCCAAGACGCCGTTCAAGCAAAAGCAAATTCAGATGATTAAAGCGCAAAATATTAAATTTAGCGCTTGCAAAACGGAACACCAATTTCATTGAATAAAATACTTGGAAACCAATGAATCGGTCGAGTCTAAGGTGTGTTAACGTAAGCAAGTAATGTTTGAATACAAAACTGGCACAAGAACAACCTGTTCCAACACGGAGCTTTGCCTTTGTTTAATTTGTCCAACAGACGTTTACGGAATATTAATAATATAGTGAATTAGTTTCTGACATGTTTAGTTTCGAAGAGAATTGATAAATAGAAATAACAGGAGTAAGTAAAGGAAAATAAAATATAAAAGCAATCATAGTTCAGTCAACAAACGAACATGAAACGATATTAAGCTCTGCTCAGATCAAGGAAGAATCCTTTCATTCAGATGGATTAATAATCTAATGAGAGTTGAGGAAAAAATGTGGACGAAATCCGCGTCGAATCAAAGATAACTATTAAATATAATACATTGTATTGCCGATGACAAACTTGGATATGTTACTTCCTCAAAACATGTCTAAATTTAATTTGTGAACCTAAGCTGCTACCGTTCTGCTAAACGAAGGGCACAAAAGATCTTCAACACACTTTCTAGATAATTTTCGCTGTAAGTTGAAAAAGAAAAATTAAATGAAAAATATTAATCGATCAATTCCTCGTCTAGATTGCAACGAAATAAACAGATCAACGTAGCAACATAGAGGCGAATCAATCAAGCTGGTATTGCGATAAACCGTAGCAATTGCCCACCCGACCCTGTCATTCGCGAGGCCGCCGCGACCTCAGCACGGATAACTAGACGAGATACTTGCAAGTTTTCATTATAATGCTTTTTATTTATGTATCTAATAAAGTGACAAACAGGCTTGACTTGCCTCCTGACGGTAAGAGTTCATGTCACCAACTGCAACCTCAGAAGCGTTACCAGTGCGTTCTCTACTCTCATTCTTATCTTGTCTTTTTTGCCATAATTATTTATAAATTAAAACACTGCATAGTATAAAACAAAGTCGCTTCCCGCTCTGTCTGTCTCTATGTATGCTTGCCTATATCTTTAAAACTACGCAACGGATTTTGATGCGTTTTTTTTAATATAAAGAGCGATTAACGAGGAAGGTTCATATGAATAAGCCGGGGCGGGTCGCTAGTACATTATAATTATAATATTACTTATACGAGTATAGGCCGAATCAATTTTCTTGATAGAAACAATGCCAAAGAAGACTAAAAACATTAATCATAGAACCTATTTTATAGACGAAACAATAGCAATTTTATATATTTGTCCGTATAGCGTCACGTACACTGAATCAATTTTAAAAACTACCGTGGCGTTCGCTGTTGGAATATATTCAATAAGAAATAGTTCGTAAATTACTGATAGATCATAGCCATCGATGTTTTAGTCTGTAAAAGAGGTTCAAGGCCAATCATAACATCGACTAATGGCTTTTGCTGCCTCATTGTTTTGAAGTTTGATTGTACTAAAGCTCTTTTTTAGGGTTCCGTACCCAAAGGGTAAAAACGGGACCGTATTAACTAAGACTCCGATGTCCGCCGGTCTGTCTGTCGCCAGGCTGTATCTCATGAACCGTGATAGCTAGACAGCTGAAATTTTCACAGATGATGTATTTCTGTTGCCGCTATAATAACAAATACTAAAAACAGATTAAAATAAATATTTAAGGAGTCCCATACAACAAACGTGATTTTTTCAGTTTTTTGCTCTCTATTAATAACGGCGGGAGAAATGGGTACGGAACCCTTCATGCGCGAATACAACTCGCACTTGGCCAAATTTTTTTCCGTTAATTCTATTTGTATCGTTTATCATTTCAAACCAACCGCCAAGCGAATGGATACTCCGTAACCCAATCGCTGCAACGTGGTTATTATTGCAGTCACGTTTTCTTTAATCTATCCCCCTTCAAAGTAATCATGATAGTAATTACGTTTATATCTTTTGTTTGTAATTGATTTTATTAAACATACATAGGGAATCGTACGAGTGATAGACGCACGAAAGATAAAAAATAATTGCAGCGTGTAAAGTTGTGTACTTTTGCAAAATAATTTTGTATCAATTCAATAAAAGTAGTTTGTGCAACTGTCATATAATGAAGTTACTATTACGAAACTCGCTGCGCTCGTTTCATAAACTCACACTCGTGTTTTAATACTCGTGTTATATGCAGTTGCATACACTACTTTATCTTCACTATTAAAAAAAAAAAAAAAAAAAACATATTGCGAAACATTAAATTCACGCGTACGTGTATTGTCACAGTGAACTTGGCACCATTAAAATCTAACCAATGAGAGCGCAGCTGCGCGCGCAGGGCCAATCAGGAGCGAGCGCGCGATGTTATAATGAGATTTTACGATATCGATGTGGATATTATAACATCATGTGAAATTGCTTAAATTGAGTGTTTTGTTGTCTGCGCTATAACAGTAGTCATAATAAGTCAAGTATTGGAAACATAAGTAGAATGTTACAACATTAGTGTAGATAAAAGATATTATTCATCTTGATTTCTTTATGGATACATCGATTTTACCGATTTTATTTCTGAACTGCCTATATTTAAATGTCCCCGTATATCGGATCTTTTTTAAAGCCTGAAATAAAAAAAGAACAGAGATTGTCGTATATATTTGTACTTATGCTAATATGGGCCATAGGTAGGTACATGGCTGAAATAAATTAATTTTATTACTATAAGTAGTATCATGTAATTACCTAAGTTGAAAGAAAATAAAAAAGTGATCGATAGAGTATAAGTAAGATTAGAAACAGCAGATTCTAAAAACGGTGACACATTATTTGTTAGATAAAAAAGTGATATCAAAGCTAAAGTACCTTCCCACATGATCAAAGACTCTCGCACGAATAAAAAAACTACACATCTACAACTTTAAATTTTCATACGAACTCGAGTAAAACTACATACCTACTGCTGCAGTTAACTGAGATAATAACTCGACTCATAAGTTTGCAACGCATATATTAGCATGAACTCACACAAACGACAACGTGACTTATGCAAGTGCTTGCAAGTTCTGTTAATTTCATGCATCTGCTAGTGAAATTGGGCTAGTTAGGGGACGTAACTATGTACTAAGTGTCGTAACTTAGCTGAAACAGTTAGCTAGGCGGTTCCGTATATCTTGTCTTTATAATTTGCTTTAATTATGTAAGTTGATTAGCTTGTCCATGTTTTAAGTTCGTAATATTAAAGCGGATATCTCAACCTAACGTAGTTTTGGCACATTATATTTTGACTCGCGTTTTATACGTTATTTTGTGAAATTCAATACATTATATTTTATTTCGCAAAACACAGGTGTTACAATTTTCATGTGATGCCAATAAATACATAGATCGCCATGTTTTAACCATTTTGGTATGCAAAATTCAAAAACTTCAAGAATGGCTAATATTTTCAGACCCCGAGTTATTTTTTCAAAACGTTTTCATAAACACAATAGAACTTAATTTCCATTTATACTAGTCATACTAACGTCAAAGAATATATAATAATACTACGTATAGAACGGCCACTCGTTACCCCCCACCCGTTTGAGTCTTCCTCACTTCCACCCCGCGCTACGTACCGCATCGAGTACTCTGCGCGCGGGCTGCACTGGTCGGTGGATTTTCTAATAAAAACTACCTAGACTGTGACAATAGGGAACACTTGTATTGTGTATGGTTGAATATCAATGATATATAACAAAACAAGAAATTTTAATGTTTCCCTAAGGATAAATAATAGGAACTTATTTTACATTATTTGGTAACTTCCTCTTGATATTATCTTACAAAAGAAGTAGATCGGTTACTTTTTGTTAAAATGCTTCCAAATTAAGTAATTGTTATACTTTTTTAAGCACTAGATTAATATTCATTTTTGCAAATTAAGTACGCAACTGTCTCACTCACGCGGCATGTCGTCACGTTGTGGTGATCGCTGACAGCCATAGACGTTCCGCACACAAATGCGCGTGTAGCGACCGTGCGTAAATGTGTTGTCTGTGAGTAAGTACTGTGTAGGTGTGCGTAAGACAGCAGATTTTGTATGAAAAATCGCGGAGTGTCCGGGCTGACCCATAACTATATTGGACATGAACAAATCTGAATTACTGAAAACAAAATTGACACAAACGACATTATTATTCATTTCAATTATGAGTATTCTTGATTTAACTTTGCAACACGATAAACAAAGTCAAGTATTTGAGTGCTTACGTACGTTTTTTTTTTCACATTGAATATAGGTACTTTAATATTTCACCGCATTGCCTCAAATTTTATGACTACGAGTATCTTACCAATTTTACTTATCTATATACAATTTTTCGGCTACAACTTCTTCAACATCAACACATTCTATGTTTGTAATTTCTGTGAAACCTGTATAATATATGGTCTTTTTGATAGTCTACTACTGAACATAGACCTAGACGAAGGGCGATTGGTCCATGTCATGACTTAGGCCTAGTGCGAGTTGCTGCGTTTGCGTTATACCGACCAGTCGACGGGACTCCCACATAACCGCCTTGGCAGGGCGGGGTGGTATCCATGAAGGATTTTCCCTGGGACAGAAGAAAAGCCTAGTGCAGGGTTGGTGGATTCACATATCCCATCGACTTTTTATACGTACTTTCAGACTAAATATCTATGAAAAACAACTGTCAATCGCGGAAGTTTACTCGACCCATTTCACCAACACAGTCCCGTACAGGGCTCGTCTGCACTTGCTGTTATCAGTGTTAAGGCATGCTTATCGTTATCTCGAGTAAACGATAGGTGATAACGGCCGTGTATGATGTCATAGTAGACGAAAGGCTGCTTTTACCGAGGCATTATATATTTTAAAATAGCTTGAGAATCGCGTTTAAATTCTTGCACACTATTATGTTTCTATTGTGATTTTCACTATATTGTCATGTCGTACAAGGTGGCCAAAAGTCTTTTCTCTTCTATTTTCAATTGATCTTAGTATGATCAATTGAAAATAGAAGAGGAAAGACTTTTGGCCACCGTGTACGACATGACTTATTCTTATATTATTTCTTCAGAAGTAGAAGGAAAGAGAGGAAGGGGAAGACCACAGAGGGCATTTTTAGAAGAGAAGGTAAATGTCATGTACAGGGAGGTGATGACTCGGAACAAGGGACGTGGAAGTTGTTCCACCGACAAGAGCCGCGCTCTTAAAAATTCAAAATGAATGAATTAGGTTTCTAACTTTGCTTATATCCTGGGTGAAAAAACTAAAATAACAAATTGAGGTTTTCAAAGAAATAAAAAGTAAATTTTGAAGTAATGTTGAAGGTTAAACGTTTGTTAAATTTTGAAAAACCAGTTTTAAAACATCATTCGTAGCTTATGATATCATAACAAATCATGCGTGACTAAGTCAAGAGGTCAAACATTAGACAAGCAGAGGCTATAAATAGTTGATGAAAATATCGCATTAAATCTTAAAGAATATTAGGAACCAAATACCTAATTGTTAAAATCTGTGAAAGATGATATGAGTAAGCTGGGAGTGAATTCTGATATGACGAATTATACAGATGAATGAAAGAAATGTAAACCCAACCGAAATAAGTAGGATACGCTTATAACATTGAATAATATACGGAAAATTGGTTGAAATGTATGAAAGATGACTGTGAGGGACGAATGATAGGAATGAATGGAAAAAATGTAAACTAAAAATAAACAAACCCGCCTAACCTAACCCGGCTGATGATGATGATGATGATGAATAATATAGCGAAGATCACAATAAACCATAACAAAAAGATGTTATTAATGTTTTCATGTAACAGCACGTCCTTTACAGGCGATATTACAACAAAGCTATTAAACTAATACGTTACAGATTACATTGACGTCACTGATGTCTATAATCTCTAGCTTTTCCGTTGAACATGATTATCCTACACATTGTTTTATAAACAAAGTGCTTTCAAAAAAAAGACTATGGCATTATGTTCACCATATTAAAGTAAACAATAAAACAGGTGTTTTATTATTTTTAATATTACAGTAATGATATAGGTGAAGCATTTTAAAATTTGTTAATATTTATTACGAGGAGTTTAGGTAATTTCTGCTAGTAGTAGTAACAGTAATAGAATTTCGATGAAGTCATAGCACGCAACCAAATATGGTTTTGATTCTGTTGATTACTAATTTTGTTCCCGTATATTCGGAATTACCGTCATTCACCAACATTGAATGACGGTAATTCCGAATATACACTTAAAAATGCAAATGAACAAATTTTTTTGAGCTGAAAAATTAATTTGAGCTAAAAATATCATCATCAAAAATTATCAAAACAGGTGACATGATTATGAAGAAATCATTTCAGTATAGGTATATTACAGACTAATCAAGACACGAATAGACAAAACTTCATATATTTGTGAAATAAGTGAAACCTGTATTGATACAATTTGATATTTGAATTAGCCTCAAATATTTGTACAAATGTATTTCAATATTCAACACTGAATCATATTGTGTGCTAACTAAGGTCATCATGCTAATAGTACTAATAGCTGTCTTACAGTAATCAAAACTCACGGAAAAGTAGTCATTAAATAGCTATTAGATAAAGTTGCGGAGAAACTGGCGAAGCGAGTTACTTTTCGAGTTAACCCAGAGCAGGTGGAACATGTGGGTTGGTACAATTTCCCCAATGGGAGAATCGTGACTGGTGCATTTACAGCGCCAACTTGTGGCGTTTAAGAACAGAATAGTTATATGGCGGTAGCTTAGAAAAAACGAAATGTTCAAAGTACTATTTAAATAGAGATGACTGACGGATCTGTTACTTTTTAAGACATACATTGGTTGTATATATTCTATTCAAATATGCCCGTAGTAAACGTACCGGACATGATACCAGATTGTTGTTTCAGATATGAAAATGAAACGCTATATTTCTTGCAATCCTAGGGAACGCACACAACAGGTTTCGCATTCCTATGCTAATGTTGTGTTCGGAAAGCGCGACCACCATAAAAATTACGTATAAAGCTAAACTCGTTTTCAACAACTGCAAGAGTACTACGATGCCTACAAATTAATAATACATAACACATAGCAAGAACCTCAAAAATGTTCGTGGAATGTAAGAAAGACTACATTCCACGAAAAATCTGATGCTAATTATTTTTCATTCATATTAGAAATTCCCAAACAGGTGGATTTCTGAATCGAATTGGACGAATTCCTTGCTATCGTCAAATATTTCTTTAACCTATTAAATATCAAAACCCTTACTAATATTACAAATCCAAATCATTGATTATTGGTTTTGTTTGTTTGTCTTTCAGGCAGTAACGGACCGACTTAATTTTTCGCTAGGATTTACGAGTTTAAAAGTCGGAGAGTTATGTGTGTGTTTTTCATAAGGAGGGCAGTATTGCTCTCGAGCTGTAACACAAGTATGTTCATTGCGACGTGATCTGAAAACTCGACATTCTTCATGGTTTTAGAAGGTTGCTTTTTCAGATCACGTTGCAATGAACATACTGTGATAATCATAAGAAGAGCAGAATTTATAAGTCAATATTTATGAAATTAGGGATATTTCTGCCTTTGTAGTAGCTGCAATCTATTGGATTGAAAAGCTAGATTCAATAATTGATTGTAAACCCCTCAAGCCCGCATCAGCGGCGGCGGCAGCAGAACAATCGTGTTGCAACTCCGGATATCAAGGTCCAGTTGGTCGGCTCGTTTCACTCGAAACAAAACGCCCAAGTTAACCGTTCGCCGCTCCATCAACCGTGAAAATAATGGCAGAAGTGTCGATTTGCGACCGATTTGTTTCAAGGCGTATTTCTTTTGATGGCGGAATGAGTGCGGGGCCATTGTTGCATTTAATTTGTCTTGTTGGTTTTAAATTCACAATTACATAAATTCACAACTCCCGGCATTCTCAACCCGTTTTCATTTTTCAGGATAAATCAATAGTAGCGTGCGTATGCGGAGTTTCTTTGGAGTTGAGTAAAAATGAACACAATACGTTTATAGCATGTGTGATATTGTATAAAATGTTTGTGTATGTTGTTATATATTTGTCGAATCGTCTTGGTAAATATTGAAAGAAGATATACTTTAGTGTGTTTAGTTAGGGTAGCGTATCACATAGATAAATTTAAAAAAATTGTATCCCAGGAAATAAAACAAATCTAAATGCTGGTCAATTTTATCGTGAAAAATGTAGTGGGTCTAGTAGGACAGCTCATGTAAACAACGTCCACAAAATCCGCAACGTTCGCTCAAAAACAACGATAAATTTGATAAAGAAAATCCAGTAGATCAATAAAAGTTATCTACCAGTAAACAGGTTATGGTCAAACAGAACACTAGAAAGGTAAATAACCTTTACCAACATCCTTCTATTCAAGTATTGATTTCCGAGGTAGCTACCGGAGGTCAACACGATCCAGTATTACCGACAATCGACAATACTGCACACATTTATAAAAGTGTTAAAGCTATAAACAAGTTCGTCCTTCCTGCAGCTATCGACGTTATCAACGCCATATCTCTTGATAAAGCGAAATGATTAGCTGAACCCGTCTTACTCATCCAACAACAGGGCATCGGCGACAAAGACTTAATTAAAATCGAACCGTTACCGTCAAAACCGCGTCGAATCTCTGTAAAAGAAATGAGTCAACAGCGAGCCCGACTAGACCTAAAACTAGTTTTAGTGACAAACGAGAAAAACGAAACCGAAATGGCTCGGTTCAAGAGCGAAATTGAAAGCTGACCAAGAGGTTTGAGAACAATAGCCGACCGAAAGAAATTTCGAAATGGCATTGTTTCATACGATCAAGGTAAGTGACCTTTCCACGGTATTAAATCTTAGCAAAGCCACTATTACACTGTAGATCCACTAGTTATTATCCGAATCACCGAAGCGAGACGCAACGGTATCGGTCCGATTCGTGCTAGATATAAAAAAGCACTTCCAATCACACCGAACGGAACTGTAATCCTTTGAATCACTGTATTCACGATTGTCACATCACTTCACTGAGATTTTTTGTGTTCGTTTGGGGAGCACGACAGCGAAACGTCAGTGCCGCACCACGTCCGAGAGGTGACTGAGGTGGCGGTGCGCAGGCGTCGATCGCCGCGCAGGTTTATCAGCCTTCCGAGGGGCAAAGGGGGTGCCCACTAAAGAAAAGTCCGCACGTGATATTAAGATAACAATGGCTGAAAATCGTGCGATCGATAGCGTTCAACGTGTGAGGAAAGGCATGTTTGTTTTGTTAATTGATTTTGCAAGTTTCTTCATTAACGTTAATTCTGTACACAATTTTGTAATTTCCGTATTTGATTTGGAATACTTTCTTCAAACTTTACCACACGGTAAATCAAAGTGACTCGTTAAGAAATTTATAGTTTCCAAATATTTTTGTGAGGTCCGAGAGAATTTTGGTCAGGATTTTATTGGCGATGTAATAAGCAACATCACCTGACACGAAACCCGTTTGCGCCAGAGGCTTCCGGTGCTTTGAACCCCTTTTTTGCTGCCTGTCGAGTTTTGGACAGGTCTTTAATTCGTTGCAACTTTTTTATGCAGCGATATCGAGGCTCGGTATGGCGAAACGAGCTCTTATGAGGATGCCATGAAGGTTTTATATGGAAGCTTTCTGATACAGAGAGTACAAAAGTTCGAGTTCGAAGGCTATTGGAAAGTTTGTGATGGTAAATTAAAGAGCGGGTAGTTAAGTAGATCAAATTAATTCAACTGACCGCAGCGCAGGCTGTTCTTGGCACGCCGCGGGCGAACAGTTTTAATTTCAAATTAAGGTCTTGATAAGCCAAATGATACGGTTGGAGAGGAATCTTCTGAATTACAAATGTGTTTACAAACGAGAACACGGTTATCAAGTCAAGGACAAAATGGCAACCCCAAATAAAAAATTAAAATTACATAGTTAACTTATACAAATTACAAATCGTTTGTCTGAAGGCATTCATTCATAAACATCGCTCACAAGTCAAATGAAGAATACGCAAATGGGCGTGATATTAAAAACATCACGTTAATAATAACAAACAATTTATTGTTTCTTAGAATGTTGAAAGTGCTATCACAAATGAAAAAGCTAATATTTCCTCATGCCTACTTCCAACTAATCTATTTTTTTATATCTTTCAATAGATGTTTCAAAATATCATGTCTGTTATATCTTTCAGACTCATCGACTTACAGATTAAGATCAAACAACTTAGGATAAATGCGCACCTGTCCACTCCGCAGGACTCGCACTCCCTGGAAACGTCAGAAATGCGAGTCCTACCATGCGAACAAACAGGTGAGCGACATTGCATACGAATTCACTAAAACGATTGAACACTGCAGTGTGTGCGCGTGCGCGTACAGGTACGCGTTCATTCGTAACAAAAATAACTACGGTGATCGCTGACAAACACCAAGTCAAATTTACGCTATGAGTGCTGCATTTGTCTGATAAAAACATATCAAAAGTGGAATAAAATCAGAAGCAAATGAGTCATAACACCCTTCACAATCGGTAGTTTTACAGCCTTGAAGCAATGCGCGCGGCTAAGTTATTATCGGAAACCTTGCTTATCTCTGTACAAATCGGGCTTTATTTTGAAGCAATATTTAGTATTACAATTACGCATACAAAATTTTCCTCAAACATGAATCGTGTTTGAAAATTTTGTTATGGTACGTCACGTCTGCATGCAATTTTTACGGTGTAACGTTATTGCTTAGTGCATGAAGTTTTTTGAGTTTTATGCCAATTGGTGATTAGATTACTGATCATGGCTTCACGAAAACTAATTTTGCGCTAATTTAGCTTTTCATTGCATATAAATGTCGATTCAAATTATCAGTTAGAATTTCTGCTTTAACTTATGAACTATGTACTAATGTACCAGGGTATGTAGGTATAATTCTTAGTTTTTTATTTACCGACTAGCTAAAAATTTGCGTAAACGTACTTTCCTTGATTCATTTTGGAAAATCGAATTGTTTTATCTTATACAAGACAATTAAGCGCGCGAGCTGCAATTAGAGAAAAAAACATGAAAACCCATGCTGTGAAAAAACCACTGCTCGACACAGGCCTACGTCAATATCCACAAAGAAACAGTTCGAAGCAGCTTACAACTACAGTACATCCATCGTAAGTTTATTGGTTACCTGCGAGAATGGTACACCAATCACACAAGAGCGTCTATTTACTAAGTAACTGTAAGCAGACAATGCCGAGCGTGTGTGCGTGTATTGTACATGTTAGTGTCCATGTACACATGTGGTACACACGGGCGCGATGACTCACCGCACCGCAGGCTGCGCCGGAGCGTGGAAACAACGAGTTTCGTGTGCGCATCAAACGTGGCTACATTTCTATAATAAGTAAGTTCGTATAGGCCGGGTGGCTAGCCCTGGTGTCAGAGTTTTTAAGCCGCCTGAAGGGCTCTGACATGGCTAAGCGGTTAACACAACCGGGACATACAATTTAACGTGTCACCCGAGCCACGATAGCGATCAGATGTAAATGCCACCCGCGGTCACTCATACGAAGACTGACCGTACCGAACGTTGCTTATTTTCTATGCTCACTGCCAAACACCTAGTCAAACCAAGCTATGAGCGCTACAATTTCTACAATATTCTAACATAATTACATCTGGTAAGTTCGTATAGGGCGTTCGTTCGTTCGTTCGTGGTTTTACTTGGTGTCAGACATAAATAAGTGAATATAAAACTAAATATTCTGTCAAAATTTCAAGCATCTACCTGTTACCATTATTAATATAAAGTGAAAAAGGTCTAAAAACTCAGGTTTGTTGTATGGGAGCCCCCCTTAAATATTTATTTTATTTTGTTTTTAGTATTTGTTGTTATAGCGGCAACAGAAATACATCATTGTCAGCTGCCTAGCTATCATGGTTCATGAGATACAGCCCGGTGACAGACAGACAGACAGACAGACAAACAGACGGACGTCGAAGTCTTAGTAATAGGGTCCCGCTTTTCCCTTTGGGTACGGAACCCTAAAAATGGGAAAGAGCTGTAAGATGCAACAGGGCTCACAACAGAGTCGTTCTATTCGAAAACAAATACCTACTACAATATTGGTAAATAAATATTTTAGCCATATAATTATATCTTCTTTAATTGTTTCTGTAACTTGTTCTATGAGATTTAAAACTAAATTTTAAGTCTTCGTTTAAGGGCATTAACGTACAGACCTAACAGAAGCTAAAGCCAATACAAAAACTCACTAAATCGATCGTGGCCTTGGCTTATCGTGCAATCAAAACGTGAATTAATAATGGCGATTAGTTTGAACCAATCTCGCGCCCTAATCCATTGAAAATAGATCTAATTTTCCAATACTAAAGATACAAATTAATAATCTCGTCTAGACACGTTTTAGTTAAACCCATTCTAAAGCTTTTGGGGGGTAGGTCTAGCGCTATTTAGCCCCTGTCTAAAATTAAGGGATATCATAAGTTTAACATGTGTATTTGTGTCTGTAGATATATATGTATCTGTGTAGTAACAGAGTTACTCGTATCTACTTACGCTGTACTAGGTTGGTTGATAAAGCCATTACTATGAACAATTTTAGACCACTGGCACCACCAGCATTAAAAAAAACCCGCTATCTCACACAAAATCGCAGCTCGAAATGGACAAAATGTGATAAGTCATAAGTTATTTATTGATAAAATGGCAATTTACACGTCAAATTATATACTTATGTTTACATAAATATTAAATACAATGATGTAATGAATTTGGAATTACAATAATCTTTAGTTATAACTTCAATAATAATGGAAAATTAAATAATAATAATGCACACAATGTCATAAAAAATTCAATTAAGTAAATAATAAAAAATAAAAAAAATATATGTGTTAAATAGACTGTTGATTTATTTTTCTAAAGTTCTGTGTTGACCTCACAGTTAAAATCATTCATAATGATGGTCTTAAACTTAATGACCCCCCTTTCGACTTATTACAGGGCAAGCAGATAACCCTGTATTATTACGTTTAAAATAAATGTCCACTTACTTAAAACTGCAGGTAGGTAGGTACATATCGTAGAGACGCTTGGAAAAATATTTGTCGTAGTTAAACATTATGTCTTCGGGCATAGAGGTCATTTTGTGTACAATAGATAATAAAATATCTATAGGTCGTTCACCTGCTTGGTATGCGAAGGTAGGACATATAAATTGTTCATGTTATAATCATAAAATATGAGACTTAATTGAACGAGTGAAGCTCTAGTCTGGAATGTATAGGAACGAATGCACTTTAGTATGCAGGCGTTATTTTAAAGTATTTTTGGTTCAATTTTTATTTTTACAATATGCAAAAGTATAAGATGTTCAGAACCACGCACTAAGTAGAAAACTGAAAAAAAAAAACATAACATTTTTTGTCTATGTAGTAATGAGAGGGAATTTATGAACAAAATAATGTTAGGTTATACCTACATATGTATATATTACCTACCTATTTAATTACCTAACAGAGATAAAACGATCACGTGACCTAGTTTCTACCCCGTCTGAATACCTAGCCATGTTTTAAGCCTTACATAATTAGGTTGAAATAATGAACTAAAACACGTAAATTACACGAAACGTGAGCACGTGGGGCTTCGTTCTTGTAATGTAATAAAACAACCTACAACGTTTTAATCAAATTATTTGTTAAGCTGTCTGTGTGGATTAAGCTTTTTCCGAAATACTCTAACTGTCTAGGTGTTAAATATATTTTATTAATTTAACAAAGCCTCACTTTAATTGATGGACTCCGCGCCACCACTGAAGTCATCAAGTTATAATAATCTGGGTGCACGGCAGTGCACCCAAACAAGTCGAGCACAGCCGTAGGCATACTTTTCCCGAATTCCATAGTCCGGACTTCAGTGGTCTACAGCTGTCAAATTCAAAGCAATGACTTTAACACAGATTAGATAATAGTTACCTTCATAATTTGATGTCGACTGTGGAGGCTATTTGGAAACTAGTCGCGCCACCTAGCGGAGAGTAGCCACATTAAAGCCAAGTAAATGTTTTATGCTCAAGTTGGTTCAGAATTTTATTTATTTAGGTACCTATATTTTTAACTTTTTCTTGTTTTAGTATTACTAAAAACTAAATTGCTCAATTCAGTTGTTTTATTCGGAAGAATATAGTAATATTGCGTTTATATTATATAGGTAGTCGTAGTATAACTAAACAGTGATGTAAATATTCTGTATTGGTTTCAAGTTGAATCCAGTCGGATTTTAGCATACTATTTTTTTTAATTTCATAAAGGTAAGTATGTAAAAAAAATCATACCGCGTTACTAGACGTAATTTATTCTTTA
This sequence comes from Hypomecis atomaria, assembly GCA_964007245.1. NCBI lineage: Eukaryota > Metazoa > Arthropoda > Insecta > Lepidoptera > Geometridae > Hypomecis > Hypomecis atomaria. The sequence goes on from OZ023306.1 coordinate 4,907,485, forward strand.
AAATTAATTGCAACGGGAGATTAAAATCATAGCGAGGTTTTTAAAGCAAATGCCTTAAACATAACGAAATACAATATAAAATCTACAGCTACACAGAAAGTCAGACCACAAAGGTCTTAGAGATAGCAAAAGATAAGGCAACCGCAAGTTTAAGTTACTTCGCTACTCGCCACTAGATGGCGATACTGATACTTTTTGATACTTCCAAATATAGAAGAATCCTTACAATCAGGAAATAACATTTATTTTCAACCACAATTATAATCCGATCACGACATCCTTTTTAATTTAACGAATGATATACGATAGGAAGCCATCTGACATAAGTATTAACAGTTATATAAAATTATTAGCACAAAACAGAAATTAAGGATTAGGATATTTAAAGAGGCGCCATTTATTTATAACGTGTACGACTGTACGTTTACCTAATCGCTCGAAAATTATTACTGGCAAATTAAAGATTTCATTCATCAACATCAAAAGTCAAAACAAACAAATCCGTTCATAGAAAAAAAACTGAAAAGCCGTGAAAACGGTCACAAACAGAGTTCTCGAGGAATATAAAATGTATTAAACGAAATGAGGTCTAAGGAGTTATACAGAAGGAGGTTCACGCTCAAAATGTGAAAACACTAAAACTAGTCTAAATTAGAGTAGGTACGTTTTTAACGCGCTCTGTTTGTGTGTTAACCAAAAGCTAGCCAAGAATGTATATTATTTAGTCCATAGGAAAATCAAAGAATGTGACATAAAAAAAAATCAAGTGGAGTCCCTCCGCGCGGAAGAAGTGAAACTTCGACGCAACAGTGCTTTCGTACTCCCTCCATAGTAGCGTTAAATGTTTAACGCAACCTTGTTGTAAGTCGGATTAGAAGTTTCACTTAAAAAAAATGAGATTAAGAGAAATTAGGGCGACTTGTTTATCACTACCAATGATCTCGATAGATATAGGCCGAACGCTATGATTTTAATTTAGCCACAAGCTGCGGATAATCCAATCCTAACTTATGCTCACTTAACAGCTGCCCTGGGTTATCCGATCTTATAGCTAACATCATAGTGTCCGGCCTATATCTACTCGTATCGAGATCATTGGTAGTGAAGAAACAATTCGTCCTAATTTCTCTTAATCTTATAATTCCATCAACGCGGTAATAACGCTCGACATTTGACCTTCCAAATTTAGAGGGAATTTAAAGCAGATCGCGCCTATTTACTTCGCTTATTGAAATTCGAACGGGAATCTTGCATGAATATTTACGTATTTGTTTTAACGTAAATTCCATCCCTTTTCCTTTGGTTGATGCTATTTATGTGGATTGAAGATTTTCCTTTTGAACGGGAAACGTTTTAGGTTACCATTATATTTCGCATTTATTTAAATATATAAAATCACTAACTTTTATTTTCAACAACGCTAGAACGTAGTTTAAATTAGAATTTAAACTATGTTCTAGCAATGTCGATGTTAGATATATGTAGATATCTCATACTTTTGTACAGGATAATGTCTAAATCTTCATTTTTAAAATTATTATTCTTCCATCATAAATCTACGGCAGCGAAACTTAATGACTTTACTTTTCAAATATATTTTTTTCCTATGCATAAATAACAGGGAAAACTGGCACAAGGTAGAGGAGGCCTATACCCAGCAGTAGGTTGATACAGGATGATGATGATGTACAAATAACAATTTTTCGCCAAAAATGACATAAACGACTTCAACTGTGTATAGAATTCGAATAGTTCGCACGAATCTATGTAGTAGTTGTAACAATAAAATTATTGTTGATTTTTCAAAAACGAATCTGCCGATTGCGATACAATATAAATGGGACTACCACTGAAGTACCTAAAAAAAAAAACAGACAGTCGAACTGAGCATCTTATTTTTTTAACTCTGTTTAAAACATTGATTCTTCAAATCGTAATCGATTTAAAAACCATTTTTGCCCACATTTCTTTCGCGTTTTTTCTTACCACCCATATTCTAAGATCACCTAAACTCTGCAATGATCTTTATACCCTTATCAGTAGGAGATAAAAACCGTTATCAGCCTAGTGATAAACTTGAATTCAACTCGTTTGAACAATCTATTTGTTTACAACCTTTCCTACTATTTTTAATTGTAGTATTTATTTTCAGACGCCAGTATTTTATTTGATTCGGATAACGTTTATTGATTCAATGTTAATAGATTGATAAGGTTATTACGTAACAATGCGAGTTGTTCTTTCATTTCGACGGTAAAATTACGTATTTTATACCATTAAACGAGTAGTTAGCATAGCTTTTTAGGGTTCCGTACCCAAAAGGTAAAAACGTGACCCTATTACTAAGACTCCGCTGTCCGTCTGTCTGTCACCAGGCTGTATCTCATGAACCGTGATAGCTAGACAGTTGAATTTTTCACAGATGCTGTATTTGTTGCCGCTATAACAACAAATAGTAAAAACAAAATAAAATGAATATTTAAGGGGGGCTCCCATACAACAAACCTAAATTTTTGCAATTTTTCGCTCAATATTAATAACGGTAACAGACAGACGCTTGAAATATTCACAGAATATTTAATTGTACGTTTACTTCAATAATTAAATATTAAAATAAAATAAATATTTAAGGGGGCTCCCATTCAGTATGGAACCCTTCGTGTGCGAGTTCGACTCGCATTTGGTTGATTTTTTACTATTTACCTATTTAGCCGATTTGTCGTCTTGTTGTTATTGTACCGTACTGAGTCCCACTGCACAACAAATACTGTTACTGCCCAACGACTACCCTCACTTCACTGCGATGCCATAAAGTTTGATTCGATTACTATATTTCCAACTAAGATCAACAAGAAGGACGATAACAAATTCTAAATTTTCTTCAACAATTCTAGGCACAAGGAACTAGATTTTTTGCACTTTTCAACAATTCTTCGAAATCAAAGGTCGAAATAGTTTCCTGCATATGACGCAACAAGATATTATTGTTTAGATAAAGGCAGATAATAATAGAAAATTACAGGCACCTAACGCGATTGTATACGGTTATAATTTGTGAGAAATAATAACATAATAGCGGCACGAAGGAAGGTCGCTCCATCTTAAATTACGGACAAAACCTGCTTAACATTGTGTACGTGGTAAAAAAAATACTAAATCAATTTTAAAAATATCAAACAATTATGTAATTATTATGTCTCAGTGGTAAGTATTGTCCTGTCGCCGTCGACCCTTTATTGAAATACTAGTACGTACGTTTGAGAAAATTTCGGACAAGGAAAAACGTCGCGCGGCAACTACATACGAGTAGGTATCTTCCTTCCTTTTCAGCCATAGGACGTCCACTGCTGAACATAGGCCTCCCCTAAAGATCTCCAATAAGACCGGTTGGTAGCGGCTTGCATCCAGCGCGATCCTGCGGTCTTAATGAGGTCGTCCGTCCACCTCGTAGGTCGACGTCCTACGCTGCGCTTGCCGGTACGTGGTCTCCACTCGAGGACTTTTCGACCCCATCGGTCATCAGTCCTCCGCGCTTTGTGCCCTGCCCATTGCCACTTCAACCTGCCAATCCGCTGGGCTATGTCGGTAACCTTGGTTCTTCTACGGATCTCCTCATTTCTGATTTGATCGCGCAGAGAAACTCCGAGCATAGCCCTCTCCATGGCTCGTTGGGCTACTTGAAGCTTACTAATAAGGCCCATAGTGAGAGACCACGTTTCTGTGCCGTAAGTCATCACTGGCAAAACACACTGGTCGAAAACTTTCGACTTGAGGCACTGAGGTATGTCGGACGAGAAGATGTTACGCAATTTTCCGAACACTGCCCAGCCGAGTAGGTATCTACGAACCCTAAAGTAATCCAATGTGGTATGTGATTGCACCAACCTGTACCGAGCCAGCGCTGGTACGCTATTCATGAGAATACCTATGTTCAGCAGTAGCCTATTAAATCAGCTATTCCTTACAAAAAGTAAACTTTTGTAAAAATGTATGAGAAACAGCTAATTCTTTGAAGAGTTCGATTATTGCTCTAGCTAGTATAATCTTATCTTCACATTTGAATTTCTAGTTGGCCCCATATTAAAAACTGTTTACAATGATGGTCTAAACCACTCTGCGGCTGAGCACACCCTTTCTTAATAAAACTGTATTACATGTACAGAAATTAAAAGAAAGCAAAAAAATAAGAAGTATTAAAAGCATTGAAAGAAAGAAGAAGTTTCACAACAACCTTTGAACTGAACTTTAATGAAACACAGAGCACGTGCTATCAGAGTCCGAAAATAAGATCACCTTTAACAAATGGCACGCCGCGGCCAGAAATAAACCGCGGAACGTATTCCCCGCCCGAATTAGACGGATCAAATAAGTAGGCGTTAAGATGTATTTGCTCCAAGGAGTTTTCACAAACAGAACGTTGTTTTCAGATTAAAGATCATAGGTACCGAGTGCGTAGTAAATAAATAACATTGGCCACTCAAACTAACACCCAGACCCAGCACAGATATAGGTTTATCTGTTTTATTTAAATTCATCATCCTAAATAAATCTACTTGTCCGGGGTATCGACCTCCACTGGATAGATTTGGATGGAATTCTATCTACGATTTTATTTTCAAATTTGCACTAAGGAGATAGTTTTAATGTGGAATTAAGTACCGTTCTCGCTTTTTACCAGCAGTCCTTTCAAAAGTATAAGAAAATAGTAGATTTATAAAAAAAGTCTCACGCTTTCACTAAGATTTCCCGTCGGTGAAAAAGGGTCTGCCTTCCTTGTTTGATAATAATCTATTTTTCTCACAGAAAATATGCCATAACTTTGAAGGTCAGCCTCGCAAATAAATTCATGATGAAAAATGCGATAGACCCCTGAAAATCTTAATCTTTTTTATCCTTATGAATTTCCAACAATGTTCCTTATTAATATTCTGTTTTTTTTTTCATAAGCCAAAGATCGAGTTTATCATGTCCAATTAGCTAAGCTTAAGTTAAACAAAAAAAGGGAAAGTACTTTTTTTTTTTTTAAATTACCTATAGTTACAAGGGCACTCAGAAAGTTTTGCGACAAACATAATTTCTTTTTCTGAATCTGCGATCAATTATTATGAGTTCAAATAATAACATTTCAATTTTAAAAACGTCTTCCACAATTTTTGAGATCTTATTTAAGTTATCGGTTCACGTTGAGAAATTAATCTACGCAGCTACGTTGCGAACACTTTCGCGCGATGTTTTTTTGTGACTATAGTAGTCCCCTAAATGAATGAACTTGAAACTGAAATGACTTGAAATGATATTAAACAATGAAACTTATTCTAAAGCTAAGCTTTTAAAAAAGCATTTGAAAAGTTACAACTGTGTAAGTGCTAGAAAAGCATTATAAGGGTACTGTGTCCAGTTTTCTCCGATTTCGGCACAAGACTACAATAGTCATTAAAGCAAAAGTCGGGAAACCAGTTAGCACAAATCTAGCCTAACGTCCAGTTTGTGCATTAGTCACCCTATCACTTTTTAACTGTTACGCCGATCACCACTACTTTCATGCTAAGCGATGCGTTAACAACATGATAGGAAAATCCATTTCATGCAGTAATATGACAAAGACGCTGAAGGGCCTGATGATGATTAAAGGTCACCGTCACCTTTTAGATAGCAGAGACACGGTAATAGTTATCGAACAGTATTGTGACTCAGCCCTGTACTTGAAACAAATACCTACAGCCCCGCGTAGCCACGCAGAACGTATCACGCGCTAGGGTTGCCCCGCCTGGCAAGTAAATTGCACGCTCACTGACAAACTCACAAGTTCGTTCTACGGCGCACCAATGCAATCCTTTTTAACCCCCGACGAAAAAGAGGGGTGTTATAAGTTTGACGTGTCTGTTTGTCTGTCTGTCTGTCTGTTTGTCTGTGGCATCATAGCGCCCGAACCACTGAACCGATTTCAGTTTAGTTTTTTTTTGGATGAAACGAGACTTAATCTACATAGAGTGTTCTTAGCTATGTTTTATAAAAATCGATTGAGCCGTTTAAGAGCTATGGTGGGTTAAAGTGGGGATGGAAGAACCAAAATTCTACAAATGCGCCAAAAATGGTTGTCAATTGAAAGTTTGTTGTCAAATATTTTTGTGTCGGGGGTTTTTTAATTAGGTATATTATGTAAAGAGAGTATACCGAACTCCGAGGCGTCTAGGTATGTTTCGCGTTCCGACCGTGTGTATGAAGACGGAATACTGTTAGATACCATTACCGTGGCAGAGACGTTAACAGTGAGCACCACCGGTGCCCACTCTTCAAGTTGGATGGATTATGGAAGGACACAAAATATATTTCTTAATATGCTTAAGGAAAGTGACGTCTCTTAGTGGGTACTCTTTATTATTGCTTACGAGTTGCAAGTAGCAAAGTATTAATCAGTAAATACGAGTAAGTAGTAATAACCACTTTTTAACCAGACTTATCAAAAACCTATACGGGAGGATGTTTATTTAGTTCATAATCCGTTATATTGTTTAAGATATTACCCCGGCATCGGTTGAAGAAATAACATTTCAATCGTTTTATATCTTCACACAGCATAGAGCACATGTGGATTACATTCCTAACACAAATGCACCGAATTTCGTAAGACCACGAAAGACGGCGATCGAACGCTGTCGTCACGCACACATAGATATGGACGGAAACTGGGTATGTGTGCCGTGACGATTGTAGCTTTATTTTATTATCTTGGTTATAGAACAGGTAAAACGTTTTGTAGTTAATATCGCATGTGGGCTAACGATCAGCGAGTGTCGAAAAATATGTTAAAGACTTCTTTATGCGGTAATGTCTATAAGCTAATGTCAAAACACATCCTTTTTTGTTGCGTACTCGATATGCCACTTTTTTTCTAAGAAGATATAACTTTTTTCTGTATTAATCTAATCATAGAATATCATTGCATACTGTTTGCGTGTAACATTGCTAACAATTTTTAAGGTTTTCATGTTCATCTCAATTTACTAAACAAGTTATGTAGGTACATGTTACCAGTCACCCGGTATAGCTGAACTTTTTTCAGAGCTTTATGTCATGTATGCAAAAGTTAGAAAATCGAACTATTTCAGTGTTTGCGATAAGCAAAACATATGATTACATATATGTATTTTGAAAGAAACAAAAACAATTAGCCAGAAGCACCGGTCTTTGACCATTTAACATTGGCCAGAACCTGATGAAGCGGTAATTCAATAAACAAATGACCTAACCCAATGTCCGGCGTGACGTCACCCGCCTACGGACGAGATATGGGACGTGGCGCTAAGTTGGACACATGACCTCAGCGGTCAAATATTTACTTAGTGCATCATTTCTTATCTAGAAGACCGAGAGCGCTAAATAAGGTGAACCTTGAAATTTGGCCGTCATCAACATTAATCCTGACTTCTGTATAGTTTTTTTTCGCTGAGAGACTTCGAGCAAATATCTATAGTCACAATCGTGCAAAAAGTGTCCGAGCCAAAACTCTGCTCAACCTACGTAGTGGGCAGGCTTTTTATGGCCGATTACAACGCCGCGCGATGCCAATGTGCTCGGTTACAAGTTACAAGCACTAATTAGGTGACATAACGTCGAGATTCGAGAAAACGGGTAATTGTGAATTATTTAATGTAAATATCTAAATCGGTACTAAATATGTATGTATGTAAATATGTACTAAGTATTGGATAATAAATAACTACAGTAGCCTATTTGATAGCGAGACACAAAGAAATCGTACCTGTCATGATCTTTATCGGCCAAGTATTTATAAACTAATCGCCAACGAGAGTTAACGTTTATAACTTTTCAAACGTTGTAAGAACACCCTGGACGCAAGCCGTTTTTAAACTTTTCTATTCAAATTCTTTGAATCATGCCCATCATTTCACGTACTACAATTGAGATGATGATAGGACCGATAATGATCATAGTAAAACGTAACACGAAGAAATGAAAGTACAAGGTTCACAGATTTAACGCACGGCCGACGACGCCCGCAACGCTCTTCATATGAAACCACCTGATACTCGAGTTAAAACGCTAAATACAATATCCAGTACGGTTTCGTAATGATACGCGTTTATTAATGCACATATGAATACAGTAAGGGCAGAATTCTAGTTAGATATTATAATCTGAACGATGCTGGCGTTTGATGCCAAACGACAACCACCAAAGGTTTCTACTGTTACTAGTATTCCAGCTTTGCATAACTAAAACATTTACTCTGGAATGTAGTATTACAAGACCTATCGGTGTAAACAAAAGGGTCTTCCGAATTTAAGATCATCGTTGCCTTCAACCAATGACGTATCTTACATCTTTCTTTCTTATACGGATCTCTTCAACAAAATGATGCTAAACATTCTGCCTAATAAATATCACCGCAAAAAGAAAATTAACAATTGGTCTAAATGGAATGGTCGAAAGCTTAAGAAATTAGAAATGATCTGAAGTATGCACTACATAAAAGGAGGTATGAAAAAATCGCATAAAATTAGAAAATACGAGTGCAAGAACAAAATCAGGAAACGTCCTGACTCCTGATACAACAATCCTGTCTATAAAGAGCTACAAAAGCATAATCATTTATTGTGCGCAATAATAAACCTTGTGTATGCGGTACACATGTCCTTACTGTTAAACGTCTCTATAACCGAGTGCAAGTGTGTAAACTATTAAAAATATTTACATCATTACGTAGCTCACGCGGCCGTATGAGTCAATAAATAGCCAGTGAAGTTTTCCGTAACCGACGTATTCACGACCGGTTGTTTAATAGTCCATTCATACCATAGTACCTACTCGTAGCCAATGAATCGATTAAACACAACTCTGCTATAATTCCCTTTCTTTTAGACGATGTAAACAATTGTGGCGACGATCATAACGATGGGTTTGACGATCATTGTTGTACGGTGAATGAGCTTAAACTATGGCAGTACAAATTGTAAAATACGAAACCAATTCGATCGTTGACACCTAGTTTTGGTTCGTAGGGTAGCAGGTCATATAGAAACTGCCTAATATTTCACAAAAATATACTCGCATATCGTTGTCCGCTTTTTAAAAGTGGTAAAAGAAGCACCAGGTTTCTGTAGATAGCTCGATATCTCAGAATCAATGAAGCTATTTATTTTCACAAAACGCTGTGGGTAGATTTGGAATCGACATGACTTCGCCATTCGATTAGAATTTTAAACTTTTTCCCTTTTACGAGAAAAACATTTCCGATTAGACTTAGAGACAGTCATAAACATTTAACGAGACTTAAAAGTCGATAAGTTTAGACTTTATGCTGCAAGTTCGAACTGTTTAACTTGGCAACTAGGGGATAACCTATTTAACTACCCTAGGGGAGGGTTGGCCGACGCTCGAATAAACAATAACTCACTGTTTACCTATCTGGCCACTTAAAACCTAAGTTTTAGTTGAAACCAACTTCTGCCGAGCTGGAACTTCGCCCGATTGATTCAATAAATCCAAGTTCCTGTTGCAGTCGACATCAACGACAAACAAAGTAACAGAGATAAATTAAAGTTACGATAGCTTAGTAACAAGAAAGTAAAGCTAACAAGCTATAAAAGTCGCAAACCAGGATAGGTATAGTACTTACTGAATTAACTAGGACTCACCCAGTCTTAATAAGCACTACCGATGTTTGCCTGGAACAAATCGCTTAAAGCGATAAGGCCGCCAGTTAGAAACCTATATTTTTTTTTGTCCCTGTATTTTTTTTTATGTAATGTGCTTGTCTAATGAAGTGTTATTTTTTGTTTGTTTGTTGTTGTATGTTCACGGATTGATTAACAAAGTGGGTACACGATGTAATAAAAAGTTAAAAAATGTCGTTCTAAATGTAAATAAAACCGCGTAGTTTAAAACGCTAAGCTACTCGTACCTTATCTCTGTGCGAATGTGAGTGACGATGGTGTGTGACGGGCGGCGGGTGCGAGGGCGGCGGCGGCGCCTGGTTCTGGCCGGTCACCACCACGGGCAGCCCGTCCACGATGGTCACCATCACGCGCTTGTCGGCGCTGCGGCGCCGCTCCGCCGAGTTCCTCCTGCGACGCTGCTCATCCGTCACCGGGCGAGTGAACACCGTGCGCCGGTCGAACCGAGGATCGACGGCGTTCTCAGCGGCGCGCGTCGCCGGCGTGTGGCTCTTCGAACGCTTCAGCAGACGCATCACATGAGATTTGAGAGCGTCCGGCTTGCTAACAGGCGGAGGCAGCTCCGGCTTGTGCTTGTACGACTGGGAGTGCGCATGGTGGCGCTGCACGGACACCGTGTGCCCCATCCCCGGCGGCACGACGTTGGACAGGCTCTTGACTGCGTATGCAGCGTCTACTTTGTTACCGGCCACGCACGAGACCTCGTACATGACGCTCGGACACTCCCGCCGGACGCGACCGTTCAAACCCGCTCAAATCACAGGCATGTTGCGTGCACAAAATCCAAAACACTGCAATCCACGTAGTGTTCCGTTCGCGCTCACCGACGCACCATACTCGCAAAACACTCCACAAACACCTAGTTTACGCGGAATCGTTTTAAACTCCAAACAAATGCACTGCCGCACTGGTGAGTTTCACATTTGAAAACTGTCGATGTTGCACGTGATCGTAAGGCCGGAGGCGGATTAATTTTAACTTGGAAATTATCACGCTAATAGAATTTGAATGAGTCGTTACGCATAATCGGTTTGATTGAAACGCGGAACGTGTGCGAGCGACTGAGTCGAGCGCCTGCTCCGCCGCTACTGGGCTCGAGGACGGAGGCGCGCAATCGGGCTTTGGCGGCCGATTGAAAAACATCCTCTCGTGTGTGATATCTTTGATAAGCCGATTCAGCGGAGGCAGAGCGTGACGCGCTTTACATATCAGTTTCTGATATGCATAAAGATGACTGTTCAATAATAAGATGAATAACAGTGACGGGGAACTTACACGGAGATTTAGAATGGAAACGAAGGTACACGAAAGTCTAATGGACAGAAAGAACTAAGTGAGCCCCAAGCTAAAAAAAAACAACGACGCACTAACAAACCCTAAATACCCTACTTAACGAAGTCCCTTTATCCGTACCGCAAACATTGAACATTTCATACGACCTAACAACATACCTATTTTTAAACAAAACAACCGCACGATCCGTAGGCAGTACTTTTGTATTGTTGTGGATTTCTCGTTTTCCACGAATCATCCTACTTATCTGGTTTGTAAATTAAAGGCTCTCGTCTGAATTTATTTGCATTAATTTGTCGTGAGATATAATTACTTTTGAATTTGTAATTTAACAATGATATTTAGAATGATAGAGATAGTCTTCATAATATTCCTTAAACATTTCGACTTCTGGCATTACATCACTAAAACAGTCTTTTTGTGGTGGCATCACGCTATGACAGCCGTTATTTTGTTTTTTCCTTAATATAAATATGTATGAGTAAATTGGACTCGATCACGAGGAATTTAGTTATTCAAAAACCTTACTTATTCAACATCATTCCGAAATTTATTTTCATTGGTACCTAAGAGATGAGAGGATAGGAAAAATTAGATTTCTCAACGACAGCGTCAAATCAAGCCGATAAAATCATCGTAGACAATTTGTAATTGATAAATAGGTATATAGTAACTTTCGTCACGTCCCCAAGTAATTCAGCTAAATATGGTATGGGTGAGCGCTGAGCAATATATCAACATCTCGAACAGATCAATTAGACCCCTGCAAGCATATTATTTCTCAACTTTCGCCAATTATGTATTCCTGTTTTACGCCAAGGCACCTCGTTTTCCAAACTACAAGAACACGACTCCAGTAAAAATGAGCCAAATTACAGCCCACGTAGCTAAAACTTTGTTAACCGAGCCGGGTGTGTTCTGAAAAACTTTGACCATAGGAAAGTAGGTAGTACTCCACATTTTTATACGAACTGCTGCAATATGAAACGCTTTACCTGAGTTAATCTTGCCCGGAAGGTACAACAACGGCAGGGACAAGCTGGTTGCAAACTGCTTCCAATCGGTCTTATTGAAATTCTATATTTAGCCATGGATGTTCTAAGCCTGATATACCGATGATAGCGTAGTTATAGCTTGTTTTAATAAAGAAAACATCCGAAAGTTCTCTTCTTTTGCTCGCAATCATTTAACTATGCAAGGTAAGGATATGAACCCCCAAATATTTATTTATTGAAACAAGTAAAATCTCCAGAGTAAATGGGTATTATCTAGGTTACTTTGTTTACGTAGAACGCATCTCTGTTTAACATCAGTCAGCATAAATGGTCAAACGCAAACCAATCCCTAACCAAAAAATTAAAGTAGCCGGTATTTCGAAACATCTGAAAAGGGACGCGACCGAGAATGCCAAAACGTAGCACACCACATCGGCACACCGCACCGGTCTCTCCGAGCCAAATTATCCAATTCAGCTATCCTATCGTTCAATTGGTGCAATTGGACGGTGACTTCACCGAAACATTGACCTTTAGAGGATTAGCGCAAGCCGGCAAAGGTTGAACGGAGGTACACAAACCTATATGAAGCAACAAGAAAGGCGTAGAAATACAAAAAAGACATAATAGAAAACAAAAGTGGAAATCAAGTAAGTATATGATGGGCGCGGCCCACAATGATTGACAAAGGACTTTTAAGATCAAAGATATACGTAGACCGATCAAAATTACCGACATAGCCTTGCCGATTAGCAATAGAAATAGCAGTGAGCAGTTTACGTAGCAAGCAAGACTGATGATAGTGTGTGATGCTGTGTCTTCGAATAGATATGTAGTGTTATCAAGCATAACGTAAGACGTTCTGTAGGACGCGTAAAATGAACAGATGACACGATTGTAAATGCAAGATCGCGGTGGATGAAAACCGCTTACGATTAATAATCTTGGAAAACTATGAAGACATATGTCCAGCAGTGGATGGGCTACAGTAAAAACGACGATGATAAAGTCTTTCGTATTCTTTCTTATTTAGCTTAAGGAACGTCTGAGACACAATCATCCAAACTTTCTTTGTGAAAAATTTAATCAGTACTCAGCCGAAATAAACATGAAAATATTCAACAAAGCAAACGGTTTAAGCGTTGTGAAACATTCAGGAAACTTCATCCAGCGAGGCGCGCGCTATGAATTTCGTTCGCATTCGCGAATCCGGATGAAAATTGTTTTGGATTCAATTAAAGCGGTACAGCACAGAAAGTCAAACAATTCTGTATGGAATTCATATCGAATATGTGCCGACAACATTAACATTAGGTTGGTTTCAGAGACTGGTTTTCATTAGATAAATACCAGCTATTGTTACTAGGTTATTACATAGATGGTTAATTCAAAGTTTCAGAGAAAAAGCCTGATTTCCATCGAAGGATCCTGGGGCCTAGATGTTGTTTAAGTAGCTTACATATCCTGATATTTCTAATAATTTTTAAGTTAAGTCTAAAAATCTCGACATCTGAGGATAAATTCTAGGTATACCATAATTATTCCAAGCTTATAAGTTCGGGGTAAGAGACCATGTGTAAGATGGTCCCGTAAAATTAAAACAAAATGGTTTTATTACCGTAATTTCCTTCGCCGAAATCGATAGAGCGAATATTTCACAAAACACAATAGATAGGGAAGCTTTTCATTTTACTGTTTTCAATCAAACGGCTTTTAGTTGAAAGGGGAATGAAAAGTAATACCTGTAAAACCATTAGTAAGTTCCAAAAGAACATTGAAATTACATCAAAATGCGTTTCCTAAGGCTGAGCGCTCACTAGTTAGCGCGGACTCAACTGCGTCTGCGGCGCGGACTGGTGCACGTTCTACTTTACTGAAGTACTATAATGTAATCATGTTTAAAAATAGTATTGAGATTTTTAAAAAACCCGTGACGACTGTTAAAACCGTATATGTCAACTATTTTATTTTGTATAACATTGACCTAATTTCAAAACGCATAACGTATAAATCTTAGTGGTTGCCAAAAAATATTTATTTACCTAGGTACCGGACATACTCATTTACAATTTACACAGTTAAAAATGGTAACACATATTTTACTCAACTTTTAACCATTACTCATTCAATATAATTGTTTGTACGTTTCTTTGTTTTATAATTTCCCATAAATGTATTTGCATAGTATTTGTTTATTTTCTAGAACGATACATTGACTCATGTTAGACTTAGTTCTAATAGTAAGATATATGTATCTATGTATTTTATTGTGAGTATCCACATCTATCTGCGACATAGGAAATGCCAACGGAAACGCAGGCCGTAAAAAGGATTATGTCGATCAGCGATACTAAATAAATATAGTGTATGAATGAGTGTTGGACGTCCACCTACGTGTTGCTCCGGCGACAAGATAAAAACCGTGGGAACACGTGTTGAATAAAAATAATTATAAATAAGAGTGTTGTGTGAGTAAAATTAAAATCACAACTACTGTCCCGAAATACATTAATGTAATGGAATCCCCCAAAACACCCTTCTCCCTAAACAGAATACATAATTAAACTAAGAAACCATATTAAAAAAATATCAAACGTATCACGCCAATTAATATTTCGCGTGATGGGGATACCGTGGAACTGACACAGAAAACTGTTAAAATCAATTTACCAAAAACGAAATGTGTACCTAGATGAAAAAATCCAACAGTCAACATCACACCTTCCGTCATCAACTGATTCTACTAGTTATTTTTTTCTGACACGCTTCATATACACATATCTCATCTCTGATGGCAACTTACTCCCGAAATCCTCCACCTCAAAAACCGTTCCAAAAACGCTGAATGAACGAGATTATTTATTCGCTCGGTATGAGAGACATCTATTCGAGCTCGAAACGTAGCGAGATGTTAAAGTTTCGCACACGATTGAGGTTCCACAAAGACTCGCCTTATCAACAAAGGGAATTCCGGCGGCGTTCTCTGAATAAGCATCGGAGTATTCCTGGCTTGTGTGACTAATATATCTCGGTTGCATCGTACTGTGACTAGTGCCAATATACCTACTGTTATTATCAACATTCTACGGAATTAAAAGGGCTTGTGTTTGTGTATGGGTGACGTTAACTGTCCACTATTGTCCACTGACAAGTTTGAGAGACATAGGTACTGATATAATTACTTGCTGAGTACCTAATACGCAGTCTGTCCATGTTGCATTTTGCCTAGACCGGACGAGACATCGGCATATTGATATTTAGACCTAGACGAAATTCACGGTGGTCTCCTGGAAGTCCTATGATACATATTTATGATGATTGTGCTAGTTAGGGACCAGAATGTGGCATTGCTGCAGACGATTGTCAGTATGCGATGCGAGTATGCTGGGCAGAACATTGTAGACAATGGCACTGGCGATTAAATCTCAGAAAACGCCCATCAGGGAATTATAAAGTGATTTAGTGAGCTTCAGAGCAGTAGAAACTGGGAGCCTAGTTATCAACTTGATTTTAAGAAAGAAGCTCGCTCTGAAAGTCTCAAACTCAATTCATTTATTGCAACATATGAAATTTACATGCGGTTCTTAGTTAACATGTTTTGTACAGTTATACATATGACCCTATTAGGGTATGGCAATTTTATTATTTGTATTGGAACGAAGTCTAAGAAAGGCGAAGATAGTGCGGCGTGGAAGCAGCTCGTCACTGATTCCGTCAAAGCCTTTCAAGACGGACACGACCTCCAGTAACAAATAGAAACGAATACGAAGAAAATGGTGAGCTTATAAAATTAAGTCTTCTAATAAACGTAGTCGATATGTCTAAAGATATAATAAAAACATAATCTCAGAGCCAGAAGGTAGTCGATAAGTCTGAAGACAGAATAAAATTGCAAAGGATTGTTCCTTTGCGGCTGCGCCGAGGGACAATTTGTTAGTATTAGAAGAAAAACTGGCGATAAATCTGGAGGACACGCCTCGTGGGACCACAGGAAAGATTAATTGAAAGGAAAGAGTTGCAAAGGAGCCGGGGGAGTGTACAACGTTGGCTATATTTAGTAAAACTCGCATTAAGATTAACAGAAATCAAGTTTTTTTAAAAGTGTTCGAATCGGTTGTAAAAACAGTACGGTGTTAAAACAATATTATAAGTGGATTCATTATCAAATGAAATGTCACTCAAATGTTTGCATATAAATGTACGCTACATAAGACAGCCGAGCTAGAAGATTTGCTCCAAAGCTCAAACTTCCTTTTGAATGTTAATAGAAAATAAATTAATAGAAGAAAAAGAAGAACTATTGACCGCAAATTCTACTACTCAAAAACGAATGACGTATACAGCTTAAAAACAAAGTGTTACAATTATATTTTTCTTGTTAAACTGAAGGTTAGAAATTAATAAGGTGTGGATATGACCTACATACATACAAGTTATCAAAATTACAATCGAAGAGGAAGTGAATAATAACAAATTACGTGAGTATTTAGATCGAAATAACCATGATAAGCAACGCAATGATTCAATTTACTCGAATGTTTACCCTTTGTAAGCCGAACTAAACAACAAAGGTTCAATTGAAGACGCAAATTTAAGCAAATGCCAAGTAATTAGTTTCACTAAAAACAAATCACCTGTCATATTTGATTATCACCTAGATGGAAGTATTCTGAGTCGTGTTGAGGTTGTTCGTGACTTGGGTGTCATGTTTGATGCTACGCTTTTTTTCAGGGCACACTATGATTATATTGCTAATAAGGCAAATAGGATGTTAGGATTTATTATTCGGACAGCCAAACCATTCAGAAACAGTGTCTCCTGGATTATATTGTATAATAGCTTGGTGAGGTCCATTCTCGAATATTGTTCGTCAGTATGGTACCCAATTTATGATACGCATATTGATAGGCTTGAGTCTATTCAGCGTAGATTCCTAAGGACACTATGTAGTAGACTGGGTCTTAGTGTATAATCCGTAAGATTGGGGAATACTCTGACAGGTTGATAAAATTTCAAATGAAGAGTCTTGAAAGCCGTAGAATGGTCTCAGACCTCTGTATTTTGTACAAGATCGTCAACGGAACACTTGGAAAAGAATTGCTTAAGAAAGTCGATTTTAAAGTTCCCTCTCGTTCTGTTCGTAATTTCCAGTTGTTTAGTGTACCAGCCGCCCTAAATAATGTGTCTCGAAACAGCCCTGTGAGTAGGATGTGCCGCGCATACAACCATTTGAGTGACCCTGGAGACATTTTCTCAAGTAGTTTTTATTCCTATAAATCGTCAATTGTTAATTCAATCAAATAATTAATGTTTTTAGTTTGTTTTTGTACTTCTCTTTTTTATGTATTGGAATCTATTATTGTTTTTGTAACTTTTTTTTTCTCTTCTCTTCACTTGTCCACAAAAAAGCTGTGTACGGTTATCATTGGACATTAGGTTTAGAAAGTTTGGCTAATGTTTAATTGTATCATAGTTATAAGCCTATTGTCTGTTACCGAACCAATTGTAATAAAATATAATAAAAATAAAATAAAATAAGAAATATTAATTAAGGAACCCTCGATAGTTAAATAATTTAATTAAGAACAGAGAGACGTAGATTAAAGTAATAGAGAACCAATTAATAAACATGATTGTGTAATAGACGGAGTATTCAAAACTTGTATTCACATGATTAGGAAATGAATCCTAAGACCAATTAAAGTTACCTACAAACTTCATTGGTATCTATCTCAGCGGATTAGCATATTATTGTAGATTTTAAAATTACGACAGAAAATTCGTCCGATGTTTTAGTTTTTAAAAAGAAATTTGAGCTCGTCATATTAAAATTGTTAAATAAATAGTCTGACAGTGCTTTAACACATTATAAGCCATAGGACGCAGGAGATACAGAAAAAAAACTGATGGGCAATAAATAGGACCGTATAGCTTTTGTGGAGCACGTCCATCGACAAGATGTACAAAAAGACCCAAAGAAAAGGACTAAATTCACTTTTAACCAGTGGTATTAAAAATCTATAAGCTCATAATATTATGTCTAATGATTAAAATCTAAGTCTAAGGACATCTTATGACTAAGACGATGATCAAGAACTAGCCAACTTATAAACGAATCTTCATCCATCCATCAGCCATAAAACGTCCACAGCTGGACATAGGCCTCCCCTAAGAGATCTCCAATAAGACCGATTGGTAGCGCATTGCATGCAGCGCGATCCTGCGGTCTTAATGTGATTATCCGTCCATCTTGTGGGTGGACGTCCTAAGCGAATCTTATCAACATAGAATACATAACATTAAAACTCAAGATTACAATTAATAAAACACAACTAGTACACAAAGCTAGGTCATATAACGCATCCTAATAAGCATCAGTGGCCTATTCGCAATGAGTCATCAGACTACGCGAAATGCATAGCTCGATCGATACAAGAGAGAGTTGTGAAAGCGGGCACCTAGGCAGGGCACGACGCACCTCCACCAAAATAAACAAAAATACTGGCAAACCGGTGGAAAGTCGACAAAAAGTCGTGTGACAAATTACTTGATTTAATATATCAGTAAAAATCGGCCAAGTACGAGTCGGACTCGCTCACGGAGGGTTCCGTACTGTACGAGAGCCCCCCTTAATTATTTATTTTATTTTAATTTTATTATTTATTATTGAAGTGAATATACAATTAAATATTCTGTGAAAATTTCAAGCATATACCTGTTACCATTATAAATATAGAGCGGAAAAGCCTATGCCTATGGGAGCCCTCCTTAAATATTAATTTTACTATGTTTTTAGTATTTGTTGTTATAGCGGCAACAGAAATACATCATCTGTGAAAATTTCAGCTTTTTAGCTATAACGGTTCATGAGATACAGCCTGGTGACAGACAGATGGACAGCGGAGTCTTAGTAATAGGGTCCCGTTTTTACCCTTTGGGTACGGAACCCTAAAACCTCAACGACTCTATAAAATTGAACATTCGAACGGCTAGGACGTAGGTACTCGTATACGAAACTTTGAAAGATTGTATGGAGTATCCGTAAAGTGTCGTACACATCCGAGCCGTTCGAAATTAAATATTTTTAGATTCGTTGAGGTTTTAACTGATACATCCAGCAATAGTATATGAAAAATAAAATACGCTACATTATTGTGCGGAGTACAGCAAGAGGCACAAATGATTCAGAAGTCAAAAAAGATCAAAAATACAGAATAGATATTTTTAAAACATCATACAGTGGGTCAAGTAGAGTCAATACGCGTACGCAATCAGCTTACAAGGAATAAGAAACGAGAGCTATTAGAGCAGACAAATTAGCGAAACTACGCCTGGTTCGGAAACCAATTACAGCGAGCGAGCGCGGCGGCGCGCTTAGATCTCAATCGACCGGTTGTTTCGTGCTATTGCAATGTTCACTTTTACACAAAAACGAGAAATAAGCAAACCGAATATATAGATACTATTTTTAGGGTTCCGTACCTCAAAAGGAAAAAACGGAACCCTTATAGGATCACTTTGTTGTCCGTCTGTCCGTCCGTCCGTCTGTCAAGACCCTTTTTCTCAGGAACGCGTGGAGGTATGAAGCTGAAATTTATATCAATTACTCAGGTCTACTGTCACTTGAAGCTGTGAAAAAATCAAACTTCTAAGCCAACGCAATCAAAAGATACAGCCGTTTATGCCGCAAATTTTGAAACTCGCAAGTACTCGCAAGGGAATCAAAACCTAAAGGGTACTTCCAGTCGACCTAGAATCTTGAAATTTGGCATGAAGCAACGTTTTATAGCACACATAAAGGAAAAATTCCGAAAACCTTAAATTTTTAGTTACATTACAAAATATATATTTTTTAATAAATATAAACTTATTACTTTTTTTGTCGTAATGAACGAACTTTGTAAACCTTGCAGGTTTGTACGGAACCCTCGGTGCGCGAGTCCGACTCGCACTTGGCCGGTTTTTTTTCTTAGCATGTACTCGTAGCAGCCAACTTTTGGGCAAAGGCCTCCAAAACATTCCTTCCAAACATTTCTGCTTTGTGCTTAGTCGGAGCAAATAGAGCTCAAATGAGCCGAAATCTTCACATTTTTTCTGAACCGAATCGGGGGTCGACTATCTGTAGTGTTTTGGATGTATACTACACATTAAATTGATCATTGAACTAATACTCGTAAATCCATATAAGTGTATATCACAATATATGTAAGTCTTTTTCTCGCCACGAGGGCAAAATCCGTATAACAAAGAAACAAGTTCTATAGGAAAGATTTTTCGAAGAGATGTCACACTATTTTTGGCAGTCCTACTAGTGATGATGATATACGATAACAAACAAGCATTCGTTTTTAAATGTTTATCTACAATTCCCTACAGTTTAATTAATTTACGTCGCTGTAATTACAAACATACCTACAGAAAAGAAACACAGTCTCAATACTCTTAATCAAGCAATCAACAAGACAAAAATTTCAACACACGGAAATACAAAAATAGTAAGACCAAGTTGTTTGTTACACCTTCTGTGAGTACCGCTGCAAGTTAACACAGTGTGTGGAAATGTAAACACGTCGTAACTTTCGCTCTCAAAGGGTTCCCCGGCTGGCGAGTGTTAATGATACAGAACAAGACAGGAAATTATTGTTGAAACCATTAGAAGAACTGTTAACAATCACTCACATGTATTGCACCTTTTAAACAAAAAGTACGACTACAAGATCTTAGGAATTAACATGATCAGTTTTGGAACTCTATAATTGATTTACTTTTGCATCTCTTTATATGACCTATTGCATTGTATAGCTTTATAGATCGAATGTTAAATTCGTCAGCACAAAAAAAAAAAATATTACATCCGCAACATTCAAGCCTACAAAATGTATTTATTTACCTACACGCCTACACTATATACTTCAACAAATTCACAAAAAGAAAACTTAACATGGTAAACAAACAGAGCCAAATGTCACAGTAATTACGAGTATAGGCGAAGACAACTTCTACAACCATAAGATGTGCTAATGTTTCTATCTAAACCTAAACCTACCCTGTGAATAATATGAGCTGCAGGTACAGGCCAAATCAAACATCTTGTCGGCTGTGATGTTACCTATCAGCTGCGGATAGCCCAATCCCGACCGAAGCTCACAACAGCTGCGCGAGGATTGGGTAACCCGCAGCATGTTGGCTAACATTACACCCGCCAACATGGTTGATTCGGTATATACTTAAATAAATAATAATAAATAAATAATCATTTATTTCCACAAACACAAATTACAAAGGAATCTTAAGTATCGCATGCAGACAAAATAAAAGAAAGCAAGAAAAACAATTCCTCATTACTATTTCCAGCGGTCCCACACTAGGCTCGAGGGCCCGTGTTGTGGAGACCAAAAATACGAAATATTCAATTTTTTTTGATAAGTTGTGGAGGAATTTCGTAACATTAAAAGCATTAACATTAACCCTGACTTTACACAAAAATAGTTTTAGATAATCATTTTTAATTATTATACTTATAAGTTGTGCAGCAAATATGTTTACATCAAAACTTAGATTCAAATTTTTAAGATATGTACTTCCGAAAAAATATCATCTAGATCTCGCAAACTAACAACAATTCTGCAACCGCGTTCTATCCACTAACTAAAATAAGCAAAACTACCAAACTCTCTCGGAATGTCCATCAGATTATGCACAGTTTTAATTTCCTTTCGAAACACAATGCACCTTCCGCGCTGAATTTCAGTATTTCCAGTGTTGCTGACAGGCGCCGCATTTACCGCCGACGAGAAGATTTAAAAAGATATAAAGAACAATACGCCTAGGGGTTTTCGCCACCCCGGGGTGGAGGAGTAATGAATGGGGACCGGATGGACTGACTACAAAGTGTACTTTGTGTGAACATTTTCCGTTATGCTTGTGAGAGCGTCGCTTTTTTTTATTCTATTAACGGGTTTATGTCTAGAGTTAAATGAGTCGGCATAAAATACGATGGAGCCAAGTATTAAAAGGATATGAAAACGCTAACCAGACTTCAGAAGTGGATGTAATAGCGGGAGATAGAATTACTCTTGAACAATAGAACTACCCCAGTACCATGATAAAATTAGATGATATTGACCTTAGTCTCGTTATATCTCAGGCCTTTTTGGTTCAGGTTTCTTAACCCTAGACGAAAGCCTGAACGGTTAATTTTGGCTGGCGCTAAGATACTTTTGTATGGGGCATGGATGTAAGGCACAAGAAAATTGGTACAGCGAAGTCAGAAGCAGATACTTTTTTTCGCCATACTCATTAGATCTACGCTTTCTTTTGTTTCAAGATTTTGCATTTTAACACGTGAATTTGCAGCAAACCGAATATCTATCATAGCGTGATGAAAAACCTAGTGCATACTTTTTCAGCAGTTCAGTCACCTTTCCACCACATAATTTAAATCTTTTCCAGTCTATTAGAGCTCACTCCCGTTGACATTGACACAGAACACTCGTACATTTAGACTACACATTTCCTCCCGTTCCCAACGCCATTGAAAGTTCCAAACGCCAGGGACATTTTCCCGGGAAGGCCGGAAAGCGTTGTCACCGCGTCCCTCGTCCGGCGCTATCTCGCCGACGTCCGTCAATATGGGCCAACCTACGCAACGCGCGCTGTATTATGAAGATACTACAAAAAAGTAGGACAGAAGAAAGGGTTTCTTTTCATTATAATTACGCTTGCGTTTAGCAAATTTCTCTAACGTTACACGATGTAGTCTATAAGAAGTAAAACTTACATTAACAAGCAAACTCATTTTCCAGATTTTCAGGGATCTCTAAGGAAACTACGAACGTACTTTTGGTTGATTTAGATTGTACTTTAGAGTAATCATCAGGTCTTCAATAGATCGTTACTCATCGTATATAAGAAATCAGTTTACTAGATTTTTCGGCGCAATTACGATACGATTCAGCTAAAATGAGATGAAACTGAACTGGTACATTTTTCGAATAAATTTTACATTCTTTCCACTTGACTTTCGTCTTTAAACTGACGATTATTCGCCAGGTAAAAAACAAATATGTTAGTGGTCGAGTGGTTATTCCTGGCTACAAATTTAGAGCGTATTGTTTTCCTGAGAAGGAAACGTCCCGTTCCATAGTAGTCCCGTTGGGCCATAGTACCTAGTTCCGAAAACTTTCCAACTGTCTATAAATACACAATAATACACGTCCCGCGTTCAGACCTTGAAGCAAGCCTGTATCGTAGGCCGGGGGACAAAACACTACGACATTGTCATGCCTTGTTCGTAGCGATACGGTGTGTTACAATTATATTGCTGATATGTTATAACTTGGCATAACTGAACGTATTAAATAGACAACTTTTATATTTTACAAGAAATTGAATGTACAATCGGTTTCGAACAGTCGTATCATAACAATGATCTTTTGAAGCACCATTTTACAAAATTTCGTTGTGTCAGCCCTTAATAGTCTACTGTTGTTGATTTTCTTAAATGTTTACTTCCAACTGTAGGTATAAAACAGAGAAAAAAAAATAAGAAGATCAATTCACGAAATGTGATAATAACATACTATTCATGAATAAGAATAATATGGAAATTAGTTTTTAATAAAGGAAAAAACCCGTAAGTAACACCTGTCATAAAAGAACAACATGAATACTTTTCAATAGGCAAGCTATCATAATGCGGGTTTGTAAATACATAGTAATTAGTAATTTTTTTATTGCAAAAAAATAGCATGACCGATTTTACTCGTGTACAGAATTCGCGAAGATTGGATCGATGCGGCATGTTTCACATTATTGTTGATTTATCTGGTCATCACATCGGTGATCAAAGTCGATCTTCAGCGGCTCTCAGACCAACAGTATTTTCGATTTTTATCAAAACTGTCAGCGTCGTTACTTGAATACCTAACTCACATGCCAGCAAACAGAGAATCGAATATTGACGCGTAGCATTGATATACGACTACAAAAGACATCGAATACTCTCTATACGATGTTTACCTCTATAGATAACGAGGGGAACCTCTTTCTTGAGCGTGTAGGGTGAAATGTGCCGATTCACGGCCATTTTGCGACATAGATTGAGATATTAGATTTTATTGGTTGTGTGAATGGCAGCGACACGTCCTGAATGATGGGCAAAGGAGACATTGAAAAAAAATAGCAGAATCAAGGAATGATAGGACGAAAATAGGCGCTCCGGATACTTTCATCCATAATGTAACTTAGCTATATTTTTATTACGTATGTTTCCCTTTATCTACGATTACTAATGTTTCTAGAAGATAACATAACTTTTTTGAACCATTGACACGACGAAGAAGAATGTTTCTACCGATGCGATGAGCAAAAAGAAGCTATATATCAAATAGACAGTATGTACACCCACAGTGAGCACATGTCTTTCCTTGTATGCCACTTCTATCGGTCCTGTACTAATCTTGTCCAAATTGAACCTACGATAAATTCGAAAATTATAAGGGGGGGACTCTTTCCGTAGAACTTAGAAACAGTGAAATGATGATTTTTGCTGCCAGGCTATAGGAACTCTACAACGAAAGTCGTATAAAAAAAATAGTTCGTGGAGTCCCTCCGCGCGGAAGAAGTGAAACTTCGACGCAACAGTGCTTTCATACCTCCATGGTAGCCTAGTTAAACGTTTAACGCAACCTTGTTGGAAGTTGCATTAGAAGTTTCACATCAATAACACCGACACAACACCAGCACCGTATTGAAAACTTTTCTCATTGATTCCACCGGTTTTCATTTCGAAACTTTCATTTCGTTATTTTTACGCGCGCTGTTATGTTTCGATTGGACTCTGTATGCATTCCATTTCATTTTATTGTCAGAGTTGAAACGGTTGAAATTGAAAAACATTATATTTTATTGTTTGTTTGCTAATTATATTTCATATTTCAAATTATAGAGCTCTGTATCGAAATAATTTAAATAGGGTACGATAAACTCTATCCGTCTTCCCACAAAAGTTTTACGCACGCTTTAGACAATGTGTAACAGTACAAATTGCACGGTTAACAGTGTTTAAAGCGTGTTTAAATCTTTTGTGGTAAGGAGGTATAATTTTGTTTGTCTTAAGATCACAGAGTACAAGTACTATTCCTATTTTTAGCCCGTGATTTGCATTTTCTGAGTGCACAAGATAACTATGATTACAACGATTAGCTGGTCCTCCTATTTAGATTAAACACTTTATAGATAAGTAATCATTTGATGACTGTCCCCTCTCTGATTCAATTCAAATATGATTAAAAGTAAGTAAGTTTGTATAAGCTCTAGTGGCTGAATTAGCCCCCAGGAATGTATAATGCTATTTAGAGCATATTATTTTCCTAAAAAGAAAACATCAACATTGGTGTACGAATTTTGAAGCCGCCTGTATGCCTATGGCATGACTAAACGGTTTAAAAACCGACAACAACAAATACGATCAAAACTCATTCAGCCATTTCAGACTTATTGTATCTTTGATAGCCTGTTTATGCTCAGAGATCACCTGATATGATATATTATGAAATACCTATATCACTATCAGCTGCAGATCTCCAGCCAATATGCATAGAGGTGTACTCTCTGAATGCCAATTCGACTCGATTCTGGCATTCGGTAACTTATCACGTTTCCCATTCGGTGGGGATCATTCTACATTCCATGTCAAAGAGAGCCGACATGTTGTTTCCTCTTGCATATACTTACTGATATATGATTGAATATTTCTGTTGGATTTCAATGATTCCAATATGTATCGGTCTAGATTTCAATATCGAATCGATTTCTGGCATGTTTTTCGTTTTTGATTATGAAATCAGAATTTTATTGTTCGAACTGAATTCAAGAGCCGCGTTTTACCAGTCACAAAATCGAACCAGTCCATTTTCAATATGTGCCTTTATATTAGTTATAATGCAAATCGTTAAAAGATATATTCACCATTTTTACTGTCCCTGTCCTGCCAAAGACTTACCTAATGAGTGTAACTGAACAAACAAAATACATAATTATATCAAAACTGATTTCTTGTGGAAAATCCCGCATATATTTATTTTTACTCCACTCTTTCAAATAAGGTCCCGAGCCCACTGCTACTGTTTTGCGTTCTGACGTTTTTTTTTGCGAAGTTTGTAATCACTGGAACGCGTTCAGTTATGCAGGGCTAGTATACGCACCACGAAATAATTCTTTCGACGAGTCTGAACGAGACAGATTTATGGTGAAGTATACGAGTATTTGTGTCACTTTTTCACACGTTGACAGAACTCTTTTCGTGGTCGTATGCTAAGCTAGCAGGACGCACTGTCTACGGGGCGGTGAAACGCGCCAAGCAATCAGATTTTTTCGATGAAGTAAAAAATTTCTCTTTTTTTATATAAATAAAATAAATTCGTTTAGAGAATCACTTAAGTTAGTAACTAGGCAATATCTACACAGCCTGCTATTTCCAACTACATACCAAGTGATCAATCACCCAACTCAGTCCGATTCTGCACTCCTCACGATATTTCACCAGGCTCACATTGCGTTTATGTTTTTTGCGATTGGAATATACGTAATTAATGTAGGAGAGCATGGAACAAGAGATTCAGTCGTTTCCGCAGTGCTGGGTGTGCGTGCCCTTGTCAATGTGATTTATACTCCACTGGAATTTGGATCCCGGATTGGTTTTGTCTTGACACTGAAGATGATATAATGTCTTAATATGCTGTTATACAAGAACATCATACTTGATGATCTTTTGCTCAAATGATTTACTAGTCTCAACTAACAACTCTAGTTGGGGGAGACCGAAGCTTTGTTTGAATACAAAATTTCTCATTATTTTTACAATGGCACCAACCAAACAAGGAATGAAAATCGCTGTTCCATACAAAAATCTCACTCGTTTTTCATAAAGTGTTTGGGACGGCAATTTTTTTGAAGTTTCAGGGTTACCTATAACATTGTGTGGTCAAAATAATGAGTACCTACAATAATAGGCACTTTCCTTGTCTAGAAATGCATTCTGAATAAAAAAAAACCACTCTATATAGTTGGTATTTGTACAGTTGTACACAGGATATTTACAGTGAGCTCTTGCAATTTTTATGTACAGGCAGAGCTATCTTTAGAGTTTAACTTGATACTCTCATCAACCAAAAAATTACCGTAAAACACAACCAAGAAAACCAGTACGCTTGCTAAACACCTATCTCATACAATATCAAGAATTTCGCCAATATACTCGTACACAACATATTTCTAATGTATGCAGAGCATTAGCATTCTTTATCAGCAGCGGTCGATGGCGGATTATTTCTCAATAATCCTTGATCAGGCCAGGTCGTCGTACGCCGGCTCTCCTGAGGCACGCGCTTGAATACGAAACGATGTCTTTGTGAACCGCCCCTGCTACTTGCTGCAGCCAGACGTGTTTAGAGGAACTTTGGGGCCGACTGAATTGTTGATCGAGACATTATGGATAAAAAGTAAGTTTTATCAGACTGGATGACTAAACCTGGTGTGTATCAACGGTGGTCAATAGCGGATTATTTATCAATATAATCCTTGATCGAGCCAGGTCGTCCTACGACGGCACTCCGAAGACACGCGCTTACATACTCTTTCACCCGTATTCACAAACGTTATTTCCTCAAGTAAAGCATCAACACTGTGCAAAGGGTAACACTTCTCAGTGCGTTCCATTCATCGAGCCTTTGTATTCATGGACACAACTTGAGTAATGCTTGGCAAAGCAAATGCACTGCGTGAAATAGCGACATGTGATTGGTCCACAGGATTGGTCCATTTCTATTGCTAACTTCATGTTCGAGTTCGACTACCTGAAACCGTTAGCCGTCTCATTCTTTGCGTACAAACATTGTTGATTTTTCGTGTTCATTTTAATTGAATAATAAGCTAACGCTTGTTTATTTAAAAATGTCGCAGCTTTTAGAAACAGCAAATAAAAAAATTACATTACGGACGCGATGTGTTAAGTGATATTTTAGCGTTTTACTATCTTCACAAATTATAAAAAATATTGTTATTACTTTGCTATTAAGTATTTAATTTTATCTTGCTTTAATATGGCATATTGACTGGCAAACTAAGGAAAACTCAAGTTTATTAACGAAAGCGATCACCGAGGTTAAGCAACTTTTGCACGGTCAGTCTTTGGATGGGTGACCGCGAGTGGCATTTTCCAACCGAGCGCTACCGTGGCTCGGACGACACGATAAATTATAGGTCCCGGTGGTTTTCACCGTTTAGCCATGTCAGAGGCCTTCAGGCGGCTTAAAACTTCGGACACCAGGGCTATACGATTTTACTTAGTTTTATACTATGTACTGTACTAGGGTAGTAACAATATACCTAGTTGTATTCCAGTACTAAGAAAATACCGTTCACCACGTCGGAAAGGGAACTGATCGTGGCTCTAGTACGAGACCGACCCATTATTGAAGACAAGCGTACTAATTCTAAAAAAATATTGAATTACAAAAGCCGCTTGGTCTACTATGCGTTGTCTAAAGTAGCTAACGAGCTTGCTTAGCTATGCGTTCAGTTTAACAAACGCATAGTGCGCTTCACCACTTAAGTAATGTTTGTGAAATAATTTTGCTACCCCTGTGCGTCCATGCCTGCTATGAGACCTCACAGTAACGTTTGTGAATACGGGTGTTTATCAACTGTTGTGTGCTGCTGCCTGCCATGTATAGCGGAACTTCGGAGACGATTGTGTTCGAAACAAATGACGATATTTGGTATCATTTATTATGGGGTTTTTATTGTGTCGTTGCTCTACGTTACTCTACTTTCCATACCCTCTAGAAAAGTAGAGTATGTACAACGTATGTATGTATCACTACATAGTATAAAACGAAGTCGCTTCCCGCTGTCTGTCTGTCCTTATTTAAGCTTATATCTTTAAAACCACGCAACGGATTTCGATACGTTTTATTTAATAGATACGAGTGATTCAAGAGGCAGGTTTATATGTACAAATTGTACAATACACCTGTGCGAAGCAGGGGTGGGTCCCTAGCATAGAATAAGGCTGTGTTTCAAGCTTGCGAAATTACCTCTTCCATTAGTCATTTGCCAATTGCGCACATAATCAGCAATCGGCACCTGTCATTAGATCCGATTACGCTTTTTATACATTCCCCTCACTTTTCGGTCAATGTGAACCGTGTCGAGTACCCTTAAAAGGCTGGCTTAGGATTTGAATATTCAATCACGTTTTAGGACAACCTAGAATGAAATATACTGAGGAAAAACGTGTCTGGAAGAGAATAAATGAGTCTTAAATGCTTATAAAATGTGTAATAAAAATGCAACTCATATTTTCTTCAGAAAACTCTTTCATGTTATTGGAGTATCGTATCGGTGCCTCAGGCAGTCTTTATTTAATTCAGAATCCTTTAGCAAACCAATCACTGCCATACTTACTACCATACTACAACCAACGGCGTTTGTAATAATTTACCATACGTAGGTACTAACACGGCAAGTTAGAAGCTAATAAAAGTTTGTAAACGGGTCCTTTTAAATTTAACCACGTATTTTGAAAGAATTACTAGAAAGTAACACGCTCCGTTTACTAAGCAAAAATAGCAAGTGAGAAATATCCGACTTCCCAAATTATGTTTGACCCTAATTAATTTCAGCGAAACTTAGCCTTATATACGCTGGAAATACTAAATCTGTCCTGAATGAAAATGTTCTGAGTTACTACGCAAAATACGAAAATACAACTCGATGGCAAAGTCGCTTATCATTAGAACAACAACTCGGTAATTCTCAAAGGAGAGATACGGATTCTTGTAGCAAAACATCTCTCTGTAAAATTTTCTTACAATTTCGACTCCTTGTAATCTTTGAATGTTTTAATTACAGGGAAGTTCTTTGCTTGAATAAGAGGACTGATTTTGTCTAAAACAGACATGGATTATCGTTTGATCCTGATTTTATTGAATTCTTACTTCAAAGGATCTTTGAACTAAGTAGGTACCTACTAGGCTCTATCTTCAGATAAAAATACCATAATCATTAAGAAGTTTTCCCGATGTGCTAATGTACTAGGATACCATAATATACCACAAATATCCAAGGAACCAAAGCAATTTAACGCAAACTACGCCTACACATCCTTGTGTCACAAATACTAGGGCACCATAATCAAAGAGGCGGTTGGCCCTTCAATTCACAATCCAAAGGCAGCGAGAATGAATTCAGTGTCGCAATCGAAGCTCGGACTACTAGAACAGCATAAACACAAAGACAACTCACAGTTACCCGAAATCAGTGTAAGAACGAAGCTTACGCCTGCGTCCTTACTTTCAAAGTACCAGGGCGACATGACGATATAAGCAGTTGGCAGCTCGCCAAGCCGCCGCGTGGAGCGTAATTACATACATATTACGCCCGTACGGCATACGAGCGTCCTCACAACCTTGCTGTCCTTAGCCGTAAACGCAGTAAATTTACATTCACGGTATCCAAGCTTACGCAAGTACAAATAAGATTGCTGATTTAGTGAATGGATTTCATACATTGATTTTACCCGATAACAGCACCAAACGCGTCAAGTTCCAATACAAATTCGACATCAATAATAAGTTCATGCTTCACTAATTTGACCCTGAAAATATTCTCAACAATTATCATCTTCGATATTAAACATGTTTTCCTTAAAAGGCCGATATGACATTGGGCACTTGCATAATCGAGGTATTGAAGGTATTGCATTAAATGGTAGTAAACAATAGTGGGCGGCATTGACCTTTAAATTTTCTGTTTGAAAAGAATCTTTAGGATTTCCGCATATAAAGAAATGTATGCGGTGAATTTTCTTAATGTTAACAATTTTAATTGCGTTTATATTTCAACGTCTTTCTTTATGACATCTGTTCTTTATTCTTTTTGTAACTAGTCTTGACGTCAAGAACTGGTTTGATTAAGTCAGTTACGAACCGTATAAAATAATCTTTTTAACTAATGGATATTGGGTTAGACGTTAGAATTTTATAAAAGTTAGAACCCAAAACAAGCCCTAAAAGCATTTTAATTGGTTTATAAACAATTTACGTATCACTTAAGTTTTAATGTCAGTAGAAATTATGTAGACCCAACTAATAGCACTATTGGAAATGTGAATGCTGAACAAAATACATAAATTGCAAGAAGAGTCTAAACTTCACAAAGAATTAGCAACATGATAAATCGAGTTGAGATAAAAAACAATACTAAAATTAATAATATATTAGATATTATCTCGATTGCATGTTGTATTCTCGAAGCATCCTACAATGATGTTAAAGAGCACTAAACATGCAAATTAGCAGCCGCTTCTTAGTTTCCTCCAGTTCGCGGTGATGCTGTATAATCGATTTTCGATTAGGAGCTGAAGTACCAGGGTTGCAATATCTTAGAGCGTTTAATGCTTAGGGAAGACATGTCTTTAGTTTGATGTAATTTCTACACCGTGATTATTATAATTCTCCGAGAGCGAGTCAGGATGAGTAGGTTCGTTCTAATCAAAGTTTCCGTGATGTTGAGAATTAACAAGTTGAAGTGTGGATTATGGATAAGCACTATTAGCAGTAAGCAACAACCATAATTTAGCAGGTAAAATTGGTCAATGGGATCTGATCGAGATAGCAGATGATAACGATAATTCCCTATTAGCATGACATCTATAGTAGACATGCAAATGAGTCAGGGCTCCTCGGTTACGCAAAATTTGTAAATTAGTTGCATAATATTTTCTCTGCAAGAGTACTAGGATTGCAGCGGCATAGAGGAAGTTGGCTCGCGTCCAGGACTCGCGGCGCGTTATCACGCCGCGCCGCCCGGCGCGGCGGCGTGTTACTTACACGAAACGTCCGTTTAAGCGTTCATTATCTAATGTGATCCAGTTTAGCAAGTGGCTACTAATGCATAGTAAATTTTGTAGTATAAAAAAGTATTAGTTAAAATTATAAGAGCGCTATAAATTGCTATTGCCTAAAAAAATGTATAGTAGGAAAATTTAATTCAGTGAGGAGTTTGAGAGTACTATAAATACACGTCAAACAGGTGGGCAGGATATATACGTTGCGTCGCAAGACGTATACGTAACAGGTAGATACGTGATTTAAAGTTATAGAACGCTGGCCTAGGAGAGTAAAGACACGAGTAAGTCCGTAAAAGATCAGATGGCAAAAATAATGTAATCAGAAAGCTAGACACTCTAGATAACTTTAAATACGATTAGTGTGGGACCATATAGCTGAATTTAATACCAAAACCAAGATAGACTGACACAGAACAGGGATAGTTAGCAAAAGAAAACACGTAAGGTTGAAATAAGCTAATAATGATAAAATTTCAAAAGTAACATTTTCAAATGAAAACTAAGTAAGCAAAAATAGAGCTTATAAACATCAGCAATGATTCGCAAAAGGACAGATACTAAGTTCGCCGGAAACTGCCGATTATCCACTACAAACGCGATTTATCATCGGCGATTTTGGCCGAATCGCGAACCTAATTGAATAATCACATGTCATCAACATGTCATGTGACCGCGAAATCGTCGCATAGTCTTCCCAGTGGGTTTCGGGATTGTATGTGATGATTTCATTTGACGGGTAGCTTCCGGATCCATTTTGTTTATTGTGATTTATATTCAAAGCAATAAAAAATCACTTTCTTTCGCAGGTGGGCCTTAATCTGCAAGTAACATAAATCTTGTCTTTTTGTTACGGTCGTGTTTAATATGAGCTTTTTTTATTATTAAAACTAATTTAATAATATGGAATCATACAAAATATGTATGGAAATAATATCATAGAAGATTATTAAAAAAGCAAGGTCGAGAATAAGGGCCAAAAAGATCAAGCACGAGACAAAATTAGCAACAGAAGATAATACTCCGAATCTTATAATTCCGAAGTGTGTTAAGAAAAGATTCAAAAATGTAAAAGCGATAACAACTGACGTAATTAACATAAAACTCGTTCAAAAAGAAATAAGTTTCGTGCTACGGGTGAAATCTGTTCTGAAAAACTTCTTAACTTTTGACAAAGGAAACATTTAACGTTATAATGGAAGAAGAGGGGGGATGAGAGGGTTGCTTTATGAAAAGTGCTTAGCTAACAGTTTGAAAAGTTTCAACTGTAAGACAAGTGCTTAATTAAGTAATTTCAATAAACATTACATCATCTTGACTTTACTGATTGGATTGTTTCAGGGTAGTCTACTTACGAAATTAGCTTACATAAGTAAATTTTCTAAGATTTCGTAAACGAATTTACAGCTTTTGGGAAGATATCTTTGAAAGAGTTGCTTTCGTATGAATCATCAAACATTAGAATTGTACAATTCTGAAAGAAATTAACTTCATGAACTAGGTAAGACAGTTATAGATTATTTGAAGCACACAGTAGAACAAATTCGGAAATAAATACAGAATCTAGGCTAAGTGAATCTTAAACACCGTGTTATCACCTAACCTAAGATTTGAAACATTGAAATGGTGAATTTGATCTAAATAGGACAAAATTTTGAAGGTTCTCTATTTGGTTATCGAAAAAACTGAACCTACAAAACTTTTTATCGGCAATGCTATTTTTTTACAAGCAACGATAATAGTAAATCACGTAGATCTACCGGCTGGAATCGGCACACTTGTGAAGCAGAGCGTTAACCGACCACGTCCGATAGTATTGTCATACCCAACCATTGCTTTGGTACCTAACAGATGAAAATTATTCGTATCATACTCGTAGATCGCGTTTATTGCATTGTTATGGGCCCACTGTTTTTAAAATGCGCGATGAAATTGAACAATTTTATGTTGATTTTTATTGTTATTTCATATCGTACTACTAACGTGGTTTGCATACATTTTGATTTTGAACACAACATGGGTAATTGACGTGGTGCTTTTGAGTACAATAGTTTCTTTAGGATAACTGTAAGAAGTATTTGTTTCTATAAGTGTAGTAGTAGGGTTACATCGGTTTAGTGAGATGAGTCCGCGTGCCAGTGCTTGCTTTTGAAAAACACCACTGAATGTGTCTAAAACATTGCAATACAATGTTACAGTCAATATTAAATTATATCTTAATTTAGACTGCCTCCATCCATATTACGCATTTTAGAGAAATCTACAGCATCCATATTTACATTGTAACGATTACAAAAATAAAATTTAACAGTAAGACCCGTTTTTGTTTCAAAATAAATGGTACCAGTAGCATAGTGACATTTTAGCAATTTCACTGTGTTCTGAATTTTTTAAGCCTGCACTGTCCCAAATTTTAAAACTTGGCTAACGAACCAGAAATGTAGTCGATAAGTTTTTTTACGTCGTTTACTGTACTGTAACAAATATCCCGCAGTTCTGTTACAATTTAGTGAATTTAGTTTTTGTCTGGTTAAACTGAAAAACCAATTATAAACAAACGGGACAATTCATCCAGAGTCAGTCGGTTTCTAACTTTATTTAGCGACGAATGGTACACAGTGGTCGTAGTTTTTCTGGTGACAAATTGTTTTAGGTGTTTTTTTTTGAAAGAGTTATTGCATTTTACTTTTATTATCTTTTACAATTGTTAACCAAATTGTTACAATATCAATGATCTATTTAGAATAAAACTTTCATTATTTGTCTTTTCAGGCACTTTTTGTGCTTAGTACAAACATCACGGCCAATAAATGCTATTAAATTTTATTAAATACATTATTTGTCTTTTCAGGCACTTTTTGTGCTTAGTACAAACATCACGGCCAATAAATGCTATTAAATTTTATTAAATACATTATTTGTCTTTTCAGGCACTTTTTGTGCTTAGTACAAACATCACGGCCAATAAATGCTATTAAATTTTATTAAATACAGTCAACCGTGATCTCAATCACCTCGGCTTTCAAACAGAAAGAAGCTGGTGTCTATTCGTTTCACAGGTACGATACGATATTCATGACTATAATGTAAGACAAGATATTTGTGACTATTACTGACTATATGTGAGACAGACATATGCTCGAATCCTGCTATTGATATCAGCCAGATTTGATTGTAGCGCTCGTAGCGTAGTTTGACTAGGTTTTTGTCAGCGAGCACCGTAATTAAGCAACATTCCGCACGGTCAGTATTTGGATGACAGTATCAGTATCAGTGACCGCGGGTGGCATTTTCCAACTGAGCGCTACCGTGGCTCGAATGACACGTTGTTGACACAATTGTAGGTGGCGGTACTACTTCACCCCTCTTCATCGGGCATTCGTCATCATATATCAGTCGTAAGACGTCCACTACTACAAGAATCGGGGATTTAAAACACCGAAAACTCCATACCAAGATCTTCTGTGCTCCGTACGCTATTGTTGTTAGTTTATCCATTTCCCGGGTGAGCACGGCTCGATTCACTTTCAATCTCGATCGCGGTCCGATCACCGGGCACCCCATTAGCTCCGATCGGCCGCGTAAGCATTTTTTACTCGATCACGCTCGAGCGGCGTCCTCCAACGAGGCCACTCGATCGGGTTTCCTTGATTATTGTCGTTTGTCAATTCGGCCACTTCCTTGCATGCTGGCGGTTTGCAACTCGATCAAATTGACTTTAGATAAGAGCTGTTGAATCATAATTCTGTCTAAGAATTTCCACCGTCATTGAATAAGGTTTGAAAATATTTGTTAAAACGTTAATGAAATGAGATGAAGAGTGAAACGTTGATAAAATTGACTCTGATTTTAAGTTTGTAAGTATAGGCCGAATATAGTCAAACATTTTAGTTTGAATTTAGTTTAGTTAATTGGTTAGTTAAAGTTAGTGTTAGAGTTAGAGTTTCTAAGCGGCTTAAAGGCCTTTGACATGGCTAAGGTTAAAAACCGCCAGATTCAAGTTGCTACTAACTGGTCTTTTTGAAATATTGTCGAGGAGATCTATGTGCCAGCAATGGTCGCCTTACGGCTGATATGA
The DNA here is from genome assembly GCA_964007245.1 of Hypomecis atomaria. Taxonomy (NCBI): domain Eukaryota; kingdom Metazoa; phylum Arthropoda; class Insecta; order Lepidoptera; family Geometridae; genus Hypomecis; species Hypomecis atomaria. Next base: position 4,943,461 of record OZ023306.1, read on the forward strand.
TGATGAGGAACATCCATATTTATTGTGTAACAGCGTGATGATTCAGGCCAACATTCTTAAAAAAATCGTTCGACGTATTTGCAAAAGGGAAGGAGGAATATTTCGCGTCTTAGCTTTTCATAGCAAGTTTATCTTCTTCAAAAGTATTTTTATTGAAGAAGAAATACATCAAAATAGGTCTTATTCATTCTCGTATACTGGCAAGATGAATAACTGTTAAGCATAAGGTACACAAACATACAACAAAGATTAGAGCTACACCTATAATTAAACGCAAGGAAGTGATACAGGCGTTAACGCGAGAAGAATTTTAATTATAAAAGTAAAATATAAACCGAGTAAGTAAATTCCAGCGAACTTTTTCAACCAGGAAACAAAGTTATAATTAGAACTGAAAGAATATTTACAACAAATAGAAACGAATATAGCCAATGCAAATACAGCGAAGGTGACTAAACGTGACATAAAATTAAAAATAGCGGACATTTCGCAGTAAATTATGATTATAGCCTTGAACGCAGCGAGACGCTTTCTATTTTATCCAGGAAAACTACAAATTATAAACGTTATTTTTGTTTTTTGATGATATTTTTGTGAAAGCAATAGATGCGTCGGTATCAGGATTTAAAACTGTCTTATTTTGTTTACATCACGGATTTGAAATGCCACAAAACAAAGACGACGACGAAGAATCTATACAATGATTGCGTCATCGAAAGACAAAGGATAAATATATTCTTATCCTATATATTTATCATACATAGTATAAAATAAAGTCGCTATTTTTGTCTGTTTGTTTGTCTGTATGCTTAAATCTTTAAAACCACGCAACGGATTTTGATGCGGTTTTTTTTAATGGATAGAGTGATTCAAGAGGAAGGTTTATATGTATAATACACCTGTGCGAAGCCGGGGCGGGTCGTCTAGTAGTCTATATATCAAACACTAGGTAGAAACTTTACAATAGTAGAAAAAAATTACCTACTCCAATAGCCTGTTCAAATATACTCATCGTCTTTAGATAAAATATGATTTCTTAGACATTTATGTATTACGCTGCTAAAACACTCAGTTCTAGGTCAAATCAGGAGCTAGAAGTAAGTGTTTTAGCAACACATTTATACAATTCTAAAGACAAATATTTATTTGTTAATATAGGTACCTACAGATATAGTTTAACACAATGGTACCATAAACTATAGAGCCTATATATCTATGATTTACTAGGCTCCATGTAATCTATTTCTCAGCAGGGAATGTCAATATACGACAAATATGTGTGTTGAGGCCGTTCCAGTGAGCACACAATAATGATATGTTATGTAGCAACAGAACTATAGAATAATTAATAACTAGCAGCTAAAAGTTCTAACAACCAAACTAGAGAAAGTTACGCTTTAATATTTCGGTAGACGAGATAATAACGATATCATTAAAAAGTTCTTTGATAGTTTAGTGTGATTCAAGTCTCTTCGTGTATCTACGATGGATAGATCGTGTTCGTGATATATGTATACGATAAAAAAGTGAATATTTGATTGAAATTAGACAAAATTGGACGACATTAAAATCAAACCAAACTATTGTGTTATTAAATTTTAAAATTTAGATTAAATAAATTCTAGAGAAACTTTAATAAATTTTAAACATTTGATCTCGAAACGCCATGTTTAATTTAAAAATTTAATTTTATGTTAATTTTCGGAGCCTGCTTTGAGGGCGATTAAAAACATAATTATATAGGCTTCGTAAGCAAAGGGCGTACCAGATCACTGAAAATTTAGACCTGTACACCCGAAACTCAAAGCTAATTTTAACATTATTGGAGGTAACATAAAACCGAATCGTTATTAAACCAGAGGTTTGAATTTAAACTCACCGTCCTTGGCACAGAGTTGAAAATTGGAAGTACTTACCTACATGTAGACAATATTAAAAGTGAGTTTAAGGTCGTAGGGAAAACAGGTAACCTGTTATGGGCACTAAACTAAACGGTTAATTTTGGATGTAAGTACCTAGAACAAATTCGATTCGACAATACAAAATTGATGTCAGGAATTAAGTACAAACAAATGTGCATGTGTGTAACTCAAAAATAGGAATATTTTTTTTTTTAAGATTAACATATGGTAAATTTCAGAATTTTCCTTGCTGGCTAACTAATTACTTGATTACGGAGAAAAACAATACATTACAAAAAAGAATACGATTATTTCCCATTAGTTCAGTCAATCTGCCGAAAATAAAATGGTTTGAATGATAAAATTCCCAAGTGGTCAAAGTTTGATTTTTCTGATGAGTTTAGATGTACTGAAGTTACTCTTGCGATGGGCAAAATTTTCGAAAGTGCGTTCGCTCAAAAACTAAAAAAAAACGTCCAAAAATTTTTTGAAACGCATTTTTCTCGAAAAGTATGCGTTCCACAGAAAATTCGATTGATGACAAAATGTAGAGGGCATCGAGATCTACAAAAAATGACATTGGAGCAATACCGTACAACAAAAAATGCACACGGTAAAAAAAAAACACAATTTTAAATTAAAAATGTTAAAAATACAATAAAACGTGCACTTTACACGTGTACTCATAATGTGTAACAATATCATTTGAATTTTCATACTTCTTCAAGCTGCAGCTTAAAAACGGTAAGTTGTATAAAAAAAAGTTTAAATAAATATTGTTGATAAAATTCAGAGGAACAACTTTTACATTTACATTTTTGCACTAAAACAATATTTACATGGTAAAAAAGTGGAAAAACACTTATTTGTAGTCTTCAGCGCCACCTACCGTGTGCATTTTTTGCTGTACGGTATTGCTCCAATGACATTTTTTGTAGATCTCGATGCCCTCTATATTTTGTCATCAATCGAATTTTCTGTGGAATGCATACTTTTCGAGAAAAATGCGTTGCAAAAAATTTTTGGACGTTTCTTTGAGTTTTTGAGCGAACGCACTTTCGAAAATTTTGCCCATCGCGAGAGTAACTTCAGTGCATCGAAACTCATCAGAAAAATCAAACTTTGCCCACTTGGGAATTTTATCATCACTATATCGACAGATTGACTGAACTACATTGCGTAGGAAAAACATTGTAAGTTTTTTTTGTTATTTGTTTATGAGCTTGTAGTGTCTAACTGGCTGAGCAAAGGCATCCCCTTGGCTTGCCAAGTAGCAAGTATTACAGATAAATACACAGTAAAGTCGCACAACGTCAACGTTCAATTTTAAAACATTTTGTAGTCGCAAAATAACAAACACAAAAAGAATTGTAACAACAACAGAGCAAGGTAGAGCTACCAACTGTATCGAACAACGTGAGGACACCAAAATAAACTCAGCACGAACGACCGGTAAAGAGACAGGCAATTCCTGTCATATAGAGAATATAAGACTAGGGTAGAACATTTTGCAGCACGAGAGGAAATAGCTGACGCCGGCTCTCAATGTAATTCGTTTAACACGGGGACCAAATATAATGAACCCGATTATGGACTACAAATGACCCTTTCGATTCAATTATAAGTTAAAAGGTAATTGATATCACATTGACCGTTAACCTTTGAGTAAGATAAAGTTCACACGCAATTTGACTTAAGCATTTCAAATTAGATACTCTCATAGTTCCATTTCATCAAATCACATTCATACGCAAACGGAGATACCATTTTATTATTCCAACGTCTTTCGCCGTCATTTAATGTTTATCGTGGGTTAAATTTGGCGAAGCTCAAAATATGGCATCTATTAATACCCTCGAATGAATCTTAACGTTGATATCAGAATGAGTAACAGACTAGAAATAAATATTAAAATTTCAGGGAACACGGCCAAGTTCAAAGCCGTTGACGGAGTGATATTTTCAAATTTCACTTTTCGCTCTTCAACATTGAGTACAAACTCTAGGTTATTACGAGTATCATTGATATCAGCTCCCGCCTGAATCTTATCTATTATCTTGGCTATATCTTTTGTGTTGCCTGTTGCCATTGAGTAGGTCTGCCTTTTGTGCTGTCCGTAATATGGGTGCGCTTGACTTTGTACTTCGCTATCTATTGCCTATTACAGGCTGGGATGTTTATAGACGCTATTTAAACGTGAATTTGCTATCGTTCAGATTAAATGGTCAAAGTTAACAGTCAAGTCAATATCTGTGTAGGTCTCAGATTTACGTTGTTAGCGGCAGTGGGAGATAACAGTCATAAAATATGCAAAGAGCAATTTAAGCGTTGAAGTCCAGAAAGCATAATGCGAATAATATTGGGGTGACCAGTGATCACAGGATGCGTTGGTCGACAGTCTAAATTTGTATTTATGTGTCCGGTCTGACGAGACTGCTATACGGATTAAGTGTTGAAGTTCATTGAAAAGACGATACTAGAACATTTTACGTCTTTGTATACCTACATAATATCTGGAGGTATTTTAGTCTACTACTTATACAAAATTCAGCAATCTCAGCATTTTTATCAGTCTACAAGATCAAGACTATGACAATAAACAAGCAGCAGGCTGCAGAAAGGGACAGAAGTGAACGGCATAAATAAAGTGAGGCCTATGCTCAGCAGTGGGTTATCAAGAGTCAATGATGACGATGGTGATGAAGATTATAAGTCACAAAAGAAGAATCGTAATTCAAAACAGATCAATGACATAAATTATCGCAAAGAAACATAAGATTCATAATCCAACTAGGCAATATCAATTATCTCATAATGATCAATAGCATCGACAGCTGTGTTTTCATTGTTAATTGTTTAATTATAGGTTTTATTAGCGCTACAGACATTTTTACACGAACACTCATCAACAAGGAACCATTCACCGCTATCGTCGCATATTTCATCAAAGGAAAAGAACAACAGAGCCATTAATATTACATTGCTTGTGTAATTGTGCTTTGTTAATGGTAGGATTGTTCGTGCCACTAATTCGAATGACATCATCAGTCTGTCTTGCTACGTTTTTTCTTAGCGATAAGGTGCCTACTGCTTGAGGTTCAACGTGCCCTTCGTCTGATATTTTTAGAATAAATTGCTTGTTGTCATTTGGGCACCAATTTGATATACATTTTATAGCAAGTATGTGATCATTTGTTACTTGTTTACTAACTGTAGGCTAGACGGTCACATGGCATAAAGCTATATATGTAATATGTATAACTATATGGATATAATACTTTTGATGACACCTATAGATACAAACGCAGTGGAATATTTTACTGAGTGCGTGCACTTCACGAGATAGGATGGCGATAAATAATAATGAGAAACGTATGCAAATAGGTTTAGAGTAATCAACTGATGTATTAGGATGTCACGTTCCACGTCGAGGAATTGAACCCAAGGATACGATACTATTGTGTCTTCATTGAGACCACAGATATTTATAGACATTTTCTTTACTATGATAACACAAATATAAGCTTACAAAAAAGACACCTTTAACAAATAAACTAGGACCTTTATTTTGAAGCCTAAACAAAAGTCAATCTAGATTGGATTAAATCGTTAACTATTTATTCTATTGGAATGTAATTAGAATAGTTAAGTACTTTTCAATTTTGGCGAGTTAAGTGTGTGTGTAAATTTAAAAATATAAATAACTAGCTAACACGCCAAACGTTATTTAGTCATACAAAAAAATTGAGATACAAACTATCCTATCTCTCAAGTTGGATCAAACCCGCACACAGTGTACAAAATTTAGTGAAAATCGGTTCAGTAGTTGAGGATTTCATCGCGGACAAACAACGAGACACAACATTTTTATGCATAAAGATTTAAGAAACATTCAAAACGTCAACAAATCAGAACCTAAACCCAAATAAGACGCATTCAAGGACAATGCCTCAAGGGAATCCAATTTACTCCCGAACGGTCTAAGCTCAGGACAATGTAACGTAGATGAGGACACACGAAAATAGTATATATTCGACACGCCGAAGCTGCGTAATACTTCTCAATGAAATGTTTTGGAAAGCTGAACTGCAAATAAGGATAGAGAGATGGCCTTGGTTCTGAATGAAAGAAAAAAAGCGGCGAGGATAGGGAGAAAAACACATGTAAACAGGAAAATATTGGAAAAGGATGTACGCATTTTATGTATAAGTTGACATTCGAACAGGAGCTTAATATATTAAAGGGCATTGTTATGGAAATATTGTGTACAAACAAAAACTTAAAGAAATAAGAATAGGTATCTTCTAGGTCTACATACTCCATCTTCGGATACAACTTCGCTGATGGATCAGGCAAGTTGTAAAAAAATTAAGATGTAGCCTGACAACATAAAATATAAAGTCTAGATAAATGAACTCATCTCTTTTCTCATTCGTTCGACAGTCTCCCATAAAAAGTAGTTGCGATCCACTACGATATTGATGCCGCAATTTCCGAGCTCGATATACGTACTTACAGACGGAGAGCAAGCTGTAAACAACACCGCAGTGGACACACCCCACAGGCGGCGTTCGAAGATAAACATAACGCTAACTTTATGTGTACTACGTAGCAAGGACTGCTGTGGAAATTCCCCCTAGAGCTATTGTACAGAAACAATTATCCGGGAGATGAGCATGAATTTGGCCAATGTATCAGGCTTCTTGCCGGCTGTGAATTTAGCCACAAGCTACGCGAAACCTAATCCTAGCGCAGCTTCAGTGAGCTTCAGTCAGTATTGGGTTATCCGCAGCTTGTAGCTAACATCAAAGCCGACAAGAAGTTTAGGTCGGGCCATACTAAGACTTACTAAGGTGTATGGATTTTATGTTCGTCCTATCAGCAAAGTCAATACTCGTCGTAATAAACAAGTGCCGACCTACCCGCGTTCTATTTTTCCGAGACTTCCGCTACCCAAGTAAGTAGTAAGTAGTAAATAAAGTTTTCAGACATACCCCCGGGTAAGTCGGAGGCAGGGAGAGACATAAATACGGCAGGTTTACGGCAGGCGGGCGTGATGTGCCTGCACTTGCATCGGAGGGTAGGTATACATTTTTATCTCTCTCACCTGGCGAACGTGTTATTGTCTAGACGTGCAGTTATAAAAATTGCACGGAAGGAATATTGCAAATTGAGCCACTTGGAAATGGCTTTTACAATTTGCGGTGTTTTGATAGAGAATAAGCTTAGTAAGGAGCTGAATGAGCGTTGTTATTGGTAAGACGATAGTCTCTATTGCAATTTGCCCTATCCCTCGATTTAAACAACAATCTAACAATTCTATAGTACTTACTATAAAAGTCAGTAGCCCCAATGAATGAACCTTCAAGTAGATAGATGAACCAACATGAATTGATACTTGAAATGTGAGTACCAACACTACCAACACAAAACCTCTCTCCCCTAGTTCATTATCTGTCACACGCACGCTATGAAACCACAACTACTGCTTGTCTGCACTGCCACTGTATTGTCAACGGCATGGTTGTTTTAACGGGCTTGTTGTGGAGCTACGTGCGGAGCTGTAATATCGTAAACCAGAGTTCGGGTACCTACGCAGGCAGTGAATTTCCAGAAAAGTATGTTGTCTATCAATGATTACAAAAAAAATATTTTGTAATCTTAAAACATCTAACAAATAATCTACGTGAGACACAAATGCAAAATGATATTTTGGGAAATTCATATTTCATGTGACGTTTGTAGGCTCTGTATAACTCTTAAGATCCTTTTCATGTAACCAAGCGTATTATATTATTTAACTAGAGCATCGCTATCTTAGCTAGCTATCCCAAACGTTTATGTTTCTCAAATGAAAGAATCATCAATCAAAATCTCAAGAGCTCAAGTTTTTGAAAAGTTAGAATCAGTTCTGCCGTTCGCAGAGAATCGTATGCTATACTCTCCTATTCGAACAAACATAGATTTTTAATGCTTGCTCCTGCTCTTGCTCGTGTCTATTTACGCATATGTTCAGCCTTTCTAATAATTCAATTATAGAGCTTCCAGATGCTTTGTAATGGAATTCATTGATGTCTTAACATGAATGAAGTCCTTTTACTCCAGAATCATTGGACGAAGTTCCAATACTGTTTTCCACTAACGAGCAGACAGGCTTTACAAGTGCAAATTCACTACGTCACCCCCCACATCGTTAGCGAAACTAAAGCATCTTTCGAGTGCTCAGACTATTTGCATAGACTATCTATAACGTACACCGTCTCGCTCCAACAGCTAGAGTCAGAAAGGGGCCGTGTATTCGTCCCTATAGTCGCCTTATCTGAAGTCGCAGCCTCGCTCGAAACAAGAATGGATAGTGTTATAATCCCTATAGAAACATTCTCGTATAAAATAAGACTCGACTAGAGATACTAGGAGTTGAACAGATTTTCATTCTTAGAATTAGCTCTACTGACTTTGGATCTCGCGCTGGATGCGAGCTGCTTCCAATAGGTCTTATTGGAGATCTGTAGGGGAGGCTTAGATTCAGCAGTGGACGAACTATGGCTGATGAAATGACGCCTACTTTGGATCTATTTTAGGTGATATTTTTTTTACTGTCTCAGTCATTTGAGACAACATGAATTAAAACTATGATCTTCAATTGAGATTTGAGAACATCAACATCACCATCAGCAACCTACCTACTGTATGTTATGTTCAAGAAAATGTTTCGAAAAATCAAGATGCAATACAAGTATTGATTCGAATCGCTATATATTAATACCGTGACACTTTCAATGCAACATGGAACTATGATAATCACAGTCAAAGATCACTGACTGCTCGATTGCACTGCAATTACGATAAAGAGATTACTAAGAAACAAGATGCAATTCATGCGATGCAATACGACTAGCGTCCGACCTAGTTCCAACTGTACTATTTTAAAAACAGATGTTAAGCTTTCCAACATGCATACGACAATCATGAATGTACGTGAGACGATACTCCAACTAGATTTCTTTGTGAATATTCAATTTCATAAACAAAAAACAAAGTGAATATTATTCCGTATGTCATTTACAAACGCTGAAGGTTAAAGTAAAGATCGACGAAGATATGGTTACCAAAATTAATGGTAGCTAAGTAATGGTTAGCCCCAAACTAGTAAGTAATAGTAATAAAGTAATTTGTCATACAAAACATTGACAGGCTTTCATGGCTTAACTACATAAATATTTTGTACACGAACACCAAACTTCAACCTCACGTTAAGATCGATTAACTTTAAAACCACATCGTCATTGAAAAGAGCAAAAGTGAACAACCCCATGATACATACCAAGAGATTATTATCACAAAACATGCTCAAATACTCGCAAGTTATTATCGTGAAATTCGTAATCATGTTGACTAGAACCCGACATGCGTGAAACATCAAACCGCATCATATTAAACAGACTGCGAATCCGAATCAAATTCACGAAATGATCCAAGCGAAAACGCCACTTAAAAGGTATTAAAATATTTAAAATAAAATAAAATTTCCATCAAAAGCGAGCATCAAAGCGTTCGTAAAATTTCAATGTCAGCTTGCGTGGGCGGTTAACGAAATTGTTCTAAACGTTTTAGAAAAGTTCGAGTAACTCTTGCATTTTTTGTGCGCAGAAATATTAGCGTAGGTCATGCGGCAGAACCATAACATAAATGCATCTGCTTAATATACAGACTAATTTAGAATCTAGATTGACATTCTGTATTGAACTCTACATTGTTAATATCCCATTTCAGAAATACATATTAAGAGTAAGCAACAAAAGAATTTTATCAAAAACGAATATCTTAGGAGAAATAAATCTACTCAAATAGTCTAAGAATGACGAACAAAGAGGTTTCACAAATGTGTCACATACTTCGAGGGTCAGAATGTCAGATAAAGATCAAAGACTGTCTTTTGAGGACATCGAGGACTGATATCTGAGAAGCGTGCCGAATAAACCAAAAAAACTTACCTTAAAACACATTGTCAGGCACATTCGGGTTACGCAAACGTAGAGCCCGCACTAAGTATAGCGAGTCATACGCAAGGTATTCCACTAAATTCTATATATAAAAACAAATTCCACTCAAAACTACTGAATTTACGCAGTTAAAGTCGGAACGTCAGCTAAATATCTTTTGTTAGATTTACCTAGATAAAATGAGCCGAACGGGATGATAGCGTTTCCTTTTGTGAAGATAGGTTAAAAAGGTGTTTATCTACACTAATGTTGTAACATTCTACTTATGTTTCCAATATTTGACTTATAATGACTACTGTTATAGCACAGACAACAAAACACTCAATTTAAGCAATTTCAAATGATGTTATAATATCCACATCGATATCGTAAAATCTCATTATAACATCGATAAAACGCGACCAATTTACCTGGCGAGCCTTATGTCAAAATCCTCATACAAGTTGTATAAAATTTTGATATTAGGCTGGCTTTTGAAAACAGTTGGGTTATACGTGAAAACTTCGTCGAAACTACTAAACTTACATACACAAAACTCTTTGGTAAGATCTTGTGCCAATGAAATAAAAAAAGAACATCGCGCGCTCGCTCCTGTTTGGCCCTGCGCGCGCAGCTGCGCTCTCCTTGGTTAGATTTTAATGGCGGCAAGTTCACTGTGACAATACACGTACGCGTGAATTTAATGTTTCGCAATGTGTTTTTTTTTTAATTTTTATTAGTGAAGATAAAGTAGTGTATGCAACTGCATATAACACGGGTTATAACTTCATTATATGACAGTTGCATAAACTACTATTTACGCGCACAAACTAATTATAAAAGGTACAGTTATACACATCCAATCACAGTACTTTACCATTTGATAAAATTGTACATGGGCAGGAGAATAGATATGAAGTATTTAATATCTAAGTAAGTGTGCAATTTGTACATATCAAGAGATAATTTTATTATGATGAAATATTTCCACAGGAACTGCTGGTAAAAATAAACAAATGCGAGTAAAACCGCAAGGCGCAGCGAATATATAAAGTTTAATGTCGGTATTTAGGCAAAGCACGCCATGGCCATAATCAGTAGCAATGAAAACAACCGCGGGCTTAAACGAACGGCTTTTCCTCTCGGGTTCTAAATCACAAAGATTAATTGTATTAATAAAAAGTCTAAACTCTCTCTTTTATTTTAGCGGGCCTTTATTGGGGATTACGTAAACAAAATTTAAAGCAAGTAAGCTGGTATAAAACAAATATTAATATCAGATATTTTAGACTTCAGTCTTTCAGTCTTCTGTAACAACTAGTCCGGGATCGTATTGAAATATTTTATTTTCGTAACTTTAGATAAGAAGACTTGCCTTGAAGAAGAAATGATGACATTGATTGACAAGGATGAACGAATTCTATTATATCACAGTATTATTTAAACTGATCTATATAACAATTACTCAATTGCACACGCACACCCACAGACGAATTGACAAGCTCTGTCATTTAATCGAGTAAAGTTCATCCATGACATTTCATATCCAAAAGCACCTAAATTGAACGTACATAATATAATATGGACAACCGGCCCTTTTACAGTTATTTTCGTGTGAAGTTACCACACGCGGTTTATACGAAATACTTGTTTTACCGTATATTCATTCCTATTGAGACTTAAGAGGACAGGTTGACAAAGGTAGACATTTTATGAAATTGTCGGTAAATTACCAACTGGCTTTTATATCCAAGTTATTATTTTGAATTGCCACGTTGTTTGTCATTTTGGATTTCGTGAGCTTACTGGGCTGACATATTTGATTTAGCGCTTCGTTGAACCTTTTTCAATGTTAGTGAATGTTGATGTTATTTAAAATATCTATTTAAGGACTATAATAAGTCGGGATATGTCTGTGAGATCAGATCAGAATGAAGTGAATCGTAGACGAGCTGGTTAGTTCAGCGGTTTATGAAATTAGCAAGGCAAACAGCACGCAGGTCTATTGGCTGAAGTGGCCCGTAATGTTTTAAAATGGAGACTAAAGACAAACAAGTGCAGCGACGGACGTTTTAGAATGTCCTAGATGGATGATGATCACAAGATCGTGCGTCTATTGCAGGATACAAGACGTTCTAGAATGTCCTAGATGAATGATCACAAGATCGTGCAAGTCTCATTGGAAATCTATGTGAGTGGCCTGTGATCAGCGGTGAAAAGCCAATGTTAAGCCATTGTTGATAAAGATGAATAAAGTAACTTGGTTAAAAATAGCTATTTAAAGACTATTAAAAATCAGTAAATCTTGAATGAACAACATTAACATAAGCAGCATAGTAATGTGCAAAAAACACTATAAAACTGAGAGGCTAGGACGCGACCTTGCGGCAGGCAATTACATCGGACGCTAGACTAAACCGCCGTCGTGAGGTGAATTAAACGTGAGAATTTATGCTATACCAGTTTTACGACAATATATTTTAAAGAAACAAATAAATATAGGTACAATGAATTTTCTTAAGTACATCACACAGTCAGAAGCTTAACTGAGATCTGGGCAATTCCTTGCAAAAAATTATAACCGGTTTGGAACAGTCGTACACGCACACGCGGTCGAAGAAAATTTTGAACATTAAGATTGATCACAATCTGCTCTACTATAACTACTGAACACAGAACAAGCTAAAGATTTTTTCCATCAAGAAATGAGATCATGTGGCAAGTACAACAACGCAATAGAAAGATCATGTAAATCACGCGATACATATATTTGAATTAAGAATCTCCTCTACATAAGTCGGAGGAATGGCATTGAACAACAACATGGCATAACTTCCCAAATTCATGTGCACATTAAACAAGAGATACTTCGCCTTGTCCCACCGAACCTGTTTCACGTGAACCTTATTTTTATGTCGTATCGTAAGGCCGGCAGATTTACATCGACCTTTGATTTTGGCACAGCAGGTAAGGAAGTTTCATTCCGCGGAACCGGTATCTGTTGTATTCATTGACATTTTATCTCGTCTGCACGTGAAAATAAACCACTATGATGATACTAGAAGGGAAATCTAGTTAGTACATGCGGCGGAGGCACGTGATTCGAACAAATTCATAGTTTATGGGTGATAAAGACTGCTGCGCAGTACGGAATGGGGTGGAAAATTGGCTCTTAACAGTTTTATTGCATTCTAAAGTCCTATGCTTGCAAGATTGTTTTACATAGGTCGCGAATTTTCTTGGGCGTTAAAATTCAAGATCTAAATATCAAATATTCTTTGTAATGATATGATAAGCAGATTCAATGTTCATATTTAGACATTTTAGTACTCCATTGGTATATAAAAAACCATCATCAACATTTTCTTGCACTTATCCCACTAGGTGGGGTCGGCACAGCTTTCGCCACTTCACTCTATCCATACGTCATCTCATCAGCAACTTCTTGCTCTCAAACAATACATCCACACTTTTTTTGGTCTTCCATTACCATCATATTTAGAGTTCTTTTAGTGACATTATAATGGGAATTGAATAAAACTTCAATCCTCATGAAAAAACATTCTGAAAAGCTCAACGACATTATAGTAAGAATGATACAACACCAGAAACAAGACCAATCGATGTAACAACAGTAAGCTAGCTAACACATAGCTATCATTTCCAATAAAATATTCCATCTCGAAGGCAGGCGTAATGACCGATACAAAGTGTTTGCGATCAATCACCGGCGCAATGTTTTCAAAGACGCAATCGTACCGAGATCTGGAAACCTGGAATAAATAGAGTACTAAAAATAAACCGATCATAATATGCGAGTGCTCTATTTTTGTTCAGATGGCGCAGATTTATTCAGCTGGGCATTACTTCTCTTCATATAGAAATTGCGACGTTTGGTATAGGCCGAATCAAACTTTTTGGCGGCTGTGATGTTTGCCACAATCTGCGTGAATCTGAATCCTCGCGCAGCTTTTATGTGAGCTTCAGTCAAGATTGGGTTTTGCGCAGCATGTTCATAGCCGCCAATAAGTTTGATTCGGCCTATGGTCTTTTATTTCTTTTTGGGACTACTTGCGACTTTACGTATATAAAAGTAGGAGGGAACTTTTAAATTTCAATACAAATTTTGTCAAAATAGACTCGTTTAACCTTCCATTTGACCAGATTTGAATTGAAATTTTATTAGGCTCAAACACGAAGGACTTACTAGTACGATTGGAATTTCACTACTCACCTTCTAACTGGATTTTAACAGATACCTGGTTTTAATAGACATTATTTCTCATAATGTGGAATTGCCACGGAAACCCAAAGTATGCGAAGTTTTGCAAATAGGACAAGTAGAAATCCTTTCGAATAGTTATAAATCTGTAGCAATATTTAAAGCAGGTATTTTAATAGCTAGTAAATAGAGTTCACGATAGATTGAAAACATTTTGACTTAAATATGTTTTCAGAATTTTTTAATCAACTTAATGCACTCTAACTTAAGTCCAATAGGAATTTGAACTTGCTTTTTCCTGCAATGTTGTTTAGAATTCAAATAACATACCCCGAGTCCAGACACATTGAATGGACGGTCTAAAGCGTATATACAACTATATTGAATGGCTCAGACGATAGAGATGGAACGACGTCTGCTGTAGAGGAAACTTTTAAAAAGATAAACTGTCATAAAAACCCTCTCGCAGAATATATCATAAGAAGATTAAAATGTTCAATACAGATGCTATACCACCGATCACACAAAGCCGTAGGAAAGTTCTGAGAGTTTAAGAAGAACTCTGAGAATGCCAAATTGAATTGGCTCCCGAAAACTTGCCAACACTCCGAAAGGACGGCACAGGCCGAAATGGATGTAAAAAGTGTGGCGATAAATTAACCATCCAAAGTCGTTCAAAATTAATTTCTCGCTAAAATTTTCGCAGTTCAAAACAGGAGTTTTGTAACGGACAACAAATTTGCAGAGCTTTGTAATGAATCGCTTTCCGATGGCAGTAATTATTTCAGTTGGTTTCGCTATTAATCAAGTTGTGTTACGAAAACAGAATAGACAGGCGAACCTTCTTAATATAGTTTAAAATAAGTACGGTCAATATGAGTACGACTTCACTAAGTTTGCTTTATGAATCATGCCGGATTTAGAAAAACATGTTGATGAATTATTCAATGAAATGCAGAAATTTGCATTGAGTTACATAGCAAATGATGTCGTTATTGATTAAGTAATATTTACTAAACTATTGAAAGACACCTACGCATAAATACTGCAAACAAACTTTCAAGTGCCCATCGAGGGCAATTGAATAAGACTTCTGCGAAAGAAACTATCTTTAATTGGGCTTCGAATAAAGAAATTGTCGAAATGTCAACAACTATTACGTAGAAGCATAAAGTGTCTGACGTACCTGCAGTGTGACATAAAACAAAATGCGTGGGAGCAGTGACTCACTTTGGTGATATATTTACATCAACATCGCTCAAACAATAAAAAGATTTAACAATCACACAACTGCCAAAAATCTTATTTACCATAGCACACATAATGGATGTTGTGACAATTTTGATACATTAATAAATAATCGGGAATGCATCGTTCATAAACTGAATGCAAACATAATTATCTGTTCATTTATCGATAAACGAACCAAACTAGGTACAACAAATTTCTGATTTCATGGATCAGGGAATACATTTTTATATTTTTGTTAACATCTAAAATAGTTAATGTCGCAATACTAAATATCTACAGGACCCTTTTATCACGTGCATGTTTAATCGAATCCAGATAAGTTTTAGTCATTCGCTGTACACGAGTCAATCATTTAGCGAATAGGTTTGTTTAAAACATTCCCAGTTTCAGACATCGTACAATATGCACCACACGGAGTTAGCAAATTGATCAAACTTGACACTCCGATAGAGCGTGGTTCGCATACAGAAGAGGCTTTTAGGATTAAGGAGGAAACTTGAACGTTCGCAGACAGCGGATGAATATATACGTATAATTTAATGTGCATTTTAAATAGTCGTTCAGGTCAGGAAGTTTAGAGTGCTCTCGAATGGAAGATCAAACAGTTTTCACGAGTGGAGACTTCGGAATCTATTTCTGCTGACTTTGCCTTGAATTTCATTTTTTACGGGTGTGGAACCACCATAATTATTATCGTAACATTATTCTATGATGTTTGATGATAGGTCATCGGTAGAAAAGATTTGAGTCTGCTTCGGGAATAGCCTTTGACTTTGAGATTTCTCTAGAATAAGGTATATAAGCGCTATCAAAAGAAACGAATAAGATTAGGAACAGTGTGGATTAACTGTGTAAAATATAATATGCGACAAAAGGACGTAAATGACCAGACATCATAATAACACAAGAGTGACGCAGAAAGAAAAAGTGCTGAACTGACTCGGAGACTTACGCCGATTGTAACAAAGTTTCTAACATAGCCAACTGTCAACAAAACGAACTCTCCTATCTAATCATTCCTCGTTATTTAGCTAAGCCATAATAAAAAGAGGTATTTGAAGAATAAGGCATTAAAGACAACAAAAACCTCATCTGTCTCGTGTTAGCAACCAGACGTTTATGACAAATAACAGCCAAATAAATCCCGCTTTACGACGAACGTAACGTTTTCCGTATTGCTTTACGGAATTATTCAGGATAAATGGCTTTGTCTTTTGACTCTTTCCACAATGTACTCGTATGTATACGCTTTGTTCTATTTATATAAGTTTTACAGCTGTTGCAATGATGCCTGAATGTGGAATGAGACAAGGAAACTTGGTAAAGGCATC
Organism: Hypomecis atomaria; assembly: GCA_964007245.1. NCBI lineage: Eukaryota > Metazoa > Arthropoda > Insecta > Lepidoptera > Geometridae > Hypomecis > Hypomecis atomaria. Next base: position 4,960,148 of record OZ023306.1, read on the forward strand.
TCTTTATCATAAACTACACACTGCCCGTTTTATAGTGATGCTTGAGAATTAAGGTTTGTCAAAGTAAAAAGTTAAGTCATTTATTATTATATGTTGACTAAAAATATTTTCATGTTTGAATAGCGAGGTTTCTTTTTCTTACCAATTTCCAATCTACACGTGCGTTCTTTACTTACATTTTTTTTTTTTTTAAACAAGAACAAATCATTTTTATTATTTACGCTCCATTACATCATTTTTAGGGTTCCGTACCCAAAGGGTAAAAACGGGACCCTATTACTAAGACTCCGATGTCCGTCTGTCTGTCTGTCCGTCTGTCACCGGGCTGTATCTCATGAACCATGATAGCTAGGCAGCTGAAATTTTCACAGATGATGTATTTCTGTTGCCAAAAATATAAAAAATAAAAATAAAAATAGAATAAAATGAATATTTAAGGGGGGCTCCCATACAACAAACCTGATTACTAATAATGGTAACAGGTAGATGCTTGAAATTTTCACAGAATATTTAGTTTTATATTTACTTCAATAATAAAATTAAAATAAAATAAATATTTAAGGGGAGCTCCCATACAGTACGGAACCCTCCGTGCGCGAGTCCGACTCGTACTTGGCCGATTATTTTGTTTTATTTGGGTCCCACCTTTTAAAATGACGTTCAATTGACTGAGTAGTTAGTTAACCGAAACAAAAACTGACCATCGAAGGACGTAAGTTGTTGAGACTACTTTTTCATAGATCTTGACGTTCAAGATAAAAGTTATATTCATTCTACTATACTGTAGTACCTATTATTATATATTCTTTGACATGAGGCCAACTTAAAATTGGAGAAAAATACGAGTACTGCACGTAGTAGCAACAACATACTATAGTCTCACTGCTGGTTAGCTTGGTAGCTGGTTTTTTTGCGCATCTGTAAAACAAATTCTGTAGCTAGCAACGCGTAATCTACCGTAGCACCTGTCTACGTGTCGCCATACGACACTATTAATCTGCTTCTGTGTGCAGTCTGCTACGGAATTGTACCTTTATTTGCCAGTGTCGCGGGATTTTGTTGGGTCTATTGAAAGATTGGATAGAAAAAGTTTATTCCTTACGTGTAACTGGTAGAGTCTATTGAGACGAAACCCACAGAAGCTACACAAATTTTGCAGACAGCACTAAAATTGTTTTTGATGGAATTGTTATCTTTAAATAGGTACAAAACGAATTCGTTTACTTTAAATGTTAAATACATAACATGTTGGAAGACATTAGTACCCGGGAATCAGAATTTCTTATCCGGGTGCTAATACTCCTTTGTACTTTGGTGTCAATAAAGATTATAACTGACTCACGACTTTCAGGAATCACAACTGGCACCGTACCTACGAGTACGATTACGTCGCCAGAATGAGATACAGGGTAACAAGCGCGCCACATTTAACGGTACTGCAGTAGCATAAAACTACAGTGCCGTTACTAGTTTTTTGCTAACTCGTAGATTGCCGCCTATCTACGATTTCCATGGACGACTACGTCTCTACCCATTTCTACAACTGACCTAAAAAACTTCTACAACACTGGAAAATAAAGGTATAACTCCGTAGCCTGCTACGGGATTGTACCTTTAAACACAAAGCAAGTTCACTTTCAGGAATCACAACTGCGCATCCCCCGTAGCTACGAGTACGTTGCCAGAATGAAATACCGGGTACCAGGCGTGTCACATCTACTCACGAGATTGACAAAAGATAACGATATTAGATTCTCCTCGCGTGAAGTCTCGTCTCTTCGGATGGTACCTTAAGGATGTTGTTATGAGGTCGAGATGTTTTATTTCGGCGACGAAAGTGCTCTGTTCACACAATCATAAAATCGAACAAATAATATGTTTGTCTGAATTTATGATTGAGTTTTCCTATTATATTACTAATACCACGTGAACAGAATGCTGGCATCTACTTTGGCCAAAACTATGGTATTGCTATTCAGCGAGGCAACGTCGCCAGCATTCTTACCGCGTTACCCTCTGCCACGGGTCTTTTAGATTCGTTTAATTTTTGTTTAGACGGACTTCGATGTCCGTCTGTCTGTCTGTCACCGGGCTGTATCTCATGAACCGTGATAGCTAGGGAGCTGAAATTTTCACAGATGGTGTATTTCTGTTGCCGCTATAAAAACAAATACTAAAAATTAGAATAAAATAAATATTTAAGGGGGGCTCCCATACAACAAACGTGATTTTTAGGAGTTTTTTGCTCGCTATCAATAACGGCAAGAGGATAGGTGCTCCCATACGGTACGGAACCCGTCGTGCGCGAGTCCGACTCGCACTTGACCGATTATTATTTTAAGTACGTTAATTTTAATAGTTATAGTTTCCCTATTATAATAGGAAAACTTGTGATATTTTATACTTTGTGCGTTCAATTTAAAATATGATTCTACTGAAAGGTTACATATTTGAGAACTTATAAGCGGATATGTTCTACTGACACAACAGATTTCACGCGATCGAAAAAGTGATTACACAATATCTTAGCGGATTTTTAGGACCACCTAATCAAACTACGCCATGAGCGCTAGTAACTCTTATTATAAAGCTTCACAGCCAGTGACGGATTTACCAGCAGGCTCAGTAAGTTGAAGCCTAGGGCGGCAGATTTTAGGGGGCGGCAAATTTCGGACCATTAATTTTATGATTGAATTGGGTTTAAAAATTCAACAGCCTACTGGCGGGTAATACGTAAATCCGCCACTATTCACAGCTCAGAAATTGTACACTAGCAAAAAGAGTGTGCATAAGAATATCTTAGCGGATTTTTAGGATCACCTAGTCAAACTACGCTAGGAGTACCGTTAGTACTGATTCTTATTTTATAAAACTTCACAGCCGAGAAATTGCACACACGAAAGAAGGTGTGCACTGCACAGAGCACACATCTTAGCAGGTTAAACGGACAACGTTGTGCATAATTCACGTTCCGTAAGCAACTCCGGCACATTTTTTCTGTAAATTCACGATGTATATAAACTTTATAGCGATACACGTTATGGTTCCGTTTCGATGTGAACGTGAGCCGCATTCGCCGATTCTGTTTTGGATATATTCGACATGTTTCTTTAATGAGTTTTGAATGTTTTCAGGTAAACATTTTGTATGATATTGATGATACTGGAAACAGGGGGAAACATTCAGTTTTTTTTTTTCAAATATGTAGGTAGGTACAATATAGCATAATACACAATAAGCGTTTCAAAACCTCTACTTTTGCCCAGCGGTGGGATTCAGCAGGCTAACACAACAATATTACACACCATAGGCATCTGAGTACTCTATCTATATTATCAAGTATAATCAGGTTGCATTGCACATCATGATGACATGGCAGTCCTAGAAAAGCACAAACCAGCCATAAATCAGACAGGGTAAAAAGCCGTTTTAGTTTAATACTCTAGATTCTAGGGTATATTTTATAGCTTTGCGTTTGACTACACTCTGTCTTATATTAAGCAGATATGCTGTTTAGAATGTATCACGCTTACTTAGAAGATACCTGGGTATAGGTAAGTTAGTATGGGCTGAAAATTTGTATTTACACGGCCTATGGAGAACTCCCTTAATGGTAAATATACTAATTTTTTCAGTAAAATATTTTACAACTACCGATCTATACGTCAATTCGAATAGAATTAATGAAACAGAACGATTCAAATACAAAATTATCTCAATCATAATATCCTCACAATCAATTACACAGCCTCCCACATAAAACTAATATAATCAGTACACACATACACAATCTGCTATATAAACACAAGCATAGCTGTCAACGTGGAAACTTCCTCAAGTGTGTTTACAAATACGAGTAATAACATTAATATCAATCGATGGAATCGCGTGAGGCTACTTGTTTATTCTGCTAAGTAATGTATTCTACGATATGAAATAGACAAACATCTGTTTTATTCAGCAGATCTAACATTTAATTACTTCAAGGCATGAATTGTAAATGCCGAAGACGGTATCGCAACATATACTAAAGTACAGAAATAACTTTGTAATTGTGTACGGTACACTAGAGTTAAAATTAGGTTTGTATCGCTACCTAACACTCTATTTATAAAAGGTAGATAATGCATTTCCCCTTTTGTGTTTAACCTTCGTTTAAAGTAGGGTAGAGTGATCCTCTGAGACTTAGAGTGATCATAGGTTTCTGTTCAAGGAAACACTTCGTAGTAATTTGGGAATAGATTCAGATGACTAAAGTTAAGCGTTCTTAAAATCATCAAGGATCAACATCAGCAAAATGTATCTGCGTTGGTACATCACATTTTGTTTCGACTGCCAAGGCATGACAAAGGCTTAAGAGGCCTAAAACCTTCAATACCAGGGCTTACAGAAAATAAACTTATTTGCTTAGTCTATCAACATAGCCTGTCTTAGCTTAGGCACAGCATAATAAATGCTCATATAAAACAGAAGTGACGGGCTGACGCATAAAGCGATGTGCATTTACATCAAAACACTGATATTATAACGCGACAATACATTGGTCATATTTGCACCAATCTAAGGCATTCAGAATGTGTATACGGCTAAGATAACAGGATCGTACTGGACGCAAGGAGTTTCTCCAGTGTTATTGGAGATCTATAGGAGAGACCTATGTCCAGCAGTGGACGTCCTAAGGATAAATGGAAGGCATTCAGACAGGACAGGGATTTTTGGCGAAATAGAAACGAGGATAATGTCCAGCAGTGGATGTCTTTGGACCAATAAACCAATGTATGGACCAGAGTTCAGCTAGCTAAGTTTTCAATCCAATGTATGGTGCAATAGTTGAGTTGATAATTTCATATTGGAGCCAAGCTTGGACGTAAAGATGAGTCCAATATGTAGCCGCTTCATGTATAAATTAGCAATTACCACAATCTTAACAGTTTCCTGTCATCTTTCATTCATAATCGGTGGAAGCGAGTGACAGGTTTACTTCAACAAGTGCAGTTTGCATGACATTATCTCGAATGCTGCACTTCCGAGGTTTCTAGAAATATATTGTCTACACAAGTTTGCTTTTAGTACCAATGCCGTATGAGGCGTATAATATACAAGCTGTAGGTAGACAACTGGCTAGATGTAATATCCGAATCAGTTATTTTTACTAAATCACCATTTCTGATGGATAGATAGACGGCCTAAAAGGATCTGCCTTTAGCGAAAAGGCCGTCGTTTGTTTGAAGATATATCTATTTCGGTTGACAACTAATCAAAATATTTGAGGTTAAATACGGAGAAGACTGCATAGCATAGCTAACTTAAAAGTAACTAAAAGAATTCCATAAGTAGAAGCTCTACCCGTACACATTTAAATCTGATCAACTGCTGAATCTTTTTAGTTAATATTTAATAATAATAATAATAATAATAAATCTTTATTTCAGACAAAACTTAGTAAAAACAAAATTTAAATAAAATTATTTATGATAGAGCTTGAAAAAAATATTTATTGAATTTTAAATACATGCCCTAACACTTACATTGAATCACGTTAGTTTATAGCGTTGGTTGTGTATCTATTATAATTATGTAAAGACATTAGCATATTGTTTGCATTCCAACAATGATAAATAGCTATCCTACATGGATACGGGTGTCCAAATTCAATGCCACGTGTTATTGAGAGAAGACGAATATTTCTCCGAATTAGGCATCATGACATAAACTAAAATGATAATATCGAAAGATATTGTTTCAACTTCATCGCAAATTACGATTCATCATTTTGTTTTATCTTACAGAACAAAAGTTAAGTTCGACCCTACCAGGAAATCAGAAACATTCGTTGGTACAATTTCGCTCTCAATATTAGATTGTCACAGTGACAATTCCACAACCGAACAATTCGCAGTCTCCGGTCGCTTTCATAATTTCGGAGCTAATATAAGGACTGATTTTACACCTACAGTTACTAGAGTCGGCCAAGTCACTAAACTATACAAGCGAACAAATGACAGTCAGTACGTAGTGGAAAATACGATGGTGGCTCCGTCAACCGGCAGAAAATGAGTTGGCAGCGGGAAAGGGAGTGACGACCCAAAACTGTCAAGAGCCGAAAGCATCCCCAAAACCCATTTGGAAAGCCGACACCTCAAACGTACAGCCTAATTAAAACAAGGTCATTAGTAAGGCACCCTCTTCTTCCGGATTCGCCAATTTTAGAGCCGAGCGTGATATGCGTTTCGGGAGATGTTTTGGGAGGCTTAATCAACATTTATAATTTTAGGGTGGGTTTGATTACAAAATACAAACAAGTAAAGTCGAAATGTGATCGAACCATTATATATGTTTAAGGTGAAGAACAAATTAGACATACACGTCGTAAAATAGAATTTAACTTAGCAGTTAGCACTACATTTCCGATCCAATTTTTTTAATTAAGAATAAAATAAAATCACAAATTGCTGATAGATCCAGGTGGAGCTTCAAGCGCCATCTTAAAAAAACCTTTTTGGTCAATATTTCGGAAACTATGCACTTTAGGGCAAAAGTCTTGGAGACCATTATTGCAGAGAATAAAAAAAAAACGTCTATTTTGCCTGAGGTAATAGTTTTATGAATGGTTTGTCAACATGCCTAATTCAGGAATGGTTCAATTACAAACAGTATAATAATTAAAGTTCAAAAGAAAACGTAAACAGTTTCAAGTAAAGTTATAGCCATTAAGATCAAGGTTATGGTCACACAAACCGTAACAATGAACGGAGTTTCCAGTTTACAACATTACAAACAGCAACCGAGATTAAAGGCTTCTATTTGCTTGCATTCTACTACAGTTTACCTCTGGCACAACTAATTAACGTTTCAGAACCTAAAGAATGTTCCCAAATGTTGGAAATGGACAGATGTAGCCCCAGAGTGACAGAGCGTTCGTTCGCCAATTTAGAATCGGCCGGTTGGCGAATTAATATTGCACGAGCCCGCACCTGACCGCAAAACGAGGATCCGGACCTCATTCAGAAGTAGAAGAGAAAATATACACATGTTCGGTTCTTTATACACTCTCCAAGGGTTGAATTTGATTATACTCATCTTGATAAGACCCGACGGAGAAACGTATTTGTAACAGACAAAAACTCATGATTAAAGTACGACACAAAGAGAAGTATGATTAAAATTTTCAAAGACAATTTGACGGATAAGTTTACCTAAATGAAATCTGGTAAACGACCGTGAGATTAATGCAGTGTTCTTAAGGTGTTAGCTATTAAAAGACGCTAGTTAATTCTAAAATAATAATAAACACAACGCATTACTTATCATTCACTTTATCCGAATTACTTCAGTGGGTCGATATAGTACACCGTCACATTACTTCTACTTATCTCTATAATTATCAGGATTCCATCCATCCTACCCATCAGCCGTAGGACGTCCACAGCTGTACATACGCCTCCCCCCATAGATTTCCAATAAGCCAATAAAAATGCACACAATACCTGAATTCGGAGCCAATTCATTCTTTTCATCTACCTCTACCTGGTATATACATATACTCGTACACTATTCTACGGTCATCCCCTACCGCTGTAAGCTCTACAACTATGAGATCATTGAATTCACACTCATTCACATCATCCATTAATACGTATAATATTATAAACAAATCCAAGCCACCTACCAACAGCTCTATATGTCTCTGTCATATATGGTGGATGACCATCTATACTACGCGCCAACACTGAAGTCCGATAACCGAGGCGCCTCAATCGGATAGTTACTTAGTCTTCCTTTCCGTAGTACTTAGTTTCCAAATTCTGCCGGCGGCAGAGTAAGCCCAAGGCAGGCAGCATGTTATGGCCATACATCTTTGTATTCCAGACTGCACGTGCGTCGGTTTTATGTCACATTTGTCAGTCATCGCGCGAATAGACGCTACGGTATTAGGTCCATTGTATTACTTAGCTTCGTCAAAGTATGCCTTTGTATTTGTTTTGAGAATTTTAAATTGCTTTGTAGAATAAGTAAAGCCATGAATTAAATTAGTAGCATAATACGAAGATGGATGAAATTAAAATGCCACGAACTGTTTAAAAATTTAAAGCCTAAACAGGGTTTATAAAACTATTGACTCCTAGAATTCAATGTTTTTCTGATACTGAATAATTATGATGATCGAAAATACCTACAATGATCCACATAATCAATAAAAATAACTAGAAGAATTCGGAACGATTTCAGAAATCTGTAATTATTTATAAGAGAACATTTCATATCACATTGGAATCTCAATACCCTGAGAATATCCTTGTTTCATATCGCCCGCGGCACTATACGCGCTCCCTTTTAATATAAACATTTCCGACAACAGTTTTATAGCATAAATATAGCGTAAAACTGAAGCGATCCCGTGAATAAAAGTACGGAATATGTTTACATATCGGTATCCAAGACTGCATTCTACGACCACGTAAAATATCAGCTCTATTGCGCTCAAAAATGAAGCGTCGAAATTTACTCTAAAATGGAGTAGGTTTTACCGCGCTCGATCAGCTTCTCTTTGATCTTTCAATGCAATGTGCGGGGTATTGTCAACTTTGGACACAACTAATTTTATTTATAAGACTATGGGTAATACTGACGGTATGGTAATGACTGTAATACTGCTCGATTCCAGGTAGGATCGATATGAAAAAGCTTAAATAGGTTTATTGTTTCCTGACAATTATAATTTGGATATCTTCAAGTCAAGAGTGAATAGGTATCTTCTAGGTCTACATACTTCATCTTCGGCTACAACTTCGCTTTCCATCAGGCGAGTTAGTGGCCAAATGTAGCCCTATTTTGCATTAGAAAAAAAAAGGAACAAATAGAGTTGCACAGGGAATCTTCATGAGGGCTATGAGTGTGAAAAAAAGAAAATATCAAAATGAGTTTTCATGAATACGTGAAGAGAAATTGAGCAGTTATAGACAAAAACGCCAAAATAAAAAGTAATTTAGTGCGCTGATCAAGACGCATCACATTGTGCCAATATTTGAATAATATCAATACATAAAGTATTATTACAGCAAGGTATATCGATTTCGGTTCAGACGTAATAATAATATAATATGAAGAAAAGGCAGTGATCCTGGACACGGCGCGCATCGTCAGGAGGTTCCTCAGCCTGTAGCCCCAACCACCGGTAGCTTGGGCCCTGCCCCGCTGCCGGCGGCAACCTAGGTTAAGTTTTTATAATATTTTTATATTGTTTTTTATAAAAATATTGTAAAATCTAATCTAAGATGTTAAATAAATACCTATATAATATTAGCTATACGAAGTTATCCAATAAAAATGTTCCAGTATACGAATTCCACCGAGTACAGTTTACTGGCCAGATATAAAACTCATACAGTACGATACAGTTTTCTGAGACCAGATGAAAAATGTACGCCAAAGTTTCTTGGGAAAGCTTTATATCGGAGAGGGAAATTTGCAACTTTTTGCTTTAGGGACTTATAAGCCTTCGGACGCAAAATAATCAATTTTTTCCGATTAATTTCTTGAGTTTGACTTGAATTAAGTTTTGAAATAGGCGTTGATTTAGAGAAAATAAGATAGTAAGAGAATTCTACGCTTAGTTATAAGACAATTTTATAGTTTCACAGTTTCGTATCCAAAACATACTTACTAATAGATAAGATTTTATTTGTCAGCTTAAACTATCTCATTGATATTATTGTCATAGAACAAGATAAGAAACATTTATCACAAAAAATAAAAATCATAATCACATTAGGACTACAAGATATTTCTTATTTACCATCAAACATCGGATTTGAGTTTATCGGATTACTTTTTTTTTCAAACGATAACAATGGCATCGTAAGCGTAACGACCTCAATTCTTAGTATTAAGTAAAACCGGCAAATACTATTCAATAGTATTTTCTATTTACCAATAATAACGCAATTACATAAACATTATAAACGGCAAATTAAAGCTTGCCTCGTCGATATTAATAATTCATGACCAAACCGTCATTCTATTAGCGTGATAAAAACAAAGTATCAACAGTTCAACACCCACGTTGCAAGACGAGACCTACAAGTACGCAACATCAACAATTGTAGCGCACTAGACCAGATGAACCGGTCGCGATCATAAGGTTAAACGCTAGAGAAACCGCGCAAATTTTTTTTTTTGCAATTTGTTGCCAAACTATTCAACTTGAATTTACTAAAACTATTTTTGCGGCTTATTAGCTTGTATCAATTTATTACAGCTACAATTATGACTTGAATTTGTTAATTTTAAACCTTAACCTTTTATCGAAATTTTGAATTAATCAACCTTTTTTTGTAAACTGAGTATTATATTGCTTTTTTGGAGTATGTAACATATTAACACGACTAATTCATTGGCGCAAAATTAGTTTTTGTAAATCCAGAATAATTTCGGTTCGGCAACAAATTTAAAAAAAAAAACGCGCTCTGATTGTAGCTTATCACCTTAACAATTATTGTAGCGCACTAGATGAACCGGTCGCGATCATAACAAAACATACCGCACTGGTTCCACGACGTGCAAAATCCCAAATATGTACCCTCAAATGGCAATCTTCGATTGAAGATCGACAGAGAGTTGTCACTTGACACAACACTGGGTCACTCAAACGGCCACAATCACAGATTTTCGAATTTCGAGCACGTGAGTGAACGATTCGGCTCGAATGAACGAATGAACGGTTCGGATCGCGGCGTGCAGCTGTTGGGCTGGGCGGACCGCGACTGCCGAGGTAGGACGAGCGATTTTAATTCACGTCGAGCGGGCGTAGGGTTGACACTATCCAGACTGTTGAACTATCACACTTAATCAAGTAGGTACGAAAATAAAGGAGTTAAGCAATGAATTTTATCACCAAAGAACATTACCGATAAGCTACCAATACTAGGAATTTTCCCGTAGAAACGACGAGTACCCGACCGCTTTCAGAATTTTCAGATGTATCAAAACTCTTTCATCAAGGAATACCAAATTCAATGAAGAATAATCATGTGAAATAAAAGTACCTAAACGATAAAGATTAATAGATTACATTGCACCTTGCGTAAAGATACTTTCAATTATTTACAACATATCACATAGAATTACTGATATCGTAAACGTAATAATACACAAAGAAGAAACCCTCGAGTTGCCAAGTAATGACATTTTCTTTAGAGCTTCACAACTGAGATTAAACTAAAATATTCATGGTATAGCAGATTCATAAAACCGCAAAAAAATGCTGCAATCGTAATGTCACAATTTGTATAAAACGCCAATAAAAGAGTACGATTTGAGTCGTAATGCTATTCAAAAGCCCGCGCAGAGGCGCAGGGTTTCATTCGTATACAGCTCAGCTGTATAGCAAGGTATTGCTAAAATTAAAAACAACGCTGAATTACCTACATAGCAATACAATTTAGAAACAAATGGAAATAAAGATAAATACTTGTAAACGTATATAAGCCAGCGTGCAAGGGCGCAACCCTACCGCCAGAATCCATTGCGTAGAGCCACGCCCGAATGTTTTGATCCGGCGTTACGACTGCACTGTACACACAGTACAGTGCAGCGAATATAGTAAACTAGTAAATAGTGCCCACAGACCGTATTGTTACTATTTCACTATATGTATAAATGTGCTATGTGTACACTACTCGTAGTGGGATGTGTGCGTCCGTAATATTGCACTAACTCTGTACATTATGGTAACAAGGCTAATATGGGAAACGCTGCATAAACCCGCTGTGGTTGAACTTACGTAGATAGGTTAATTATTATCACACTACACAAATAAAACACTAAAAATCAGTAAGTACAATAAATTAATTAATGCTAATTATGTAAAATAAAAAAACAAATTGCTTTAAGTAAAATATATTATTTTTATTTAGCAGAGGTACTTTAGGTGGAGTCAGGCTCTGCTTTGGGAAACAAATATTGTTTATTTAGGGCGTAATAAAAAAATTAAGTGGAAACACTGGTTTCACTGTGTTTACGTGCTGTGTATGTAACACACGTGGATCGAGCGTTGTATTGCAGTGCGGAGTAATGAGGCTAATGTGGAAAATAACGCATCATGTAGAATGTAGACTGCATACTATTGATATAGGCTATTATCGACATTTTTCGTAGCTACTTTTCCCTATCTCTATGATCGAAAGTTTCCAAAAAAAATATTTTTACATTTGTTTGTATTATACAGCTGTTTGTTATCGTTTCAGGGTCGATTTCATCGCAAAACTTTTTTATAACGATAAGTAAGGTAAGTACGATGACCTAACGGGAGCCCCTTAACCGATAAGCCACGTTATAGACAACATGAAGACTATCAAGTTAATCGTCAAGTTATATTTACAAAATTACCTGTCTGGTTTTGTGTATCCAATAATAAAAAGCGACAAACAACATTACACACCTAACAAGAGAGTAAATAAACGGATTACCACAATATCGTACAACGACCAAGCCGTGGTCATTCATAAGACATACCGATTACAGCTAGGGGACGGAACTGTAGATAATGTACTGTAACACGACACTAGTGGAATATTACAGATATTAGGGGGCGTCCATAAATTACGTGAAGTGTTTAGGGGGGTTCGGAAAATATCACGTAATTTTTTTAATGCATAAAACAGCATACAATTAACTTGCTGAGAGTCTTCAATAGAAGTACTGAAGCAAATTGTATTTTTAACCCCCGACGCAAAAGAGGGGTGTTATAAGTTTGACGTGTCTGTTTGTCTGTCTGTCTGTCTGTGGCATCATAGCGCCCGAACCACTGAACCGATTTCAGTTTAGTTTTTTTTGGATGAAAGGAGACTTAATCGAGAGTGTTCTTAGCTATATTTTATAAAAATCGATTGAGCCGTTTAAGAGTTATGGTGGGTTAAAGTGGGGATGGAAGAACCAAAATTCTACAAATGTGTCCAAAATGGTTGTCAATGTATCGGGGGTTTTTTTAATTTTTATTTTATATTAGTTATTTGTAATCCAGCGCACTTACAGTGAACTAGTGATAAAACAATAGCGCTCATCGAGTAGTTTGACTAGGTGTTTGTCAGTGATTACGAAAGTTAAGCAACGTCCAGCAAGGTCAGTCTTCGGATGGGTGGTCGCGGGTGGCGTTTACAGCTGAGCGGTACCGTAGCTCGAATGACACCTTAATTTGTAGGTCCCGGTTGTTTTAACCGTTCAGCCATGTCAGAGCCCTTCAGGCGGCTTAAAAACTCTGACACCAGGGCAGGGCTAGCCACCCGGTCTATACGAACTTACTTACGTTTTTTTTACAATAAAGCTACGAATTTTGAAAATCTCACATAAGATTAGGGACGAGGAAGGGGGTCGAAGCAAATCTCAAGAAATCTCACCAAAGGGTTAAAAAATATCATGAAAAATGACTCACGTAATTCATGTACGACCCGTAACTGGCGATCCACGAGTATTATGTCATTGAGATCGCGGAGAAATTGGAGGACGTGCTCATTAGATTCCAGGCACTTAGTAATTCTGCAGCGTGTCGAATATGAAACTTAGGACAAACGTGTAATTAGCCGGGAAATGGGATCGATCAGCAATGAATACCGGCACCGAATGTCTTGATTAAATAATGTCACGGTAATATTATGCCAATATTATGTCTATAAACCTCTTGAGGTAGAAGCTAGAGAAACATTGTTGTATAACAATTTCCACACCTATGTACATATTTTTTGTACACCTAGTTTCATAGACCAATAAAGTCATTGTACCATTGTATCATGTTATCTAACAGTATTCCGTCTTCATACAAACGGTCGGATCGCGAACCATACCTACGCGCGTCGGAGTTCGGTATACACTCCATACACTACGGTCACAGGGGCGCGCCGCAGTGACGAATGAACGTGTGGGTTTGTACCAGTGAGCGTGCGATTTATCTCTCCAGGCGGGCAACCCTAGCGCGTGCTACGTACTGCGTGACCACGCGGGGCTGTAGGTATATATGTCAAGGACAGGGCCGAGTCACAATACTGTTAGATACCATCACTGTAATTCCACACTAGATTGCAGGCTCGATAATCATTTGAATCCATCCATTCATTAGTCATAGGACGTCTGTTTTAAGACTATTTCGGGTAGAACGGCGCTACAATAATGGTTGGCGCGCATTTCGCTAAATCATAATTATACTTTTATGCTCTCGGGCTCAAACATTACCCAAAATATGCCTTTCAATATCTTTCTTTAATCCAATTTCGCGTCGTCTTTCTGAATCTGACCAGTCAATATGCCCAAATACAAACCTTGTCATATATAGGAGCATGTCTTACTGTTTTAAGCCTATTTCGGGTAGAACGGTGCTATAATAATGGAATACGAACATTTCGCAAAATCATAATATTACTTTTATGCTCTCAGGCTCAAACATTAGCCAAAATATGCCTTTCAATATCTTTCTTCTAAGACTCCTCATTCGCAAGTCTCCTTCGTCAATTATCCCTTTAAAATTAATGTTGATTTGAGTGTTTCCGCAATTTTTTTAGATATCATCTCGCAGACTACTTATTGCTCTACCGGAGCTCTACGTAGCTATAGCCACCTAGTCTATGCGAACTTACTTTACATCGCATAGGCCGAATCAAAGATCTTTGCGGTTGTGAAGTTAGCTACACGCTACGCGAAACCCAATCCCCCCGCAGCTGTTACGTGAGCTTCCGGCAGGATTAGGTTTTCCGCGAGTTGTAGTCAACGTCACAGTTGCCAAGACATTGGATTCGGCGATAGGAAGCGCGCTTCCAGCGGAACCTCAAGTCATACCGACAGCCGATATAGATCAAACCTCGCTAATGACTTTCATTATCATAACCATTACCACCACACATCCTATCGTGACTCACACGTGGCTACAATGCGGGACGGATTACTTAACGCTAAAGAGATAACTTATTATAAAATGTTACAAATCATTTTACTCAATCCATGACATGACAGCCTCGGTGGCTCAGTGGTTAGTGACCCTAACTTCTGGGTCAAAGAGGCGTGGGTTCGATCCCCACCCAGGGCAAATATTTATGTGATGAACATAAGTGTTTGCTCTGTGTCTGGGTGTTATTTAGTTACTATCTATATTAGTATGTATTTTAAAATAAGTATATGTAGTATATCAGTCTCTGGCAGCCATATCACAAGCTTTGCTTAGTTTGGGGTCAGAGGCCGTGTGTAAGATGTCCCCAAATATTTATTATTATTATAAGATAGGCAAGGAAGATTAAAATAGTATGTTGTCAAAAATGAATGCAAAAAGTCTTATGTGAATATCTTAATATTTCACTGACACACGGTGGTCCATTTATAAATTGCCTTATGTGAGAGCCTACTAAGAACTGTTGATATTTTTTTTTATATCTCTAAATGTTATTTTTGACACATCAGAAATTTTAAATTTGCAACGACGAAAAGATACGTACGTATACAGATGTTGTTATGTAGCATGAAGCATATCCGATCTCCCTAAAACTTTTTGTCAAGATATCGACTATACTTAGTCACTATCACTATCACAAGAGATTAATCAAGCAAATTCGCCCGTTTGTGTGTCTGTCTGTGTATCCGCGTAGATCTTCCAAACTACACAACAATGTGTAGTATGGAAAGTGCAATCGCAATGCGGTCTATAATAATTCATTCGTAGCTGGGCGAATTCAGGACGGGTAGGTCAGTAAAAAAAGGTCTAGAAAGAAGGATGATTAGAATAGAGTAAGTTGAGTCTCTGCATAATAAAATCTGCATTAAAGCTATAGTTCTCGCATTAGCACCTGTGTACGTCCATTGGGAAACTCTATACATGTTCTGTTGTCTGATAGATGTGGCAGATGACCCAATTCGCTGGGAAACCGTCCGGATGCCGCCCTGCATACGGGTTTTGTTGTAAACTGTTCCTTCATAGTTTGCCGGCTATTTCTAGTTCGCTTTACATTGGACGTTGCACGGGTTATCGTAAATTTAGAAATAATTTAGAGATTAAGATAACATATAAGCCGGGATGCTTATTGTGTCCAATTGTGCATCTCAACATGGTTAATCGGTCAAAACAATCGTTCCCTACCATTAAACGTGAATGTACAGATTATGCACTCAAGAGCTGATGACCAATAAACGTAACGTTGCTTAGGATGTTCACCCACAACGTAGACGAACGATCTAATTAGCAGTGAAGAATAAGATAATCGGCCAAGTACGAGTCGGACTCGCGCGTGGAGGGTTCTGTACTGTATGGGAGCCCCTATAACATTCATTTTATTTTAATTTTATTATTTATTATTAAATTGAATATACAACTTAATATTCTGTGACAATTTTAAGCATCTACCTGTTACCATTATAAATATCGAGCAAAAAACGGCTAAAAATTCAGGTTTGTTGTATGGGAGCCCCCTTTAAATATTAATTTTGTTCTGGTTTTAGTATTTGTTGTTATAGCGGCAACAGAAATACATCATCTGTGAAAATTTCAGCTTTCTAGCTATAACGGTTTTTGAGATACAGCCTGGTGACAGACAGACTGACAGACGGACAGCGGAGTCTTAGTAATAGGGTCCCGTTTACCCTTTGGGTACGGAACCCTTAAAAAGGAAGATCCGAGACCAAAGAATCACGCTAGATGCAAGCCACTTACATTACAACCGGTCCTATTGAAATGCTATCGGGGAGGCCTATGTCCTGGACATTCCAGCTGACATTTATATGATAGAATTTATAGAGTATGGGTAGAAGATACTAGTGACAGGCGTCCAGTAGCGAATACATCCTCAATCGGACCACCCAGTCACGAGGCTGGGCCGTGTCCACTCCGTCTCCAGTGGATAATTGGAGGCATCCGGTGCTGGCGGCCTTGGCGGCCTCGACACGGGGATAAGCGCCTTATTGCTGGAATGCGTGTAGAAGGATCGTTTTCGAAACAGATGTGGTATATTCGCAGCTTGTAGCTAACATCAAAGCCGCCAAGTTGTGTGATTCTGCCTTTAAAGTAAGTTCGCATAGGCTAGGTGGCTATAGCTATTTAAAGCTCCGGTAGAGCAATAAGTAGTCTGCGTGATGATGTCTAAGAATTTTGCGGAAACACTCGATCAAGATTAACGGTGTAAGAGAGGGACATATGACGAAGGAGACTTGCTAACGAGGAGGCTTGGAAGAAAGATATTAAAAGGCATATTTTGGCTAATGTTTGAGCCTGAGAGCATAAAAGCATTATTATGATTTTGCGAAATGTTCGTATTCCATTATTATAGCACCGTTCTACCCGAAATGGGCTTAAAACAGTAAGACATACTCCTGTATATGACAAGGTTTGTATTTGGGCATATTGACTGGTCAGATTCAGAAAGACGACGCGAAATTGGATTCTTTTGTAACAACAATATTGAATTTTAAACGATATTAAACGGGACTCACTCACGTGTTCGTATAGTCATAACACGACTATAGTTTCGATCGCGTTCAGCGACCTTTCTCAAGTTGGCGAGTGCTAACACGCGGAGCCGTCTCGCAATGCACTCAGTGCAGTTATGACTATACGAACACGTGAGTGAGTCCCTTTTAATATCGTTTAAAATGTGTGAAAACCACGTAAATTTCCATAGTAAAACAATATTGAAGGTTGAAACCTTTATTAAGTTCGTAAAAGACAGGTGGCTAGCCCTGGTGTCAAAGATATTAAGTCACCTGAAGGCTGAAGGCCCGCCAACTTGGCTACTCTTAATTATCATACAACGCGAAAAAATCTGTTATTCTTAGCAATACTTTGTACATAAAAACAAGAGGCTCAAGCGAGACAAAAAAGAAACTTTTGGCCATAAAAATGAATCATGTTTGAATCGGTCTCGGGAGGACCATCCTTACAGAACTCGCGAGGTGAGACATGTTTCGATTCACCGGGGACCTAATTTCGCACAAAACTGGTTAAATTCACAATTGACCTAACGCGTTACCCTAATATTTGCGTACTACTAGTTATACATCTAATCCCTGAAGCGATTTTCCGCAAAACAATTACATAATTATTATTCACAGAGCACAACAGATCACTCATTCATAATTATCCCTCACATAACTCTGAATTCTGCACTGTATGTTTGGTAAACAATGGATTTTGCGGTGTACGAGCATTTGTTACGTATAAGACCCGAGTTCACCAACGCTTGTTTAAGTTAAACATGCGATTATTGTATATAAACAACGGGTTAACTCGGATCTTAGACCCGAGTTCACCAACAGATGTTTAATTTATTAACCGTTGGTTAAATCTTAATCGGCTTGTTAACGAAATTTTGCTTGTACCACGTAAAAACCGTTGTTTAAATACAGTAATACCCCTTTAACTTAAACAGGCGTTGGTGAACTTGGGCCTTAGTGTCTTACTCGCCGATTAAAGCGAAGGCCTCTCTCTAGATCTCTGTGGTGGTCATATTCTTGATTCCGTACTACGCAACACCTGGCTGCATTAATTTTCAAAGGATTACCGAGGCGAGGGTCCAGCCGAGTCCTAAAAATAGCACAAAGAAGTCCCCACACAACCTTGGCACCTACATAGTATAGTTTAACGTCTGGACACGTCCTACTGTAGAACAAAAGTGTGACGTTCATATATTTTAAGGTTTATTTTAGGTAGGTCCTTTATCTTCAAAAGACCAACCAAAACACCGAATTTTCTTGACTCTCTTAGTTAATCCATTGGAGACAGATAAATAAATTCAAATCAAAACATTCTGTTGAAATAACAGTACGAGTATTACAAGTATACAGACTGCAAAGAACTCCCGATTACATCAGCTTTCTAACAAAAAAATTGGGTGTTTGTAAAGTTTGTTTACGTACGATAATTTTACGTGATAACGTCATAAGAAAACATTGTTGGATCAACAATTGAAACAAACCAAACGCTTAGGCCGATCTTGCCTCTCTATCGCTTGCACGCTCGATTCAGGCGGAACATGACACTTTTTCGTGCGTGCAGCCGGCGTTCATAGATTTATAAGACGTTATCACTTCAAAAACTATTTAAAAATTCTTCAGGGATTACTACAACTTTATAAACCACACATTTAACAGAAATATCGAATCGAAGTACCCAAATAAGAGCCAACCAACGTGTTAACTGAGAGAAACTGTTATAGGAAAACTTAACGAAGATGTTTGAGAAAACTTCCTCCACAATGACATTTACAGGAAAGGGCCAGACTCTACCATAGCTGAGCTACGTGCGGCGAGCATTGTAGTCCTTGAGCCCATCTATCTATCAGTCGTAGGGCGTCCTCTGCTGGACATAGACCTCGCCTATGGATTTCCAATGAGGCCGGTTGGAAGCGGCCTGCATCCAGCGAGTACCTGCGATCTTTATTATATCGTCAGTCCACCTGCTCGGTGGACGTCCTACGCTGCGCTTGCTGGTCCGTGGTCTCCATTCGTGAATTTTACGGCCCCATCGGCCATACATTCATCAAACGCCTATGTGCCCTGGCTACAGCTATTCTAACTTGCTAATCCGCTGGGCTATGTCGGTAACTTGTGTTGTTTAATTAACCAAATTTGCTTAGCGAAGCACAAAACATATCCAGTGCGTTCGCGACAGTATTTTGCTATCGCTAAGCGAATATACCCTGGGATTGGCTAGTTAAAATGACAGTGAGCGGGGCACGGAGGACTGATAACAGATGGGGTCGAAAGGTTGTCGAGCGCAGCGTAAGACTTCCATCTAACAAGAGTGACAGATGACCTCATTAAGACCGCAGCATCGCGCTGGATGCAAGCCGCTTCCAACCGGTCTTATTGGTGTTCTATAGAGAAAGCCTTTGTCCAGTAGTAGACATCCTACGGCTGAAAAATAAGCAGATAGTATGTTTGCAGTGGATTCAGAGATTGTAATATTTTGCCCAGCTTCGCTTCATTTGGTAGAGTCTCAACCTTACGTAGATGTTAGAGAAAACTTCCCCCATACTGACAGATGCCAAGTAAGAACTAGTTAATGAAACCGGCGAGTTTATTACAACTTCGACTAGTATAGAAATACTTCTGCGGCACGATATCGTAAGCTGCCAAGCGCAATCACAATCGTTTCTATATTATGTACAGCTCGTTTTAGAGTGCTGTAAATCCTCTCGTCAAATTTTTCTGTCAACTCCAAGACTCCAACATATCGATTAGTTGTACATTTGCTCAACTAATCGGTACGAGTAGGTACGTTGTGAATTACGGTACTTTGGCTTTTTATTATAAGTTTGACTACATAGAGAGATAACATTCATACTTTTCTCTAGAGTTTCTTTACGATCAATGAATACCACAACACCAAGATATTGCATTAGACGACAAAGGTTGTCAGTTAGAAATATATAGGTGAAATATTCTTCAAAGTTATTAATTTTAAAATTATAAGTAAAGTGTAGTAGCGTAAGTATAGAGTAGTATAGTCTATTGTTGTATCGATTCACCAGCACGAGTGTTACGATTGAATTTTGACGTAAAGCACAATCATGCTGCTTTCCATTACTATTGGGAGACTAATTTCGCCGTGTCAATAATGTAGGTGGTTCCCTAGAGTTATGTGAATATAGAGCCAATACAGACCAATTCATTACGAGTTCTTTGGTATATCGAACTACAGAGTAGGTACATAATTGATATTGATAGCAGCGCTCATGGCGCAGATTAACTAGATGTTTCTTAGCTATCACGGAACTTAAGCAACGTTAGTTGAGAACATTAATTGGACTGTTAGTCGTCGGATGGGTGGACGCGGGTGGCATTTTCAACTGCGCTACCATGGATAACACGTTAAACACGGTCTCGGTAGTATCAACCGATCAACTATGTCAGAGGCCTTCAGGCTATTTAAAACATGACATGGCTGGTCACCCGCTCTATACGAACTTACCTTATACATATTTGATGTTGGTTTTCGCGTTATCCATGTGCTATAGTGGGTCATGACCCC
Source organism: Hypomecis atomaria (assembly GCA_964007245.1). Classification (NCBI taxonomy): domain Eukaryota; kingdom Metazoa; phylum Arthropoda; class Insecta; order Lepidoptera; family Geometridae; genus Hypomecis; species Hypomecis atomaria. The sequence goes on from OZ023306.1 coordinate 4,981,143, forward strand.
CAAACAAAGGGAAAAATTGTAATTGCAATACAATAACATTATTTTCATTTTCAAATAACGCTAAGCCGTCACCGACCTTATTGAGATAGAAATAGATAAGAGAATCGCCTGTAGCATCGACCAATTTTCGCGAAAGTGGTTCCAGTCTATTACAGAAGCTTTCAGCGTAATAGACGCATAGTTCTCCGTTTGTTATTGTTTATATCCAAAATGCCAAAACATTTCTCAACACCGAAACCGAGCGTGTTGCAGTCTCTCCGTCTAATGGGTAAACTCGAGGGAGCCACTATCGTGTTTTGTACTAAGTAACTTTGTTATAGTAGATGTTGGATTGTTTCGGATGAGCATTTAGAACTCTACCGTGTCTCGGAAACCACATAAATTGTAGGTCCCGCTATGCTGCAATCAAGCATTCAAACATTTAACAATCAGACAGTTCATAAACTCTGACGTCAGAACCTGTACCATAACACAAGTTTTTAATTTTAAATCTACAGTACTTTGTCTGTAACATTTAAGATATAAAATAAGGTATTGACGTGTAAATAAAATAATAATTTGTAAATACGAATGAACATACAAAAAAAATCTGTCTGTTTTGCCAACAGTGCCTTGAGCTACTCAACTGTGGTTAATTTTAAAATAGCGTTAGAAGAAAACTCTAAAAACAATCGGGAAGTGTTTGGTAAATATGCCACTAACGCAAATTGGCCTGCCTTTCGTTACGACGGTAAACATTCTTCCGCCAATATAAAGACGGGCAATTAAATTAAAAAAATAAAAGTACCTACACGTTGTATGTCAAGTAATTGGCAGAGCAGTAATATTTCATCATCATTATCAACATCCGTAGGACGTCCACTTTGGGCTGATGGAATTAAGCCTTCCCAATAGATTTTCGATATGATAAGTTAATCCAGCGCGAAATTACGTACGTCCGCCTTGTGGATGGACCTTCTACGATGCTAATCATTAGGGTTCCGTACCCAAAGAGTAAAAACGGGACCCTATTACTAAGACTCCGCTGTCCGTCCGTCATTCCGTCTGTCACCAAGCTGTATCTCATGAACCGTGATAGCTAGAACGTTAGAATTTTCACAGATGACGTATTTCAGTTGCCGCTATAAGAACAAATACTAAAAACAGAAAAAAATATTTGAGGGAAAAAATTCTAAAATTAATAATTATTAAATTAAAGTATATTAATGGGGGCTTCCATACGGTACGGAACCTTTGGTGTGCGAGCCCGACTCGCACTTTGCCGATTTTTGTACCTGTGCGTTTTTGTACCAGTGCAGCAAGCAATTTGAAAATAGTGAAATAGGCTCGTAGATCGCGTAGAATTTTGTCACGTCATTTTTGTTTCGCGTAGAGTTTGTTGTTTTTTTCAAGGGACGGTTTTTTTTTTAGAAATCATTTTGTATTTTTTCTGTCCCTAGAAAAAAACAAAGCTGTCCAGACAAATCAAGATAAAAGCTGAAACGATACAATGCTGAGTTGCAGTATGGCTCAATCCCGTAGCTATAATGTATATGTGTCATGTACGTGACACGCCTAAATCACAGCAAAATCATATATCAATAAGAATCAGATTAAATCGAAAGAAGACCAAGTAAACATGAGAAGATAATGCTTCAGCTATTTGGAGATATTGAAAACGTGATATTCCAAAAATACAATCGCGTCCCGTCATGCTTCAACTACAGAAAACAAGAAACCGATGAAAGATTTATTCGTGAGTATTTCTGAAGGTTTCTTATAAATTCTTCAAAGTGTTAGGTATGTACGATTCACGCTTCACACACAATTTATCTGAACAAGGATTCCTTCAGTTGGGGGTGCTACAGAACACACACTAAGCTCTGCTTTCCTGGTATTGTACTGTACCAGACTTTTTAATAGTCCACTGCAGGACGTAGGCCTACCCACGTATGTTTATGGGACATATCCACCACGTTAGCCCATTGACGGGCTGGTGGATTCACATACGCCATGGAATTTCTTCTACGGACGTATGCAGGATCACAATGTTTTCCTTAACCGAAAAGCCAGTGGTGTGAAATTCCGTACATGAATTGCAAAGAACTCATTGGTACGGAATCGGGATTTGAACCCACGACCTCACAATTGTAAAGCGGGTGTTGCTACCTCTAGGCTTTCCTAGTGTAGTCCGTTATATAGCGGTCGTAATAGAGCTGTGAATTCTGTCACTATGGACGTTGTCTGTGCAAACGAAATGGCGCGGTTTCCTAAAGAGCAAAATGAGAGAAAACTTACAACATCCTTACATAGTATAAAATAAAGTAGCTATTTTTGTCTGTTTGTTTGTCTGTATGCTTAAATCTTTAAAACTACGCAACGGATTTTGATGCGGTTTTTTTTTAATGGATAGAGTGATTCAAGAGGAAGGTTTATATGTATAATACACCTGTGCGAAGCCGGGGCGGGTCGTCAAGTCAGTAATATTACGGCCACGGCGCTGCCACTATAACCACGTCAGCCTCTGTTAGAATATTTGAATAATACCTTGACAAAGCCACTTTTCCCTTTAATCTTTTCAACATATTGTATAGCATGTATTCATCGGCGCGTCCATTATATTCATCAATCAATTCCACGGCTTCCGCCTCTCGATCACGGGCTGGATATCCATTAACATGTGTTACAGTGCACGCTTCGCGCTGTTATGCAATAATTGGGTCAGCCTGATATGGAGATTGGTGGTGGCTTACTGACTAGATTAAACTACCTTGTTAGCATGTATCTTGGATTACCGGACTTGGAACAGTGTTTAGTAGTCCACTATTTAACATATCTACTCTCAAACAGTAAGTATAAGTTACCAAGCAGGGTATAGGCGGGTCCTTCCTGATGGTCAAACTCGATAGTCTAACTGATTTGTCCAACAGGGTTACCAGCCCCAGATGTCAGCTTTTAAGCCGCCTGAAGGCCTCTGCCATGGCTAAACGATTTAAACAACCCGGATCTACAATTTAACGTATCATCCGCGTTCACCCATCCGAAGACTGACCGTACCGAACGTTGCTTAAGTTTGGTGATCGTTAAAGGGTGTTTTAAACACCCAGTCAAACTAAGCTATGAGCACCATCCTTTTAATAAAGCCCGATAACCTTTCAAAGGGACATAAGCATAAACTGAGGTGTCTCTGGTGTCAGAGTTCTTAAACCGCCTGTACGTACACCATTTTATTTATGGTCCCATATAACACAAGCTGTTAGTTAAAGGGTACAAAGTTTAGAACCTATGGCATGGCTACCCATTGACAGACATAAACTGATCAATCAACCACCGCTCAAACCGTACAGGAACAATCCAATAAGCGAAATATCGCGCGGTAATCAAGTAAATTTCAACGAGTGCGAAATTTTTCACACAACTCCTGGTGCCTCCGGTATCAAATTAACGCACCCTCGTGCGGGTTCGATGCCCGATGGCTTCGGGGCGACCTTTTCGGCTGGTCGTTGGCTTGTGTGCGAAATTCCTAGGCGCTAGTCGAGGATATATTACGCTTCTAGTGTTGGCTGTCAAAAGGATTCTTAGGATCAATTATTTGCCTTCGTGTTTTTAATATCATTCGGAGAAGGTAGGATTGTTTTGTGAGGGTTGGCATGTAGCCGCAGCTGCTTTTGCTGAAACAGATAACTATCCCTTACTATGTCTTTTATCGAAATTATATTTGCAGTAGGATTATTTTATTATGGCACTAACGACCCGCCCCGGCTTCGCACAGAAGTATTTTACATATAAACCTTCCCCTTGAATCGTTCTATCTATTTAAAAAAACCACATCGAAATCCGTTGCGTAGTTTTAAAGATATAAGCATACATGGGGACAGACAGCGGGAAGCGACTTTGTTACTATGTAGTGATAATCATCCTGTCAGCCACAGGACGTTCACTGCTAGAGTAGACTTCCTATCAAAGCGGTAAGTAACGGCATTTCTGTAGTCTTGATCAGATCGTCTCTCTTTACTCGTACCTTGTCGGAGAACGTATTACGCTGCGCTTGCCGAGACATGGTCTCTTTTCCTTGAGTTAAGTATTAAGTTAAGAGTCTTGCTCTTAACTTAACTGGATCTCTTTAAATCTTAGAAAGAGTTTCTTACTAGAGAGACTTTTTTATACTACTTTTGAAGTTACCACCATCAGTCATCAGGTATTTGTGTCGTAAGGTTTTTTGGTAAGAAAACCACGAAGAAATGAGTTAAACTACACCATTCGCGGTCGCACGTAATGATCTCGGAACTAACGATGTGGTCGGAGAGTTGCTTATAAAAGTTTGTTACAAAAGTTTACTTTGAACGGTACTCCTATAGCTAGCTTAACTTGTAGTTATGGGCACTTTTTATTATACAGTATTAGGTACTTCAGTTTACTCAAAAACATACATCGAGGACCCAATAGGCAATAAGAAAATTTTGGATTGTAAAATGAAACTTGCGAATCGATCTAGAGAAGACTGAGAAATTAGGTCACATCGAAACAAAAAAAAAATCATACAGATGAAATGAAATGAAATAATTTTTTGTCATAATAGTACATTGAAAAGAATCAAGTAAATAAAATAAAATGCTCATCAATGTCCCTATTAATGGACTCGTCCAACAAAAATATCACAACATAATTAAATAAACTAATTCCATAATTAAATAATAATGATTCAATAAATAAAAATTAAATAAAAACTATGTTCCAAAACTAATCTTATGTCTCAGTCAGAAAGCGACAATATTCTGAATGTAGGTATGAAATATATTACGGTCTACCCACAAGTGTTCTACCGCACATAGAGATGAATTGAGAACCTCTCTCCTAATTAAGAAATCAGTTAAAAAAGAAATGAAACCTATCGTGACAATTTTCGAGGCTGTAGACATGTTACTATCTTCATATCTCTACCTGCTCTATCTCAATGACGTGTGATTCTTTCGACGCCTTGTATTTGCACTTGATAAATGATTGTTTACAACGACTGGGGAAATTTTCGCAAAGATTAGGAATATTCAGTTTTGGGATTTTCCTTAGGAAATCGTGTATTATGTCAATGTGAATAAAATGAACTAGCATCTTCAAGCAAATTAATATCTATAGAGTTACAGTCGTGCAAAAAAAGTGTCCGAGGCAAAACCCTGCCCAAGCTACGTAGTGGGCAGGCTTTTTAGTTAGTCGTAAAGCGATAGCAAGCCGACTACAACGCCGTGCGATGACAAAGTGCTCGGTTACAAGCCCTAATTAGGTGACATAACGTCGAGATTCGAAAAAACGGGTCATTTTGAATTATTCAATGTAAATATCTAATAAGTAGGTACGGCGCTCGGACATTTTTTTTTGTACTTTCACTTCCTTAAGTGGTGCTGTGGCTCTGTAGATATTTGCTCGAAGCCTGGCATGGCCAAACGGATTAGCAAGTTGAAGTGGTAATGGGCTGGGCACATAGTGTGGAGAACTGATGATCGATGGCGCTATAAAATTCTCAAATGGAGACCAATTACCGACAAGCGCAGCGTAGAACGTTCACCGACAAGGTGGAATAATGATCTAATCAAGAGCGCAGGAACAGCTTAGGAGTATAAGATCTTTCAATCATCATCAGCATATTATTTCATCAAATGGTGACTGCTTTTTAAACATTTTTGTATATTTATTTCACACCACTGGCTTCTCTGTGAAGGTAAACATCGTGAGGAAACCTGCACATATGCAGGTTTCCTTCCGTAGAAGAAATTCGATGGCGTACGTGAATCCACCAACCCGCACTGGGCCAGCGTGGTGGATATGGCCCAATCACCCTTTGTGCGTCTCTCAGCCCTACGTCCTACAGTGGACTACTTACCAAAAAGGCTGGTACAGTGCAGTATGTTTACTGGATTTTTGTCTGGATTATTTTCCTTCCCTTTTTCAACAGTCGGATAAAGTATTTCGCGTCACGGCTGAGCCTCTCAAAAAGCGCATTAGCATCTATAATAAAATTCCTCAAACTGTCGATGATCATAAAAATCCTATTAACGCTAATGGATCCCACCCCAGCACTAGATGAAGCGCGGGGTGAAAAGAACACTTCAGATTTAGTTTTATTTCCCATATTTCATGTAAAAGGTAGTTTGACTAGGTGATTGTCAGCGATCACCGAAATTAAGCAACGTTCCGCACGGTCAGTACTTGGATGGGTGACCGCGGGTGGCATTTTCCAACTGAGCGCTACCGTGGCTCGGATAACACGTTAAATTGTAGGCCCCGGTTGTTTAACCGTTTAGCCATGTCAGAGGCCTTCAGGCGGCCTAAACACTCTGACACCAGGGCTAGCCACCCGGCCTATACGAATAAAAGGTCAATAGGGAATGTGCACGTTTTTTTTGACCGACGAAATGGAGGAGGTACTCAATTCGACGCGTATATATATATATATATATATTTTATGTATAACCACGCATAATTTTTTATATAGTAGTCCGATTTTGATAATTTATATTTTATTGGAAAGAGTATACTTCGAAATTGGTCCCGTTTAAATTTTATCAAAATAAGCTAAGCCGTTTTTGATAAATCATAATGTGAAAAATGCTACATCGATCCGTGCGAAATATTCGCGAATTCATACGGTTGAAGTCGGTCATGCTATTTTTGCGAAAAATAATTATTATTTTCATTACATCGTCATATACATATGTATGTATAATAACAAAAAAAATAGCAATCTAATAAAATCTCGTAGTCGTTGAAGATTACTATAAAAGTTATTAAGTAGTTAAATAAGGCTTATAGAAAAGGTTATATTTTTCTAGATCAATTTTCTAAAATTTGATCGTTCTAAAATTGGTACCACGTATCTCACATACTTATGCCGACAAAATTTTAGTGATTCCAAATTAAGTAGAGGCATAATGAGATCTTTATCTTTGCTGTTATTTGTTTTATCTGCTATTTTAACACAATGACATAGTTTAAAATGGCTTATCGCGTAATAAAATAAATACTAAATATTATTTTTCTCAAAAAATGGCAAAACCGCCTTCCATCGTGAACAAAATTCGAATATTTCGCTCGAATTGTTTACATTATTATTGATTTTTCAAAAACGGCTCTACCGATTTCTTTAAAATATAAATGGGACTTCGGGAATTTACCCTTTCGAACTAAAAAATTTGCGATTCGGTTCACAATTGGCGAAATTATCGATGAACATACACAAAAAAAATACATACAGACGAACATAGAACCTTCTCCTTTTTGGAAGTCGGTTTAAAAGGACTTGTCGCGTAATAACTAAGTAATTATAAATAAAAATAATAAAGTCATTAAATTTTACAGGCATTTCAAAGTTGAAGGATGCCGTGGACAATGAATGATTCTTTCCAAATTCTTAGATGCCGATCACCGATTGCAATAAAAATAACAATGGAGCAGCACTAATCCGTGTAATCGTATCGATAGTGATGTAACGCTGCGATAGTTTTAGTTTTGTAACGCTGTGTATCCATCTCAGACTCGGATAAATTCAACATTAACAACATTCACATAAATAAAAGTAATCACATTTAGTAAAAAGCAAGGACTTAAAGAGGTTGGTGAACTTAGATAGACTAAAGATCTACAGAGATTTGAAAGATTATGTTTTCAATTCTCGCCCATGCTATAACTTGTTCCCAAATCACGAGACCAGTGAGTTATTTTTCCTGCGTACCTGATGATCGGGTTTCTATCCCGCCGACCAATTAATAGCTTAATGCTCAGGACAGCGTAATTTGACTAGGTGATGCTGAGCGATCACCGAAGTTCAGCAAAGTTCGGCACGTTCAGTCTTCAGATGGGTGCCTCGGGTGGCATTTGCATCTGACCGCTGCCGAGGCTCCGACGACACGTTCAATTGTGAAGACCGATGGTTTTAAACGTTTAGGCATGTTAGACACTGAAACTGTCGACACCAGGGCTAGCCATCTGACCTATACGAATTTACTTATTGGAATATGGTTTCCTCTCTTCACTAGTGAAATAAAAGCATAACAGTCCCACTACACGGCACTAGCTACACCACTAGCTTTCGCGCTTTGTCGCACCGTTGGCAATTTTTCCGATTTCCCTCGAGGTCTACGTTTATCCAGAATAAAAAGCTCAATGAAATTTCCAAGACAGTGGAATATTTTGAGGGAAATTGGGAGTTCGTTTTTGTGTCGGCTAAATATAGTAAATACATAGCAAGATGTTCGTTGTTACAGATTATAGATTAAGATTTTTCTTTCTGATACACACCCAACAGATCGGTAATGTTAAAATTAAACTGAATGTAGGAAGATGGTGACGACTATTGGAACACAATTAACCTGAGAATATAATACTGCGGAAAGATTTGTAGAGCTGATCATCTTAGATCATCCTTACATAGTATAAAATAAAATCGCTATTTTTGTCTGTTTGTTTGTCTGTATGCTTAAATCTTTAAAACTACGCAACGGATTTTGATGCGGTTTTTTTTAATGGATAGAGTGATTCAAGAAGAAGGTTTATATGTATAATACACCTGTGCGAACCCGGGGCGGGTCGTCTAGTATTTAATAAGCAAATTTAAACCAAATACAACTCACGATGTGTTTTGTTTCAAGTTTAAGCTTATGTGAAATTTCTGCAATAGGCGTATGAACTACGGCGCTTTACCCGGCAAGTCTTCCCTGTCATATTTGATTTGGTGGAATCTTATTAGGTCTAACATTGTCTTAAGAAACAACACATAGAAGGCAAACGATGTAAGTTGGTATTAAAGATAAACACTTCACAAATTTGGAGTGGGCGTCGGTAAGCGAACTAACTTAATTGGATAAAGCGTCTGGAACGGTATTCCGAAGATGCAGGTTCAAACCCCCGCACGGGGCAAATTTTTGAAATGTTTATCACAATAATTATTTTTAGCAAAAATTAGCACCAACTTCACCCGTATACAGAATTCGCGAATATTTCGCATGGATCGATGTAGCATTTTTCACATTATTGTTGATATTTCAAAAATGGTTCAGCCGATTTCGATAAAATTTAAATGGAACCAATTTCGAAGTACATTCTTTCCAATAAAAAAATTATTATTGATCTATATGAACTACTATAAAAAAAGTTATGCGTGGTTATACATAAAAAAAAATGTATACGCGTCGAATAGAGTACCTCCTCCGGTTCGTCGGACAAAAATAACTCTTTTACATAGAATGTTACCAATTACGAATGCAAAGTATCCAGTGTTAGGTACAAATACTTAGCGATATCGTAGTGTAATCGCCTTGACACGTCTAACGTCAGTTCCCGCGCAATCATCCACTTGGCGGGAAATCGCGCAACATGGCCGACCTTTGGCTCGTCTGAACGGGACAAGCTGGTGCGAAAATACGTCAACACGTGTAGGTATAACTGCTGGGTCTTACTTGTGTATGCGTATAGGCCGAATCATACAACTCGGCGACTGTGATGTTAGCTACAAGCTGCGGATAGCCCAATCTTCGTACAGCTGTGAAGTGAGCTTCAGTCAGGATTGGGTTATCCACAGCTTGGTAGTTAACACCACAGCCGTCAATATATTTGATTCGCCCTATACCTTCCTAGTTACGTGGTTAATATTTACTTAACTAAGTGAGTAGTAAGAACTTTTACGTGATTTCAGAGTCTGTCCCGTAGTAAAAGTGCTCATAATGATGCAGACACTGGCCGCCTCACCACAAAAGATTTAAACACGCTTTAAACACTGTTTAACCATGCAATTTGTACTGTTAAACATTGCTTAGGGCGTGCGTAAAACTTTTGTGGTAAGACGGACAGTTCTGTTCAAGCTCTCAATAATATTGCTGTACTCATCAGTGTCTGTCTGTATGATGAGCATATTTTACTAATGGACAGACTGAAATCGCATTAAAGTTCCTATAGGCCGGGTGGCTAGCCTGTGTCAAGTTTAAATGCCTCCTGAAGGCTTCTGACATGGCTAAACGGTTGAAACAATCGGGACTTGCAATTCAAGTATCATTCGAACCTCGACAGCGCTCCGTAGTAAATGCTATCAGCAACCCATCCGAAGACGGACAGTACCAAAAAACGTTGTAATAAATGATACATATAAATCAATCGTTAATTCGTTATGTTGTAGATAGATTAACGCTCTAAGCGTAGTTTGAAAAAGTATTTCTTAGTGATCACTGAAACTGCAGTGATCACTTAGTTTGAAAAAGTATTTCTTAGTGATTACTAAACTGCAGTGATCACTGCAGATTCAACTGCACTTTCAGTGATCACTAAAAAATACTTTTACAAACTACGCTTAGAGCGCTAATATGTACATCTACAACATAACGAATTAACGATTGATTTATTTGTAGGTATCATATTAACAACTACCTATGAAAGATCGCAATAATGTTATTAGAAGTACAGTACTTTCAAGGCAGTCACATATACAAGAAAGCATACAGAACATACACCTTGCAGATAACATCTATAAACATTCAAGATAAAACATCCCGGCAAACATTAGTATCGCAAACAATCAATATTATATTTGAACGCGGCCGCCGTACTACACAGTACTATGTTACTACCTTAACATACATACGACTATAGTAGTACTATCCAAAGAGATGTATTGATTTGCTACGGCTCGAGTTAGAAAAGGACGTGGTTAATTTATGTTATCTCGATGAGTGAGACTAAATTAATGTGTTCGAAAACATCAGTAATATTTTTGATAATTTTGGCCTAAAAATTGAAAACATTCTTGTACAGAAAAGAGCTGCGACAATTTGTACTGGTTTTTGGGCTGATGTTGCTCATAGAATCAATAATCCTGCTTAAAAAGACACGTCGCGCCATCTATTATGTAGTAGCAGAACTTGGAAGACTCGGGGTGAGGTTTTATAACCTAAACGTCACCTAAACGTAGTTTGTAACCTACGTAGTTCCGCCACTCGCCGCTTGGAGGTCGTTGTTTTTTTTTTTGTGCGCTGTAGCTGAGTGCTGAAAATGATTATATTTTTATGATAACGTACAATAAAATTTAGATGTAAGTGAAACAATATTTGCTTATCACAGTATACTCGTAGTTTGTATAGTTTTGCGATGCTAAGTACATATCGATTCCTAATAACATTATTTTTATTTCAACTAAGTTCTGGATCAGCGCACGAAATATTATTTATTTTTGGTTTCTTTTTTGCATTTACACAAATCATTATTCATTGTAAGTTTACAAAAACATATTTAGCGGCCCTGAATAGGTTGTGTTAATGAGATACATACACCTAGATACCAAAATTATGATCAGTCTAAGCACAAAAGTACGTGCACTTTGCAAATGCAGTGTATGTAAGAACTATGTAGGTACTATTTAAAAAAAAGCGGCCAAGTGCGAGTCGGACTCGCGCACGGAGGGTTCCGTACTGTATGGGAGCCCCTTCCTCTTGCTGTTATTAATAGCGAGCAAAAAAACTCCTAAAAAACACGTTTGTTGTACGAGTATGGGAGCCCCCCTTAATTATTAATTTTATTCTGTTTTTAGTATTTGTTGTTATAGCGGCAACAGAAATACATCATCTGTAAAAATTTAAGCTGCCTAGCCATCATGGTTCATGGGATACAGCCCGGTGACAGACAGACGGACAGACGGATATCGTAGTCTTAGTAATAGGGTCCCGTTTTTACCCTTTGGGTACGGAACCCTAAAAGCGCTCATAGCGTAATCTGACTAGGTGTTCGTTAACAATCACCGAAGTTATCAACGTTCAGCACGATCAGTCTTCGGGTGGGAACCGCGGGTGGCATTTACATCTGAGCGCTACCGTGGCTCGGAGGACACGTTAAATTGTAGGTCCCGGTTGTTTAACCGTTTAGCCGTGTTAGAGGTCTTCAGGCAGCTTAAAAATTCGGACACCAGGGCTAGCCACCCGGCCTAAACGAACTTGTGGAAAAAAAATGTTTCAAACTGAAATCAAATAGGTACTTTTGAAACCTAATCAAAATCCAATCGAACTCTTGCAAATCTCGTTACTTTAGATCTAGCTAAATGAATACCGGTAACGGCCCACGAAAATGTATAGAACAATATTTATATCCGAACCGGTTCTAGCTAGGATCCAATAAGGATTTGCCGAGGATGCCCATTTCCGATCATTAAACATACATTAAGAACGGCGGAGTGACTCTGTAATGGATTTTGCTGCAACATAATACTCCGTAAGTGCAAAAAACCTCTAATATGTACATACACTGTTGTGCAGAGGGCATATGCGGAAGCAAATGATCTCCATAATTTATGTTCTCTATTGCGATCATTCTGGGGTACTATTTTTGAGCCGATAATCGTATGCTTAAATTTTTCTACTTTTCGAGTCGATTTTGCGTGCTAGAAATTATATTCCGGCTTTTGACCAATTAGCAACCTCAATGGCGATTTCTGTTGCCTCATTTAGATCCTAAGTGGTGCAGGTTTTAGGGCATGCTGCACAGTTGGCCAGATGTGACATAGTCTGCGATGTGCGATCTTACGCTGCAGAGATATTCCATATCAGAGCTGTCTATGTATCCCAATTTCGCCAGATTGTCTAGTCTCTAAGTCTCTAAATGCTTAAATTGGAAAATATTGTAATAGAGTATAAGCTAGGATCAACCAAGAGCAGGTTTGAAAATCTGTTAGTCCAACGGTATATATCATAGAATGCGATTATTTTCTGTTTCAAAAATTGAGCTCCTGCACCGTGTATTGAATACCTAAGGTTGGGATGATGATAAGTTTTAAAACTTCGGAACTCTGAACCTTTGTTCACCTTTTGTTAATCCTTTACAACTAACGGTTGGTTCCATAACCAGATACTTCCATTTATGCTTTGGGTTTATGAGAAATAGTTCATCAACATTGCTTTGAATTTTGAATTACTTCAATTACTCTTAAAATGAACCTGTCAAAAAGCTCTCTTTTCTGAGGCACTCGTGATAATTTATTTATTTATTTGCGGTGATGAGGAAATCTGTACGTCTATGATTATTTTTTTAATGTTGTGCCAAAATTACCTTAAGGAGCTAAACCTAAAAAAACAAACCGACATAAGGCCTTATAATATAATGAAGGCGCCATCGTAAATTTAATAGAAACGTATAAAGGTTCTCTCTATCGAATGCCTAAAAGAAAAAGAAACAGAAATATTCAGAATTGCTAATTTAACTACGATGGTGCCTTCATAATTGTGCATATAGAACTCTAAAATTCTTTACAGAATACGTTAGTAACAAACTATGAAACCTGACTATTTCTCGGAATCCAAGTCGCTTCATACAAGTACATAAAAAATACGCTGACTACAATAAACAGAAACAAATGAGTAATTGGCAAGTTGAAGACGAGTTCTAGTACAATGGCCTATTAGGAAAAGAAATTTTCTTGGAATTTGCAACATTTTTGTACCATTGTCGAGGTTTAACGTCAACGTTCACAACTGTTTAATGGTCTTAACACATCAAAGATGGTTATGCCGCCGAATGGGAGAGCTCGTCATTTGTGTGGTATTCGAGTCGGCGGCTTAGCCCAAAGCAATAATTATATGCATAAAATAAATAAAGCGAAAGAACATTGTATTTATCACAACATTTTTAGAGTACTATATGCATGAAGACTAAAAAAATAGAATTAATCTGTGAGATACGAGATAATCAAAAAAGAAGTTAAAGTTCTGCGTGGTGTCACTAGAAGACTAAATATGTAGACTTTTGTCAAGAAGTGACGTGACGACACGCCCACTCCCGAACTGTGATAAGGTTTGTCATTGTCATTTATTGTTTAATTGACACAAGAAAAATATACCAAACTAAAAAAACTATTAAAAAAAATACCTTGTCTATTCTAAACCAGGTATTTATTTTATATTGTGAACGAATAACAGTATTTTTCATCTAAAAATATTACTGATTTGGATAAACAATTACAATTACTATTTTTTTTGACTACATCCCGCTTACGTATACACATCTATTTTTAGAGAGATTAAAAATAAAATAATAAAACGAGAAGGATAAATGAGCCTGTCAACATTTGTATGAGCAGGATATTGATATTTATAATACATATAATGTAAGTTTAGCCCTATCTGACGTATTAAATAAATCACAGTTATTTTAACTAAAGGTAACAGGTGTAATATTTATACAGGGTCATAGGTATTAAACGCAAAACCTTTCAAGGGCGGGTCTAGTACATCTCATCATATTTCTTATTCCATTTAAATTTTATCGACATCGACTGAGCCATTTTTGAAACTTCAACCATAATGTAGAAAAGACCACATGGATGGCACATCGATTCGAGCGATCTATTCGAATTCTGTACAATAATTCATTAGAACTTTAATTAACTATGTATTATTTAAAACACGAGAGTGACATTACGATCAAGTTCTTTTATACTCGTAGGCCGAATCATACAAGTTGACGGAAGTGACGTTAGCTACAAGTTGCGCAATATCCAATCCTGACAGAAGCTCACATAAAGCTGCGCGTTGATTGGATATTGCGCAACTTGTAGCTCATCATCACATGCTTTGTATAATTCGGTCTGTACCTGATAGCAAAGCGACACGTTTCCTCACAATGGTGCCGCTACACTCTCCACGAGGCGACACGAGCACCGCAGCTGTAGCTAACTTCACATCGTATACAAGTATACAAGTCGGCGATTTGAAGTTGGCTACAGAAGCGGTGCTCGTGTCGCCTCGTGGAGAGTGAGAACGCACCATAACAGTTCAACCTAATTCCACCCAACTGCGAAAGTTTCGTGCTCAAAATTATAGTTAGAGTAAGCTCGTTCGCAAACTGCCGCAGCAATTCTGAACTATGCGAGGCCTCGCTGCGGTTACCATTGGAGGTGTTTGTTTACGCCGCGCCCGCTAGTTCTCCGTGTTTATCTTGTATGATTTGTTTGTTTTTACGTCTTACCTACGTACTTTGATCACATGTATGCGTCCCTACGCATATGAGTACTTCCTGAGAGACCTACCTTACCGCAGATATTATTGAAATATAGCTATTAAAAACCATATCAATAAAATGATCTTTCACCTAAAATATCCGCTTCAAAATTGGTCCATCGTTTTGGAACACACACTCACACATATCATGTCGAACTTGCAACACTCCCCTTTTTCTCGTCAAGTATTAAAAGGAAAATATATGAATGAATTGCATATCTCATGCAAGAACAATGAAAGACTATTCTAATCAATGCCGATATTATTTTAGTAAAAGGTTTTTTTTCGACTAATCAATTACTATTATTAAAACTTGGGTTACATTATTTTATACATAACACAAATGTACAAACGAATCCAATAATATAACTTGTGCTGGTTTTCCACTACAGATGCCATTTGTAGATGGGCATTATTTACGATGTATGTCACGATTCTATTTGTGGATTCTTTCCTTTCCTTCTCTCACCACCTCTGAACGCTAGATCTAGCGTTTGAATTGACATTTGCCGACCAGACCATTTCTATATGTAAAGAAAATATACGTTCTCCATTTGAAAAGCTCCCGTGTGATTGGACGAAGTTGGTCTAACGGTAATGATGCAACGTTACCGCGAGCCCCGGAGGACCACTGAGTGGAGTTGAGGTTTAGTGGAGCGCGAATATTAGAATATCGGGTCAAGGACACTTCGCCGAGTAAAAGGGGATTTTGGTTTTTCTGTCCTAAAAACTTTTACGAAAGTTACTTAGTTGTAAGGAACAGTATCCTCAAAGTCTTGTTTCAAACAGAGCAAAATTTTTGTTAGAAATCGTTTCAAATGAGACTCTTCATACCTATACCTATACTCAAACCTATATGAAATAAAAAAATCATACTTTTTTATCCTACCCTGTACTAAGACGAAAGGGGCTGATTAAGACCATAATTAAAGAACAACTTTTACTATGGGGCCAACTCAAAATTCGAGAAAGAAAAAAAACAGGTCTTCCTTACAATATTGCAACTCGGAATCGACAAAACGACCCCATTTCTGCTTAGTACACCAGTTCTGAATAACCCTGTATATTTTGCAAATAAAAAAATATATTAAAGTCGGATCGAGTTTATTATTATACTGCCCATTTAATGAAGACCTTAAAACATTAAATAGTCCATAAATCGTAAACGGTAAGTTTTACAAAAAAGTTTAATGGAAACAAAAGATGCGAAATTTTATTTTCTATAATAATGATCTTAATGTTTTTTGCTCTTAACATAGTTTCAGAGATATCGGCCAAAAACATTTTTTCAAGATGACGTGTCAGGAACGCTTTCTCTGAACGGCCGAACTATAGTAGGTACTACCTACATAAATTTTGTTTGGTGCTGATTGTCAAACATGTTCTAAAGCTTAGTAGTAATATAGTTTCTGATCGTTTAGACTTTTTCTCAACTAATACAATGCAAAAAGACTTTTAAAGAACTTAGCGATAAGAGAGGTTTTCCCCACATTTTCCAGTACGGCAATGAACAGACCATACATAATTCAGTACATAATTATTTACTTGGCTCTACCAACAGACAGTTTCAGAGTCAAGACCAAGCAATTGACAAGTCGAGACTGGGCTGTATCTGTATGCAAAACATGGCTTCTCTCAATATTTTACTTCTTATTAGACAGTGGCTTCCGCGCCGTTTAACATTTTTATTTGTAGGTGGTATATCTAAAATGTTTTAAACATACAGCGCTAGTTATTTTGTTCATGTATTCTCAGTAATATCAAAAAAAAAGCAAAATTTTCAATGTTGAAAATGTACGTTAATCAAGACAGTTAAGTATTCATCAACTGTAAATTATGTCCACCTTTCTATTACCGCACTGAGTACATACAGATAACTCTTTCACAACCAACTTATAGATACATAAAAACCATATTATGTAAACAAACTGTATGTGAAAGAAAGAAAGTTCACTGTAGAATTTGATGATTGAGATGTCACCCATCCGTAGACTGACTGCACTTGGCCGTTGCCTATACTTCGATGGCCGGTAAAAAGCAATTAGGTATCAAGCTACTGTAAGAACGCCACTGTCACTTTGAGTCCATCATATCCGACAAATTTCCCCCAGCATTTCTGTGAAACTGGAATATTGGACGTCCACGTGGCCACAGCAGCGATGCGGCCCAACGGCCGAGTGGGTGACGAACGCTATCGAATTTCACAAACGAATGCTAAACAGGCGCACGCGATCGCACTCGGTGATAAAACGGCTGCACCGGACACCTGATCCTATACACGCAGTATAGAAACTATCCTTTTTTTACTGAAAAATTTCTAAAACACAGATTCCAGGTTCCGTTCATTTTGTTAAGTGAAAGTTTACAATTAATTGAATCTGGCTTCACATTTTATTTTAAAGCATAATAGAGCTACTTTTGGCCACCAACTCGACTGATAGAAAGCGAAGTTGTAGCCGAAGATGGAGTATGTAGACCAAGAAGATACCTATTCACTCTTGACTTGAAGTTATCCAGATTGTGATTGCAGGAAAGAATGACGGAGGCAGGGCATTCCAATCCCTGGTCAAAATACATAAGGGGTTAGAGTAAATATTAGCTTAAGTTAGTAGTTTCGGTTCATTGCATGAATACCACGACTATACCGGCGACCCGCAAGTGGCACCCTATCACGAGTTTGACGCATCTGCCAGCCATCGCTCACCTCAACCATATTTTGTGGAAAGAGAACGATACGACACACGACGCCACCGCAAGAAGGAGCCTTCAATGGCAAGCAAGAGTGCTTGGGGCATGCACGCATTGCTAATAAATCACTAGTGCCTACAGTAGAATCTATGTCTCACACTTTAATTATATTACTATCGTAGAACCCACAGCGAGGTACGAAGACCTATTTTTCCGTACGTAGGAATATGAGTTACTGTGTTATACTGTAGAACATGCCGTAATGAAATTGAATGGAGGATCGTTCACCTCGCGATTTACGTGATCGCCGCTATCGTGTGTTCTTTGCACCTACATACATATGTATTGAAAAAATAATAATTTGGTCAATGAGAAGAGATTCATTTGCCACTTGCGTCAATTTCCTTGCGCGTAACATGCGTGTGAATGCAAGTTGTTTTTAACTGGTCCTACTGGAAAACAAGATGAGCTTATGCTTAGCGATGGATGTTCTACGGCTGAGTTTATAGCATTTATAGAAAATCCCAATGATAAGACAAGAAAGTGAATATTGTCGAAAGCGTACTTCACTATTGAACACTCCGTTAAAACTCAATTGTTAATTTTTTTGGCATACGTAAAAACTCGTTTTGACGAGTGATTCGAAAATTAAGCTTCTGGCCCTTACAAAGTCACTATCATGCTAATCCTCCTGGACGTGGTACATCGTTAACCATAAGAGAAGAAACATAATATAAGAAGCTCAACAGCGAAAGTTATATTTCCATTAAAACAGGCACTTTGCTATGGTCTTACCAAATCGTTAGTCAGTACTGTGGGTAGATTTCATACGCTATCCTCACCAATACACGTGCGAAATAATCAGCCCAAAAAATATGATAAGCTAATAGTACTCTAGATAATTCCAATAATGACGCGGTTGAAGGGTTTCCTAAACGCCAGCCTTGACCTTTGGTGAGGGGGGGACTTCGCACGACCCTCTTCACGGTATGGTAATAAAGTAGGATAATATGCCTTTTGTTTTTCATGTAAGAATGTATAGTGCTGTGTCGGTCGTGACCGAAAGAGATTGGAGTACCGGATCTGGATCACTGAACTGGCTCATTCGTCAATCTTCTATCTATGAGTCTCCATCAAAAATCTATCGAGGAAGATCTTACCTTATCAATGGTCGTTCAGGAATTCCGACCCGCAAAATTTAATGTACGATCGTACTGGCGACTATCGTTCCTGAAAGACGACAATAATTATGACGTGATGGTTTCTGAACGATCATACAACTCTATGTCATACAATCAATGTCTATGTAATTGTAAGGCGACTAAGCTTGCAATTACTGACGAAGGAGCTGCAGTTGTTGAAAAGTGATTTACATTTTAGCAAGCATTAGTAAAAACATCGGTCGCACGATCGATCCGGATCGTCACAAAGAACGACCGACACAACACTAATGCGTACTGCGTGTCTTAAGCCTTGGTTGATCTCTAACGTTTTCAGAGTTCAATGTTCAAAGGAGAGCGAATCCTGAACGAAATTATGGAGATTACGGAGTGTGAGCGTTTTAAATAGGCCAATATGTAAGGTGTTTTTATAATAACTACAAATATTTTGGGAGTTATACTGGATTATATTGGTACTGTCGATTTTGGACGAACATGGATTACGTTACGCCGTTTTCCGAACACATCCATGCCGCGTTAAATTCGACGATTGCTTTTTCTTGAACGGCACAAGCCTTATTGACTGCTCACTATGAGATTGTATAGTAAACGAAAACAATCGTTATTTTCGTATGGTTTCATACATTTTCGTTAATTCTCCGTCGTTATCGCAGAGAGACGCTTTACAAAATGTATAGAGTTAGACGAAAATTACTGTAGTTTTCATTTACGGATAAATCTCATACCTACTAAGTGTACTTGATATTTTTCTATCAGTAGATAGGTACATAAAGTACCTGTGAAATACTTAAAGTCAAAAATGAAATTTACAAAAAATATTGCAACTAAAAGTATATACCTAGTCGTCTTTTTTCTTCGCTCTCTAACCAGGGTACCATAAGTCCAGTGGCCTAGCAAATTGGGTCGATCTAGCCCTAATTCGAGCAGGATCAAGGGATACACCAGATCCTGCGGGCAAGTGGCCGGTCACAAATCGATTCAACCTCGGGTTAACTGAACCTGGTCACCCCAGCGGTTACAAGGGAGATAATTACTCCAACTGTTATTTTAGCGTGAAAATTATTGCTAGATTTGCTAGTTAAAATGGCGTTGGTCACGCACGATTATATGTAACGGCTACGTTTTTTAGCTATTTAAAATGAGTAAAATTAATTATGTACTTGCAAAATACAAACATTTTGCATTTTTTTTTTCTTTAAACAATTTTTGATATGCAACATAGGTATACTCCAAAAGGGTATACTCCAAAGTGGTCCCATTTAAATTTTAAAGAAATTGGCTGAGCCGTTTTTGAAAAATCAATATTAATGTAAACAATTCGAAATATTCGAATTTTGTACACAACCACGGTATAGATATCATTACTGTGACACAACGGAAGGCATTTTTGGCGAAATATTATTATCATTATAGAAATATTAAAAACTGATGGTGTTTTTAAACATCGACAATGTTTGAAAGAAAAACTCCCTAACATTTGAATACTCTATTCAGTGCCTAAAAATAGCTCAAACGCTAAAATTGAAACACGAGAGACAGAGCTTCAATCAAGCTTCCATTCTTTGTTATTTCTAGCCGATTGCTTTTGTAACGAGTTTGTTAGGGATGCGAAAATGTCGATACTTGGAAACAGCTTGTAATCGATTTCCAAATTTCCTACTCGATTTTGGTTTGCTTTCCGTTTTTCATTTGTTACTCGTATTAAAACAAGTATACACGCTTATTGTTAGTTATGCTGGTTACTGCATGCCGAAAGGTGATGGCGATATATTTTTATTATTATGTATCATTCATAAACTGACCCATATATGGAATACTTGAATGGGACTACGCCTATGACGATTCAATTCCTAAAATATGTAAAATAGTGCTAAGATTAACGACTTAGGAAACATGGACTGTCGTATGGGCAAAGAAGATATAATAATGTATGGGAAAACGTCGATACTTGTAAAAAGAACTTCAGTGGATTCATAAACTTAGAAGTTAAACGTTATTAATTAGTTTTGAATGAACAAATATCTACAAATTAGTCCATTCTACCGATAGAATTTAACATAGAGATTAACCGTGTAATATTAATTTATCGATATCGATGATTATTGCCCACAACCCTAGGATGCAGAATCAACGTAGACATTCGTATTAGCATAGTTCCTGTTTAGATTAAATCATAACACTTTATCAGGTTCTACATTTAATGACATTAAGTTATTGAATATTTATGAGCTTAGTTCTATCGATTATGACATTTATTTCACAAGACTATGGAAATTACTACATTTGACCATTTCTATGTAAAATACATAACAGACGATTTTAGTAACAATAAAAACGAATTTTATAAATGTGTTTTAAAATAACTTATTTGAAATGATTGCTTTTAATGTCAGTTTATTTTTCGTTTATTATGAACAACTAAATACAATAAGTACTAATTTATATGCTAAAACTACCTACATTACTACTACACAAAAAGTATAGGATCATCCACAGGTATAAAATCAATTTATTGAAGGTCTCAAAATATTGAAAAGGTTTAAAAATGTCAGAGTTGATCCTAAAGTAAAAGAAGTTCATAATGATTTAGTAAATAGAGATCCTAGAGTATTTCAGTAAAGTATATCCTCATCATAATGAAATGTTTGACTAAGTTGTTATATGGGACAAACTGCAAAATCGCGAAAAAAAAAACAGATTACAGTGTCGAAAGAATCAAAACTAGATAAATAAACTTAGGAATAGTGTATACGATGTGCAGCCTAATAGCTAATAGCAACCTCTTCTAAGCTTCTTCCCGTAATAATAAACCCTTTTTTACATCTGCACATGAAATTATAAGCGCTGCTCTTTTAATAATAGCCAAACAAATGAAAATAATATATCAATGCCATCACAAGTCAAAATAACCGACAAGTCCGACAACTAACCACACTCCCACCGAACATGAAAGATATTGAAACTATTTTTATTTTTTGGGCTTTCCACTACGTTTATCTCAAAGAGTTATTTCGGGACGGAAACACGTTAATCAGCTAATGCAGGTTCAAATCCTGCAATCGCAACAATTGATTTATAACATAATTTAATTTTTCGCAAAAAATGGCACCACCGCCTTCTAACGAGTACACGGGAAGCATGGCAAAGGGACTAATAGTCTTTCCACCATTATACATCGAAGAGGAAATAAAGTATGGATTGACAATGACATCTGACATTAAGAGTGGATAAAATGGTTTTCTCCCCTTGCCGTGCTACCCGGGCAGAATTCGAATAGTTTGCACGAATCGATGTGACATTAGTACATTATCGTTCATTTATTAAAATAGGCTCAGTCAATTTCGATAAAATTTAAACGGGACCGAAAGTATAATTCAAAATAAAAAAATAATAATTATGAAATTGGTTCACCATTGGCAGAATATCGATGAACATACACAAAAAAAACCTACAGACGAACATAGCACCTCCTCCTTTTTGGAAGTCGGTAAAAAAGAACTCTATTAGTGATGTTCCCGAGAAGCGTTTTATTGCGCACACGCCGCGTCACAGTTTACGCGCCAATATGTACGGGGTGACGTCACCGCGGAAGCTAAGGACGTGCGCTCCGCCCCAGGTGACTAACCTGTCTATTGTCACATTCGGCACAGAGTTTATCATGTACAGAGAAAGCCTTGCTAAAAAAATAAACCTTCGTAGTGCAGTGCAAACTCAGCAATGGTAAATAAACTCTTTATTGATTCACACACAGATAATACAATAATATACAGAGACACAAAAGCTTAAGTGAAACAACGGGCGGCATTACAACTAAAAGTGAACTTTTCCAGGCAATGAGCACGCTCAGAAGCATTCTCTACAACGGCATAATTAAGTGTATTGGTTGATAGAGAAAAAAAAACTTTTTTAATGTGGATTGAATATGTTATGGCGTACATAGACATCTCGCTCGAGATGTATTGGGCAAAGCATTGATTTTTATACATTTACAACAGGAACGCCCCACCGGGCGTCAAGATTTATATCGAGAACTGATTGGATAGATTCTAAGCCTAAAATGCGTAACTTTCAAGACATGTAAAGAGCAATCACTAGCACATCTCTAATCTCTATTCATGTCATCTTAGCCATGTCAGAGGCTTTCAGGCGGCTTAAAAATTGACGCCATGGCTAGCCACCCGGCCTATACAAACTTACTTTTGTCATCTTACTTGGTTTTGTGCTTCTAATAAGCGCCATTTCTCTGATTTATTCCTTCTCACCGGCATTGTCGTGGGCACAAATCGGTTGGCGTTATACAAGGTCTGCAGAATCAGTAATAGCCAATATAGCGACCTCGCGGTTCGCCACTGTGTCATATAATGCTGACCTCTTCATCTCTTAGATGTGTATAGTTTCTCGTTTTAACTTTTACGGATTAAGCTTATTTTGGCTATTAGGGATGTCTTAGAGATCACCGAAATTAAGTAATATTCGGCGCTCGACGCTGTCAGTCTTGTGGGTGACATTACAACTAAGCGCTACCGTGGCTGGGATGAGACGATAAATTATAGGCCCCGGTTGTTTCAACCATTTACCTAAATCAGAGGCCCAAAACTGCTTAAAACCTAACACCGGGGCTATAAGGCATATATGAGCTTACTCCTACGACATTTGCATATTTCTATCTCTGTCGCATATCAGATCAAGCTGTAATTCATAACCTGTTCAGAGGCTTTGCGATAAGCCCTTATTGTTTTGTCATTAGCAGGGAAACAAAGGACAATATTGCAAGGATAGGACCAAAGGAACTTTTTGTTAACATCAATTTGAGTGTAAGTACGATTATTTAGTTCTATCCTGACTGTCATTATCATAACAGATACTAGATTTTGTAGCCTACAGTTGCTTTTTTCATTTTACCAGATTACGTTATTTGAGTTGAAAGTTTTTAGAAGTGCCTATCCTTAATCTGTAAGTCTTTGATAGAGTGGGAGATAATTAACAAATACCGTCAATCATATTCTATAGACTACGTTCGCCCTTTGATCTTCACAAGCTTCGTGAACTCAAAATGAAAATTCATATTATTCTAAATTAAAATTGAGTGCCTACGGTCGGTGACTCGATGTCTATCGTATTACCTTGAAGTTAATGATATTTTTCATTTGAATACAACAGTGTATAATTAAAATTACGCTGCAGAGATAATTATTTTAAAGGCAGTGAAGTAATCATCAATAAAAGGTAAACGTATCGGCAAGCGCCGCGTAGGACGTCCACCCACAAGGTGGACATCACATGATCGCAGTATATCACTTGATGCAAGCCGCTTTCAACCGATCTTTTTGGAGATCGATAGGGGGACGCCTATGCCCAGCAGTGGACGTCCTAAGACTGATTGAGTTGATGATGACGTGGTAAAAATGTAATAGGAACAATTACGGAGCCCGTTATTCTGGCTCTTTTTTTATCGCGAATAAGTCTGCGCTTGACCGCCAACTCGCCTGATGGTAAGCGACGTTGTGGTCGAAGATGAAGCACGCAGACCTAGAAGATACCTATTCACTCTGACGTTGAAAAGCTTTAGATTATATCTCTTAGGAAACAGGAAAGCTGACTCACGATAATAATTTGATTACACGACTCTAAAAATGCCTGTCCCAGATGAATGCCAGCCGTACGTCTCGCTCAGCCCTTAAGTGCCTATCAAATACCAAATGCCTGACATAAATGGTAACCCTATGCAAAATGTTAACCACGAACACATAAAGGTGTATGTTTAGCTTATAGGATATACTATACCTCTACAAGTATACATTATATACTACAGATATCCTATTCTAGAATAGTATTACAACATTATAGCCAACTTTTACTATGGCACTGATTTTGAAATCAGCTGTTTCGTAGTCGATACATTTTGTCGAAACATTTTTTTCGTCACTTCAGGGTTGATCCCATAGTAAAAGTTTTACCATAGAAATAAGTGCAACGATATCTTAGAGCATGTCCGCGTTTAAAGACACACTCCGTATTACACAAGCCGAATCAAACAACTTGGCGTATGTGACGTCAGCGATAAGTTGCGGATAACTCAATCCTAACTGAAGCTCACCGAGGATTGTGTTTCGCGCAGGTTGTAGCTAATTTCACAGCCGCCAGAAAGTTTGATCGGCCTATACCCACGTTAGCATCACTTATACCTAGTACCTACGAAAATGCTCATTTCTTACTAAGTAACGTAACAAGTCAATTACAATACAGTCAAAGCAAAACTCTTCAGTCTCATAGCCCCTTATGACTGCCTCGGTGGATCAGTGGTTAGTGACGCTAACTAATGGGTCAAAGAGGTGTGGGTTTGATCCCCACCTCGGGCAGATAAATAGATTAACATAGGTGTTGCTCTGTGCCTGGGTGGTATTTAGTTAATATCTATACATTTAAGTGTGTATTTAAAAAATGTATAAGTAGTTCATCAGTCTCTGGCAGCCCTACCACAAGCTATGCTTAGTTTGGGGTTAGAGGCCGTATGTAAGATGTCCCCAAATATTTACTATATTTATTATAAAATTCAGTATATAGGAGGTGCCACGGAACACACACACAAAGGCTAAAACAACCAATTCCCAGATGCATAGCAGATATTAAAATTCGACAATCAAATATGTCGTCAGGAGTCTTAAACCACTACATCTAAGGCAAATGTGCTACGCCAAATGTGTCAATGAATACATAAATATAGGTTATAGGATATCAATTGTGTTATTCACACATACATATTACACAAGTTACACAGCACTTAGTCAATACCTCTAAAAGTACACAGGCCCATTTCTTACGAGGCAACGTTAACAAGTCAATTACAATACATTGAGAGCAAAAAGCAACCCTCGCGCGGAGAACGACACGTTTCCCGGCGAGAGAGTAATCACCCGAGCTGTTAGGGGCTTATTAAATCAGCAATTGGTCCTAAACAAACTCGGCTCGCTTTTAGCAGAGTTTGCAATGTACGCTTGTACTCCTTTCTGGACGATAGAGATATTCATAAAAGTTTAATAACTTGGACAATAAATAAATCCATTTTATTTTAGTAGGCTAGTAAGTTCGTAAATATGCGGGTGGCTATAGCCTTGGTGTCAGAGTTTTTAAGCCGCCCGAAGGCCTCTGACATGCGTTCAGTTGTAAATGCCACCCGCGGTCAGGCGGTCACCCATCTTTAGACTGACCGTGCCAAATCTTCGGTGATCGCTGACAAACACCTAACCAAATGACTCTATGTGCGATACTTTTATTATTATTTATTAAGCTGATTGTTGGACATTAAGAGGATATCTCTATCTTATTTTAATAGGTAAATATGATTTTTTTAAAAAATTGTTTGTGTTGAACTGTTTAACTGTTTACAAACATCGTCACATACTCAATGGAAGCTTAAGTACGGGTGAAGACTATTTAGTACAGAGTAAGAACTTAAAGTACCTACTCATTACTCGTAACATGCACATTTAGCGCTAATCTAAATTTAAATTGGTACATGCTCAAAATGGGACGAATGATAAATAACAGAATAATTTATAAGCTAAATAAGAGACACCACAAACGTATTTTAAGTGGACGGGCGCATAAAATTATACGAGATGCTGAAAAAATGCAAATATCGTGAGATAGCGCGCGACTCCACTGCGATGATCTTAAAAAATCGGCCAAGTGCGAGTCTGACTTGCCGTACCGTGTTGGAGCCTCTTTGGCCCCATTTCTCTTGCCATTATAAAAAGCGAGCTAAAAATCACGTTTGTTGTATGGGAGCCCCCCTTGAATATTTATTTTATTCTGTTTTTAGTATTTGTCGTTATAGCGGCAACAGAAATACATCAAAAGTGCAAATTTCAGCTATCTAGCTATCACAGCTCATGAGATACAGCCTAGTGACAGACAGACGGACGGTCAGCGAAGTCTTAGTAATAGGGTCCCGTTTTTACCCTTTGGGTACGGAAGCCTAAAAAAGTGCCTAATAGAAAACAAAAATTCCAAAAAAAATAATTCTTCTCAGCAAACAATCTCGATCTGTTTCGCATTAAATGAATGCTTCTCGCCGGATAGCATTTCTGGTCTATTTATAAACTAAAAATAGTCTCAAATGTGCCAATAACAAATCGCGATATAGTTGCCGGCGGCCTTGAAATGTGAACTTGACATATAATGCACGAGTTATTTAAATACTTGCATGATAAGCTTTGAATATCATTACATCGATGCTATTTTTTACGCACTATCATTCGACCGTTTGTAGTTGGTTTTTCTCTGCCTTAAGTGCAGGTGGTCGGAGTGTCATTGGAACATGCAACCGGTTTTATTGGAAATCTGTAGAGACGGCATACATTCAATAAGGGACGTCCACCGGCTGATATAATAATGATGAAGCATGTGAACTAAACTAATATAGACGAAATATACCAATGTGCATCTTGTGTGCATTCAACACTGAGAACATAAACAGACTTCGGATTCAACCAGGCCAGACCAGACCAAAAAATTCTGAACTTTTGTGAAGCAATTTTCAGTTTTTTGGCTCCGTTTCCACAAAAGATTTGCTGTCGTTCGACTAAATCATCTCCATAGGAGCTTCGGTGAGCGAGGCTAAGTATTACTAAGTAAATGATATTTAATAGTTTTTTAACAAACATACTCGTATCCCTCGCTACGTATCCTCGCACATCTCTGTTGGAAACGCAGCCTTACGCTACACAGCTATGCAAAAGCCTCCACCGAGTATAACCTTTACAAAAATGCGTAAATTCTCTAAAGCCTAAAATGGCATGTGCCTTATAGTCAAGACATTTAAGCTAGATATCAAGACCACTCTTATCACGGCCCAGCTGCCCACGTATACGATCGGTTAGTCACCTCAAGTCATTGGCATGAAGAACTTCTCCGAGTTAAGGCATGCATGCACTCACGACATTTCGTAGCTTAGTAGAGAGGACTAAGTTTCCCCGTTCTGTTAAACATTTCATGGAAATTAGGGAAGTTTGCAGACTCGTCGACAAAGCATTCGAGTCGTTCGCAAATTCAGTCTGGAATTAAGCTGTTTCTCTGCAAACTCTTCAAACAACCTCTTTCACGATAGGTAACTGACAAAGCACTAACACTAAATAATAAGCATTTACTAACACCTTGTAATATCTTAGCTCAAATAAAATTGTTTTTATTAAAGCATAGTGAATAAGTATTACTCATTTATGCATTTCAAAATCGTCATTTTAGACGTAGATCATGCACTGTCAGGCCTGTTCAGCAAATAAACAAATAACTAAAAGCAGTATGCACCGCATACAATTATTCCGTCAAAATCCGTCGAAGAGCAGTTTGCAACAAATGCAGCGTTTTGATTGCACAGATCATGTCAAAACACTATAAGCAGTTAACCACACCTTCAAACTTGCCCAAATTAGTCAAGATGCACAAAACAACGAGAGCTAGTACCGAAATATTTCCTGAGGTGTCGTCACCGAAAATCATATCATTGGGAGCAGACTACAATGCTTCGGATCTTTGATGACTTGAGTATATTCCCTACCTGACCATTAGATTTTCCAAGGAGACCTGTAGAAAGCAGCTTGCAA
This sequence comes from Hypomecis atomaria, assembly GCA_964007245.1. NCBI lineage: Eukaryota > Metazoa > Arthropoda > Insecta > Lepidoptera > Geometridae > Hypomecis > Hypomecis atomaria. The sequence goes on from OZ023306.1 coordinate 5,009,613, forward strand.
CAAATGCAGCCGTTTTGATTGAACAGATCATGTGAAAACACTTAGTCAATCTAGGGTCGTCTTCCTTCTCTGTGAAGGGACGGATCTGACTCGAGTAGATCCACATTTTCGAAGCTGGACGCTACGGAGCTCAGTCCGTAGGGGATATGCAGGTGTGGTTCACCAGGCGTACGCGAGGACGAACGGCATCACAGCACCTTCAAAGCCAGTTGTCAAAGCACTACAATCAGTCAAACCTGCCCAAATTAGTCAAGTTGCCAAAACAACGAGAGCTAGTACCGAAATACTTCCTGCGGTGTCGTCACCGAAGATCATGACATTGGGAGCACTCGAGACTGCTTCGGGTCTGCGTGCTGGCATGGTGCCCGGCGGCCGTAAACCGGATTTTATAGCGTTCGCAGTTGAACACAGTCGCCCAAGTTCGCGAATTGGCAGATCGGCTTGCATTTGTGACCCTGCTTATAATTACTGTACATATAGTGTTACTGGGCCGATAAACGATGGATTCTTTATTATTTCTCTCGTTTATTAACAGACTGCCAGTCGGCTGCATCAGCAGTACAAACCATAAAACATAACGTTTCGAAATAGCTTCAGGTTAAGCAAAGACCTATTGAATTGAGTGCTAAAAAAATTGATGACCCTGATAATGTCTTTACGATGCACTTTCTATTTCTGTATCAGTCTTAATTCATCTGCTTGTCGTTTAAGTCGTCAAGTATGAATTGACCTCGCCTCAGCTTCGAGCCTGTTATCCAGTTGCCGACGGTCAAAAACAATTCATGGATCCTCCAAGCAGATTGTACGAATCTGTAAAGCTGAAGTCCACTCTGAGCACCTAAATTTATCTCTGCTTGTCCCGATTTCCGAACTAAAGTCTATAGACTTCTAACGTTCTACGTACAAAGAAACTACGTACTAGTACTACGTACGCCTTGAAAGAGCATCGTCGTCTCAAAAGAGACTCGATAGAAAAATTAACAAAGGTAATTTTTCTTAAATAAAATTGTTTCAATAAATTCCTTTGTATCCAGAAAAAACACTTCCGAAGTAGGGTCAACCCCACCAAAAGTAACACTATAGTATCCTAATCTTCACGACACCAAGATCCGACCCGGGGTGTAAAGAGTGAATACTGCCGGTTGTTATGTTAGGTTTAGAGCGCCGCGGATTGGGTTTACGATGGCCAGTAATCGACGGAATATGGCATGAGATTTTTATAGACTGCTCGTTCGTTCAGTTGGTTGATCTATAAACGAGACTTCGTAATAATGAAGCTTCACTAAAATGGCAACGGTTACGTCAATTCTTTTTAATGCTTTTAAGGTGCTTCTCATAAACCGATGCCATGCGACGCATACAACGTATTCATTCGGTATTTAGTTGTCATTGTGGTTGCATAGACATGCTACGTACGGGCAGTTGTATGGGTCCCTACCTGCTACCTTATGCTGCCCTCATGTAAATCATTCTTAAACCTTTAAGTTAGCTTTATTAGCTATCAGTCTTTACCGCAACCATCGCTTGACTAGTGATGGAAATTTTTGAAAAAATTACATGTCTACATTTTGATGTTTACTTCAAAATGCAGTTTTTGTCTTTTCAGTTAGGTTCAAGACCCAAGAATAGAACTTTAAGGAACTCAGCAACATAGTAAACGGTCATAATGTTCAGATTTAAACGTTTAACAACTTCCTGCTACATTACTAATCCTTTACGAGTATAAACTCGGTATTTGTATGCAAGACACGTGTCTTTTAACATGTGCTGTGGTTTTTGCAATATTGACTTGTATAGGCACGCCGCATCATTGAAAACCGCTGAAGACAATGTATTCGCATTTTAGAATTAGATATGGTTTGGAGTCATCAAATCACGAGTGGAGTGCCGTTCTTATGGCTGAGTGAATGAGGCAATATAAACTGAACATTAGAAAGCAATCTCACTTGTATCTCGAGGCATACATGCAAGGCAATTTCAATAAAGTTTGTATGGCTAGCCCTGGTATCAGTTTTTAGCCGCCTGAAGGCCTCTTACATGGCTAAACGGTTAATACAACCGGGGCCTACAATTTAACGTGTCTTCCGAGCCACGGTAGCGCTCAGTTGTGAATGTCACCCACGGTCATCCATCCGATGATTGACCGTGTGGAACATTGCTTAACTTTGGTCATCGCTGACAGATACCTAGTTAAACTGCGCTACAAGCTCTAAAGCAATTTAACTAAGGAATAGATACAGAATCAGTATTGGATGATATGTAATATGCTACTACTAACTATTCCTTAGTTAAATTGCTTCAGCGCTTGTAGCGTAGTTTGATGGCCGATGGGACTGCAAAGTATTTGAATGGACAACACAAACAAGACACCCACCCAAAGGGCAGGCTCTTAATTCTCTCGTAAAATTTCGATGACAAAATCATTGATTTCATAAAAACCAGTCCTGGTTCTTGGTAGCTCCACTAATCTGATTGTGCTGATAGTTTTCGCGCTTTATACTCCACACACACAGAACGAAATTGAATACGAAGACCAAAGACACTACGCTTCCTCAATGGCACCGGTATCCAGTCAGCACAAACAGGATGAACAGAAAACGATTGCCGAAATATGGCTACAAACTACAACTATATACACGGTTATTCAGAACTGGTGTATTAAGCCAAAGGTGCGTTCGAGTAGCCTGCTGATGTCAAAATTAACAGTTAAAAACGCGGCTCTTTCGTGGTTTCGCCCCACAAGCTGTTCGGTCCGCGGGGCGAATCAACGAAGCCTCTTTTTGAATGCCCTCTTTCGCCCCGCTCCAAACAATGCGGGGCGAAAGAGGGCCTTCAAAAAGAGGCTTCGTTGATTCGCCCCGCGATTCACTTTTTTATCTGTACTTTTAAGTAGAAAAGTAGTTAATGGAAAAAAACAATTGCATTATATCAAGGGCATCATTCTATGAGTCCTATGGGGGTGTATGAACAAAATTGCAATTGTTTATTGATGCTTCATTGATGATCGTTATCAAGCTTAAAAAATGAGAAATGTCAAACCTTTCCGCGTAAAAGGTCAAGAAAAAAAAGGAGTTTTCTTCACCTTGAATATGCTATCTAAATCAATACAATTTTGGCACATTGTTTTCTAACGATGGAAGTTTAGATTCTATAATAAAACTATAATAATGTCAAATTTCATGCAATTCGGTTCTTTATATTCGGTTCGGTGATAGTTATGAGGGTTTGTGACTTGAGGACGGACAGATGGAAAGACGGCCAGACAGACGGACTGTTATTTTTTGGTACTAGGACTAAAAGTTACTTATTTTCTCCAACTTTGGTAATTTTAAGTGAAAAGTTTTAGTAAAATCTAAAATTTTATTTTTTACTAGCAGCCTCCCTAATTTAAAAATAAAATATAATATAGCCTATGACACCCGGGATAGCCCTCAGCTCATAAGGTCTGTTATATCAATATAGTACGTTTTTGGTTGTTTGTTTTTTCTTGTTTAGTTTTTTTATAGAGTTGCATATCTGTTGATTACTTGTAGTGGGATTTTTATTTTATCTCATGTAATTTTATGCGTGGCTGTACCATAAGAAATACGTAATACTGATGCGGGAAATTGATCTTTATCAACGTGGACCGAAACGGCCTCTTCTTTTATCGTTCTCGGTGTTTCGCCCCACGGGGCGAAAGAGGGCATTCAAAAAGAGGCTTCGTTGATTCGCCTCGCGGGCCGAATAGCTTGTGGGGCGAAACCACGAAAGAGCCAAAAACGCTAATAACGATCACATTCAGCGGTCGTTTTGAGAATGTGTGAGCAAAAGTTGCATTTTTAACTGTTTTCATTCACCGTTCGGATAGCTCAAAAACAGCTAAAAATTGCATCGTGAACTTCCACTTTTGACCCACCTACGGAGGTGGGTTCTTTGTGTTCGGTTTCTAACATAGAGTTTGACGTTTAGCGTTCGTTTTGGGTAGTGGGCAAAAGTTGCATTATTGGCGAAACGGGCGAAATTCCCAAACCGAACGGTTTACATTAACGCTAATTTTGCAAATGCCAAAAACGCCATCGAGCCAGAACGAACGAACCTTAAGTACATACTATATAGTAATTGTGATTCAAAAAGCTGACAGTCAACCTTCAGTAATGGAGTGGCATTAGAAGGTGTGCTAAGCCGAAAGGGGATGATTAAGGCCATCATTATGAACAACTTTTACTATAGCGCTAACCCAGAATTCGAGAAAAAAAATCGGTCATTCCATAAATAAATTATAACTCGATATCAACAAAATTATGAACAGGCAGATTTTTTCCTCGAATTCCGAGTTGGCCTCAAGAAAAAGTTATTCATAAATGATCTGAATCACCTCCTCTCGGCTTAGTACATCAGTTCTGGATAACCCTGTATTCCCATTGATCCCTGATATTTGAAGGGGATCCAACCGAGTAGTTCACAAAGACACAATGGGTTGTAGTGCGTGACATATTACTGACATTTTCGTGTTCCGCGATAAACTGCCATCGGATAAAGGTCGGGATCAAAACATGATGTACAATAGTCGAGGGATTTGTTGAGTAATTCGCCATTGGGACTTTTTATTGTTTTGATAGATAGATAAACGAAAGCTATGCTTTCTCATTTTTATTTTTATCATCATACTAGCCACCCGCCCCTGCTTCGCGCAGGTGTATTATACATATAAACCTTCCTTTTGAATCATTCTACCTATTAAAAAAAACGCATCAAAATCCGTTGCGTAGTTTTGAAGATATAAGCATACATAGACAGACAGAGGGAAGCGACTTTGTTTTATACTATGTAGTGATAACCTCTACCTCTATATTAGAGTGGCTGTCTGGTATAAAAAAATACGAGTGATTAACACCTGTGTTATAATCTAATTAAAATCATTATATCAGCTGTAATACGTCCTCTAACGGAAATAGGCTACCCGGAAGATTTCCAATAAGATCGGTTGGAAGCGGCTTGCATCCAGTGCATCCCTGCGTTCTTGATCTATCCTCCTTATCAGTCAGTGGCTTGTCAGAGCATGGTCACCGTTGCAGAACCATCGGTTATTAGTTTTCCGTGCTATGTGCACTATACCCACTCCCACTTAATACTTGCAAATGCATTTGCGCTGAGAGTCAGCGCAAGACTAATATGAACAGCGGATCTGCAAGTTGAAGTGGCAGTTTTGATTAATACAGTCCAAAAGTGACACTATGGATATCTTCCATAATGTACTTTTAGGCTGTATTAAATTTCAAAATGCTAACTATTATAATAGTAATTAGAACCAACAAAATATTATATCGTCCGTGTGACGGTAGCGCTCACATCAGCTCTCAGATACACACACCACCCCTACACTGTCGATTTTCCTTCGATACGTACGAAGCGGTTTGACTCAACATTTCTGATTCGTACCGCCAGGGAATGGATGCCTTCCTGCTTTCCTGTTCCCTAAGAGATATAATCTAAAGCTTTTCAAGATCAGAGTGGATAGGTCTCTTCTAGGTCTGCGCGCTTCATCTTCGACCACACCCTCGCTAACCATCAGGCGAGTTGGTGGTAATGCGCGGACTTATTCGCGATAAAAAAAATACCCCTTACGTCACCAACTCCATAACAAGACGTGTGAGCACTCCAGTGAACCATCGCCGCGTAATGTGCCGAATTCTCTCGCTTACGTCATCTTCGAGCTTTGGAGGCCGTGACCTGTCTCCATAGTATAATAAATATTATCTAATAGTGGTAAGCAATTTTGTTTCATTTTCGTTGAGTAAACTTTTTATTCTATCTTTCTGTGTTGATAATGTAATGCAGGTTGTACACTGTCGCGGAGAAATCACGTAATATTAGAGTATTTATTAACCGACGAAACGGAGGTTTACAAGTCGACGTGTACATTTTTTTTTGACCACGCATATTTTTTTACAGAGTGCTCCAATTTTGATAATTATTTTGTTGTTTGGTAGATCATACTTTAAATTTTATCGATATCGGCTCAGTAATGTTTTGATAAATTAACAATAATGTGAAAATTACTACATCGCTGTACACAGTTGAAGTCGATTGTGCCATTTTTTGGGAAAAATAGTTATTAGTATAATTATAATTATTAGTTATATTCAAGGACGTTATCTTTTAGTTTCTCAAATGCTTCTGTAACCAAGAAGATTCGTGCTTGATAGACTAAAAAGCAAGAAATCCCAACTATCATACTTATCAACATAGAATTAGAAGATTTTATGTTTTGTCAAGATTCATTCTCTTAAAAGTATATTGTTATTGTATTTTGTATTTTTTTTTTCTATTTTAGCAACATAAATCATAGATGACCGGATACACCTCCGTTTTAGAAATAGCAATCCTGTTCGAAAATGTACCGCAGGCAAACAGTAGCCAGTAATATTGTTCGAAAGTGTACACCCGGCTTTACAATGCTGAGCAAAGAACTGTAAAAAGAATCCACTCGAGATCACGCTCCCGAACAATTACGAGTCTGTTATTTTCTCAGAACTAAACTGGAATTTCGTTATATTACGAGAAAGTTTAAATGAAAACCCGATTATGGAAACGTTGACCCTCCCGCGCTGGAGATGTTTGATCAAAATTACTGTAATTACGAATTTTATACAAAAGGCCGTTCAGCGTTTTTTTAGAGTTCCGTACCCAAAGGGTAAAAACGGGAGCGTATTACTAACGACTTCGCTGTCCGTCTGTCTGTTTGTCAGCAGTCTGTATCTCAAGAACCATTACAGCTAGAAAGCTGAAATTTTCACAGATGATGTATTTTTGTTGCCGCTATAACAACAAATACTAAAAACAGAATAAAAATTATATTTAAGGGGGCTCCCATACAACAAACTTGAATTTTAGCCGTTTTTCGCTCGATATTAATAATGGTAACAGGTAGATGCTTGAAAAATTCACAGAATATTAAGTTATAAATTAAATTCAATACTAAATAATTAAATTATAGTTCGGCCGTTCAGAGAATGCGTTCCTGACACGTCATCTTGAAAAAATGTTTTTGGCCGATATCTCGGAAACTTCTTGAAACTCTCTTGTACTTAAGGGCAACAAAAACATTAGGATCATCATTGTAGAAAATAAAATTTCGCATCTTTTGTTTCCAGTAAACTTTTTTGTAAAACTTACCGTTTACGATTTATGGCCCATTTAATGAAATTTCATTACATGGACCTTAAAACATTAAATGGTCCATATAAGTTTTTTTTTAAAGTTTAAGTACATAGTTTCCGAGATATCGGTCAAAAACATTTTTTCAACATGACGTGTCTGGAACGCATTCTCTGAACGGCCGAACTATAGAATAAAATAAGTATTTAAGGGGGGCTCCCGTACAGTACGGAACCCATCGTGCGCGAGTTCGACTCGTACTTGGCCGATTATTTTTTCTGCAGAATCCTGACAATGAATAAGGCTAAATTTCCCGAGAGAACTTAATAAGTATTGAAATAGAGAGCTAAGTATTAAAATAGTTTTCTCTGTTTTTCGAGTTGTGTGGAGTATGGAGTATGAAAATGTTTAGTCATCATCATCATGTTCTCCGTTATTAATGGGCATAGGCTTTCCCACACATAAATTTGATTTATTGGCTTGTCGTCTACTAAGGCAAAAGGAGATCGTTGTTCTGATGTACTGATAATCATAGGCTGGAAGCGGCTTGTATCCAGTGCTATCCTACGGTCTTAATGAAGTTAATACTCTATTTCCCCGACTATGTTATCCTACACGAAGGCAAAGTCAAATCGTAGAGTCAAAAAATAAATAAACGAAGTCATCTACTGTCCACTGTGACACAAAATAAATCAATGACAGTAAAGTCAGTCATTCTAACTTTTCTTTTTAGCACGACCCTCGACATCCATTTTGGGAAAAAAAACACACGATGGAGTTATAAGCAAGCAGAGTCAATTATTAATAAGTCAATTAATTGTAATTCTAGATCTCAATAACAATACACGTAGATTTATACATTGCATAACACTCATACAAACACGTAAGTAGATAATTTATTTACCTGTATAGCAGAGTGCTATAGTAGACTTGTCTGCCATAAAAAGCAACGCGTGAGTAACACTTGTGTTATATTCTAATTAAAATACTTAAAAGTTGATACTAATGATAATTATTCAAACTTAACAAGTACTTATTACAATATTCCCCTTATCTCAATAAGTTTCTAGTGCATGACACGTCGCAAGTTACGCAAGCGACGGCGTTGCAACTTTTTATGTAATGCAACACTTGCGTTTTGCGGTCACAGCATGTTCGCATACTCCATCTTGAAGGTTTGATTTCACGTAGGTATTCGTATTTGGATGATAACAAACTCAATACACACACCACTGGCTTTTCGGTGAATGAAAACATCATGAGGCAACCAGCACACGTCTGTTGAAGAAATTTGATGGCGTATATGAATCGATCAACCCGCTGGGCCAGCGTGGTGGATGGCCGAATCACCCTTCGTGGGTAGGCCTATGTCCTGCAGGGGACTATTAAAAAGGCTGGTACAGCACAGTAAACTCGCAAATCTTTGATCTAATGTTGAATGGGTAGTATCCACTACAAAAAAAAACATTATGGTTTTAAAAAAATCACGAAATCCATTTTTCAAAACTAGCGAAACACTTTCCTATAAATCATATACAACGAACGTAAAATAACAAAAATTTACAATAACAATAAATTAGTAACTTTTTACAAATCACTTTTTCGTTTTGTTTTCAGGAAAACGTATCAAAATGAGCAACGATTGAACGAACAGCATCAGATTGCGTAAATAAACATAAAGGATAACCCTGTCCACTGGACCCGACAATATTTCAAAAGAACAAAGATTGATTTCTCTCCCCCTCTCTCCCCCCTAGCGTTCCCTCATCTCGTTTTATATATTATCAGTTGGTAGCATAGATGAGTGGAGATTGGTTGTAAAACTCGGTCACCTTCGAAAAATAAGATCTGCCTTGAAGACTGTCTCCATATAGGAATGTGATATTTGAAGAGTAGTTCAAATGTTACCTAGGTCGTTCATTATGTGTATTGTAGTAGTTTCGACGCGTTGTAGGCCAATTCAACCCTATTTTACAAAGCATCTTTATCTTAAATCTCCATATTATTAACTTTATGGCGAATCCACTACTTTCTCTCATCCTGGGTTGGCAGACCGTTCAAAATCAAAGATATCCCAATTAGATAGATAGATAATTCCCTATCTATCTAAGTGGTTCTTGTGGTTTTTTTCACGGATATTTTATAGTAGGTGATGTTATACATTTTTTAGCTCACCATACTATAATTCCCAATATCGCCTAAATTTATGTATGTCATTAACTAATATTTTTAAACAAAAAAGAAAGAGGCCGCACATGCCACACCTCAGGCATAAAAAAAGTTCAACATCCTCTATAAGGATAACAAGAAAGATCAAAAGTGTTTATTCACAAAACTTAAGTAACATAATTTATTCTAACTTATGCTAAAATATTTACAAAATAACTTAACTATATCCACAAATAAAAAAAAGGATAAGGATAAGGATAACATAAATTGCAAAGGCAAATATAGAAAGGTAAAAGCGCAGAGTTGCCAATAAGTTCCGATAACATCCACCCACAGTTACGCACATGGTATGCAAGCGGTACCGGTCACCTACGCTTGGCGTGTATTTACCCAAAAAAAACTTTCATATAGCTATTCAAAATTATTTGAACAGATTTACAAAAATGTCGATGTTTCCGATTGGTTTCAAATCTTTATATGTTTTGTACGCTACGCTTGAGTACGTTCCTTTTACATATTTTTTTAGGTTTGCGTTTAACCGCTTTAACCGCGTTTTGCTTGATGTTAAGCAGATATGGGGTATAGCGGTATAGGGGGTGTAGCACGCTTACCGAAAAGATACCTATTTACTCGGGAATTTGAAGACTACGCTGTACTTGTACTTAGTGGAAAAAGACTTAGGTAAAGCGTTGCACATTCTGGCTATTCTTATAATGAATGCAGAGTACGTAAATTTCGGCCTGAGCATTTTATTGAGTCAATTATTGAACTTCAATCACCAAATCCACCAACTGCAAACACAAAATTTATCCACCAACCCGCACTGGGCCAGCGTAGTGGATACGGTCCAATCACCCTTCGTGGGTGGGCCAACGTCCTGCAGTGGACTATTAAAAAGGCTGGTACAGTAATCACCAAATCCAGTGTCGCAAATCACAGTACTCAACGAGAACCACAAACCAGTTGTCGTCACATCATCGGAGCCAGGAGCACAATCTAATTGAGGTACGCGCACCAATTCTCGGCACGTACGCGATCTTGACCGCGTGACTCAGCGGTCGCCAATGTACCGGTAGCGGCCGCTTAGGTATTCGTTACGTTTAGTGGCCACTGTGTAGCTATCTAGGAGGTAAGGATGCTTTTACATAAGAGATGAGATACGTAGACGAGCGAACAGCGAAGATCTAATCACTCGACGTCTTTTTAGGGTTCCGTACCCAAAGGGTAAAAACTGGCCCCTATTACTAAGACTGCTGTCCGTCTGTCAGTCTGTCTGTCACCAGGCTGTATCTCATGAACCGTGATAGCTAGAATGTTGAAATTTTCACAGATGACGTATTTCTGTTGCCGCTCTAATAACAAATACTAAAAATAATAATAAAAACAATTTGAGGGGGCCTCCCATACCTGATTTTTTGCCGTTTTTCGCTCAATATTAATAACGGCAACAGAAAGATGCTTGAAATATGCACAGAATATTAAGTTGTACATTATTTAAACACCTCGTCTATGTAGATTAACACCAATGTATTGTTCACGGTGTAGCTCGACTATGCGTTCCAATGTGGTTGACTCTTGTGTATCAATTTCTATAAAACATAGATTATTTGTTTATTTAGTACCTGACGCTCGACAACATATCAATATTATTATCAATTTCTTTCCAACTCTTTACTTTCAAAACCCCTCAGACGGGGTGTGGCATCCGAGTTCCTCTCACAAGGTGCGTCCTAATGGAACCAGTGTCTAGTACCGATTTATTACTTCTATCTACGCTGTGTCGATGTTACCGGCAATCTGTAATACGGCATTCTACATAGTGACCACGTATAACCTACCGCTTAACTTCTCAGCGCCCGTACCTGTCTCAGTCCCCCTTTGTCGTCTCCCCCGGCGCCCCTGTACCGCGCAGGCGATAATTAAGTTAAGCGGTAGGATTATAGTAAGATACCGTTGCTATGTTGCCGGCTATATCTGTGTAATATATAAACAATTAATTTCCATATTTCAATTGCAATTTGTGTAATAAGGTATTCTACGACACAATATAATCAGCACATACTCTAAGCTAAGATAGCATTAGTTTCCATGGTGAAAAGATAGCATTGTCCTTTACTTGTACTTCATAAACAACTTTTACATTGAGACCATTCCAGATATCGAAAAAACACAGCTGTTTTCGTAAAGGTGATAATTATGGACAGTATTTGTTAAGATTTTAGGATAGGTTCTATAATTATACTTAAGGTTAGTAAGAACGATACAATGACTTATTTACAGATAGAAAGATAATGAGGTATTAAGAAGTCTTATTTTTCGAGATCAAATAGTAACAATCTGGCGACAAAATATACCTACTTATACGTACGCATGTTTTAGCTGTATGTTTAGCATTGTCTACAATGCAACAAAACAAACTTACCTGGGCATCATGCATAATGTCTAAATTTACATACTAAGCCGGTAACATCGACGCCTAATCAATTCGCAAGGAACCGGTATCATAGAATGTGCAACAGTTACTACGGCAAGTCTTAGGACTGGCATAGAGACTATGACTATACTCTGTGACTGGGTGAGTCACCGGAGCCACCGGTCAAGTTCGAAGTGTTCTATCAGAGTCTATTTGCGTAAGTACTAACGTAAATACTCGTAAAGGGTTTTTAAATATTATTGTTTGTTTGAATCTAGTTTTTTTTTAGGACCCAATATACAGGTGGTTTATTGTACCCAGTTTGAGTTTGAGATGTACCCAGAATAGTGTTTGCATAAAAATTGTATAATTTGTATCTTGTGACAATAAATAATTTGAATTTGAATTGAGAACATTACAGATGTTTTGAACATTGCAAGAGATTTCAAATATAATTTTGTTTTTCGCAGTTCGCATAATGCAAGTCCGAAAATACACCTGTATTTTCGCTGGCTTGTTGTTTTTGTTAATTACTCGTCAATTTAGTCATGTACAGTAATTAACTTGTGTTAATTTAGTTAGTATGGTTAACTAGTTTCAATTACTAAATTTGTAGTACATAATTGATTTATTAAGATGTGTGTAAGATGTCCCAAATATTTATTTATTTATTGAATGATTAAATATTGTTAATTGTCGTTATGTTTAAATGGTGAAAGAAAACATTATGAAGAAACTTGCATATCTGAGAGTTCATGTTCTTGGACATATCGTGTGAAGACTACCTACCGGGCTAGGATACGCACCATGAAATAATTCTTTCGACGTGTCAGAACGAGACAGAATTATGGTGAAGGATATTATTACATTTGTCTTTTCGTGGTCGTATGCTAAGCTAGCTGGCGGCCAACATAAGAAAGAGTATATTAATAACTCCTTTCACGCCTTAAAATCTTGGCGCTCAAAAGCATATTCTATTTTTATTATTATGTACTACGGGACTTATCGCGCACTAAACTTACGAGATAAATAAATACCTCATCATCCCGTGATTACCCCGTAGTACATAATAAGAATGTGTTCAAATCGCGAAATTTTAAAAATAACATATTCTAATATGTCGAAACTTCATTCCCGAAAATCTCCCATTCATGTATCCTCACTCAATTTGCGTTAAAAAAAAATCATTTTACTAAGAAATACACGGCCACAATTATATCATTTCCATTTCTCGAACTTTTTTCACTTATTGGATTCCACATTATTTCCACATTTCTCCGCTCCGTTTGGTTACAAATTCACCATAATTTCACAAAGAGCGCGCGTCTTGAGGGGTTCATGTCAAAGGGGAAATAAAGTGTCCCGGCCCTTTTTCTGGCGGAATCTTTTTACACAGCTTTTACGAAAATGTTCGAGTAAGAACGCCGGGGGAATTCACGCGCTTAAAATGTTGAAAATTTATTATCACTCGGTGTCAAATTGATGATCGATTATTTTTCGCATACCTACATAATGTTATAGAGTAATAAGATATTATTTATATAGAGTTATTTAGTGGTAAAAGTGGGAAGTTTAAAAAGAACATGAACATAGAGATTCAAAACTAAAACAATCATCTAGGTTTTTTTTTTTGTGATAGTCTTGCGATTGTTTGGCAGAGGCCTTCAGTTGGCTTAAAACACTAGACCATAGCCATTCGACTAGCCATCGGCTAGCCATCGGAACTATAATAGGTACCAACTTTATTAATGCAAGAGGTTCCATTGCGTTCTTAAACGTTTCATCAGAGACAATGCCATCCGCGGCTTAGTCACTGTATCTACCTACATAGAGCTAAACAAACTTCGCCAATATTCTAAATATTGCTACCCCAGTAAGAGTCAGTAATCAAGTCCATTGAAGCATAGAACTCACGAGTCTGAAGTCAGACCGAAGTTTTAACCGCGAGCGTACTCCGGCTCCGGCCCCATGTGACTTCAATAAATTGCCAATTGTTGTATAGTTTTTATTGCTTTACGATCGTGTTACAATATTTAATGAACTGGATCGAAACAGAAATGGTGACATCATCTCTTTAGGAAGAGGCTTTTTGCGGATCACTCCTGACGTTTCGTTGATGATGCGGTATCGTGGTTAAATAAATGGTTTATTTGTTTTTTTCTACGTTTGTAATGTTACTAATTCAACAGTTTAGTCGTTATCTACCCTGAATTAAACTGTATGTCCCACTGGAGAGCATGACTGTACTTTTAGAATAAAAATGGTTCAGACCATATTAGCGACGCTGTCTAAATTTGGGTTGGAAGACACATTTTTCTTAGGGTAGAGTAGCAGTTCAAGAAAAGAATGAAATATTAGAATTAATAGATTGGAAAATAAATAATGAAAAAATATATGGAAATTACTTTGTACAGTATTCAATTATTTGTTTAGGAAAATGATTTTCCTAATATTTTCTTTCATAACAATCTACATTTTAGAGGAATTTCATATTTTCGGATCTTGTAATCTTTTAACATTGCCTGTAAAACACGGCGGCGTGATGGCGGCCTTGACCAAAAATATAATTAGAAATTATGAAATTCCATTCAAATTAAGCATTCAATGCGGTTGTTTTACTCTGCGCATTTATTTACCATATTTTAATGGATTATTTGAGCTATTGTACACCGTCTGGTCCGATTTTGCGAGATCTTTTTTCAGTTACAAAGTTGAGCACAATTTTAGCTTGACGATGTAAAATGTAAATCTAAGTGGCATATAGAAGAGCAATAAGAGACATTGCTGAAAAATCCTCCAAAGCTTGTATTTATTGCACCACTTGCGTTCCCACGATGCTATTTTTTCTTCAAAGAAGTTAGTTTTGCGTTTTATCACACTATGCCTGATGGTAAGTAGAAATATGATCTATAATGTACGAACGCTTACTCGGAAGGTTTTTTTTTTATTTAATATAGGTTTGCGTTTGACTACATTCTATATCTTATGTTAGTCAGCAGATATGCTGTTTACTCTAAGTTTATGTATCAGTGTATCACTAATGTAGGATCTGCGTATGTCGATGCGACCTCTTCTGTGCTCTACGACCTAGCTAAGTAGGTACTCAATCTTCAGGACTTGTATCTAGAAATCCTTGAAATCTCAGTACAAAGTAGCATGCACTCTGCAACTCTGTAGTTCAGTTTACAATATCAGAATGACGTAATATTTAACTGAACGTGAACGCGGAAAGAGATATTAGCTCTATTGAACCAGTCCTCGGTGTAAGTAAATATTAATTAAATGACACACTGCGCTAGTTTATTCCGCCATGATAATTAATAAATGTTAATAATGGCGCTCATGGCGTAGTACTTTGAATAATAAAATAAAATGACTAAGTTTTCTTATAACGGGTTCACATTTTATTAGATACCTTATTTGAGTTTATCGGCATGGTAATTTTCCATGAGTTTTCATAGAAAATTACTATTTACCCCACGTTACGAGTCGTAAGTTTTTTTTTTTTTGAGTTTTGAGAGAATTTTAGTTGAGGAATCGGTACCTATTTCTTTTTCCAATATTATAACTTGGGTCCGATTTTAATTTATGACGTAAAAAAAAACATTCCAGAAAGTAAATAATAAATATTTGGCAAGTTGTTTTATTGATAGGGAATCTGAAGATAATAAATAAGAATATTATTTGGTTGTTAGCCAAATATTATTCTATTCAAGATAAAAAATATAGATAATGTCATCTGAAATGTATATAAAGGTACTGTTACAATATAGGTACAGTACAGTGCACATAATATTTATTTCTTTATTTATTTATTTATGCAAACATTATACACATGAAAAATACTAATTAGAGCTTAAATCTAATACATACTATTCAGAGGTGCACATGTGAACCCTGTTACTATGTATAATAGGTATGTAGAGTGCTTGCTATAAAATTACGTGAAGGTTTTCCTTATTTGCTAGGTAGTGATGATATAACGGTTATTTTTACTTTTGTGTGTACGCCACTAAAATAAATGGAGGAGATCTAAGTAAAGACTTGTACAAGTTAACGTGTCTACCCTTAGCTAAGTTTTATTTCACGTTACTGAGTAACACAGCCTCGCTACTTTTCATAAAATATTTAGGTATTTTCCAAGTTTCGGGTAGTTTTACACTTAAGTTACCACTCACACAAGAGTGTTTCAAATTTTAGTCCAAGCATTAAGCAAAGTTTGAAATTCTTTCAGTACAAATAAATAGATAAAGATCTCGCAGTGCTGGTCTCCTATCAAGTTAGTTAACATTTAGCTTACCATCAGGCGAGTTGGTGGTCAAGCGCGGACTTATTCGCGATAAAAAAAAATGTATCATACCTTGCTACTAACGGGCATGTGTTCCAGTATGTGAAAATCTTTATACCATTAGCTAAATAATCAAAATCCGAAATGACGTGGCACAGCTGAAAAAAATAATTTTCTCGCGGCTATATTTTCCACACATTCCCAACGAAATGAATTTAAAACAAGCCCGTAAGCCTTCAACGATTTATCTTCGGAGGGTAGATTTAAAAATCTACATAACCTCATTAAAAGTAGATCGGTTTGCGCCGCGATGCGACTTAGAGTTCATTCGGTCTCAGGTGTTCGGATGGAACGGACGTATCGATGAGAGCTTTGGCGATATATACGAAATTACGGTGGTTTATGAGGCTATTGAGAGAAAAACGTGTTTAAATGGAATTGGATAGGTTCATTATCATATTGATGGTGACTAATTTTTCCTTCAGCACAGAAATTTTTTTTTTTTTACTTACCTACTAATGTTACTATTCTGTTTTTAAGCGGGATCAAACAAGATGAGGTTGGCAACTTAACTGAATTTTTAGTGACAAAAACACACACTAATTAAACAATTTAACCCACTTTAAGCATAAATCAATGCATTTAGAAAGTCGTAAATGCATTTTTATAGAGCAACGCAATGTCACAGCGTCCAATAAAGGCTGAAGACCTGTCAACTTTCCCAGCACCTTATACGGCCAGCAAACTGGATTCAGCACAGTACCAGCTTTTCTGTCGAAGTGACAAAATAATAAAGTTAAAAATCGCATCGGCTGCTTGTCAGATTTTTTCACAAGATACGATTGTGGCGCCGACAGACGGCTCTACGTGAAAGCTGGCCAATGCTCCACAAGTGACCATATCGCATTAAAATATCCTGTCATTTCTTCGAGAGGCGAGAGAAACTACATTTAGCTTAATGCGATATGATACTGTACCGTCGAGATAACTTCTCCAATAACTATATTTTTACGAACACTAATAAAAGTAATAAAAGCTTGTGAATCACAGTAAAAGCACGTATCGCTGAATCGGGGAGAGGGATCACGTATGTTCTAGCTAGTGGCATTTTGACTTGTGATATGTTGAAAGAATACTAGAAACATATTGCACTCGACATTACGGCGGCTTTGAGAATTGGGCCAAAAAGGCCACCAGAGTGAATGAGGACAATAAGAGCAAGTGCAATCTATTAAAATTACTGGTTCATTAGACCAGAAACTGTCAACAAATAAGATGCTACCTCCTCATTCTAAATTAGTAAGTACGATGTAACGTGAAATGCAGTGACATTTGGACAATACGAAGTAGTTGTCGATCGAGTACCTCTTCTACTCGTACAAAGACTTAGATTGATTAGGAAGGAATGTGATACCGCGGCACTAAATACATGGTATTAAAAAAAAACGGCTTTTGACATGACAACAGAGTTGAAAATTCAGGTCCTGAGGTTTCTGTGTTGTTGATCTATTTAAATGTGGTTTTAATTTTTTTGGAACCTATTACTGCATGTAATTCAACAGATGGGATATTACAGGTACTGTGAAAATCCTTCTATGAATAATCAAAGTGCAAAAATGTAAGTACCGACACTACCATACGTAAAATAATATCACATCACTTAACAAAGTTACCAATAGTAGGGGCCAAGGAATTACGATCTCGCTCGTAAAAGAAAAATGCCGTCGAGAACATTTTTGCCACCATTACCGTTAATGTTTATTGCCAGGTATTGCGTTTTCGTCTATCAATGACAAATTAAAGTACATAATATAAATATTGCGTCATCTTAATAGGTAAGAATAATTATTGGTTGTATTCTGTATTGTTTCGTCATAAATAATTACGTTATAGACACACCTGCGACCTACTCCGGCGAAAACAGAGTTTTCTCTGTTATTTACGAGTATCATTAAAATGCATACAAACATTCCGGAAAGAGTCTTAATCGCGAAAATATAGTGGTTTGGAAAAGACTTCATACATATTTACTTAGACGTTTTATATACGAGCTTTTAAGATTGTAAATTGAATGAATCATCTGTATCAAGTAAACAAGGCAGACGACTATGTAAACAAGATAGCGTCTTTTAATTTTAAGCAGAAAGATTGAAGGAACCTAGGGACAGCGACGAAACGACCAATTCTCAAAACCGGGTTTACAAAAATCTCATATAACCCTGAAATGTCAGCGTTGCCCATCAATTCGGAACACAGTAATGTTTAGCAATTAATATAATTATGGTATAGCCCGAATCATACAACTTGGCGGCCAAGATTGAAGCTCACCACGAATTGGGTTCTCCGCAGCATATAAATAACATCACAACCGCCAAGTTGTATGATTCGGCCTATAAAGGGGACTTGCCCAAGCGGTCTCTGCAAAATAACTCTACCAAGTCACAACAAAACCAAAGTTTTGACCGAGAATGCAACCAAATCATATTAAATATCACAACTGCCAAAATTTTGTGTCAGCACTATCAAATGACATTCTAAATTAATGCTACCTTTAATACAGTGCTTGGATACCTAATACCTATTAAGTTCAAGTACTAGAATAATTATAGCGTTGCTAAGGTCTACCAGTACCTCACAGAGATCTAGAGACCCCCGGCGCGCAAGACACATATACGAAGTATGTAGAGCAAAGACAAGATAAAGTTGATCTTCTAGCGAAGACATTGACACCATAGAGACGTGTTAACATTGTGTAAACGCTACGTCATATTCCCCGATAGACATTCTGATGCGGACCCGATAACTGTATCTAAATCAGTATATTACAATTTAACGTAGCTACATTTAATTCGGGCCCCACCCTCTTCGCACTTCCATGTTTTTAGGGTTCCGTACCCAAAGGGAAAAACGGGACCCTATTACTACTAAGACTTCGATATCCGTCTGTCACTGGGCTGTTTCTCATAAACCGTTATAGTTAGAAAGCTGAAATTTTCACAGATGATGTATTTCTGTTGCCGCTACAACAACAAATACTAAAAACAAAATAAAATACATATTTAAGGGGGGCTCCGATACAACAAACCTGAATTTTTAGACGTTTTTCGCTCTATATTAATTATGGTAACAGGTAGATGCTTGAAATTTTCACAGAATATTTAGTTTTACATTCACTTTAATAATAAATAATAAAATTAAAATAAAATAAATATTTTAAGGGGGCTCCCATACAGTACGGAACCCTCCGTGCGCGAGTCCGACTCGTACTTGGCCGATTATTTCTGTTTCGTGGTAGCGAAACACTTAGACACCACACCGCAATATGTTTACAAACATATATTGCATGAGCGCTTATGAATAAGTGATCTATTTATTGTGCTCTGTGTTATGATGTTAGGCAGATATGTAGTTACATGCAAAATTAGCTCCCCGCTAGATCGATGACATGCCCCGTCTCCCAAGATCTGTGCAGTATTTAATATGCAGTTTGCTAAACGAAATGTGTCGACGTAAAGTTTTATAGGTACGTCGTGATTAAATATTAAGATAGCTTCTATTAACCTGAACGTAACAATTATGGTAGATAAGTAATTGTATTCAAGGGTAGGGTTTACAGTATATGATGTAATATAAGCTAGCCAAATGGATCGATGAATGAGTAAAATCGAACTACATATTTTTTTTATGGATTATAGCGAGTAGCGATTAGTACTTATGAACAAAACAAGGTTCACAATCTAAAGTTCTCGAATTCTTGAAATTATACGATTAACATGTATATTTATACATGTAGGTAATACCCACTTATAATTTACGTATCTAATAATTAGGTATAGGTACTTAATTAGAATAAATATGTGTGATTATAACTATAACCTTTACTTGCATTTGCAACACTTAATCACTTTAAAAGGACATTCAACTTTTGATTCATACCTACACCATTCTTTCAAAATGACTTTTCATTATATTGATAACTTGTATAAGCCGCGCCACACAAGTTGGCGGATGTGAAGTTAGCTACAAGCTGCGCAATATCTAATCCTGACAGAAGCTCACATAAAGCCGCGCGTTATTTGGCTATTGCGCAGCTCGTAGCTAAATTCACATCCGCCAACTTGTGTGGCGAGGCCTCTGTACTCTGTACTCTCAACGATATTTTTATTTAATTGGTGAAAGCAGACTGTTGAAGTCACGACATCCATTTTGAGTCTGCTATACTTTACTAACATAACTTACTATCAATCTCTAGCTAAACAAAACTTTATAAAGTATCCAGCCGATAACACAGATTGAATAGCAGTTAGTTTGCGAGTAGATAACTAAATTATTGGAAACTGGCCCGCAGAATATCAGAAATTCTGGATCCATTAGTGGCTTGTCTAGACTGAACAGCTAGTATACCTAGGGTTCCTAGATATTTTTAACCGAATTCCAAAAAGGAGGAGGTTATATGTTCGTATGTACGTTTTTTTTTTGTATGTTCATCGATATTTGCACCAATTGTAAATTGGTATAAAACAGTTTTTATAGTTGGAAAGGGTATACTACCGGGGTGGTCCCATTTAAATTTAATCAAAATCAGATGAGCAATTTTTGAAAAATCAACAATAATGTGAAAATTGTATACATCGATTCGAGCGAACTATTCGAATTTTGTACACGATTGAATTCGGTTGTACCATTTTTTGCCATAAATATAGGTACATACATATTTATATCGAACCGAATCATCTCCATAAAATAATGTAGTCTCTTCACTTGGCCACTATACACTAAGTTGGTTTTCTGTGACTTAGGACTAGAAAATGTTAGAAAACTTTGTGAGACCTAATTTCTGAGATGCTGCATCAAGTTCGTGAGTTCACATTACTCAAGAATATTTCTCGAGCAATCAACGCAACATAGTATAGTATAGTTAAGTTATAGTTATAATAACAATTGTAAAAAAAGTTTTTAAATTAAACGGTTTATTTACAGAAAGCTAAAAAATTACACTAAAATTAAATCGTGGGGCGTGGTTTTTCTTAGAAGATTTTAAGTACTACGTTGCGCCCCACGATTTTATTTTTGAGCTATTATTTTTTTACCTTTAGGTACATAAAATCGATGAGACCTAAAACGTTGATTACAATTTTTATTTTCGAGGTTTTAGTTTTTATTTCTGGAAACTGGAGTTTCGATCGAATATCTTAACTACCCAGTCCAAATTCCATATCTAAAGTAGACAAGACAGCAAATGAAAATACAGGAATTAAAATATCTAGATTATTTTAGGGACTTTTGTACAGTTTGTTAACATTTTTATAGTTATCCAACTAATACTTATTATTACTAATAAAACTAAACAGTACTATATAATGCTATATAATACAGCAACCTGTAAATTAGATATAGACATATACGAGTAGGTACATACTCAAACTAATTTATTGTCTCTGTTACTTTCAGAATTATTCATATTAACATCAACAAAAGTGTTTTATAAACCTTACATTTGTAGAAGTTTTTCCAAGACAAAAAAATAAAACCTAGATGGGCACTATTAGGTACCAACTTGAAATCTTTTCAATCAAGGTGGACATTAGAAACCTGCGTAGCTTCGACTTCATCCCTTTTACAAGATTAAATGCAATTTTATCGAAGAAAACTGAATTAAAAACTTTTCTCATCTCGAATGCGCCCTGCTATTTCCCGCGATCGTTCTTTCCTTTTTTAACTTTTTCTTTAATATCATACCTACAAACTTTATGATAAACTTTGTATGATAACTTAATAATAAATCGACAAGAATAAGCTCGAATATCGTACAAAAAGTTGGACAGTAGGTAGACCTAGTAACTTGTTTTATATGTATGTACTTTTAATAATATTTCTGGAGGGGAAAAATATTTATTGCAACAAAACTTACATGACATTTGTAAACGAAACCATATATTACCACTTCTATACTATGTATATTTACAAACCTAAACAAATTAATAGTAAAAAATAAAATAAAAACTTGAACTAAAAAGAAAGGTTAATGTATGGAGATGTATTGTACAGGTCGCGGCATATAAGTCTAGCGCTGAGCGAAGTGTGGAGGGGATGGCTGAGCATGAGTTTAGTATGGCGGTCAACATGCGCAGCCATTCCCTACACAGTACCCTCAGCGCTAGACTTACGTGCCGCTACTTGTAATTTTAATAATTTAAGTATTTAGGTAGGTACTTATTTTCCCATAGTGTATTTTGACACTTTAATTTGGCTACTACTGCAATCCCGCAGGTTCTAAATCTAAAATGCTCAAATTCATACCGGTTTAGTAATAAAACGATTATTCGTTTTAACTCTGCGTTTATATGCAGAGTTACTTCCGAGTAGTTGGTCCGTGTTTTGTCTTTTAAAAGTGAACTAGACGACCCGCCCCGGCTTCGCACAGGTGTATTATACATATAAACCTTCTTCTTGAATCACTCTATCCATTAAAAAAAAACAGCATCAAAATCCGTTGCGTAGTTTTAAAGATTTAAGCATACAGACAAACAAACAGACAAAAATAGCGACTTTATTTTATACTAGACGACCCGCCCCGGCTTCGCACAGGTGTATTATACATATAAACCTTCCTCTTGAATCACTCTATCCATTAAAAAAAACCGCATCAAAATCCGTTGCGTAGTTTAAAGATTTAAGCATACAGACAAACAAACAGACAAAAATAGCGACTTTATTTTATACTATGTAAGGACTATGTAAGGATTAAAACGGCAAGAAAGTGTCACTTTGTTCCACAAACTTTTTTCGTATACTTTTTACAATAACATTTTTCCTGATGGTGCCTTCTAATACCATTGTATAACGTCTTGAAATGCAATCCGAGACAGCCTTTCGTTGCCACTTTCCGCGAATTTGGTAAAAATGTAAACAGGAGGGGAAACTATTTTGGACTAACTTCACGCTAAATTAGCTTCTATGACGTGGGGTATAAAAGCGATTTTTCCTAGCTAGGTCTTCCTCGTGTCCTTGGCATTTATGGTAAATGATGGGAGCCCGTTCCGTCTTGGAATCAGACGCGATTAGCTTGGGAATGGCTCGGTACATTACTTCATGCCATGACATTGACATAGTATGTATGGAAATGGAAAAAAAAGCTGCGTATTCACCAATGATATAATCTCAAAATCGGAATTCATTCATTCTTTCAAAATGTATGAGCCCTGCTCTTGTCGGTGGAGCAACTTCCACATCTCGCGGTCCTCGGCCAGTGTCTTAAAGAAAAAATCAGACAATAAAACACAACACAGCTTATATACGTTTGGTCTGTGGTCCTATTGGTGCATTTTTCATTTAATAGTCGCTGGAAAAGCAGCATGAATGCCGGTCAATGTCTAGAGACGGCGATGTGAATAATTTTATCGAATTCATTTCTGTACCTTTTGAGATTTACTCCCTATGAATTGTTTACGTAATAAGTAAGACGCACTATATCGTAGGTACCGGTGTGCACGTAAAATGAGCGTGTTTGTAGACCCTAGACCGCATATCTGCTTAACATCAGGCAGTGTGTAGTGAAACGCTAACCTATAGGTATATAAAAAAGAAAAAAATTGGTTGCCTGTAAAGTCGGTATACGGGCGAACATACAACATAAAAGAGAACAACTTAAAAACAGACCGCCTGCAAACATACCTTACAATTATGTTGATGGTATCCTCACATGTAGCACATGTTCTCGAACTTTCACCGCTAAAATTGGTTACTTCAGTCATGTGAGGATCCATCAAGTAACCTAAGAAGATATATGCAGTCGCCGTGGCCGAAAACGGCCGGGAATCATCATACGGGCCAAAGTTTTACGTGACAACGACTTTATGTCTGTCTCTCTCGCTCTTAGGCGGGCTAACCATGCCCGAGTGGAAGGGACGCGTGCCTCTCACTCGCCATCATTGTGAGCGCATAACGTGAGCGGAGCGTAACGCAGTTTCTTGAAGTGTCACCCGGCAAACCAATTTATAAGACGTTGTCACGTCAAAAAAACTCGGAAGCTTGCGCACGTAAAGATGAGTCACTTGCAACATAAATATCATCGGTATGCAGTTTGCTTTACGAGTACATACACCGTAAATTCGGTTCCATTTTGAGCGCTCACTAGCCCACTCCTCACTTAGTGAATGTCTATGGTTAGAATACCAATTGACATGCTGCCAATTATTCATAAAACGCTGGATGCGGAGATTTGCCTTTGAAAATGTTTAGCTAATTGACACCCAATTTCTAGGAAACCTACGATGTTGACTGCAAAAATAGATATGACTGAAAATTCGTTCCATAAACATGACGAATTTTCCAGCTAAAATATAGACAGTAACTTTTTACCGTGGACACTAAAATACACACAAAATAAAGCAAAGCAAATATAATATAATGTATTCATGACTTTTCGCATTCACTACTGACGTTGATCAGTAAATGATTCAAACAAAAACCTGACATGTAATACATTGTTCAGTAATTCAGTCAAAAAAAAATACCTGTCCACGTCGCATACAGTTTATTCTATTGTTACATTCAATTCGGTTTTGTTTTACAAAAACGAAACGTAAGAAGGCAGTGGAAGTGGGACATACTCGTAGTTCATTCAGTAACTTGGTCAAAGGTAAACCTCTCAACATCGTCGTGTATACGGACTACTTTAGTTCATTCTATAATTAAAAACAAAAATCTGTCAACTTGGCAAAACAGGTCATTCAAACAGCTACCCAGTCCAAGGAAAACTTCGTCGCATACGTATGATTGAGTCAAACAAAACCCTGTAGAATTGGCATTCTGTTCGGTCACAGTCAAAAGAAAACCTATCAACGTCACATTCCATATTTGAAAACAAGTCTGTCGACGCAGCATACCAGTTCATTCTGCACGTTAGCCCAACGAAATCCTGTCAAAATGACACACAGTTCAGTTCATTCAGTAACACAGTCAAAGGCAAAGCTGTCAACGTGCACGGTTCAACGACCTCAGCCAAATTAAATTGATGGTGTTAAGAGTTGAGAGTCAAACGGTGGCGGCTGACTATTATAAATATTTTCGGTTTGTGCAGATTAGGACAAGAGTAGATGCCACACGTTCTGTATTTCTGTATACAGTACAGGCCGCGGCGTATAAGTGTAGCGCTGAGCAAAGTGTGGAGGGGATGGCTGCGCATGGGTTTAGTATGGTGGTCGTCATGCGCAGCCATCCCCTCCACACTACCCTCAGCGCTAGACTTACGTGCCGCTACCTGTAATACAGAACGTGAGGCGAGATCTGCGTGTGATTTTCGACCCCATATTATGTCAAGCATTTCAAACGCATACGTGAAAACTCTCATGCATAGTTCGATTATAAATAAATCGCACGATTTGTGTGTTATGCCACAAAATACCTACAAAGACATCTAACAACCCGGTCCCTAGCCGGCCTGGAATCGAACGTTTGAGTTAGCTTCATAAGCCATTATCAACTAAGGCTAGGAAGGTAGTCTTGTCTGTTTGATTCCACAGAGTAACGTGCCGTTCAAGCTGCTAGTTTACATTCTACATGGAGTAGAGTATAGACTAGCAGATTGTAGACTCGGGCTTCTTCACACCACCTACCAATTCAATTGAACCTCTGAGTTCAAACGCGGAAAAACGCCACTATTTTTAATTCAATTGAACCTCGGAGTTCAATCGCGGAAAATACGCCACTATTCTTAATTTAATTGAACTTCGGAGTTCAATCCCGGAAAATACGCCATTATTCTTAATTTAATTGAACTTCGGAGTTCAATCCCGGAAAATACGCCATTATTCCTTATTTAATTGAACTTCGGAGTTCAATCCCGGAAAATACGCCACTATTCTTAATTCAATTGAACCTCGGAGTTCAATCGCGGAAAATACGCCACTATTCTTAATTCAATTGAACCTTGGAGTTCAATCGCGGAAAATACGCCACTATTCTTAATTCAATTGAACCTCGGAGTTCAATCGCGGAAAATACGCCACTATTCTTAATTTAATTGAACTTCGGAGTTCAATCCCGGAAAATACGCCATTATTCTTAATTTAATTGAACTTCGGAGTTCAATCCCGGAAAATACGCCACTATTCTTAATTCAATTGAACCTCGGAGTTCAATCGCGGAAAATACGCCACTATTGTTAATTCAATTGAACCTTGGAGTTCAATCGCGGAAAATACGCCACTATTCTTAATTCAATTGAACCTCGGGGTTCAATCGAGAAAGATACGGCACTATTCTTTATTCAATTGAACCTCGGGGTTCAATCGCGGAAGATACGGCACTATTCTTTATTCAATTGAACCTCGGGGTTCAATCGCGGAAGATACGGCACTATTCTTTATTCAAGTGAACCTCGAAGTTCAATCGCGGAAGATACGGCACTATTCTTTATTCAATTGAACCTCGGAGTTCAATCGCGGAAAATATGCCACTATTCTTAATTCAATTGAACCTCGGGGTTCAATCGCGGAAGATACGCCACTATTCTTTATTCTATACAATCTGCCATCATATGGGACAACTGCTAATCCGCACTGCAAATGTAGAGAATAAAACGCCTCGCGTTCGTCGCTTATATTCTGCTACGTAATTCCCTTGTAATGTTGTAAAGCCCTGAGAGTCCGTAGTGAATGTCTAGCATATTGCGTCTAAAGGCCGAATCATACAAGTCGGCGGATGTGAAGTTAGCTACAAGCTGCGCAATATCCAACCCTGACTGAAGCTCACATAAAGCTGCGCGTTGATTGGGTTTCGTGCCAACTTCAGATCCGCCGACTTGTATGATTCGGCTGATTTCGGCCTATAACACTTGTCCCAACATAACCATCTGTGTTTCCCTATTCCACCCAGCAGAGGACAGCGATGCCCACTTTATTTTCCCGGAGCGGTATAATTTTAGACGCGTGCATCGTCAGGCGTGTGACATAACTGCGCCATTGAGATTGGGAAGTGCACGAAACACCACTGTTTTCAATCGTTACATAAGCCGCACGTGAAAAAGCACTATAATTATGATGTATTGTGTTAAGTACTCGTGAATTTTAGCCACTGATAATGTCAATTGGACTAAGACTTTTTGCGGTAGCGTTAGTATTTGTCATTTTGCGACTAAACCAAACTAACACAATTCTTTAACTAAAAATATTGTAGAGAATTTGAATGTTAATCCTATCCAAATAAATTCAGTAGTAGCAAGATTTTAACTAGCACAAGTATACGCTTTTAGGATTTCTAAGGCATCTGAAGACCATTGACACGACTAAGTGGTTAAAAGAACAAGTAGCTATGATAGCGCTCAGTTGTAATTAAAAACAACCCGCGGTCACCCATCCGAAGATTTACTTTACCGATCCTTGATTCACTCTTGGTATTTCGAACTGACAGTTAAAAAATGTTCGGCAGCCATTACACATTCATTTGATCTCGATCATGCTTCACTGTGATATCTTTCTACCTTGCTGTCCTATACTTTAAGTAATTAGGTGGGCCCATAAGCCATTAAGTAGTATTAGCCCGCGGCCCTCTAAACTCATGGTCCGGCCCTGTTCTAGCTACTCTATGAGTACACTAGCTAATCTAGCTATACTATGAGTACTCTAGCTGGCTGAGTGCTAACGGAACAATATTGTCAAGCGACATCAAGAACTTTTAGAAAATTTTCGGCATCTTCCCTAACTTAAATTTCTTCCAATCAATATTATCTAAATCTGGAAGGCACTGGACGGTAAGACTTGACGGATTGAACGGGACTGCTCCATCTTTTCCATTAATCAAGCTAAAATATTCAAAAGGTTCTACTTGAAGAACTTTATTAATATTTAACGTAAACATGTAAACAGGCTTAAGACTGTAAAATAAATGTGAGATAAAGATAAAAAATATTTGGCATTCGGTATTAGTCTGTGGATTTTTGCGTTAGAATATGAAAAATCATTGCTGGATAATCTTTTTTTTTTTGTATACTCTAAAATAACAAGACAAACAAGATCCTCCTGAATGTTAAGTACTATATATAAGCCCATAACGTACACATGAAATATTCAGTACCCTTGTTATAAGATTAGTTATTCATAAGAACGAAAACTACAGTGTCTGCAGTTTTCGTGTGGATCCGTACATTTTTGTAAAGCTTCCCTGGCGAAGCCAAGGCACAACTAACAATATCTACGGTTTGACACGGAAACGATATTAGTTTTCGTTTACGATACAAAACCATACTAAGAGAGATGCCAGACGGGCGGTGTCGCCGCGGCGACGTCGCGGCGACAACGCCCGTGTGGCACTAGCCTTAGGAATCTGGACGTCTGGCCATGCACACGCACGTAGGCAGAAACCCGCGTTCATTTCTAAATTGATGCTTCCCTAATGGCTAATCAAAAAAGCCCTAAATACAAGACCTAAAAGTACCCCAATGACGACTAATAAGTACAAACAAACCTACCGTTTCAATTTAGCAGTATTTTCTTTCATGTTGATTAACATACAACCCTCGCGTCCCTAAAACGAACCAAAACGTGTAACTACCAAAGTGAACGTAATTCGTTACGTAAACATGTAATAAGGGCGTTTATTCACGAGGGAACAAGTTGCAGAACACGTAATAATATATTTTTTATGGCGAATAAGTCCGCGCTTGACCACGCTTGATGGTATCTGAATCAGATATCTTGGCGGCTGTGATGTTAGCTACAAGCTGCGGATAATCCAATCCTCGCGCAGCTGTCAAGTGAGATTCAGTTTGGATTGGGTTATCCGCAGCTTGAAGCTAACATCACAGCTGCCAAGATTTTAGACTCGTCCTATATGCAGCGTTGTGGTCGAAGATAGCTTTATCTTTGACCTGATATCTATTCGTTCTGACTTTGAAAAGCGTCAGATTATATCTCTCGGGAAACAAGAAAGCCGGCAGCCTGTTCCATTCCCTGGCCGATAAGAAATGTTGAGTCGAACTGCTTCGTACGTATCGAAGGAAAATCGACAGTGTAGGAGTAGTGACGCCTTTCTACTTTTTCTTTCAAATAAAAATAGATGCACCTTAAACAAATACACCTATTATGGCCCGAGCGAAGTATACACCAAAGTAACGTAACAATACCTTAACCATGAAAAAGATCGGTAATAATACAAATAAGGTTGAAACTATAGTAGACTTGCTGTCTGCCATAAAAGCCACGCGAGAGAAACACCTTACATTCTTACAGAGGTCTTCAGGCGGCCTAAAAACTCTGAAACCAGGGCTAGCCACCCGGTCTATACGAAATTATGAACTTGTGGGCCGAATCATAGAAGTCGGCGGATGTGAAGTTAGCTACAAGCTGCGCAATATCCAATTAGCTTTATGTGAGCTTCAGTCAGGATTGGATTTTGCGCAGTTTGTAGCTAACTTCACATCCTCCGACTCGTATGATGTGGCCTATACGAGTCGCACGTCTCCCCCGTGAATGTCCCGCCTCACACATGACGTAGTATGAGAGGATATCGATTATTTTTTCAATCCGCCAGTGCGGCGAGTATTGCCGGGATGCCAGTGACCGTGCCAATAAAATTCAGCGCAAATAGGTATAATGAATACGTAATGGCAATCGGTGGATTTTATTTGTATACTTTTTGAGGGGATTAGTGGCCAGTGGGTCGGGAGATTCGGGATGAGCAATCAAAGTCGGCCGAGTATTGATTTGGGATATGGGAGGTCCCTGCCTATTCCCAGTAGGCAGTGCCCTATCGTGGAAATAATTTGAATCAACTCTGGTTGGAGCTAAGCCAGGCTTTGGATTGGTCGTCTCAAGTTTCGTTGTTTTGATTACTGGGGTTGGTTGTAATAAGTGGTGTCAGATGGAACGGTTGGATTGGGTTATTTGGCTGTTAGTAGTGGTGAAATCTGATTGGTGTGGACCACTGATTAATCTTACTATATAGAGATTTACATATATAGATAAGACAGCGCCAGACATACATTTATAGTGCAATAACGGAGCTCCGGTGCAAACTACGTGAAACACAAGCCGCCTTACTACAAAAGATTTAAACATGCTTTAAACTCTGTTTAACCGTGCAATTTGTACTGTTAAACATTGTCTAAATCGTGCGTAAAAATTTTTTTGGTAAGACAGATTTGGTGCCCTATGCAAGGACTCTGTGAGCCCCTTTCGGCGTTCGACCCGTTTCAAACAACCCCGAATGTGGAATTAACATCATTTTATGAAAATTACGAAACTACTAAAACTAACGTAACGTATTTCAGCTATCGTCACGTTCAAAGCCGAACGAGATAATGCAATTATGGTAATTATATGTAACCCACTTACAATAACAATATGAAATACTAGCTATACTTCGCTGTTTCGGTTGCTATCCTATAAAACTATCTAATTTTTGGATTAATTTTATTAACACGTGTGTCTAAAATCGGAAAAGACTTAGAGAACTATGTTTAGATGTTCTAGGCATTGTTTGTTGGTCACATGTTTAAAATATGTTTGTTTTTTATACTAGATATTATATAAGATAGACTTAAGTATTATGAATGTATGTGAACAAAATTGTTGATTCTCGTCTGTTTTTTTTTTTTGAGTAACTCTAATTTGTGTAAAAAGAGAAGCGTCGTAGGTGAGGTCGTCCGTGTGCCATTTTACTAATTTTGTTACGTTAACAACACTGCTTTATCATTGCTAGTACAACTAAAGGGTGTTCATCAGTAGACTCGCGTCTACCAAGTAGCCGGTACCTTGGCTGCTGATTAAAATCTCATTGTTAGTTCACCGTAACGCCACGACGGTTCTCTTTTTGCACATACTCTAGTCGTATTGTAACCAAGTTTCAAGATGTTCAACTTTAAACAATAAGTAATTTAAAACGATCTACTTAATAGAATAACTGTGGAAAATCCAGGATAACAATAATTCATATTCCATCCCTATATCGGCGATTATTTTAAACTGCTTCAGCATTAAATGAATCAGTATTTTGATGTGCAATAAACTTGGGTGTCGTAACAGCGTAACACAGATGTTCACATTTAATAAATAAATGACCGATTTTTCGACCTAACAGGAAAATTTGCCAAAAAACTAAAACTTTGATGCGATAACGCCGTCCTTCTTTTAGCTAATATTTGTATTTACCAGAACATTATTTAAAATATGAATAGGTATAGATATATTATACATTAAAATGTTGCACAAATGTTACGCTCTGTTAACAATTGAACATTCTATCAAAGAATAGAGAAAAATTAAACAGTAGTCAAATGTTCGTACTAAGGTAATGTGTATATGTACTGCGGTTTTTAATAATAGTTTGAGATAATTTTTAATCGAAAATGTAAATAGTATGTGCAATGTCACCCGACACTACCCATAGGAATAGGATAAAACCTTCTATAAAATATTAACGTATTAGAAAAACACTACTATGTTTTTATTTGATTTTGACTTTTGCCGATTTTGACGATTGTCGACTATCGAATTTTCCTCAATACTTAACATTAAACTTAACAACTATACAATAAAAGCTAAAAATACAACCTTTATAGCATCGCTCTAATTGTCTGAGTGTGTCACAAACTCAATTATAGTCCTACCGTTTAACTTAGTCCTCGCCTGCGCGGTACAGGGGAGGCGCGGGCGGCGAGCGGCGGGTCCCCGGCGCCCGCACCTGTCTCAGTCCCCCTTTGTCGTCTCCCCCGGCGCCCCTGTACCGCGCAGGCGAGGACTTAGTTAGGATTATAGTATTGTATCTTCTTCTTCTTCTTCGTGTCGATGGTTCTAAGGTGATAGATCTAGATGGTGAGGATCTATCTAGATAAACTTCGCCCAGTGGTTAGCGACTGCTACTCCAGTATTGTATCAGAGTTGCACTAAAATGTTTTCCGTAAATAAACAAGTGAAAGTGGCCGATTTCATCTCGGCCTAATAGGAAATAAAATCGTAAATAAACGGAATAAACAACGAGAAAAACATCATAAAAAATGTTCGCTCGGAAGGTCCTGCTAATGGTTTATGCATGAATTGGTACCCGTTTTGCGAAGACACCCTGTATAACATTTTTACGCACATCCCTTTTTTTTATGAAGCCTGTATTTTAGCAAATTACCTACAGGTCTTTTTTGTGGCAAACTCAGGATAATTAAATGGATTATGGTAATTTTAAGTATGGAAAACTTATTAAACTAGCTCTAACATTTGATTGCTATAAAATGTAAAAAATAACATCTATTGTAATATATAGGTACGATACAAACGCAATTCAAAATCAAGCGTAAGTATAATAATTCGTTTAAACAAGGTGTTACATTACAAAATGCAATGACTTTCCGAGGTGTATTGAATATTATCTACAACTTTTACTATAGGACCAACTGAGGAATCATGAAGAAAACTGCTGTTTCATACTTTTTGTCGAGTCATTGGAATTTTTGTATGAATCAGCAGAGTTTTTGTGCTAATTCGCAGTTGTTCCCATGTAAAAGTTGATCATAATGTGGAGCATACATACTTGTATACCTCTGATTGGCTCTGATAGCTCCACACTTTACAAATCAACACAATGTATTATAGCATCTTAAGATTTTCTTTCTAAGATAAACAACCAGTTTTTTGGTGTTGACTTCAGGATAACTTTTTGTAATAAAAACGTAAATTGTTTTAAGGTAGAGGATTAATATACAAAAAGGTATAGCTGTATAACTTCTGCTTCTTTTTAATTTTGCCTCCACACAGTGTAAAATACAATGCCAGGGGTTAATCCAAATATGTTTTTACTAATTACCACACAGCTCTTGCTGTCTAGCATATCTCTTATTTCTATTATTTAAAAAAAAACATTTTGTATGGACAACAAAGACAACATTTCACAGAAAAAACAGGTTTAAAACTGCACACATAACACAACAGAGACATCAATTGACAATTCACATTTTGGCTGAAAGCTGAAAACAAAGATCAGTAAAAATTCCCTGGTCATTTCATGTTATTGGTGAAAACACAGCTTAATTTTTAAATGGGTATAAAAATATAGTAATTTTTGTTTTTTTCCTACATCATCTCATTACAGGATTAAGTCCTAACAGAAAACATATATGTAATCCTTACATAGTATAAAATAAAGTCGCTATTTTTGTCTGTCTGTATGCTTAAATCTTTAATCTTTTGCTTAAATCTTAAACTACGCAACGGATTTTGATGCGGTTTTTTTTAATGGATAGAGTGATTCAAGAGGAAGGTTTATATGTATAATACACCTGTGCGAAGCCGGGGCGGGTCGTCTAGTATCCAATAAATCACACATCAATCTCATGTAAAATAGGAAATATGTAAGCTATTCATAACGTCATTCAATAAACATATAACTTTGTATCAATCTCAATGTGTTTGCCTGACATTAAGTAGTCAGGTCTAAGTTCTAAGATTGTACCGCCAGGGAATGGAACAGTCTTCCTGCTTTCCTGTTTCCAAACTTTCCAAGATCAGAGTGAATAGGTATCTTCTAGGTCTGCGTGCTTCATCTTCGACCACAACTTCACTTACCATCAGGAGAGTTGGTGGTCAAGAGCGGACTTATATGTGATAAAAAAAAAGATGAAGCAAGCCCACTTATAACTTGTTTGTTGTTTGGCAGCATAGGAATTAGTTCAACTTCAATTTCTTAAGTTGGTTGCATGAAAGTTATCCCGAGTAAATAGGTATCTTCTAGGTAAGCGTGCTACATCCTAGACCGCATATCTGCTCAACATCAGGCAGTATGTAGTCAAACGCAAACCTATATGGAATAAAAAAAAAATTGTATTTCTACAGTTTATGTAACATCAAAATTTTCTATACATAATAAAGATAAATACTTGGACCCTAAATAACCCTTTGACCTTAATTAGAATTTACAATGTATCAATACATAGTATAAAATAAAGTCGCTATTTTGTCTGTTTGTTTGTCTGTATGCTTAAATCTTTAAAACTATGCAACGGATTTTGATGCGGTTTTTTTTAATGGATAGAGTGATTCAAGAGGAAGGTTTATATGTATAACCTGTATATATGTATACACTTGTGCGAAGCCGGGGCGGGTCGCTAGTAGTGTATATTTAATACCATCTTTATACTGGAAAAAATATACCTATATTTGACAGTCTTATAATAAATAAGTTAGCCACAAGCTTTGTGAAAACCAATCCTTGTGCAGCTGTTAGGTGTGCTCCAGTCAGGCTTTAACTAACATCACGACCGCAAAGATATTTGATTTGTCCTATAGTGGATTGGTGACATATTGTAAGTCCATTTGTAGTATAATTAATAATTAGTATAATTTAATGATATCAGTTTAAAATTAGAATATAACTCATCTTGGAAAAACAAAGGAAAACCCATAATTCTGATAAGCTAGGTCTCCTAAAATTCTAACCTATGTAAACATTTCTGCTGACTCACCACTCATTTAAAATAGATAGGTGTGCCTTGAGTGTGTAATATTTTTAAACTATGACACACTCAAACCAAGGTGGTGTTTTGAGTTTGCAATCTTGTTGTCAGTTTTTATGTAATAAATTATTTTGTTTGACAGAGATTACTTACTTTTACTTTATTTATAGATCTTTTACCAAACAAATCAGTCTACCGTGCAGAAAGTAAGTTCGTATAGGCCGGGTGGCTAGCCCTAGTGTCAGAGTTTTTAAGCCACCTGAGGGCCTCTGACATGATATAACTGTTGAAACAACCATACAGTAACTACCATATTGTCTGTTAATGATCTAGAGTTTAATTTCAATAAACTGTGACTGTCATTATTTCTATTTGTATATTTCATTAGTATGGCATTAAACCAATTACACTAATTACTATGACATTAGTTAAAAATAATGATATTCATTCAACAGGTCACAATTTAAATAGCAGGTGTTGTTATATACTGTCATAGTTTGTTATTTATGACTCAATCACATAAAAGCTGCAAATAGATTTGGATGAAAAGAGGCATTGCAAAAATGTATGGGTATGGATTTTAGGTCATGACCTTGTACCATACCTACCTGAATATTATTTTTATTTGTTTTGTAAAATGATTTCAGTATTATTTTCATAATGGCTTACAGTTTATTTGGGTATAAATATCATATATTATTACATAGCTCATAGCTCAAAATGGCAGTCATACAAACAAATATCATTTTGCTTAAAATTTTCCTACAAGGCAAAACCCATTTTTTGCACTCCATCAGTGTGTCATATTTTTATGCTTATTTCGAAACATAGTACAAAGTCTTGGCTTACGGTAAATTACCCTGAAAATTAGTTTATCATGTGGATTGGATATAAAATTGATTCTTAGATTTGAGTATATTATACCAACTGCTGCATATTAATATAAATTATTCTGTAGAATGATGAGACAATACTAAAAACAAAACTGCACACTTTTATGTAACAGGGACAATGCTTCCCGAATTGGGTTTGCTGAGTACTGAGTCATTTGAAACACTTTGCAATGGGACACTATTGACAGTGCTTGTTTTTAAATGACACAGGATTTATAGGTGAAGATGTAACAAGTTTTATTTTTAATATTATCCAGTGCTATTCTTTGTCTAAAGCTTTATTATGATCATAATATTTTTGCTAGATAAATGTAGCCTAAGGCAATCTCCAATGTTTGAACTATATCTAGGTCAATAATAATTTTTTGCAAAAAATGGCCTGACCAATTTGAACTGTGTACGTACAGAATTCGCGAATATTTTGCACTGATCAATGTGACTTTTTTCACATTATTGTTGATTTATCAAAAATGGCTCAGACGATTTCAATAAAATTTAAATGGGACCAATTTCGAGCCTCTTTCTGATGAAAAAATAATTATAGAAATGGGACCACTATGTAAAAAGTTAAGCATAGTTATACATAAAATATCCTGCTAATATTATAAATGCGAAAGTTTGTAAGTATGGATTGATGGATGTTTGTTACTCTTTCACGCACAAACAGCTGAACCAATTTGGATGAAATTCTTTATGAAGGTAGCTTAGACCTTGGATTAACACATACTTTTTATCTCGGGCTAACTCAGGTAACACCGTGGGGCACAGCTATATATCCGTATATATGCATCAAATTGACTACCTCCTTCGTTTCGTCAGTCAAAAATCAAGTCAATCCATTGTTCAGTTGCTGTGTAAAGGAGTAAGAAACAATCCAACACTATCAGATCCTACTATTCCTACTTAATATTATAAATGTGTAAGTTTGTGAGTATGTAAGGTACTCTTGTTACTCTTTCATGCGGGAACAAAGCAACGAGTTGATTTGACTCCTGGGGTGGATATACCTAGTTCTAAGATGGGAGTCAAACAGGCTACTTTTTATCGTAGAAAAATTAAAGGTTCTTATGGAATAGCACAAATAAACACGGGTGGAGCCACGGGCAAAAACTAGTTTATAATATTAGTAAAGATACAGGACTAGCAGCCCGTCTTGACTTTGTCTGGGCTGAGAAAAAGATTATTTTAATTTTTGTATTTACAACAACCTACAAAATCCAGCTTATAACTCAGTTTTTACAAGTTCTAATTGAAAACCCAGATTTGGAATTAATTTTAGAACAGATTCAGTGGACATGGTACGCTGGCCGCACTTTCTATAACATGTAGGTTGGTTGCATTTGCACAATATACTGCTTGGGCAAAATGTTATCTTAAGATTATACTGATATGGGGTTTCATAACTTGGCTCAGGTGTACATTATGACCGTTGACAAAAAGGGGGGGGAAGGGGGTGGGGGGGAGAGGGGGTGGTGGGGTAGCACCCCCTGGGGGTGGGGGGTTTCGAAACCCCCCCCTTTCGGAGATATGAATTTTTTAATTTATTATTTTACATTGGCAAAAACACGTTTGTACTATTGCTAAAAAGGGTTTAGGAGGGGGTGGGGGAAGATGCATTATGCCCAAGAGAGGGAGGGGGGGTGTACGAAAGAAGCCCCCACCCCCCCAGCCCCAAATTCAGAGATAAATATTTAAAATTAATATTTTACTAGTCACAGATCCGACGCGGATCATGTAGGTTCGAAATGAGTCACAAATCCGAGTCGGGGCACCCCGACCCCACGTAGTCTTGTGGCTACGACTCTAGAGTGTTTTTTAAAAATGCGGGAGCCCACTCGGAAGTCAGACATGGATCATTTAGGTTCGAAATGAGTCACAGATCCGACGCGGATCATTTAGGTTCGAAATGAGTCACAAATCCGAATCGGGGCACCCCGACCCCACGTAGTCTTGTGGCTACGACTCTAGAGTGTTTTTTAAAAATGCGGGAGCCAGAAACTCAAAGGAGGTCCTGAGTGGAGCAAGCCAAGTCGAGGCCGAGTGGAGCGAAGGGGGGAGGTGGCGAGCGAAGCGAGCCGGCGACCTCCGTAGCGCAACGAAGGCTGAGGCTGGCGTAGCGACACTCAGGGCTGACTGCAGAGTTTCTGGCGGGAGCCCACTCGGAAGTCAGACATGGATCATTTAGGTTCGAAATGAGTCACAGATCCAACATGGACTATTTAGCTTAACATGGCTGGCAACACTGATGCTATTTTGGGAGAAGTCCTACACTATTTCACCCTTTTTTGAAGGTATAATGTTATTCTTTCCATTTTTCCTACGGTACTTGTTTTTGCAATAGTAAAATATTAATTTTAAATATTTTATCTCCGAATTTGGGGCTGGGGGGTGGGGGGTTCTTCCTTACACCCCCCCCTCTCTCTTGGGCATAATGCACCTTCCCGCACCACCTCCTAAACCCTTTTTAGCAATGGTACAAACGTGTTTTTGCCAATGTAAAATAATAAATTAAAAAATTCATATCTCCGAAAGGGGGGGGTTTCGAAACCCCCCACCCCCAGGGGGTGCTACCCCACCACCCCCCCTCCCCCCGCCCCCCTCCCCCCCTTTTTGACAATGGTCATAATGTACACCATAGCCCATAACTTTAATCTAAGTTTATCTACTTTGTAATAATGTCTGATAAGAATGGGTTTGTTGATTGTTGTTTTTCTGCCAAGTTTGAAGGATTTCAATGCATTTGTAAACCAAACTCAGAATTATTGATGTGTGATTGTAGGATTCATTTTAGTGTATTTGCAAACATCTCCAAAATAAAGCATTATTTGTCTTATTGATTTGAGCTGTTTTGTCATAGATCAAATGACTTGACTAGATACATAAATTGATCTTATGTTTATAGTTCAATAATACAAAGAATTTGTCTGACACCAACAAAATGACCAGGGAATCATAAAGCAAATGGAGAAGAACATACCTTGAAAATGGGTCTGGGATGCCTCGGCTGCGAGGGGGCGGAGGCCGTGGTTGTGGCCGCGGGCGCCGGCGCCGGTGTCGTCACA
Organism: Hypomecis atomaria; assembly: GCA_964007245.1. Taxonomy (NCBI): domain Eukaryota; kingdom Metazoa; phylum Arthropoda; class Insecta; order Lepidoptera; family Geometridae; genus Hypomecis; species Hypomecis atomaria. The sequence continues at coordinate 5,048,017 of OZ023306.1, forward strand.
TGGTCAGCCGGCAGGGACTCCGGGACTGTCTGAAGGGTCGGCCGCATAGTTGTCGACATTTTCACCAGATCACTAGTTCAAACACTTGTAACACCTCCCTAGCCGGCCTGCGCCGTTCGCATCCTCTGCGGCGGCCTCGCTCGCGCGCTTAGACCGCCCGACCGGCCCCGGCGCTCACCAGGACTCCACAGCACCACCGCACGCGAAACAACAACGCCCATCTAACCGCATTTTACACCAGAAAAAAACATTTCAGAGTCCTACAACGATGGCTGCTATACGTAACGCGTACCTGATTCACTTTCGCGTATATGCTAACGATCTTCGAGATGGAAAACGGAAATAGACACGCAAAAACTATTAGAAAGCTTACGGTGTCTTCTCCCGACTGTCACATAAACACTATTAAGGAATTCGCAGTTTTAGGTGAATAACGGCGCGCAAACTGATTACGACAGTACCACTGGCTTGGGCGAACGGTACAACGACGAACAGTACCTAGAAGTTTGTTCATTTAATATTAAAAATCACATAAATTCACTTAATTCCGCTAAAAGTCCTCACATTCTTGAACTCACTCTCAAGATGGCGGATTTTATTTTACCTACTCCTCGTAAATGGGCACAAGGCTGACACGAAAACATCAACCGGCTCTCTATCAATCCCTTTCTTTTTACAGGATATAAAAAGAGACAGTGATATGAGAAACGAGTCAACGAAGTTGTGATACGTCACAAAAATCTGCTGAAAGAGCATGCGCGAATAAAAAATTTTGAACGCGTCCTTACGTTTCGTTACTGCTAAACACTAATAATTTTACCGACATCTATTGAAATAGTAATGCAACAATCGTAATTTTAGAAAAAAAAGTTTAAGTAGACACATACTGAGGTAGCCCGCGGCCGCGGCCTATCCACATACAAAATCGAGATCGGAATCTTCCGTGTTTTTGTGCTTCTCAATTAAAAGTTAAAAGCTTTTATCTTGCATTGTATGTATGTATGTATGTCTGTTCGGGTGGAACCTTTGAACTCAATTTTGAAGTAGATATCTTCAACCGATTGAGCTGGGATATACGTTCCACGTACGTTTAGTAAATTTAGTTTGGTTGCCAGTGTGTGTTGCCAGTGATGACTTATGGCACAGAAACGTGGTCTCTCACTATGGGCCTTATAAGTAAGCACCAAATAGCCCAACGAGGTATGGAGAGGGCTATGCTAGTAGTCTTTCTGCGAGATCGAATTAGAAATGAGGAGGTCCGTAGAAGAACCAAAGTTACCGACATAGCCCAACGGATTGGCAAGTTGAAATGGCAATGGGCAGGGCACATAGCGCGGAGGCCTGATGACCGATGGGGTCGAAAAGTTCTTGAGTGGAGACGACGTACCGGCAAGTGCAGCGTAGGACGTCCACCCACAAGGTGGACGGATGACCTCATTAAGACAGCAGGATCGCGCTGGATGCAAGCCGCTTCCAACCGGTCTTATTGGAGATCCATAGGGGAGGCCTATGTCCAGCAGTGGACTTCTTATGGTTAATGGCTGATGATGATGTTTAGTTTGGATGACAATGCACGATATGGTGTGTGACATCATTCTAAATCCAATGTGGTAGACCGTCCAAGATGGCGGAATAGTTATTTTTCATGCACTTCTACAATATGGGTATCAAATGAAAGGGATGGTTGAAAGTAAATCGAAAAATAATGTGACGTCATTCTAAATCCAATATGGCGGATCATCCAAGATAGAGAAATAGTTATTTTTAATGCACTTCTGCAATATGGGTATCAAATTAAAGGGCTCATTGAGAGTAAATTTAAAAGTGAGCTCCAAGCTGAAATAACTTTGACTTGTGTAATTTGACGAGATGGGCGACATCAGCATTGGGGTGTTAGGCTGGTTCCACAAGGGCGACGCCGCGGTGACACCACCGCTGCACCGCCGCTGCACCACGGTGACACCGCGGTGACCAGTGTTGCCGGTAGCGTCTTAGACATTAAAGTTAGAGTATTCCATGAATAGTTAGTGGGAAAAAAAGTTTTAACGACAACCGTTCAGTCTTAAGCTGAAGATGAGTAAAATCCATCGTACACATTCGAAATCGGGTCGTGTCATTTGTCACGACGAGTGTCACAGTAAGAGCTGTCTAAGTGACAGCTGTCAAACTTCAAAGTGATTTGTCTCGGTCATTATCGTTTCTAGACCATTGATGTCTTCACAAAAGTGATAGAGCTCAACGAGATCCACATTTCGGATGACAGCTGTCAAACTTAAAAGTGATTTATCTCGTTTCAATTCAATTCTTGTTTGTGGCTTCTATGAAGGTGTTTCACAAGTTTGCCAATGTCTTGTGTTTCACTGCCATCAAACGTAGAGAATTTGAACGATTCCAAAATGATGTACTGTATAAATTGATGATGTACTCTAGTTTTTGGATTTTATACCGTTCACCTCTGAAACAAACACAGTATAATCTATAAACACATAAGACGAACACACACACACACTTAACATATACTTAATTATAATAAAAATATTAGTGGTTAATACTATTTACAACTATTAATTTTAATATATTTACATAGTATATTTACAAATGGGTACATACAAGGGGTAGGAGGGATTTGAAATAGATGGGACGAGAGATTTCTGGGGGGATGGCATCATATAGGGAGTACTGCATGAAAGGGAAACTAAAAAATATGTGGTCCACGTCGTTCCTTCATCGAGACCGCACTCACACTGGGAGTGATTCCTAACCCTGAGTTTGGCCAGGAATACTGGGGTGCAAGCGTGGTTAAGTCGGAGGCGGCAAATTACAGATGTGGTTCTTTTATCTATTTTGGTATATTTAGCAAACCAGGGTTTATGAGGTATTTCAGGCTGTATGTCTCCATAGAATTTACCTTTTTCCAATTTAGAGATTTGCCATTCTTGTGACCAACAATCATGTATCATTGGTTTTAGGATGGTACTTTATCTCGGTTATCATCGACTCTAGTCTAGAGTCGATGATAACCGAGATAAAGTATTTAAATATATATTTATATAAGGTATTTCAGGCTGTATGTCTCCATAGAATTTACCTTTTTCCAATTTAGAGATTTGCCATTATTGTGACCAACAATCATGTATCATAGGTTTTAGGATAGTACTTTATCTCGGTTATCATCGACTCTAGTCTAGAGTCGATGATAACCGAGATAAAGTACCATCTTAAAACCCTAGACTAGAGTCGATGATAACCGAGATAAAGTACCATCCTAAAACCAATGATACATGATTGTTGGTTATAGAGTTAATTCGCGTATGTCAATGTCAATGTCTCGCGTATCAAGCTATTTTTTACAAGGTATAGGTTGTAGCCGCAAACCGCCTCAGTGTAAGGCACGCTACATATTTATGAATTATTTTTCCAGAACTTGGCAGCACTTACTCATTTTTACATTAAATTTCTAGTAACACTACCATCCGCCATGTTTATTAAAATGGCTGCCTTGTTGTTGGCGACTGTTGGGTGCTTGTTTGGATTTTAATATTTGTTTCCATTTTTATGGTTTGATTTGTTCATTTGTGTACACTATTGATGATTTGGATGCAAAATTGATTCATTAGGTAAGTCGTGACCTTGCAACTAATCTGATAACGGAATAAAACTGACAACGTTCTGTACGCTCTTCACCACAACGTGAGCATTTCCTTTACTAAATTATTTTGCTCATTTTCTCCATGGTTTCGCCGTAAACTACATGGTTAGCCCTATAAAACGTTTTGCTTTGCATACAGCTTTGTTATGTTCAAGGCCCAAACGTCGTTAGTATACATATTTACATAAGACATGACCTTAAACAGCTACGTCGAACAACAAAAGAAAGATCAAAAAAACTATTGTGAAAAAAAACTTTGATGTTTTCTCGTGGATTCGCGAGCTGACCCGTTCCCGTCGTATGAATTTATTTATACCGTAGTATTATTGTTACGACCGTCATTTGAGGTAGGTGAATGAACTCCAAAATGACTGATACTTTTCCATAATTTTGTAATGGTGAATCTATGTAACTTGTTTTCTAGAGAAAGTAGATCACACAACGATAATGCTATGAAATCGTCGTTTGACTAAAGGATCTGTATATTGTCAGTGACCCAAGTGTTTTTTCAAATGTATCATCATACCTATTTTGTATAGGTATCAATGATACCTATACAAACAGCTAGGTATACTGTGGGAACTTATCTTTCCACAACAACAGTACTAATCTGGGTTGTTGTGTGTTCCTGTCAGTTCCTGTGCATTATGTAGCCTTCCAAGAGTAGGTAAGGTATGTTTTTATTTCATAGCAGTTGTAGGTCATGTTAATTTCTCAGCTTGCATCGTGTACCTACATCTCTTCAAAAGTATCTATCTTGTTTGAGAATCCTTATTGTGATTTTTTGTATTGAGAACTATATTTGCCCTTATTAAGGGCAAATATAGTTCTCACTTGCCTGCCTCAGATTTTGATTTAAATAGCTCAAAACTATAATTGGCACAGAACTGCAAACATTATTCCCAGTTCATGTGATATTTTTTTTGCCCCATAATTTCTCTCTATTAATGTTCTTCAGTATTTGGAACAGGTGATTGCAGGTGGAATTTTCCAACTGAGCGCTGCCATGGCTCGGATGACACATTAAATTGTATGTCTCGGTTGTTTTAACCATTTGGCCATGTCAGAAGCCTTCAGGCGGCCTAAAAACTGACACCAGGGCTAGCAGCCACCTGGCCTATACGAACTTATAGGCCACCCTACACTAATTGGTGGATGTGAAGTTAGCTACAAGCTGCGCAATATTCATTCCTGACTGAAGCTCACATAAAGCCGCACATTCATTGGCTATTGTACAGCTTGTAGCTAACTTCACATCTGCCAACTTGTGTGGCATGGCCTTTAGTTACTTTAATATCTTTTATAGTAATTATTCTAGAAGGATTCAGGCTATAATTTATTGGGAGCCAGGCAAAGCCGTCTCTTTGTCATTTATATGTTTCCTTTCATCCAAAGGCTGTTGTCCGGTTTCCGAAAGGGCTTTAGCACCATGGACCACATTCATACGCTGCGGCAGGTTATACAGAAGACCGAAGAGTATAACTTGCCACTTTGCTTAGCGTTTGTGGACTATGAGAAAGCCTTGGATTCGGTCGAGACTTGGGCTGTGCTCGAGTCTCTCCAACGATGCCGTGTTGACTATCGGTACATCGAAGTGTTGAAGTGTTTGTATAATAACGCCACTATGTCGGTCCGAGTACAGGAAGAGAGCTCCAAGGCTATCCCTTTAAAAAGAGGCGTAAGACAGGGAGACGTAATCTCTCCGAAACTGTTTACGGCTACTTTGGAAAACGCCTTCAAGCTCCTGGAATGGAAAGGATTCGGCATCAATGTCAATGGCGAATACCTCACTCACCTTCGGTTTGCCGACGATATAGTAGTCATGGCAAAATCGATGGAAGAGCTCAGCACGATGCTCGAAAGCCTCAATCGGGTTTCTCAACAGGTGGGTCTTAAGATGAACATGGACAAGACGAAAGTCATGTGTAATTCCCATGTTGTACCCACCCCGATCTCTGTAGGGAATTCAGTTCTTGAAGTCGTTGACTCGTACGTCTACCTAGGACAAGTAGTCCAGTTAGGTAGGTCCGACTTCAAGAAAGAGGCCAATCGCCGAATCCAACTCGGCTGGGCAGCGTTCGGAAAATTGCGTAGCGTCTTCTCGTCCGACATACCTCAGTGCCTCAAGTCGAAAGTGTTCGATCAGTGTGTGTTGCCAGTGATGACTTATGGCACTGAAACGTGGTCTCTTACTATGGGCCTTATTAATAAGCTCCAAGTAGCCCAACGAGCTATGGAGAGGGCTATGCTCGGAGTCTCTCTGCGAGATCGAATCAGGAATGAGGAGATTTGCAGAAGAACCAAAGTTACCGACATAGCCCAGCGGATTGGCAAGTTGAAATGGCAGTGGGCAGAGCACATAGCGCGGAGGACTGATGACCGATGGGGTCGAAAAGTTCTCGAGTGGAGTCCACGTACCGGCAAGCGCAGCGTAGGACGTCCACCCACAAGGTGGACGGATGACCTCATTAAGACCGCAGGATCACACTGGATGCAAGTCGCTAATGAGGCCGCCAGTATTTTTAACTAAAAAATGTTTGATTGTTTTTTGAGAAAACTCACCTTTCACACTTTACTGACCTGTTTTTAGGGTTCCATACCCAAAGGGTAAAAACGGGACCCTATTACTAAGACTCCGCTGTCTGTCCGTCTGTGCATCTGTCTGTCACCAGGTGAAAGTGACAGCTAAAACGTTGAAATTTTCACAGATGACGTATTTCTGTAGCTGCTATAACAACAAATACTAAAAACAGAAAAAAATAAATATTTAAGGGAGGCTCCCATACAACAAACCTGAATTTTTACCTGTTTTTTTGCTCGAAATTAATAACAGTGTCAGTTAAATGCTAGAAATATTCACAGAACATTTAGTTACATATGTATTTTAAAAATTAATTATTAAAATTAAATTAATTTAAGCAGGGCTCCCACACAAGAAACGTGAATTTTTTGCTCGATACTAATAAAGGAAACAGGAAGATGCTTGAAATATTCACAGAAAATTAAGTTGTAAATTTACTTCAAAAATAAAGAGTTAAAATAAAATATATTAAGGGGGGCTTCCATATGGTATGGAACCCTTCGTGCGCGAGTTCAACTTGCACTTGGCCGATTATTTTATTTACATATAATTATGTTCTATTCGTTTATTTATGTAAAAAAAAACCTGTGGACTAAGAAGCAGCCTGTATTTTCACAATTCACTCATGAGATGTGTGCACTTGACCTGATTCTTTCCTATCTTAGTGGTTTGGTTATCTACATAAATATTATCCTCAATGGTCAGTTGTTACGCTTATCTCTACGCTATTCAAAGTCATTAACTTCGTCATCAAATGAATTCCACTGAGTCTGCATTCGAGATTTTTTTTTCAATAGTAATGATATGAGAAGTTTTGCTTTTTGAATTTTTTTCTGTAATCTATAGGTTCCAAAAGAGTATTTATGTAGTTGTAAAATAGATTAATATAAACTTACCTTTCTCAGCAGAGAGAAGAGTAGACTAATCAAAACCCTTTCTAGGATATCAATAGGCGTCTTAAAAATATGACACCAGGGCCTCCCGGCCTATACAAACAATTTTTTTTTTGTTTTATGCGTAATAGGCTTCGAGCAAATATCTACAGAGCCACAGTCCCTAAGTGAAAGTAGTAAAAAAATGTCCGAGCGCCGTCATACATACCGACTTAGAAATTACATTAAATAATTCACAATGACCCGTTCAATAATCTCGACGTTATGTCACCTAATTAGTGCATTTAACCGAGCTCTTTGGCATCGCGTGGCGTTGTAGTCGGCTTGCAATTGCCTTACGACTAACTAAAAAGCCTGTCCACTATGTAGCTTGGGCAGAGTTTTGCCTCAGACACTTTTTTTGTACGATTGTGACTATAGATATTTGCTCTAAGGTAATAGGGCTACATATGGCCACCAACTCGCCTGATGGAAAGCGAAGTTGTAGCCGAAGATGGAGTATGTAGACCTAGAAGATACCTATTCACTCTTGACTTGAAGACTTGACTTCCTTAGTATGTCAATGCTTTCAATGTCTATTTTTGGTTTATTTGTTAATACAAGCATTTTCCCAACAAGTCAGGGGTTGCTTACAAAAATCAATGATCATCATCCACACCCCACTGCTGAGCATAGGCCTCTGTTCTTGTATACATAATGTACAAAAACAATGAAATTCAAAAGTATAATTTCTATTTAAAATATCTAATAAAATTATGATAATGTTTAACAATTCTAACATTCACTTGTGACGTGTCGTGTTAGCCATTTGTACTGTGTAATAGATAATTAACCTACATCCAACAATCTAATTATTTTTAGCGGGAAACTCTGTCAGCAGAGTATTTAAATATTCCACACACGTAAATATAATCTAGCAGAATCGCTAGGAAAAGTGTATTAGGCTTCAAATATCTACAGAGGCACAGTCCCTACGTGAAAGTAGTGATAAAATGTCCGAGCGCCGTCATACACTCTGACTTAGATATTTACACTAACAATAACACGTTTTCTCGAATCTCGACGTTATGACAGCCAATTAGTGCTTGTAACCGAGCACTTTGGCATCGCGCTGCGTTGTAGTCGGCTTGCAATCGCCTTACCACTAACTAAAAAGCCTGCCCAATCCGTAGCATGGGCAAGGTTTTGGCTCGGACACTTTTTTTCGTGCGCGAGTCCGACTCGCACTTGACCGATTATTATTATATTATTATTACGAGGGAAATTTTATTTAATTCAATTCTTGTTTGTGGCTTCTGTGAAGGTGTTTCACAATTTTGCCAATGTCTTGTGTTTCACTTCCATCAAATGTAGAGAGTTTGAACGATTCCAAAATGATGTACTGTATTAATTACTCTAGTTTTTGGATTTTATACCGTTCACCTCTGAAACAAACAGTATAATATATAAACACATAAGACGAACACACACACATAACATATAATTAATTATAATATAATTATTAGTGGTTAATACTGAGGGAAATTTTAAATGAAGCAATTTATACATGCAAAAAATGCGACGTTTTGGCCGTCCGTTTCAATTTCAAATCAGTCAGTACAGTGCAAGCGCTCGTCGAGGTTGGACCTCTGTCGATTCCTGTTGGACAAATCAGTTAGACTATCGAGTTTGACCATCAGGAAGGACCCGATTTTTTGAGCTACAACCCATAGTGCGTAAACCATATTATATTGTGGGAGCACTATAATTTATAATGTAAGTGTTTGTGTTGTATTTTTAACCTACTTCCAAAAAGGAGGAGGTTCTATGATCGTCTCCATGTATTATTTGTTTTGTGTATGTTCATCGACAATTTCGCCAATTATTATTGTGAACCGAATCGAAAAAAAATTTATAGTTCGAAAGGATATACTCCCGAGGTGGGCCCATTTAATTTTTAAAGATATCGGCTGAGCCGTTTTTGATAAATCAACAATAATGTAAACAATTCGAGCGGCGTATTCGAGTTTTGTACACGTTGGAAAGTGGTTTTGCCATTTTTTTTGCGAAAAATAATTATTGTTACTAGATATTCAATATTCAATTATTCATATAATATTGAACAAAAAATGTTGTGTGGTTGAAATCTGTGTTTATTTTATTGGTATTATAATTATTTATTACGACTGTTAGATGGTAGGCTATAGGCATAGGCTATTTCGAGTTGATATGCATTTATTTTAAATATATTTCGTTCCCTTCGTTTTATGTTGTTTAATGTTTTGCGCGCACTGCATACTATCAATCTAATCGCGGTTGAAACGGACTTATTTTGTTGTTCTCTGAACGAATTCACAAAAATAGCCTTGTATGTACTATGTTATGGCAAAGGAGATTAATATTTTGTTGTAAATCATGTAAATATGTTTTTAAGATTTTTAGTTTCGAATTAATAGCTACACTATCGCATTAGGTGAAACCTGTAAAGATATATGTATTATGGAAATAAATGAAATGTTTATTTTGTGCTAAAATTAAGATAAATTATTTGTTTAAGTAATTTGAAAATTATATTTTGGACAATACAGTGTGGTGTTCTATAGTGTGCGACTTTTATTTATTGGAACATTCCATTCCGCATAGAGCACCACAATGTAGATCTTGATAATAAAATATTGATTTACCAACATTTCTAAAGAAAGGCAATCCAGCTCCTCGACCAAACGGACACAGTGAAAAGACTTATACGAACAAAACCGTTCGAGTTAGTGTAAAAGTTAAACTCGTAATCATATTGCTATAGTGCTAGTGCCGCGTATGAAGAACACAATAACGGAGTGTCTTCGCCTTAATAGAGACAATAAGAAAAGTGTTGATGGACACATTCTTAGTTATTATACTTACCTAGCAATTTAAGATAGATTTATATTACTCATTAGCCCATGGCTAAATTGTAATATTTTAAGGAATGCACATCGGCGTTCCATAAACAAAAAAAAATTATAAAGAGGAAAGATTTGATTGTTTGTTTGCATCGAATAAGCTCCAAAACTACTGAACCGATTTGAAAAATTCTTTCACTGTTGGAAAGCTATCTATCCCCTGAACAAGGCTATATATTATATTTTTAAAATAATTAGGGATCCTTACTATTTGGCTTTTTTAACCAATTGTACCCGGGCGAAGCCGGGACGGACAGCTAGTTATAATATTATTTACTACTACCTTTTTCACAAAACATTTGTCCACGATTTGATCTTAGCCAAAAGACAAAAACGCTGCCTATATACATTTACGCAACCTACGAGTAGCATGCAATTTCATATGTATTTCATTCCGAAAATTATTCAATTTAAAACTAAAGCCGTAAAAGCAAAAGTAAAAGCACGCATTTTTGACCAATCACAAAAAAAAAATCGGATTTTTTTTCATAAGGGTTCCGTACCGTGTTGAAGCCCCTTCAGCCCTACTTCTCTTGCCATTATTAATAGCGAGCAAAAAAATCTTATAATTCTTGTTTTGAATAAATATTTAGTGTATTTCCGCTCTGTCGTAGTCATATAAGTTAAGGGTACTACTCAAAATCCAAATTAAATCACAAACAAAATTAGTAATTAATCATCAAACTGTATCATGGTTCGACTATGGTTAGGCTAAGGTTAGGTCAGGCTAGAAAAGTTAGGCTTAGGTATGTTTACAAAATATGAATGAACCTGAAACAAAATTAAAGCTCACTCGCAAGAGCTCGAAGAGTCAACACGTCCTGAAGATGCCTCGTTTAGAGGCGAAACACGTGTCGAATAGAGTACAGTAAGAATAGGGGTGCTATTTATTGACCAAGTATTTTTTCAATTATTTTATACCATTTTTTATAAATTTTAACATATTAATTAAATATTATTTTCAGGTTTACTACATTTTTTAAACAGATCACTAATCACTATTTTTGTTACAGGTTTAATTATTTTAAACGGATTAATTAAAATTTTGTTTCAGGTTCATTCATATTTTGTAAACATACCTAAGCCTAACTTTTCTAGCCTGACCTAACCTTAGCCTAACCATAGTCGAACCATGATACAGTTTGATGATTAATTACTAATTTTGTTTGTGATTTAATTTGGATTTTGAGTAGTACCCTTAACTTATATGACTACGACAGAGCAGAAATACACTAAATATTTATTCAAAACAAGAATTTGAAGATGAACTTCCGCAAAGTAACGCCTGATTCAATAAACTAAAAAAAAAATCTTATGTTGTTTTTAGTATTTGTTGTTATAGCGGCAACATAAATACGTCATCGGTGAGAATTTCAACGTTCTAGCTATCACCGTTCTTGAGATACTGTCTGGTGACAGACGGACAGCGGAGTCTTAGTAATAGGGTCCCGTTTTCACCCTTTGGGTACGGAACCCTGAAAACCAAAATTTCAATAGATATACAGATGTAATGTAAATACCTATATACTGCAAAAGGTAGAACAAAAAGTGTAACTGTTAAGATTTGAATGAATGAACCCTTCATGTAGAAAAATCTTTACAACGATAAAAACCAAGCTGACAAATACAGAGTAACTTTGTTGATTGGGTTTAGTTAGAGATAACACTGGATTGTTTATTGTGAATAAAGAGTTCGTTATTTTCAACATTACAAAAGTCTATTGTTTCAAGCTAGCTTAAAAGTTTAAACTATATAATAATATAGGTCAGTAAAATAGACGTTTTTTTTGGTCAACATTGCACTAAATTTCTGAACTGTTTTAACAGAATTAATGAACCGGTTTTTCTATCAATAATCAATAAAAACCGCTTAATTAATTTGGCCATAAATCGTAAACAGTAAGTTTCATAAAAAGTTTACTGAAAACAAAAGATGCGAAATTTTATTATCTACAGTAATGATCTCAATGACTTTTGCCCTAAATTACCTTAATTAATAAATATTTAAGGGGGCCCCCTTAAATAATTATTATTTTCCCATACAACAAACCTGATTTTTTAGCCGTTTTCCGCTCGATATTAATAACGGTGACAGGTAGATGCTTGAAATATTCACAGAACCTTAATTACTGAACAATTTAAATTCCTGATAATGAGTAGGTACCTGATAATTAAAATAGTGAATTAATTGCAGCTATTAGTTAAAACATAACACATATATTTTGGTTTCAGATCCATCCAGGTAGCGGGGACCCCAACAGTCGCCGAGCGTTAGGAGAGACATTTTGTTTAATACCCATCGGTTAACTTAGGCCCGTGCAGTGTTACAACTTTATAAGTGAATACTGAATAGCACGTGCAGTGTTAAGACTTTTTAGGTGAAGAGCTTGTGAAATTAACACGTTATATGTGAATACTTCAAGCAGAGAGGTCAAGATGTGGCCGTCACCGCAATATTCGCATACCAATATGCAGCCGCACCAGCATAAAAGTAATGAACACCAGAATCAGCAAAATTTGAAGACTTTGGGCATGACGTCGGCTATATCTTTAGCAGGTGAGATTAAATTTTCTATGCTTTTTAAATACTTTCTATGCTTTTATAACTTGGAATTTATTTTTGGAATTTAACACCACTGGCTTTCCGGTGAAGGAATAAAATACCAGTATCTGGCATACTACATAGCCACAAGGCATACAAGCCGTGGTGGTCTTGTGGTAATGACACCCGCCTTACAATCGTGAGGTCGTGGGTTCAAATCCCGGTCCCATATCTATGAATTCCTTGGAATATCACACCTCTGGCTTTTCGGTGAAGGAAAACATCGTGAGGCAACCTGCATACGTCCGGAGAAGAAATTCGATGGCGTATGTGAATCCACCAACCTGCACTGGGCCAGCGTGGTGTATTTGGTCCAATCACCCTACATGGGTAGGCCTACGTCTTGCAGTGGACTAATAAAAGGCTGATATAGTATAGTATATCTATCCATACTTTGTTTCCTCGTAAAGGGGGATAAATTGGTGCTAAGATGAGTTTGTACGTATTTGTGTTTTACACTATAATACAAGGAAAATCAATGAAAACACATTTAAGAATAGACTGGACCTTTGGATAAAGAAGGAAAAAAAATCTTTGACAGATAAATACTAATTTTATTCGACTCTGCTTGATATAGGCATATCAGTATACACTGCTCGCCTATAAACAAATAAATAAATAAAAAGCAATCTCTATTTGTGATGATGATAAGTGTTGATTGAATTGTTCAGAATTCAAATATGTATCACTATTATATTGTAGGCATAGCTAAAATAATTTGCTATGGTAATGAAATAAATAGCGTGACGATCTTGACTCATTTGAGAGGGGTTGGCAGGAAGTTGCGATGGATCGCGACTCCTGGAAGGAAATGGGGGAGACCTTTGCCCAGGAGTGGGACAGTATAGGTTAAAAAAAAATTGAAATAAATACTAGAAAGATAGGCTATTATAATACCACCTAGGGCCTTGATTTACTTTGAAAAAATGTAACCTATTTTGGCAAGTATTAATATTTTGCTTTCGCGTATTTAATTTCGTATATTTTTTATGGTTGTTTGAAATGGCCGTGATGGACAAACATTATTATTATCTCATGTATTCTTTTTGATAACTTCTTAAACATCGATGAAAGCCGGCTGCATAAAGGTAACAGGTAGATGCTTAAAATATTCACAGAATATTTAGTTGTATTATCAATCCAATAATAAATAGTAAAATAAAAATAAATATTTATAATACGGGAACCCTTCGTGCGTGAGTCCTACTCGTACTTGGCCGATTATTTTAATTTCAATGTTTTACTATCTTCCACAGGACCAAAGCCCATCGACATAGAAAAGACCAACGAGTTGAAAGACGCCCTGGAGCCGTTTGGAGTGTTCGAATCTGACCAGGAAATGCATCACCGTATGGAGGTGCTTGGAGCTCTCCATCGCATAGTGCGTCAATGGATTCGAGACGAGTCTATGAGGAAAAACATGCCGCCGAACGTTGCTGAAACGGTCGGAGGGAACATCTATACGTTTGGATCGTATAGACTGGGGGTAAGTGTCATATTACTATACTATAAGTCGCGTCATGTAAAAATATCGCTAGAATTTAAGCTGCACAAGAAGATTTAACTCCTATTTAGCAGATATTTATTTAGCCGCAAAGCCTGTGAAGATAGGTTAAAAGCTCTTCGTCTCACAACCCTTGAAGAACGACGATTGCGTGGAAACCTGATTGAAACTTTCAAGATTCTTAATGGCTTCTGTAATCTTCCGGATATTCACGACATGTACACCTTGAAGAAAAATATGCGCGATAGCAGACGCCATATTTTTTTCTTGCAGCCTACACCTTAACAAACCAACACTGCACACCACATCCTATGCAATAGAGTTGTCTACAATTGGAATAGGTTGCCTGAGGATGTAATTTCAGCAAGAACTATAAACACATTTAAGAATAGACTGAACCTTTGGATAAAGAAGGAAAAAAATCTTTGACAGATAAATACTAATTTTATTCGACTCTGTTTGATATAGGCATATCAGTATACACTGCTCGCCTATAAACAAATAAAATAAATATTTGACAAATAATATGAGTTATATCTCCTTGTGCGTTCAATTCTAGCGTTCTTTTTATATGACTTGACCTATAACATATTCATTTTAAGGAATGCTTTATATTAGACTGGACCGGGCCGGACGGGACACGGATCATGGGCTATGTAATATAAAGTGCTTCACAAAATAAATGTAATGTTTCAAATTCATGCCCCGTCCGTGCCACGCCCGGAGTAAACGGTCCGGCTCGGACTAATATAAATCATGCTGAAATCTGTAAAAATACAGTTTCATAATAAAATTTGTATAAAAGTTGTTTACATTCAAATCTGTTGGATTAAAAAATTGGCAATTGTAGTCATCTATTTTCATGAAAATAAAAATGCCTCTATTGTTAAATCCTTTCGGTCGCCGTGATATAATTATAACTGTTTTTTTTTAACCAGTTACCTAAGAAGAAATATCATTGGCTCGTTACAAAATTAATAATCGGCCAAGTACGAGTCGGACTCGCGCACGGAGGGTTCCGTACTGTATGGGAGCCACCCTTAAATATTTATTTTAATAGTATTTATTTATTATTGAAGGGAATATAAAACTAACTATTCTGTAAAAATTTGAAGCATCTACCTGGTACCATCCTTACATAGTATAAAATAAAGTCGCTATTTTTTGTCTGTTTGTCTGTATGCTTAAATCTTTAAAACTACGCAACCGATTTAGATGCGGTTTTTTTTAATGGATAGAGTGATTCAAGAGGAAGGTTTATATGTATAATACACCTGTGCGAAGCCGGGGCGGGTCGTCTAGTTATTAATATAGAGCGAAAAACGTTAAAAAATTCAGGTTTGTTGTATGGGAGCCCCCTTTAAATATTTATTTTATTTTGTTTTTAGTATTTGTTGTTATAGCGGCAACCGAAATACATCATCTGTGAAAATTTCAGCTGCTTAGCTATCATGGTTCATGAGATACTTGACAGGCAGACAGACGGACAGATGGACATCGAAGTCTTAGTAATAGGGTCCCCTTTGGGTACGTAACCCCAAAAACGATTGCATTTTATAAAACCATCATATAACAAGTAAGCAAACATTTCCATTGCTTACGAAACCCGTTTACCTGAAGACAGGGCGAGGATTTATTTTAAGCTTGCCATTAATAGGGAAACATTAGGGTGGAATAACTGTTTCTATTTATAAACGTTTTGTTTCCTGGACGCAGGAGGTTGGTAAAAGCCGTGTTAGCTTACGAAACGCTTTACAAACTTTTAATTATTTTTTACGAAACATGCCCTCGGTAAATAGCAGGTTTCTGAACAACGATTGTTGTAATGAAAATGAGACGTAACCATGTTTCTAGCTGGAATTTTTTTTTTATATCGTATAGGTTTGCGTTTGACTACAACCACCGCCTGATGTTATACGTATATGCGGTCTGGGGTGTAACACGCTTACCTGGAAGATACCTATTTACTCTGGATTTGAAGGCACCTTCGTTTTACTTTAGCGGGAAGACAGACTGAGGCAATGCGTTCGTATGAGGGACATTGACACAGGATGTTGTTTGCATAGAGTAGAAAGACCTTCGAAGCATCTCAGCTGACTGAATCCGGTGTTTTGTTGTACACCACCATGACAACGTGGTACCAAAAGTTCAGCTTTTAGAAAGTAGTTGCAATTTTATGCTCTTACCTCCCGGGCTTATTGTACTTGCACAGCTTTTATGTGAGCTCCAGTCAGCTTTGGGTTTGCGCAACTTGCAGCTAACTTCAGAGCCGCAAACAAGTTTGATTCGATCTGTACTGTTCGGTATAGTTACAGAGGTGGTAGTAGTAGCGAAGAGTCTTTTGAAACCTATGAAGATAGCTTAATAAAAGCTCTTCGTCTCACGACCCTCGAAGAACGACGCTTGCGTGGAGACTTGATTGAGACCTTTAAAATTCTTAATGGCTCCTAAAATCTTCCGGATATTCACGACATGTACATCTTGAAGGAAAATATGCGCGATAGCAGACGTCATAAATTGCTCTTACAGCCTACACCATCACAAACCAACACTGCACACCACATCCTATGCAATAGAGTTGTCTACAATTGGAACAGGTTGCCTGAGGATGTAATCTCAGCAAGAACTATAAACACATTTAAAAATAGACTGGACCTTTGGATAAAGAAGGAAAATTTTCTTTGACAGATAAATACTAATTTTATTCGACTCTGCTTGATATAGGAACATCAGTATACACTGCTCGCCTCATCATAAATAAATAAATAAAATGGTGTATTTATATTTGCAGGTGCATCACAGAGGCGCTGATATCGACGCGTTGTGCGTAGCGCCGCGCCATATTGACCGCAGCGACTATTTCCAGTCCTTCTACGAACTGCTGAAACACCAGCCGCAGGTAATCATCATCAAATCAGCCGTAGGACGTCCACCGTTGTCTATAAGGTTGATTGGAAGCGGCTTGCTTCCAACGAGATCTTGCTGTTTTGATTATATTTACAGTCTACCGTCTTGGTGGTGCCTACCGATAGGTGGTTTCCATTCGAAAACGTCATGCCCCCATTGACTATCAATAACAAGGAACAAGAACTTCTTTTTATAACATAAGGCTTGAAAAATATAAATTCTTGACTGCGTTTCTCGCTTTTTTTATCTATTAGTTTACAAAAAGCGTTTTACACCTCGTTAGCATTTCCAATATAGGTCAGTAAAAATAGAATTTAACTTTGCACTAAATTTCCGACCCAATTTTTTGTAAGGTTTAGGATCACTTACAGAGCATAAAGTCACAAAATGCTGACAGATCCAGGTGGAGCTTCAAGCGCCATATTGAAAAAAAAACGTAGTTGGCCGATATCTCGGAAACTATGAACTTTAGGTCATAAGTCATAGAGACCATTATTGTAGGGAATAAAATTTCGCATCTTTTGTTCCCAGTAAACTTTTTTTTTAAACTTATCGTTTGCGATTTATGGCCCGATTTAATGAACCGGTTTTTCTATTGTAACGTTTTTTCAAGATGGCGCCTGAAACTTCACCTGGATCTGTCAGAATTTTGTGATCATTATTTAAAAAAATTGAATCGGAAATTTACTGCAAAGTTGACCAAAAAAACGTCTATTTTTCCTGAAGTAATAAGACAGATTAAAAACAGCTTGTATCCAGAACTTATTTTACGCGTATCGTAAATGCTCATACTGCCCACATTGCCAACATATTATCTAGAGATGATTTCCTTCCTTCCTTCCTGAGATGATTTGAAGAGCTATTTTATGTATTAGGTATAACAAATATAGCCGACTTTTTTTGTGATTGTGAATGTTTGTGAATGCAGGTGAAAGATCTGCGAGCGGTGGAGAACGCTTTCGTACCCGTTATTAAAATGAACTTTGACGGAATCGAAATAGATCTGCTTTTCGCGCGGCTGGCGCTCAAAGAAATACCTGGTGAGTCAATCCGTTGCTCCATTGTTGCATGAACGAGGAACAAACCAACAAACACACTTTCGGATTTATAATATTTGTTATTATATGTCACCTTGACTAGCACATAATGTTATTTCGTTAAAATGAAAATTGAACACTTTAAACCCCCCAACGATCGATTTTCATAAATTGTAGCTGTGACTGATGACTCATATCTTTAATTCACGAAATAAATTGCCTTTGAAAGAGTTAAAAACGCAAATTTTTTTTACATTCGTTCAGGAGATATGATATCATACTAAAATTTTTTTTTTAAATTAATATTAGTATGATATGTCTGGTCTGGTCTGATGTAATGTAATGTAAGTAATGTCTGGTCCCGCACCGCTGCCAATGTGGCGATATGGTCGATCGTTTAGGTCACCACGCATTGTCATGCACAAAGGGTGCAGGGCGCTTTTCGCGGCACGCCTCCCTAAATGATATCATCCGTCGGGCCTTTGTCAGTGCTGGCGTCCCGTCGGTCCTAGAGCCTTGGACTGTTGCGGGACGACGGTAAAAGACCCGACGGAAATGACGTTGGTGCCATGGAAGGTGGGACGACCTTATGTGTGGGACGCGACGTGCGGCGACACACTGGCGTCGTCTCACCTTCCTGATACTGCAGACAGGGCTGGTGCTGCTGCAGCTAAAGCGGAAAACCTCAAACGGCACAAATATGGGTTCTTAGACAGGATGTACCATTTTGTGCCGTTTGGGGTTGAGACTTTAGGTCCGTGGGAGCCGGACGCTCATACTCTATACAAAGATCTGGCCAGGCGTTTGGTAGAGGTGACACGTGACCAGAGTGCTGGCATCTATTTCGCCTAAAAGCTGAGTATTGCTATTCAGCGAGGCAATGCTGCCAGCATTCTGGCCACGTTAACCTCTGCCGAGGGGCTTTTAGACTAGGTTTTATTTTAATTTGTGTTTTTTTTAGTTTAAGTTTTAGTATTAGTTTAGTCATAGCGGAAAGTGTTATTTAAGTTTTTTTTTTGTTTTTCTGTGTAAATAAAATTAGTTGAGTAGTAAACCCAATTTTTTTTTTATCTAAAATGAAATATAAACTTATTTTTAAATACATACTTAGATAGTTACTAAAAACAAACCAGACACAGAGCAAACACCTAAATTCATCACATAAATGCTTGTCCTGGGCGTGAACCGAACCAACTCTTCTTTGACCCAGTAGTCAGGGTCACTAACCACAGCCACCGAGGTAGTGATGTATCTCTTACACATCATGTTTACTCCTTTCATCGTCAGGGATTAAAATGTAGCACTTAAAGCGTGGGTTGTATGGTTAGGTTGTTAACCATCAAGCCATGTCATATGCCTTCAGGCAATCTAATATCTGTAACTAGCTTTACAAACTTGTTAAAACGAATGCCATTATTATGTAAAGTGATGTTTCCAGATTCGTTCGACCTCCGCGACGACATGCTCCTGAAGAACCTGGACGAGAAGAGCGTGCGCTCGCTGAACGGGTGCCGCGTCACGGACGAGATCCTGCGCCTCGTGCCCAATATCGACAACTTCAGGCTCACGCTGCGGGCCATCAAACTCTGGGCCAAACGTGAGTCAATCTATATCTATAGGCCGAATCAAACAACTCGGCGGCTGTGATGTTAGCTACAAGCTGCGGATAACCCAATTGTGTAGGCCGCGAGGTCTGTGTGTTGCAGTAAATCATTATTTCAATATAGTGCCCATGGACATCGCTTCCATTTGGACATAGTTTAAAAGGAAACAAAAAGGACTCAAACTTGGTCAAAAACGAATTAATTACAGAATATGAAGTAAGGATGTTCGTTTAAAAAAAAACATATCTACAAAAAAAATTTTATTTAGACGTATAGTAGACAATAATAGTTTAATTATCTTACAGAATCAAACCACCATATCAATCTGAATCTTTAAATGGCCATAACTCAAAAGGAACATCTTGTGGGTTGAGTCCTTTCTGCTAAACTACGTCCATTTATTACCTACATGCTGTATTCATCAACTCATCCACTTCTGAAACCAACTACTGTATATTAGACATGATGACTGGGTAGTAAAATCATTTAATATTATAATTAGTCCGTTAGTTAGATAAGCAAAAATAATATCCGATACGTTTTTTTTCTTTTGTCAATCAAACAATAAATGATAAAGATAAACTTTGTCAAAGTTTGAGAGTGGGGGTCGTGTCGTCACCTCTCTCACAGACGTCTATATATTTGTATGGCACTTGTGACGTCACATGGAACTTTGACGGGCTATATCTTAATACATTTTTATTTAATTGACAAAAGAAAAAATATTTTTTGATAGTCTATCTGACGGACTAATTATATTTTTTTAGTCATCATGGCTATTGGATTAAAACATGTATTTATGAACTCGCTTATCTATTTACATCACCGCACCAAGGACAATTTAACAGTTACCACCACCAGTAAGTGCCACCGTCTGCCACTCGATCAAATCTAACCAAACTCCTTCTACCCAGGTCACGGGATATACTCCAACACGCTGGGCTACCTCGGTGGTGTGTCATGGGCCATGCTGGTGGCTAGAACTTGCCAGTTGTACCCGAACGCTCTGCCGGCCACGTTGGTCCACAAGTTCTTCCTGGTGTTCAGTCAGTGGAAGTGGCCGCAGCCGGTGCTGCTGAAACAACCCGACTCTGTTAATCTGAAGTTCCCTGTTTGGGATCCCAGAGTGAGTAATCATATATTTGTGGTAGAATCTTGGAGGATTTAGCTACTGGAGAAGAATTCAGCGCGCGTACCCCTCTGTTATGGTAAAAGAAAAATTGTACCTACATGTGAACGAGACACTAGACGTTTCATTGCACAATTTTAGACTTAAGCGTCTAAGCAATTAAGGCGTAATGGATTATCAGCAACTGGGCTGCATTGTTCTCGCTCGCTCCGCTCCATAAACCCGTCATCCGTTAACATTTCGACTTTATTCCCATATGTATTAGGTCGAAACTTCAGTGAACACTTCCTCCCCCGCGCCTCACGTAAAGCTGACAGAATGAAGTGAATGCGAATCGTAGTGCGTTTCTATTCCGGAGATACGTCACTGGGTAGAATGCATTAAGGTATAGGCATGATGACTGGGCAAACAAATCATTATTATAATTAGTCCGTGAGTTAGATTATCAAAAAATATTGGACGCGCATTTATTCTTTTGTCAATAAAACAACAAATGGCAAAGATAAACCTTGTCAAAGTTTGGAATTGGGGGTCGTGACGTCTCCCACGAGAGTATACATTTGTATGACACTAGTGACGTCACGTGGATCTTTAACGGGCTATATTTTCATCAATTTTTATTTGATTGACAAAAGGCGAAATACGTGTCTAATATTTTTTGATAATCTAACGGGGCCAAACTGAAATTCAAGAGACAAAAATCAGCTGTTTAATACATTTTATTGATTCAGAGTTGCAGTTTTGTATGACACTAGTGACGTCACGTGGATCTTTAACGGGCTATGTTTTCATCAATTTTTGTTTTATTGACATAAGGCGAAATACGTGTCTAATATTTTTGTATACTAACGGGGCCAAACTGAAATTCAAGAGACAAAAATCAGCTGTTTAATACATTTTATTGATTCAGAGTTGCAGTTTTGTATGACACTAGTGACGTCACGTGGATCTTTAACGGGCTATGATTTCATCAATTTTTGTTTTATTGACATATAAGGCGAAATACGTGTCTAATATTTTTGATAATCTAACGGGGCCAAACTGAAATTCAAGAGACAAAAATCAGCTGTTTAATACATTTTATTGATTCAGAGTTGCAGTTTTGTATGACACTAGTGACGTCACGTGGATCTTTAACGGGCTATGTTTTCATCAATTTTTGTTTTATTGACATATAAGGCGAAATACGTGTCTAATATTTTTGATAATCTAACGGGGCCAAACTGAAATTCAAGAGACAAAAATCAGCTGTTTAATACATTTTATTGATTCAGAGTTGCAGTTTTGTATGGAACAGCTGATTTCTTTTTCTCGAATTTTGGGTCGGCCTCTCAGTAAAAGTTGTAAACTTTTTCGAACTGAAAAATAATTTTTCGATTCGGTTCACAATTGGCGACAATATCGATGAATGTACAGTACATACATCGAATAAGAATAATGTCCATCTTGCGATTTGATTTTTGATCCCAGCTCTAACGTTACCATTTCCCATCGGCAGGTGAACGTGTCCGACCGGTTCCACCTGATGCCGATCATAACCCCCGCCTACCCGCAGCAAAACTCCACCTTCAACGTTTCGCTCTCCACCCGGACGGTCATCATGGAGGAGTTCCGACTCGGTAAGTCCTGCGTGTGTCCTGCCCACTGCCTTCATAATTCATAAACATTGATTCATAAGTTTCTGGTACATAAAGGTGGTTCATTTTTAAAGTGCTTATGCCAAAACTTGCCTTTTCAAACATACGAATACATTTTAAAATTGTCAAATTGAAATCAAAATACAATTAATAATATTTGGTCATTATAATACTTTCAGCATGAAGTTTTGCCATTATGCAAAACTATCAATGATAATTCTAACAAAAATGTCATAATCCTAATCATTCTTTGAAAATAAGTCATAATAAAAAATGTCAAATGTCAAAATTGAAATCATAGTGCTTTGTCAACCTGCATATTTTTTTTTACATATTTGCTCGTTAAGTGGCTGTAATTACACCAATTTCAATATCGTAATTTATGTATGTGTAATTTCATTACGCACTTGTGCGTTATTGTAATGTAAAACGCACGAGTTTTTTTTTAAATAAAATAACATAAACTTTATTCGTTTAAGAAAGTCAGAGTTTTATTAATTTCCTCGCAAATATGTTATAAAACGTCGTATGACATACGTGCGCTTTAAAAATTACTGTATTAAAGCCTCTGCTTCCTTATAGCAATATCGCCTCGGCTGTAATTTTCAACTTACCGCAGTACATTATGATATAAGTATCATAATGTACTATTACTTTCAATGTGCATTTAAATTTTCATTTTACATATTATAGTTTTAAAGTAGTTCATGAACAATCTGTAAGTTGTACCTTTTTTATTTTTAATGTGTTTAAATTACGTGGTAGGTGATGCAAGTACAATTAAACCATTTTGCACCTATTAAGTTGTTTGTAGCAATATCGCCTCGGCTGTAATTGTAATAAATTCTGCTTACCTTGAACGGCCTCTAAAGCGACGATGTGACGAAACGATATTTAGAAATTTTGCTCCAACATCTGTATTAGCAGTCTAATGCAGTTGACAGGAATGATGTGCGAAATGTGGAAGAGGCTTCTACTCTGCAGTGGGCTTAAATGATCTAATAATTATGATTTTCCTCGACTGTTTTACTAATAATGTTATTACTGTTTTACTAATAATGTTATTACTGTTTTACTAATAATGTTATTAGTAAAACAGTTCATAGGCCTATACCCAGCAGTGGGATAAAAAAGGCTGTGGATAAAGAAAACAGTTTATGTAAATTTCAATAGAATTTCTTACACTCGTCCATCCTGACTTTGTCTATGACCCCATACACGATTCAAAAATAATCAACATTTTATTTCCTTTCATAATTAATGTCTATTATAAAATATATAATATAATAAAAATGTTTTTTTTTTTTTTTTTGGTGTCAATAACGCACGATTATCTATTGGACAAACATAAAATAGCAGACTGAAATAAATCTCTCCGCACAATATTGCTGTACCTTAACAAGGTTTTATTATTCCCAATGTGTATAACTATACAGAACATATTTCTTTTAAAAGGATTAAATATTAAATAATTATGTTGCAATAAGTGATTGAGTATTGAATTGATTGATTAAATTTGTGTATTTTATTTTAGGCCTAGCGATAACAGACGAGATAATGCTGGGCAAGTGCCCTTGGGACCGTCTCTTCGAAGCGCCAAACTTCTTCTCCCGCTACAAGCACTTTATTGTGCTGCTAGCATCCTCGGCCACTACCGACGACCAGCTGCAGTGGTGCGGCCTCATTGAAAGCCGAATCCGGCATCTCATCAGTAAGTTTACAAAAAGTAATTGTATGCTCCGCCTATATAATTGTATATTACGCCAAAACCTCAAAACATACCGTTTAGGACTTTTTCGATCGTAGATAAAGTTCAGATTCAGATTCAGATATCTTTATTGTTAAACTGTGTTACAATATAAAGGTCTTAATAATAGCTTATAGTACCAACAGTTTCGCCCATAATGGACATACAATATGTTTAGTCGTCACAAAACATGTTAAAAATTTATACATTTACATTTCAATTTAATACATACTCAATTTTAATTTCATTCACATTTCAATGTAATATAATAAGTAACATAAAAAGTAAAACAAAAGCGCAGAAAAAACAAAAACTTAAGCCGTTCATAAAATATAAGTAGATATGTCTTATTTAGGTAGCTTATCCTTAAGAAACTCATCTACCCTGTAGTAACTTTTTTGTACTAACAATTCAAAAACTTTCCCTTTAAATGTAGCTACGCACTCCGATTCCAGCACTGATTTGGGCAAATGATTATAAATAACTGGACCCATCCCTAAAAAACTTTTGTTAAATAATGCAGTAGTGTGAGGTGCCATACAAATTTTATTATGATTCCTTTTTGATGTCATGGTTTGAAACATATGCAAATTATTCCTAATAAACAGTGAGATTTCATAAATATACAGGCATGAAAATGTCAATATTTTTATTTTTAGTTTTAGGATATGACTTAAGATTTAAAGTAAACCAGCTTTTGCATGCGGCTTCACCCGCGTGGTATTTTATTGTTTATCCTATCCCATGAGAACATTTTATTTCTGGGATAAAAAGTAGCCTAAGTCACTTTTCGTCTTTCAAACTATGCACATGCCAAAAATCGGGTCAATCTGTTCCTCCGTTGCTGCGTGAAAGAGGAATAAACCAACAAACACACTCTCGGATTTGTAATATTAGTAGGGATAAGGAGGTTGATAAGAAATCAACTGCGAAACCATTCATCTTTAAAAAAATCAGACAGTTATTTATCAAGATAGAGGTTTGATTATATTTTTTTTATAAGTTTAAGGATTGTCTATTATAATTGTCATTAGAAAAAATAATTAACTGTCACACAAAATACAACTTGGAATTGACAAAATGTATGGAAAAGCAGACTTATTTCTGGCTCTTGGCCCCATATTAAACATCATAACGATAGACCATCGTTCACCTTCACCTTCTTTCGGTTTAGTACCCCAGTTTTGGATACGCTGTAGTAGTCTGGCACAGTCATATCACAAGTTTTGCTTAGTTTGGGGACTGAGACCGTGTGAAAGAGGTCCCCCTGTTTAGGCTGTGATACTTGGCCTAATCCTAAACACACCCAACACTAAAATTTTAATTACCTATAAATATATAAATTTTTAACATGGTTGTTTTGTCCACAGCGAATCTGGAGCGTAATCAGAACATAACGATAGCCCATGTCAACCCCGAGTGCTACAACAGTGTGCCTCTACACACAAACAACGGACAACCGCTCGCGCTGCCGCCTGGTCAGTATCATACCGTCCGTAGGACATCCACCGCTGGACATAGGCCTCTTAGATTATAACGATAGCGCACGTGAACCCTGAGTGCTACAATAGTGTCCCCCTACACACCAACAATGGACAACCACTCGCCCTGCCACCTTGTCAGTATCATCATCATAGGACGTCCATCGCTGGACATAGGCCTCCCCTAAAACATAACGACAGCCGATGTGAATCCCGAGTGCTACAACAGTGTGCCTCTACACACCATCAAAGGACAACCGCTCGCGCTGCCACCTGGTCAGTATCATACCATCCGTAGGACATCCACCGCTGGACATAGGCTTCTCCAATAACATATCGATAGCGCACGTGAACTTCGAGTGATACAACAGTATACCGCTGCACACCAACAACGGACAACCGCTCGCGCTGCCGCCTGGTCAGTATCATCATCATCAAAGGGCCATCGCTGGACATAGGCCTCCCCTATAGACCTAATCTGGAGCGTAATCGTTTCAACGGACAACCGGTCGCGTTGGCGCCCGGTCAGTATCATTACTATCGTTATAGGCCGAATCATACAAGTCGGCGGATGTGAAGTTAGCTACAAGCTGCGCAATATCCAATCAACGCGCAGCTTTATGTGAGCTTCAGTCAGGATTGGATATTGCGCGTCTTGTAGCTAACTTCACACCCGCCGACTTGTATGATTCGGCCTATATCCATCAACCATTTCAAATTTTTCCATTTGTAGCGCTCATAGCGTAGTTAGACTAGGTGTTTGTTAGCGACCACTAAAACTAAGCAACGTTCCGCACGGTCAGTCTTCGGATGGGTGAACACGGGTGGTATTTATAACTGAGCGCTACCGTGGCTCAGATGACACGTTAAATTGTAGGCCCCGGTTGTATCAACCGTTAGGCTATTAGTACATCTGAGCAGTACATATGTAGATTTGTTAGATTTATCTGTTTTGTGAACGGACCTACTACGCTAGGCTTTCTAGCCCATAATATTACATTATAACTAGCTTTTGCTCGCAGCTCCGCCTCTTAATATTTAAATTTTTGTGCTATCCCATGGGAACCTTTCTTTTTCCGGGATAAAAAGTAGCCTATGTCACTTTCCGTCATTCAAACTCTCCATGCCAAAAATAAATTCGATCCCTTGCTCCGTTGCTGCGTGAAAGAGTAACAAACCAACAAACATACCTTCGGATTTATAATATTAGTAACAGGGGCGTAGCTACCGCCATATCTACCGTATCAATTATATGGGACCCCGGGCCCCGAGGGCCCTGTATAATTGAATTGGAGACATCTTTACTCTTCATAAGGGCCCCCAGACAAATTTTTATATGGGGCCCCGCAAAGGCACGCTACACCACTGATTAATGTGGAGTCATTTTAATAGGTAACATTTGACAGTTCATTTATGCAAAGAAAAATACACCTTACTTACACTAAAAGAATAAAACTCCAAGCCGTCTTCGAGAACACTTATCGGTCGTCGTCAATATTGTTTTCATGAGTTTTATTCCTCTAGTGTAAGGTATATTTTTCTTTGCATAAATAAACTGTCAAAATATATTACCTAATAAAATGACTCCACTGTAGTAAGGATAATAAACTATT
This sequence comes from Hypomecis atomaria, assembly GCA_964007245.1. NCBI lineage: Eukaryota > Metazoa > Arthropoda > Insecta > Lepidoptera > Geometridae > Hypomecis > Hypomecis atomaria. Next base: position 5,075,322 of record OZ023306.1, read on the forward strand.
GTAGTTGACATTCCTAGGGTCCCGTCATGCGTTCGAAGTCAAGAACACGTTTTACGTTACCTTATAACTAACTAACATAGAGATTTTTTTAATTACACGTGTATAAAACTGTCGGAACGGAAGACGCAGGAACGAAAACGTTAACAAAAAATACTATTTTTTAAATTGGATTATTCGTGATACAGTTGGTCGAAACAAACTTCTTGCCGTCTTACCACAAAAGTTTTACGCACGCTTTAGACTATGTTTTACAGTACAAATTGTACGGTTAAACAGTGTTTAAAGTGTGTTTAAATCTTTTGTGGTAAGGCGATTGATATCTGAAGTTGGCCACAAACTGCGCACATTCCCACTTCTCTCGCAGCTGATATAACGAATTAGCTGCTGCACAATACTCGGCTCGTGTTCACAGACGCCAACAAGTTTGATTCGGCCTGTAACAGATATTTGAGAAATTGATAACTATAAAATAGAAAATATCACGAATTCGGAAAACGTGTTCGGATTCCGGATGTGTGGCGGGGCCCTTAAAATATTGAAAAGGGTTTTATCATTCACAGGATCCGTAGTGCCCACCGACCCCGCGCCAGAAGTCAAACAAAACGAAAACGTGAGTCCGTACACTAATCACTATCACTTTATCATTTTTTATTTATATTTATTTATAAAAATCATATAATTGTGTATATCATATCGCTATCATTTTTTGATGTAAGTGTGCATCACTAATCCCTATCACTTTTTGATGTAACTGAACATCACTAATCGCTATCACTTTTTGATGTAACTGAACATCACTAATCGCTATCACTTTTTGATGTAACTGAACATCACTAATCGTTATCACTTTTTGATGTAAATGGATATCACTAATTGCTATGATATTTTCCATAAAAACAATGAGAACACAAATCACTATTTAATTATATTTATTTTGCGTAATATATTTTAAGAAAAAAAATGATGTCATTGTTTATTTGTCTATGCCATTCACCACTAGTATAATCCGCGCCACACAAGTCGTCGGATGGGAAGTCATGCGCAGAACGTTGCGCAAAAGGCAAAATATAGGTATGCGCGGGAGCCAGAGAGACTCGCGCCGGGGCACACCCGCCCGCCAACCTCATGCCTCCCGCGCGCTCCCTAAGCATTGTGCACACATGCGCAATATTTAGCGAATTACGGCGAAGTGTCATCTGCGGCTAACTTCTCATCCGCTAACTTGTGTGGCGCGGATTATATTAGTATTTAACCTGTATTACTGATTTTTGACCAGTGATCACATCACATCATTTTATCATAAAAATCCCATGAAATAATGATATAGTAATGAAAATGTTTTCCCACAGGGCGCGATAGTCCCCAACCACTGTTCCATGTGGTTCATCGGCCTCGTGTTCGAGAAGAACATCGTGAACGTCGACCTGACGTACGACATCTCCTCCTTCACGGAGTCGGTCCACTACCAGGCCAAGAACACCAACATGCTGCGGGAGGCTATGAGCATAGAGGTCAGTAATATCTCCTCCTTCACAGAGTCGGTCCACTACCAGGCCAAGAACACCAACATGCTGCGGGAGGCTATGAGCATAGAGGTCAGTAATATCTCCTCCTTCACAGAGTCGGTCCACTACCAGGCCAAGAACACCAACATGCTGCGGGAGGCTATGAGCATAGAGGTCAGTAATATCTCCTCCTTCACGGAGTCGGTCCACTACCAGGCCAAGAACACCAACATGCTGCGGGAGGCTATGAGCATAGAGGTCAGTAATATCTCCTCCTTCACGGTGTCGGTCCACTACCAGGCCAAGAACACCAACATGCTGCGGGAGGCTATGAGCATAGAGGTCAGTAATATCTCCTCCTTCACAGAGTCGGTCCGCTACCAGGCCAAGAACACCAACATGCTGCGGGAGGCTATGAGCATAGAGGTCAGTAATATCTCCTCCTTCACGGAGCCGGTCCACTACCAGGCCAAGAACACCAACATGCTGCGGGAGGCTATGAGCATAGAGGTCAGTAATATCTCCTCCTTCACGGAGTCTGTCCACTACCAGGCCAAGAACACCAACATGCTGCGGGAGGTTATGAGCATAGAGGTCAGTAATATCTCCTCCTTCACGGAGTCGGTCCACTACCAGGCCAAGAACACCAACATGCTGCGGGAGGCTATGAGCATAGAGGTCAGGAACAACACTAACCACTGATTATAGATTACTTTAGTGGAAGAACTGCGATGGATCATTGTTTTCATTGATGAAACATGAAAAAATGTGAACAGAATTCTCTCCCTGGAAAGTCAATGGCTTTGACGCGGCTTAAAAACTCGTTAAGAGCTAGGACATTATTATATTAGCCATACTAAGCCTGTCCTATAGGATCTTACTTGCCCTAAAGAGTAGGCAACTCCCTCGTGCCTCGAGTATTGTAATGAGTTAGTGACCTTTTACCACCAAGTAGTCAGCTTGTGTGCCACATTTATTATTATTCAAAAAATGAATTATTATATTCTCGTAGTTGATTAGAACAGTGAATGGTGAAACGAAAATCATAATTATGTTATATTGTGCTGTAAAACCTATGAAGATAGGTTAAAAGCTCTTCGTCTCACGACCGAAGAACGACGATTGCGTGGAGACTTAATTGAGACCTTCAAAATTCTTAATGACTTCTATAATCTTTCGGATATTCACGACATACACCTTGAAGGAAAATATGCGCGAATGCAGACGCCATAAATTCCTCTTACAGTCCACACCATCACAAACCAACACTGCACACCACATCCTCTGCAATAGAGTTGTTTACAATTGGAACAGGTGCCTGAGGATGTAATCTCAGCAAGAACTATAAAAACATTTAAGAATAGACTGGACCTTTGGATAAAGAAGGAAAAAATAATCCTTGACAGATAAATACTAATTTTAGTCGACTCTGATTGATATAGGCACATTAGTAATCAGTATACACTGCTCGCCTATTAACAAATAAATAAATATTTTGTTATCTAAAAAAGACAGTTTTAGTAGTTACTCAAAGGGACCTTTTTAGATTTAGATCGTTTTAAATTTTAGTCTGACTTGAGATCTAATTAGCTATCTGTACTGTTACTAGCCTTTTTAATAGACCAATTCAGGACGTAGGCCTACCCAAGAAGGGTGGCCCAGCACGCTGGCCCAGTGTGGGTTGGTGGATTCACAAATCGAATTTCTTCAACGGACGTATGCAGGTTGCCTCACGATGTTTTCCTTCACCGAAAAGCCAGAGGTGTGAAATTCCGAAATTTGCTATCATCTAGAAAATATGTTGATTATGTACTAATGTTTTTGAAAACAATGTTGATTACGGAAAAAAAAAACAATTTCAAATTCAAAATAATTATGTAATAACTTCTTTTGGGTTCAAATTTCTTATTTGCCTTTGTTACCCGAGTGAGTAATGATGTATTCTTGTTTGTTTAATTGTTTATGCAGGCGCGGCACGTGAGACGCAAGCAGCTGCACCAGTACCTGTCTCCGTCGCTCCTGAAGCGCGAGCGCACCGTGTCCGTCAACAAACGCAAACATGAAGCTCCGCCCGCGCCCGCCGCCAAGAAGAACAAACGTCTCTCTGAGAGCAGCGTGAGCTTACATTATCATCCTCATTGTACCTTGCTAGTGACAGCTCTCTCTTTCCCGAGTCACGGTAATGATATCTAACAGTAGTGTGACTCGGCCCTGTCCTTGAAATATATATCTACAGCGCCACGTGGGCACGCAGACCGTATCACGCGCAGGGCTGCCCGCCTCCAGTATTTTAATTTCATCTACTTACGCTTTACCTACTTGAGTTTTTTTTTCTAGTTTTTATCTATTACTAGCTTAAAACCCGCGGCTTCGCCCGCGTTGTCCTAGTACTTGCTTAAAATTATAATAGCCCGCGATTTGGCACTTGTTGTCTTACTCGTAGCACTTGATTCAAGATACTTTATTTGTCAGAAACATGGTAGCGTAAACAACATACAAAGTAGTACATATACAGATTTTCAGAAAGTAGAAAATGCATGCTCTTGCCCATTGTGGCGTACAAATATAAAAGGCATATTTACACTTTAAAAACATTATAAGCAGAATTTTAAAATATTATAATTGTATATTAAGAATATTACTGATTTATAAGAAGCCAAAAATTGACATTTTAGTTAAAATGATAAATATGATGGATTGCTTATAATGATAATAAGCCACTATTTCGCCCGCGTTGTTGTATTGCTTTCTTAAAATGATAATAGCCCATAGATTGGCCGCGTTGTCTTAGTACATTCTTAAAATTATAAGAACTTGCAGTTTGATCCGTGCTCTCTTAGTAGGTATTTATGCCTAGGATGATATATAATATCCCGCGGTTTGGGCCGCGTTGTCATAGTACTTGCTTAAGATGATATTTTGTGGCCTGCGCTTTGGTCCAAATAATAATAATCTTAGTACTTGCTTCAAATAATAATGGCCGCAGTTTGGGCCGCACCATTTTAGCACCTTCTTGATTAATCTGAGAGCACGGCGGGCGGTGCCCCGCCAAATCAGACATTTAACTTAACTCTTCTACTATTTCCTGTGGGAACTGTTTATATCTAGATAGTGAGTATGTAAACCTATCGTATTAACATGTAAATGTAATATTTTATGAATTAATTGAATATGAATATACTTTACGTGATTATGGAAAACTAATCCATGTAATTGCCTACTCACATATCTATCTTACATAGTTATTAAATAAATAACATAAATAGTTTTCCAGAAACTCACTAAAATCAAACCAAGTTCATCAGCACATTTTAAAATACTGTTTTTTTAGGTCGTGAAAGAATATTTTTCAGTATACTCACACATGACATGACCCATGTCGTTTCACACTTGTATCTTGTATACCAAATTTTATTCAAATGCATTCTCATGTCATGATCTAGTGCAGTGGTCGTCACACTTTTCTGTTCAAGGGCCACATACGACAGTGCGAAGCAACACTGCGGGCCGCACACTGATGAACTTGATTATAACATACCAGCCCGAGTTGTTTTAAGTTACCGCGCTGTCCACTGAACAAACCATGGCAAAAAAACATGCGCGAGCGAAGCAAGCGCGTAATTTTTTAGGATTTTTCAGTAATTGTTGTGTAATAGACCAATCAACTGCTTTTTTTGCAAAAAAGTTTTTTACAGTGATTTCAAAACAGATGTATTATGAGCTCAAGGGCCACATACGACAGTGCGAAGCAACACTGCGGGCCGCACACTGATGAACTTAATTATAACATACCAGCCCGAGTTGTTTTAGGTTACCGCGCTGTCCACTGAACGAACCGTGGCAAAAAAAAACATGCGCGAGCGAAGCGAGCGCGAAATTTTTTAGCATTTTTCAGTAATTGTTGTGTGATAGACCAATCAACTGCTTTTTTTGCAAAAAAAAAAACGGTTTTTACAGTGATTTCTAAACAGATATATTATGAGCTAAGCAGACTAACGACTGCTATCATGCGCGACCGCGGTGAGCCCCAATTTTGTTTTGTTTGTTATTTTCAGTCATTTTAACCCTGGCATGAACAAAGCAGACCACGTTACTACTTATATGCGCGAGTGCCGCGAGCTTGAATGTTTTTCCGTTAATTTTTAGTTATTTAAAAAACAAATATGAACATTTTTCAGATTTTAATTAAAGAATGTACCGCGGGCCGCACCAATAAAGGCCGCGTTGCCACATACAGCCCGCGGGCCGCGTTTTGACGACCACTGGTCTAGTGGTATTAACACCCGCTTTACAATCGTGAGGTCCTGGGCTCAAATTCTGGTGCCGTAACAGTAAACTCTTTGAAACTTATGTACGGGATTTTACGCTACTGGCTTTTCAGTGAAGGAAAACATTGAGGTTACATAAGTACGTCCGTAGAAAAAAAAAACATGGCATATGTGAACACACCAACCCGCACTGAGGTAGCGTGCTGAATATGGCCCAATCACCCTTCCTGGGTAGGCCTACGTCCAGTAGTGGACTATTAAAAAGATTGGTACAGCATACGGCATGTTTGATTAAGCCATCAGTCATTTCGATTTTCCTGACTGAAGGAACCTATATTTTTCCCGGAACAATAAGACAATCTTACCCAAAACCGTTCAGCCAGCTGAAAGTGATCGAGGTAGTTGTAGGACATTCAGGCGTCGTCTGACCCAAGACAGATGAAAAAGTAGCACACAAGTATGTTTTATTTTATTTGATAAATATATAGCGTATCTCTAGACAACAGGCATGTTCTAGTGTACCATACTCATTATTTGACTAACTTTTACAATGAGACCAACCCCGAAATAGCGAAAATATAATTAATCGGCTAATACACAAAAAGTTCATCGACCCGCGACAAAATGTGTATATAACTAATTTTCGCTATTTCTGTTGATCCCATGGTAAAGTAAACACCTATATTGACCCAAGATGAAATCTATTGGCTCACAAAATAAAAAAAAATGTAAGCTAATAAAAGCCCATTATAAAATGTTGATGATTCATCTTTAAAAGGATGAATCATCAATTTTATTTTCTAAGTTTACCACTTATACGATTACACACTTTTATCATATATATATTTTATCGATTACACTTATAAAATATTATATAATAGTATTTTTACGATTATTTAATATTTTTCACCGGAACCGTACCTACATTAATAATTTATTCGGGATGAGAGAAAGCGATACGCTAAGACATATTGTTGCCTACTCCCATACTTAAAATTATAAAACAAATCTAGTATCGTTTTAGCAAACTGTTACGAAGGTTTTTAAGTTTTTTCCTGAAGGAACTGTGTACAATTTTCCGGAGAATTAAGTATCTAATTTTCTTGTTATTTCTGTAATGAAATCTCATACAAAGTATTATAGAAATATAATCAGTGTTTTAACAATGTGTTAAACATTTTTTTATTCGTTTCTGAGGGAATCGTCTATGTTTTTCGGAATAGTGGATAAAAATACGTTAATCCATGTTGTTCCTTACTCCTATACCTATAATAAAACGAATTCATTGTCGTATTAAAAATCCGTCATGAACTTATGTATGTTTCTTCTGAGCCGGACCGGAATTGTTTTCCAGGCCATCCACAGTCCATGTCTTAGAAGTGGTGGGCTATTTCCGAACAAAATTGTAGTGAATTTCAGTATTTTTGTGATAAAAAAAGTGATATCCTGAAGGACCCAGGACCCACTCACATTTTCCGGGAAAGCAGTACCCGATGTAGTATTTGGACTGTTTTCTAGCTTAATACCAAATTTCATAAGAAGTCATTTACCTGTTCTCTCTAAACTTAATAGCTATCTGAAAAATGTTGGCTATCCCTAAGAACCTTATAGATTTTCCGGGATAATAATAGTTCCCTTATTGAAAGATAATGTGTGCTCCCTCCCAGATTCAATGCATAACCGTTCAACTCGTTGAACTGTAAATGATGTTTTTTTCACCAACTTTGTAACCTTATCTGATACCTTAGATAAGAAAAATTTGGTAAAACATAAACAAACGAATTTTTTATTTGGTCTACTTGTAGCATGTACACAATGTTTCAAGTCAACTGGTACAGGAAATAAGAAGTTACGTACGAACGAAAAGGGCCCGTTTTACCCCGTTTGAGGTCGATTTTTCAAAATTTTCTTCTTTAGTGCCCCATAACGATGTACAACATACATAATATATTCCAAATTCCAAGTTTATACCTTCAGCGGTTCGGTCTGTAGCCTAAACTGGTATATTTTGGATATCCCTAAAATTTCTCTAAATTTTTTCGGGATAGTATTTGTTTTTGTATTGAAACATGGTGTGTGCTTCCTACATAGATACCGGATTTCATCCATAAACGTTTAGCTCGTTAGATGTAATTGAAGCTTTTTTCACCAAATTTGGGTCCTTATCTGATCCCATAAGGAAAATTTGGAAAGCAGTACCAAACATATTTATTATTCTGTCTAAATAGCATGTGTATAAAGTTTAAAGTCAATCGGAACAGGAAATAAGACGTTTCCTACAAATGGAAAGGGCCCGTTTTACCCCGTTAGAGGTCGAAAATTCAACATTTTCGTCTTTTGTGCTACATTGTGTCGTACAATGTACCTATATTCCAAATTTCAAGTTTATGTCATCAGCGGTTTGGGCTGTAGCATAAATTGATTTATTTTGGATATCCCTAAAGAACCCAATAGATTTTCCAGGATAAGAACAGTTCCTGTATTTAAACATGCTGTGTGCTTCCTCCATACCAGATTTCATCCATAACCGTTCAGCTTGTTGGATGTAATTGTTGCTTTTTCACCAACTTTGGGACCCGATTTGACCCCTTAGACAAAGAAAATTCGGAAAAACAAGAAAAATCCTATTTTTTATTTTGTCTGAGTAGCACGTATACAAAGTTTCAAGTCAATCGGTTCAGGAATAAAATATATACTTACAAACGAAAAGGGCCCGTTTTACCCCGTCAAAGGTCAAAAGTTCACAGTTTTCGTCGTTAGTGCTCCATTACGTTATACAATAAACTTATATTCCAAATTTTAAGTTTATATCTTTAGCGGTTTGGGCGGCAGCCTAAATTGATTAATTTTGGCTATCCCTAAGGAAACCTTTAGATTTTCCGGGATAATAATAGTTTCTGTATTGAAACATGTTGTGTGGCTTCCTCCATACCAGATTTCATGCATAACCGTTCAGCTCGTTGGATGAAATTGATGCTCTTTTCACCAACTTTGGGACCCTATTTGACCCCTTAGATAAGGAATATTCGGAAAAACAGGAACAAACGTAACTTTTATTTTGTTTGAGTAGCATGTATACAAAGTTTCAAGTCAATCGGTAAAGGGAATAAAAAGTTACATACAAACGAAAAGGGCCCGTTTTACCCCTTTAGAAGTCGATTTTTCAAAATTCCGTTAGTGCTCCATTACGTGGTCCAATGTATCTTTGTTCCAAATTTCATGTTCGTATCTTTAGCGGTTTGGGCTGTAGGCTGTCTGTCAGTCAGTCACTCAGCGAAGCCTTTTATATAATAGATGATGTAAAAGTGTTAAATTTATTCGAAAAAAATAAATTCCTCGTTAATTAATGAGAAAGCGTTTAATAAAAATACATATTGTGTTTTTCGATGTTTTTAGGGTTCCGTTACCCTAAAAACGTAAATCGCACGCTTACTAGCTACAAATCCACACGTTCGTTCATCATCGTTAAGTTCGTATAGGCCGGGTCGCTAGCCCTGGTGTCAGTTTTTAAGTTACCTGAAGGCCTCTGACATGGCTAAACGGTTAGAACAACCGGGAACTACAATTTAACGTGTCATCCGAGCCATGATGGCACTTATTTGTAAATGCCACCCGCGGTCACCCATCCGAAGACTGACCGTGCTGAACGTTGCTGAATATGCTGTGTACTATTAAATTTACCAATATTATATTGTAATTACTTGAATAAGCACTAATTTATTAACGTTATATATTTTATTTCAATAAGTCTTGTTAAGGGAGCACAGATCTCCGAAATACAAGCTATGCTTAGTTTGGAGATTCGAGGTTCATTGTCATCATGTATTATTTGTTTTAATGTCAATAAATTAATTTGAATTTTGAATTTTTTGAATTTGATCGCTAACGAACACCTAGTCAAACTACGGCTATAAGCGCTGCGGTACAAACGCCCTTATAATTTCCCTTGATTTCAGACAGACGACGTGAGCTGCCTGTCCTACAACGAAGATTCAAACTCATCTAACGTGTACGAAGTGTCTATCCAAAACGGCACCAACCACACGCCTCTGGCAGACAAGCCCGCCGGCGATAAGCCCGACCCGGCGGCCACGTCGAGCACCATCGCTTGCACGTAGCATTACGAGGAATGGCGCAACCGGTTCATTTTCGGTGGCGCTTCCGTCAAATTAAACAAACTCAGGCGGGTTTAATTACCGCCTATATTTAAGCTATCTCAAAGTTGTGAAAGTTTAGTGATTACAGACACTGCATTATGATAAGTGATATTGATTAATATGGATTAGTGATACGGACAATTTCACTATTGATAGTGAGTGATGATGATTTTCGTTTTCAGAGTCGATGGTTCATTTATTTTATCTTCATTGATTATAATGATATAGACACGCAAAGAGTGATACGGTTTCGTTTTTGGTTTATAAAATGTGAATGAGATAGCCGGTTAGATGCAAGTCTCGTTTGATGTGGAAGTTTCCTCGTTTTGTACCACTGGTATTGATTGAGTGAGAGGAATTGACTGTGCTGAAAGTCTTTGAATTTGGAGTTTATTTTATCAGTCATGTGAGATTTCATGCAAGCGTGGACTCTGTCAGTAATGTTTGTATGTCCTTCAAATGTGCTGTTGACACAATCTGGAATTTGCAGTGTCATATCAAGAAATAAAAAGAAAGGAAAAGATCATTTCTCAGATCTCTGAGGATGTAAAGATTATCTGAGCGTAGTTTAATCTATGCCGTATGAACAAGATTGAAAGTGATACATTCGCTCGAGGTGATGCTTCTGATAACTTTCAGATTCTGACGATTCGAATACCAAATGAGACAATATTGGTAGAAAACCAAGAATAATTTAATCTGGACCTAAAGTCCTCATCTGATGAAATGGAGACGTTAATACCGGACTTAACCTAAAAATTATAATTAATATCAATGTACCAGGAAAGGTATTGATATGAAAAATGAACCAATTATATCGAAAGTAATATAGGAAAAAGTTGGACACTAATACTCAAAGTGAAACATAGAATCGACATGAAATATATTTGTAGCAGATGTATTCGTCCTCGGGAGTGATAGGGACACTATAGTTGTAAGATACGTGATATCGTACACAAATCGCCTTATTAATAAATACAGTTACTTCAGGGTAGTTAATCAGTGTTTTGTCTTTCTTTAACCGACGAAAAAACAAAGGAGTTTCGTTTGAATGATTCGTTTTAAGGAGTCGACGCATGTATTTTTTTTATGTAAACTCACGCTTATCTTTTTCAGAGTACGATTTTGATAATTCTCTTGTTTTTGGAATGGGTATACCTCGAAGTTGGTCCCATATACATTTTTCAAAAAAACCAACTATTTTGAAAACTATAAATGTATCGTGGTTGTTAGTCTCGCTAAAACTCTAGAACCAATTTGGCTAATTTTGGACTTGGACTGTGGTACTTAAGGGAAGGTTTAAACTGTGAGAAAATGTTGCGAGTATTTAATAAAATCACGAATTTATTTTCCCATACACAATGTTCCTGCATGTATAAGTCAGCTAGTCAACAGTAATATGTATTCTGAAAATTGCACACGATTCGAGCATTCGAATTTTGTACCTATGTAGATTGCGATGATTGTAGTCGGTTGTGCTAATTTTGACGAAAAATAACTATTTGACAGTAAACATTCACTTGTATAAGACAAAATATGTACTACAGAAGTAAATGTATTTAGTACTAAGGTGGAAAATGTTTCGTTTGGGTGCAATTGTTTTGTATTTCACGTTTTAATGTATGTATTTGGTGTTAGTATGCTCAGTTGCCCGTAGGCGCTTAGTTTATGTCGAGGTAAGTATGCGTTGTTTTGAGATTGTTTACTATGTTTGCAATATTGTACTCTGTTAAATATTTTTCTGACTAGTCGAAAACCATATTGATTTTTTCATTTTCTTACATTTGTAATACCTTTTGGTAGAGTTGTATTTTAAATGAATTTCCCAATGTAAAACGTTTATTATAGCAAAAGTAAGAATTTTAATTTTGTATCTAGTAAATTTTAAAACTATTGACAGATAAATACAAACTTTTTTTTGTGAAGGATCTTAACATGTTAACCTTTTTTTTCCGCCTTGAACTGTGGTAGAACAATACACATTCAAAGATGTGTACTTATTATGAACGACATTTACTATGCGACTAACTCGCAAAAACATTTTGTCGAATGTGAAGATTTTTTTGAAAAGATAGCTAATTTTGTTCTATACAATTTTATATGATAAAAGTTGCTCATAATAATTACAACAAAGTCCTAAAATGATCAAATAATCGCTCCCTAATAATTTTGCGAGATAATTTTAATTTTGTATATTTATTTTTATTTTTATTTCCAAGAGAAAAGGTACAAAATAGCATCAAAGTAGACAATCTCAAACGACAATATGAATACGATGTTCACTCAAGTTGAATCTAGGAGTTTTATATGAAAGTATATTTTTTTATTTACACTCTTTCTCTTTAGATTTGATGTGGCGCCAAGGCAACTGTATTTCAACTTGGCTGATAAGTTAAATAATTCTTAGTGTATAGTTGAGGCATTTCAATATTAATAAAAAAAAAGTTAAAAAAAATATTGCTCGCTTTTCGTCACGGCTGGTTTCTGTTCTATAAGCAGATTTTATAAGCCTCTCTTCCAAGTAACACAAACATCGTTATCAAAAACGTTGTGGCATTTATTGCAAACATATTTGATGCAAAAATATTTGTTTCATAACATTGGAACGGCCTTTTCAGTGTAAACGGACCATATAATTATTCAGATCCTTGTTTGTGGTTCTTTTTGTGTTTAAAGGCTTTAAGTTGCCTAGATGCGTTTTTAGAGTTCCGTACCTAAAAAGAAAAAAAAACGGAACCCTTATATCATTTTGTGATTACAAAGATTTTACGTAGCTCGGTTGATAGAATAGGCATGGTTTTTGTTCATATTTTTACTTTCTCGTATCCCTTACAGTTTATGGGTGTTTACACTGCCCGATTTTAAGGATAGTGTCCCTCCATATCGTGTAGTGTAATATTGGCCGAATTAAACTCGTTAGCGGCTGTGATGTTAGCTACAAAGTGCGGGTAACACAATCCTGACTGAACAGCTCCGCGAGGATTTGATTTCGCGTTTGTAGCTAACTTCACAGCCGCCAAGAATTTTGGTTCGGCCTGTACCCGTTTGAATAGCGAAGAGATCGCCAGTCGTGAGGGGAAGCGAGCTGTAGCGATTTATACGAAGGTCCGTTAGGTAGTAAGCGATCGGGTGTTTTTTTGCAGGTCCCGGGACAACGGCGGCTTCCACGCGTAAGTCTAAACACGGCCGCTAACACTTGGCGGGGCGGATTTCCTACGATATGTTTTTATTTTAGATAGAATAAGTCATTTTTTAACTCTAGAAGACGTGAGCATGCCATCGGAAAAACACGGAGAAAACAATACTCTCTGAGGGTTACTACTGAGGGATTCGTCTTTTTTTCGCGACGGTATTTTTCATTTCGACCTTTGAAATTGTAAAAAAAAACTATTGCATCATACGTTTTGTCGAGGGTCGATGAACTTTTTGTACGGCTCAGCTGATTTTTCCGCGATTTCAGGATTCAGCCGCATAGTAAAGTTGTTCATATTGATGTATATTTAGTATATTATAAAAATTCCATGTCAAGCAACAGTCTGTATAGGAAAATATTCTTAGCAAAATTTTTATCTCGATTCCACAGTAAAAAATGTACAGAATTTTGGTATAAGTTTTGTTAGTGAATCCGCTCCAGTTGCTGTGCAAGGCCCGTGTCACCGTAGTTTACCACCGACCGACGTTTGCAAGGGAATATCTACTTTAATTCACATACAATTAATGCATAGATAGAAAATGTTTTGAAACGATTCCCAAAAACTTAATAACGTCAGTTTCAGCATTCGCCATAGTCTATTTTAGGTTTCTGCGTAATTTCAGCGTATGTGTGTATGTACAAGCATCTATTTTTTTACCATTTTTGCTCCAATAAATTGAATAGTTAGCAGTGATCTAAACCGGAGTTTTTCCTTTTGTTAGTCATCTTGCAAACGGACGGATAGTACAAAGTAGAAGAAATAATAACAAAACTTATTTGTTTGCCAAATCCATTGTAAATTACAATAATTTCACCTTAATGTACAGTATTTTTTGAATTTCCAATTCTGTAAACAAACATGGCGGACTGGCAACCAATGACAGTCGCTGGCTAGGAAATACGCAGCTGTTATTGGTCGACATACGTGATATTTGTTTACGTTTAAAACAAACATTTATATTTTCCAAAATATTTCCGCCATTTAACTTCACAGTGGGGAAAGGGGAATATTTTATCCCCACTTGTGGACCGAACTTGGTAGGGATTTGCAGTCTGTCGAGAAAATAATTGCATAATATTCTTATTAAAAAAAATGCAATTACATTTCTTCTGCTTTTTAATACAAATTCAGGGTAATTTAGCGTTATTGTTGTTTACTTTGCCCACAAACTTGAGTGATCTCGGAGCCCTATAAACGGCATGATCATATTTTAAGGAGAAATTTTCGCAATTTATTTTTTTATAGGAGTAAATGAAACAAATATGATTTAGTTATTAGTCGTGTATTTTTTACTTGCATGCTATGATATATTTTATTTTATGTAGTGTTAATTTTATTTACCACATATTTCAAGCAAATAATAATTATATAAAGTATTCAGTGTGTCGGAGGGCGCATCGTGAAGTCAACTGAAGAAACTATAGGATATTGAAAATAGATCCAAAATTAGTTACAAAAATATGCACTCTGGTGCTCCTCGGTGCGTCTCTCGGCATATTCTGTCGTTTATTCTTTGAAATATGGCTTGTGTGTAGTTTATTATTTGTAAAGTCTTACATTGCAGTCTTTTGTGCGCTATCATTTTCGCACTGGGGGAAAGCTTAATTTTACATTCGTTGACAGATTGATCATGTCGTTTCTAGTACTTCAGGAAGATCACACACGATACTACAATGACTTCTAGTTTGTAAAGAAACTGTTATTCCACCTAGGTGATAAGACTCTGTAGAATTTATTAAGGACCTTCAGATTGTATATAGCCAATTATAATGATTATATATGAAAATATATATCAACAAAAAAATGATATAAAATTGATAAAAAATACTGAAATAAAAAGTTGAAGAAACGAATTGTTGTTTTGTATTTTATAGAATAATAAACCCTCTAAGCTAAGCTCGCTTTCTCGTGCCGAAGAAGCCAGACGCGCCGCAATCATTAGTCTTTAATGAAATCGTGTACAATATTGAGCACGACACTCTGCTATTCTGCTTCTGCTAAATGCTGTATACTAAGCGCCACACAAATGGGCGGATGAGAAGTTAGCCGCAGATTACATTTCGCCGTGATTCGCTAATTATAGCGCATGTGTGCACAATGCGTAGCGAGCGCGGGGGAAGCATGAGGTTGGCGGGCGGGTGGGCCCCGGCGCGAGTCTCTCTGGCTCCCGCGCATACCTATATTTCGGCTTTTGCGCAGCCTTCTGCGCATAACTTCCCATCCACCGATTTGTGTGTGGCGCTTATTATAGGAGTTTGAAGATTCCGGTGCGGTTCGGTTACTTTGGCGCGTAGGGATGAACGTTCACCATTAGACTGGTATTAGGTGCTTTATGAGGAAGTTCTCAAATGGATATATGTCATGCAATGTAATTATGCCCTCTTTTGGTTCATAGACAAGAAATGTAGGGTCTATATGCCCGGCATTCTACTTAGTTTACTGTCCCTAGCTTCTTATGAAGCACCTTGCACGATACAGAACGCACAATGAATAGTAGCAGTGCACCTATCCTTACCACAGATAGCTTGGTAGGAATAAGTGCACTTATCACTACTGGTAGAACTAAATCTACAAAAAGTGCACTTATCCCTACCAGGAGGGATAGCTTGGTAGGGATAAGTGTACCAGCCGAAATATTTCTGAGGTTTCGAAACTCTCAGAAACGGCTTCGCCTATCTGCACAGTGCGCGACTCGTGCCTAACTTCAGAGAACTCAAAGATTTGCGCGCATTGTACTGAGGCTGTTTACCAACTAGCTTGTCGCCACCACCAATAAAAAAATCTTTTCTTTGATGTGATGAAATCATTGAACTAATATACACCATTGGATGAAATGTACAAAAATGTTGGTAGCGGCGTTTTTGGTTGTGGTGACCACAAAAGAGAAAGATCTGCTGTTCTGGTTGGTACACTTATCCCTAACAAGCTATTGTTTTGTGGTGGTGACTCATAATTATCCGCTGTCTTTAAAGTTCTGTTGTCCTAGGATTGCGGTGATCGCCATGTAGCGGTCGCAATACAGCGGTGAATCATGAATGACTTCAATATAGAACATGCAAACAAAATGGCGCAGTTTCCTAGACGCACAGCGGTAATTGACACCGTAGTTAATGACACAACTGGTTGTGCATACACAGTTGGTCCATAAGGAACACATCAGAGATAGAGAGGACTTAATCTTCAGTATTCGAACGCTATGACGGCACCACCATCCTAAGAAACCAGCCTAAAGTATAAGCTCGAATGCGAAAAAAACGCATAATTCGCCCTTTGGAGACAGTATTAGGCCTCATTTACGTAGACGAGAAGCGGAACTCGTTTTTTCTGTTTTTGTTGAAACGTATGGTTGATAGAACTAAAGGTTTACTAATATTGTTATCGGTTTGACAAGTAATTTCAAACTATCCTTTTAAAATCATCAATAAAATATCATAATCGAAATAATGTTTTGTTGTTTTAAAACTTTCGCGATTTGAACACATTATTATTATGTACTACGGGACTAATCGCACACTAAAACCCTCAATCAGTCTACCCGTGACCACGATCGATGCAACTCGGTCGAAACGTCGGGATGACGAGGTATTTGTCTTTTAGTGCGCGATTAGTCCTGCCGTGCTAGCATACGGACCACAAAATAATTCTATCGACGTGTCAGAACGAGACAGAGTTATGGTGAAGTATATACGTGTCACCTTTTCACACGTCGATAAACTCTTGTCGTCGTGCGGTATGCTAAGCTAGCTGTAGTACCTACATAATAACGAAATAAAGTTTTATTGATTCTCTTTTTCTATAAAGGTGACTGAGATAAATGAGTATTTTTCTGGTACTAGTGATTCCTAGTGAAATTAGACTAATTAGTGAAATAAAATTTCCTAATTGCACCTGATTCAAATTAGAATTCAATATGTCCAAAATTAATGACATCACCAATGATTCGATGATGTGGCAGCGGTAGTTACGGCACCCAAGGTAGACCTTGAGCAGAAGTTAAACGAGGCTGCGTTACAACTGCTGCGTTGGTTTGCAATAAATAGACTCGCACAAAACCCACTTCATGCATTTCTACCTATCGGGCCACTGTATCGCAAGTTTCAAGGGATTAAAGGAACATAAGTAAGGAATAAATAAAAGTCTGTTTTCATCAGTCAATAGTTTCAAAATTTATTAATAATAAAATTATAATTACAATTTTTGGCACAAATCCATTTAAAATACAACTCTATTATATAATGTAAGTTAAAATAAGTTTTGGTTATCGACTAGTCAGAAAAATATTTTACAAAGGTGGTACTTACAATTTTGCATACACAAAACAAAAAATCTCAGAACATCACATACATACATACCTAACTCCATACTCTACTTAGGTTCACTTACATTAAAAACATGAAATACAAAACAATTGCACCAGAAAAACACCTTTAAAAGAAAACAGTTAATTCGGAGTACTTAGTATGTAGGTATCTTGTCTTTTGAATTTGACAAATTTAATTTTTCGCCATAAAAATGCACAACCGACTACAATTATCTAGACACGCGGAAGCGTGTCCAGCCAAGTCTCGTAATCTACATAAGTACAAAAATTTGTTGTCTTTTTAGAATGTTATTGATTTTTCAAAAAACAACTGCGATAATATGACTTCTCTGTAAAAAGATATAGGTACATAAAAATACATCTGGGGTTTTTCGTCAGTTAAAAAAAGACAAAACGTTGATTAACTATTCATGTATGCGGGACTAATTGAATAAATAAAAAGATTAAATAAACGAACCATTGACACTAAAAACGAAAATCAATAGTTTATTGAATCAGGCGTTACTTTGCGGAAGTTCATCTTCAAATTCTTGTTTTGAATAAATATTTAGTGTATTTCCGCTCTGTCGTAGTCATATAAGTTAAGGGTACTATTCAAAATCCAAATTAAATCACAAACAAAATTAGTAATTAATCATCAAACTGTATCATGGTTCGACTATGGTTAGGTCAGGTTAGAAAAACCTGACCGCAGTTGGCAGTTGTTTTTTTAACTTATATGACTACGACAGAGCGGAAATACACTAAATATTTATTCAAAACAAGAATTTAACGAAAATCAACATCACTATCATTGGAGAAATTGTCAATCACTTATATTATTACCTATACATCATCAATATCACTTATAATTATAATACAGTGTCCGTTATCACTAAACATTCACAACTTTGAGATAGCTTAAATATAGGCGGAATGTTTGAGATAATAATATTATCTATATTTAAGATATTATCTTAAATATAGACGGGTTAATTCGATTAAACCCTGAGTTTGTTTAATTTGACAGAAGCGCCTCCGAAAATGAACCGGTTGCGCCATTCCTCGTAATGCTACGTGCAAGCGATGGTGCTGGACGTGGCCGCCGGGTCGGGCTTATCGCCGGCGGGCTTGTCCGCCAGAGGCGTGTGGTTGGTGCTGTTTTGAATGGATACGTTGGATGAGTTTGAATCTTCGTTGGAGGACAGGCAGCTCACGTCGTCGGTCTGAAATGAAAGGAAATTATAAGAGCGTTTACTTTACATTTGTAAGTTGTTTTCGTAAAAAGAGAATCTATACCTACAGTGTTTTAGCATCCTTTTAGGGGCTTATTCTGCACATCGAAACGAACAACTTTTGTTCTGCGACTTTATCATCATCATTATGAAAAACTTTTACTATGGGATCAACCCAGAAAAAAATCGTTTCTTCCGTTCAAAATTGCAACTTAAAATCGAAAATAATGTCTGAAACATTTGATTTTCACTTATCAGCCCCAAATTAAAATATGTTTATAATGATGGTCCTTATCATACTCATTCGGCTTAGCACAAGTCTTGGTAACTCTGTAGGTATATCTGTAACTTTTTCACACGTCGACAAAAGTTGCTATCACGGTGTGTATGCTAGACTAGCAGGGTGTACCCTGAGTGATGAGGATGATAATGTAAGACTATACCAACTACAGACCGACACTTCAGGAAAGAGGGAGTTATGTTATGGTGCGTGTGTTAGGCTAGGGATCCAAAGAGGATTTTAGGGTTCCGTACCAAAGGGTAAAAACGGGACCTTATTACTAAGACCCCGCTGTCCGTCTGTCTGTCTGTATCCAGGCTGTATCTCATGAACCGCTATAGCTAGAAAGCTGAAATTTTCACAGATAATGTATTTCTGTTGCCGCTATAACAACAAAAATGTGTGTAATGAATATGAGACTCACGCTGCTCTCGGATAGTTTCGTTTTCTTAGCGGCGGGAGCGGTCGGTGATTCAAGTTTGCGTTTGTTGGCCACGGAGCGCTCGCGCTTGAAGAGCGACGGAGACAGATACTGGTGCAGCTGCTTGCGTCTCAAGTGACGCGCCTGGCCAAATAAAATAAAAAAAATAAGGATACATCATCATTTTTTTTTGCAGGCAATCACTCACTCGGGCAAGAACAGTAAATGAGAAATTTAAAAGTTATTACATATCTTTATCTGTGATCAATATATTTTTTGATGATAAATCTCTATTCGGACCGCTTTAGATAACTAAACCTAAATTAAAATACAAAATCTAAAAAGGTTGAAAACTGTCCCTTTGAATGAAGAAATATTTTTTGTTCTATCATTCACTGTTCTGATTTTCATTTCATGTTTCATCAATCAAAACAATGATCCATCGCAGTTATTTAACTAAAGTAATCTGTAAACAGTTGTCAGTGTTGTTACTGACCTCTATGCTCATAGCCTCCCGCAGCATGTTGGTGTTCTTGGCCTGGTAGTGGGCCTACTCCGTGAAGGAGGAGATATTACTGACCTCTATGCTCATAGCCTCCCGCAGCATGTTGGTGTTCTTGGCCTGGTAGTGGACCGACTCAGTGAAGGAGGAGATATTACTGACCTCTATGCTCATAGCCTCCCGCAGCATGTTGGTGTTCTTGGCCTGGTAGTGGACCGACTCAGTGAAGGAGGAGATATTACTGACCTCTATGCTCATAGCCTCCCGCAGCATGTTGGTGTTCTTGGCCTGGTAGTGGACCGACTCAGTGAAGGAGGAGATATTACTGACCTCTATGCTCATAGCCTCCCGCAGCATGTTGGTGTTCTTGGCCTGGTAGTGGACCGACTCAGTGAAGGAGGAGATATTACTGACCTCTATGCTCATAGCCTCCCGCAGCATGTTGGTGTTCTTGGCCTGGTAGTGGACCGACTCAGTGAAGGAGGAGATATTACTGACCTCTATGCTCATAGCCTCCCGCAGCATGTTGGTGTTCTTGGCCTGGTAGTGGACCGACCCCGTGAAGGAGGAGATATTACTGACCTCTATGCTCATAGCCTCCCGCAGCATGTTGGTGTTCTTGGCCTGGTAGTGGACCGACTCAGTGAAGGAGGAGATATTACTGACCTCTATGCTCATAGCCTCCCGCAGCATGTTGGTGTTCTTGGCCTGGTAGTGGACCGACCCCGTGAAGGAGGAGATATTACTGACCTCTATGCTCATAGCCTCCCGCAGCATGTTGGTGTTCTTGGCCTGGTAGTGGACCGACTCCGTGAAGGAGGAGATGTCGTACGTCAGGTCGACGTTCACGATGTTCTTTTCGAACACGAGGCCGATGAACCACATGGAACAGTGGTTGGGGACTATCGCGCCCTGTGGGAAAACATTTTCATTACTTAATAATTATTTCATGTGATTTTTTATGACTAAATCACTTCACTGTGTATGTTGTGTGTATATTTGTTTACTGGTTGACCAGTAGTTTAATTTGTATTAATGGTAGGTATTTGAATACCTACCATTATTACAAATTAAATACTACTAGACGTAAATGGCATGGATAAAGGGAGGCCTTTTTATAACATATATTATATAATTTGATTTATAAATTTTTTACTTAACTATGTTTCAGTGATTCTATGAAAAAATAAATTGAACTCAAATTGAGTGATGTTTAGTTAAATCATAAAGTGATTAGTGATATACACTTATCATAAAGTGATAATGAATAGTGATATGCACTTATAACGTAAAGTAATAGCGATTAATGAAACATAGTTACGTCATAAAGTGATATCAGTGATATCCGGTTCCATCAAAAAGTGATAGCGATTACTGATATACAATTATTTTATAAAGTAATAGCGAAAAGTGATAGTGATTAGTGTACGGACTCACGTTTTCGTTTTGTTTGACTTCTGGCGCGGGGTCGGTGGGCACTACGGATCCTGTGAATGATAAAACTCTCTTCAATATTTTAAGCCATCAATCAGTTTTATACACGTGAATTAAAAAAGCCATAAATGTTGGTTAGTTATAAGGTAATGTAAAACGTCTTCTTTAATTCGAACGCATGAACTTAGAAATATCTACTGCAATAAGTTTATTTTACCTAATAAATTCTAGTTTATTTTAATTTATATCATGGACAAGAAAGCCTAGCGTAGCAGGTCCTAACGGGCCTGCTAAAACAAAAACTGATAATTCTATAACAAATCTATGTTCTGACCACTGCTCAGATGTACTAATGGCCAAACGGTTAATACAGTCGGGGCCTACAATTTTATGGCACCCGAGCCACGGTAGCGCTCAGTTGTAAATGCCACCCGCGGTCACCCATCCGAAGACTGACCGTGCGGAACTTTGCTTAATATTGGTGATCGCTGACAAACATTTAGTCGCTATGAGCGCTACAAATGGAAAAATGGGAAATGAATAACGAAAGTAAAGATGATGACCGGGCGGCAGCGCTAGCGGTTGTACGTTGAAACATAACGACACCAATGTCGTTATGTTCTGACGTTCATAACGACACCAATGTCGTTATGTTCTGATTACGCTCCAGATTAGATCTATTGGAGCGGCCTGTGTCCAGCGGTGGACGTCCTATGGATGATGGATGGTGATGATACTGACCGGGCGGCAGTGCAAGTGGTTGTCCGTTGTTGGTGCCGTTATGTTCTTATTACGCTCCAGATTAGGTCTATAGGGGAGGCCTATGTCCAGCGATGGACCTATGATGATGATGATGATACTAACCAGGCGGCCGCGCGAGCGGTTGTCCGTTGTTGGTGTGCAGCGGCACACTCTTGTAGCACTCGGGGTTCACGTGCGCTATCGATACCTTCTGATTACGCTCCAGGTTCTCTGTGGACAAAATATCAATGTAGAAATAAATAAATTTTAATATAAGGCCCTCTTTCACACGGTATTTGATCCCAAACTGAGCAAAGCGTGTGATAAGACTGCCAGACTTTAAATATAATAAAAAAATAGCCATGAACACTTTTCGATAGGCCAGCTATTTATTTATTTATTTATAGGCCCTACTCATATGTAAATAACATTTCATAAAAAGTATCATCTGGTTATCAGAAGGGTGAAGGTCCTTCTTATATGTTACAGTTGATTATTTTTTATAGGTATACATAATAGACAATCCATAAACTTAAAAAATCCAAATAAATCTCTGTCCTGAAAAAACACCGTACTGAATTTTTATCAAATGCAAATGGATTAGTATGTAGTTGTTTTTCGTATCATCATCCTTATACTGACGAATATTATGAAAAGAAAACCCGAAAAAGTGTGTGTTGGTTTGTAGCAATGGATTGACTTAATTTTTGGCATATACATAGTTTAAAAGACGGAAAGTGACATGGACTAGGTACTTTTTATCCCAGAAAAATAAAATGTTACAATGAGATAGGATAAAAAATAAAATACAACGCGGGTGCAGCGGCAGGCAAAATCTAGTCTTCTTTATATCTTAAAAGTCATATCCTAAAGCTCTATCTTTAATCGAAAAGGTTCTAAATGTTTTTTTGAGGTCACGGAGCATACATTTTTTAATTACTTACTGATGAGATGCCGGATTCGGCTCTCAATGAGGCCACACCACTGCAGCTGGTCGTCCGTGGTGGCCGAGGATGCTAGCAGCACTATGAAGTGCTTGTAGCGGGAGAAGAAATTTGGCGCCTCGAAGAGACGATCCCATGGACACTTGCCGAGCATTATTTCGTTTGTTATTGTTAGACCTGAAATGTCAAAAATGACTTATTTAATCAATCAATTCTATTCTTAATAATTTCTTGCAACACATGTAATATTTTTAAAGAGTTATCATTTCGAAAATTTGCCCCGGTCGCAGGATTTGATCCTGTATCTTCGGTATACCGTCCCTGACGCTTTATCCAGTCAAGCTAGATCACTGGAACAGTATTCCGAAGATGCAGGTTCAAATTATGCGGTCGCAGCAAATTTTTGAAATGTATATTACATAAATAACTCTTTGAGATGAAACTAGTGTGAGAAGCACTCTAAAAATAGATTATGTAATATTTACAAGCGGTTCTTAACATGTTTTATACAGTTATACACCCTGTTAGGGTATAAATACTTAGCAACATTGTGCACAGCGAGCTATTTCAGTCGGCTGTTTTATGTTCGTCCAATAAATAATCGTTTAATCTTATAAATCATTCGTTATTCCCGGCAAAAATAAACTATTTAATATTAGACATTTTTTTTGTTAATAGAAATAAAACATTGATAATTTTTGAATGGGGCATCATAAGGTCGGGATGGACGATTGTAAAGTTATTTATATGCTATTAAAATTCACAAAATATGTTACTAGTACATATCATATAAATCATAATCATCAGATGAAGCCCACTGCTAAACATAAAACTCCTTCCTGCTCTTTTTGCTAATCATCTCTGTCCTGTGTCAGTCGTGTCAGATTGGCAAGTTATAATGGTAGTGGGCAGGGCACACGAGCACGACTTACCGCGTTGTATCTCCTCCGTGATGACTGCCCGGGTGGAGAGCGAGACGTTGAAGGTGGAGTTTTGCTGCGGGTAGGCGGGGGTTATGATCGGCATCAGATGGTAACGGTCGGACACGTTCACCTGACGATGGGAAATGCTAACGCTAGAGCTTGGATGATTAGTTTTAGCAAAAATGGCATAACAGACTTCAACCGTCTACAGAATTCGAATATTTCGCAAGAATGAAGTAGTCATTTTCACATTATTGTTGAGATATCAGTAATGACTCAGGCTATTTCGATAAAATTTAAACGGGACAAATGAAATTATGAAATATGATATATTCAACAAAAAGAATTAATATCGGTAAACAATTATTTTTCTCAACCTCCTCCGTTGGTCTGTTAAAAATCAAATCGTAAGATGGACAATGATCATGTTTTGATTTTTTAGAGCGTATCGAGCGAACGTCCGTTGTCTTCGCGCTCAGCGAACTAAATGAGACGGCAAGGGGGCGGGAGCAACGCGTCTTCATATTAGGTTATGATGAAATTGGCATTAAAAATCATACAAATTCAAAATACAAGGTTATTTCTAATCAATTAGCATCCTTTTAGGGCTTATTCTGTACACTAAAACTAATAACTTTTGTTCTGCTACTTTTGTCAAAACTCAAAATAAAAATGCTGTTTCATAGAAAAATATCGTTTACCCGCGACAAAATGTATGGAACAGCTGTTTTTTTATGAGATCCGACAAAAGTCGCCGAACAAAAGTTGTTAGTTTTGATGTACAGAATAAGCCCCTAAAAGGATGTTAATTGATTAGAAATAACCCTGTTTATCATGTATTTTTTTACTGTTTTATATTCTTTGCAAACTACTACATTAAAATAATTGAAAAAATACCAAGCATTTACTAAAGAGTCGTCAAAAAACTAGAAAGACAATAGATTTAATTTGATCGAGCCAAGTTATTCCTTGTTCATATTACATTAGCTTTGCTAGTTGAAGATAATACCCTAATTGTTGTTCATTTGTGCTGCATTTTTTTTGGAAAGACATTGGATTATAAAAATTGATACATTTCAAAAGAAACAAAACGGTTTATTTAAAATCTGTTCAATCAATTTGATCACCACTTATTTTTTTCTTATTTTATTAAAATTGGTTCGATAACAGACAATGGGCTTATATCTAGGACACACATTAACATTGGCAAAACTACAATGCATTATATTAATGATTTCTACCATAAATAAATGATTGCTCACTCTGGGATCCCAAACGGGAAACTTCAGATTAACAGAGTCGGGTTTTTTCAGCAGCACCGGCTGCGGCCACTTCCACTGACTGAACACCAGGAAGAACTTGTGGACCAACGTGGCCGGCAGAGCGTTCGGGTACAACTGGCAAGTTCGAGCTACCAGTATGGCCCAGGACACACCACCGAGGTAGCCCAGCGTGTTGGAGTATATCCCGCGACCTAGGTAGAAAAAGTTTGGTTAGATTTGGTCGAGTTGCAACCAGACGGTGGCACTAACTGTTAAATTGTCCTTGGTGCAGTGATGTAAATAGAGAAGTGAGTACATAAATACACGTTTCATCCAATTGTACAGTACCTAATGGTTAGTTTCGAGTCGATGAATACAGTGCGATGGTGATAAATGTGACAATGATTTCTCGGGTCAGGACCCAATAAGCCCGATTACAGAGGCGCCAGCGTAAATTTAATAGCAACGTAAAAAGCGTTCTCTCTATCGAATACCTAAAGTGAAAAAGAAACAGAACTATGCTATTTAGCTAATATAATTACGATGGCGCCTCTGTAATCGAGCTTATTAGGTAAGAGTAAGTAACTAGGTCTACAAATTATTTTAATAGTTTTAATATTGCAATAATACAAATCTTTTCCTACAACATTTTGTAAATAACACCACTAGGTCTATGTAATTTTATTACGTGATTTCGTATAATCTTAAGTTTCGATACATGTCAAGTTAAAGAAAATTATCAAGAAACAATAATAAATTACATTTTTTGATACAAATAATTGTATGTAGAAATCAATAACCTCAACTTTACATGTGTATAACTGAAACAATACCCTTCCTGTCAGTTGAGTTAAAATATACAGATTAAGGCAACTATTTGATTTAGAATTGAATTCATACGGAACTAATCTTTAGCACAGACTTGAAGAGTAAAAGATTAACTCACGTTTGGCCCAGAGTTTGATGGCCCGCAGAGTGAGCCTGAAGTTGTCGATATTGGGCACGAGGCGCAGGATCTCGTCCGTGACGCGGCACCCGTTCAGCGAGCGCACGCTCTTCTCGTCCAGGTTCTTCAGGAGCATGTCGTCGCGGAGGTCGAACGAATCTGGAAACATCATTTAACATAATAATGGCATTCGTTTTAACAAGTTTGTAAAGCTAGTTTCAGATACATATTAGACTGCCTGAAGGCCTATGACATGGTTTGATGGTTAACAACCTAACCATACAATCACGCTTTAAGTGCTACATTTTAAGCGTTGACGATAAAAGGAGTAAAAAGTAAGTTCGTATAGGCCGGATAGATAGCCCTGATGTCAGAGTTTTTAAGTCGCCTGAAGGCCTCTGACATGGCTAAACGGTTGAAACTGTAGAAATATATTATGCTCTCATGGCAAATACGGCATGAATGTCACGCCAAATTGTGACAGCTGTGATAGATGATTGGCAACACTGTTACTTTCCTTTTCCTGCCGACATCTTATCACAGTACTTTTTTAGATTCTTCGTTTATCTTGTGCCTACAATGTTTTCTACAGCGTCCAGTCTCTATGTATTTTTGTTAGTGCAATAAGGCTGATTAATTGTGTTAGATTACAGCCCTTGTCGTTCTTTAATGCTGATCTCATTAAACAACACCAAGCGGATTCATCGTGTTTAATTTACACGTGTGTGAGGTGAGGAATCCCGGCGTGCCAAACCTTCCGCCTTCCTCAGACTTTCGGCCCGCTGCCTGCTCTGCTGTGACGACATTTCAACAGAAACAACCGCGACAGCACTAAACGTTGCTTGACTTCGACGATCGCCAACGAACACCTAGTCAAACTACGTCATGAGCGCTATTTACAACGAATAATAATAATACACATAAAAAAGTACCTAAATAAATGTGCAACTGTAAGTTCTGACTTACCAGGTATTTCTTTGAGCGCCAGCCGCGCGAAAAGCAGATCTATTTCGATTCCATCAAAGTTCATTTTAATAACGGGTACGAACGCGTTCTCCACCGCTCGCAGATCTTTCACCTGCATTCACAAACATTCACAATTAAAATGTTTGGCTCTACATTCTTACTTTTATATTTTATAAATATGTATGCAGGTATCATCTTCGACCACAACGTTGCTTACCATCATGGTCTAAGAGCCGCTGAATATCGACCTTCACCCAGGTGATAACCAGATGATACGTATTTTTTTTTTATAAATTATTATACTTTTCGACAGGCAGCTATCATAGGCCTATTTGTATGTAAATAACATTTCATAAAAAGTATGTCTCATCTGGTAATCACATGGGTAAAGGTCGTTCTTCCACGTCTCTCCCCCTATTAGAAGAGTTGGTGGTCAAGTGCGGACTTATTCGCATTAAAAAATATCAATAGTAAAATCAAAAAAAAATGCAAGTGGAGTCCCTCCGCGCGGAAGAAGTGAAACGTAGTATTATTATATATTCTTTGGTGAAACTTCGACGCAACGGTGCTTTTATACCCCCTCGATTAGCTATCTAGCGTTAAACGTTTACCGCAACCTTGTTGAAAGGTGCATTAGAAGTTTCACTTCAACAAAATTCTTAGAAAAGTTGTAAAGGAACGCAACACAGATCTGTCCAGCAGTGGACGTCCTTAGACTGAAATAAATGATGATAACGATTATAGTACCTGGGGCTGCTCTTTGAGGAGTTCGTAGAAGGACTCGAAATAGTCGCTGCGGTCGATGTGGCGCGGCGCCACGCACAACGCGTCGATATCCGCGCCTCTGTTATGCACCTGCAAATATAAGTACATTTATATTATACAGAAACTAATCGACCCGCCCCGGCTTCGCACAGGTGTATTATACATATAAACCTTCCTCTTGAATCACTCTATCCATTAAAAAAAACCGCATCAAAATCCGTTGCGTAGTTTTAAAGATTTAAGCATACAGACAAACAAACAGACAAAAATAGCGACTTTATTTTATACTATGTAAGGATACAGAAATTTATTTGCAACAAAAATAAGAGGTACAATACATAAACAACAAAACAAATCGTAAAACACAAGTATTACACCTAATATCCTTGTCACAAAACTGGCCCCAACTCAGCGTGATGCTGGTTGCGCTTACGAGAAACCAGCGCTGGTATTCTGTTGGAACCAGCAAGTGACATTACGCCCGAAATAATGCGCGGACAGCAAAAAATAAACAAATGAGGATTAAATTAATTATTAGGATTTAGATACTTAACGGTCTTGCCAAATATTATTCAAGTTCGCTAATAAATAGCGTAACAGTACAGCGAAAGAAACAATTCTGCTATAGGTACTTTGTTTCACTTTGCTATACTTTTCGGCCCGGCCCAATCACACATAAATCATCCCTTAAAATTGCTGATACCAGTTTGGACAGAGCCAGAGCGCTGTTCGATTTGGTGAGTCGCCTCAAGTGATCCGGAATATGTAGTAGTGTTAAGTAGCTAGTAAGTTAAAATAGTTAGAAAATACAATGGGACTGCCATGTATTTTTGTATAAAAGTCCCAAAAATATATTGCAGTAAAAAAAGCCCTTAAAATTACCATTTTATAGTATCATAAGACACGATCGATGCAACTCGGTCGAAAAGTCGAGATAATGAGGTATTTATATCGTGATTTTAGTGCGCGATTAGTCCCGTGGTAAATAATAATAATATGTCACTTACCCAAAGCCTATACGATCCAAACGTATAGATGTTCCCTCCGACCGTCTCGGCAACGTTCGGCGGCATGTTTTTCCTTATAGACTCGTCTCGAATCCATTGCCGCACTAAGCGGTGTAAAGCTCCAAGCACCTCCATACGGTGATACAATTCCTGTTCAGATTCGAACACTCCGAACGGCTCTAGTGTGTTTTTTAACTCTTTGGTCTTTTGTATGTCAAAGGGCGTTGGTCCTGTGGAAGATAATGGTAAAACTTAGAAACTATAAACATTGGTCGTCTAGTAAGACAAGTAAAACGAGCTCAAACACGACGGGTCTATCTTGTTTAGTACAGGGGTTCCTATGGCCACCTTCCGACTCCATCATCAGATCAGCTCCATGGTACCATTATTATTACATTGTTACGCGATTAAAAAATATACGTACAAAATTTAAGCTCAATCGGCAACCGAAAAGTTTCTCTTTAACTTTTAAGATTCCACCCGAACTTACATACCCACCTACTTTCATACATAAGTTAATTTAAAGCTTATAAAAATAATGGAAAACATGAAATAAAAAAAACAATTACTAAAAATAAATTCAAAGCATAGGGAATTTACGAAAAACCTTACCTGCTAAAGATATTGGCGACGTCATGCCCAAAGTCTTCGAATTCGACGTCACGCCCAAAGTCTTCGAATTCGACGTCGTGCCAGAAGTCTTCGAATTCGACGTCATTCCTAAAGTGTCCGAATTCGACGTCATGCCCAAAGTATTCGAATTCGACTTCATGCCTAAAGTCTTCGAATTCGACGTCGTGCCCAAAGTCTTCAAATTCTGCTGATTTTGATGCCGATTACTTTTATGCTGGTGCGGCAGCATATTGGTATGCGAATACTGCGGTGCCGGCCACATCTTGACCTCTCCTCTTGAGGTGTTCCTGAACGTATTCATTTCTCAGGCTATCGACTGTTGGTGTCCCCGATGCCTGGACGGATCTGACCCAAAATACAATGTGTTACTGCATATATAGGTGAACTATTAATTAATAAACTACCTAACTATTTTAATTATCAGGTGTCAATTTTAGGAATTTGAATTATTTTTGAACATTGTTATAATTAAATTTCGTGATTTCGGATTAACTTAGGTAAAGGTAATTAGTAAATTAGGGTATTTTGTAACTATGGTAAAGATAACACTGATGACCCATTAATTTATTTACTAACTATCAAATTGTTGCACCGGTGGCCACCTTACGTTGAAGTAGGTATTCGGAATTAAATAATTATCCAAATTAGCTTAAAGGTAAATACTATTCTAGAACAACAAAATACTTCCATGTAATCAAAATAATTATAAATTAGTTACAAAGGAGCCCTTAAGAATTTTTTTAAGAGATCATCTGATTTATCACATTTCGTTTGTAAAAGTTCATAAAAAATCTATACCTATACACAAGCGGTGCTATAAATGTGACATCTCAAAAAGAGCCTGAAACGAAGGTTTTTTCCCTATATATTCTAAACTAAACCATTCTCTTCTAGTTTCTTATTTATAAAAGCTTCACTACATACTCGTAGTATAAAACAAAGTCGCTTCCCGCTGTCTGTCCCTATGTATGATTATATCTTTAAAACTACGCAACGGATTTTGATGCGGTTTTTTTAAATAGAGTGATTCGAAAGAAAGGTTTATACGTATAAAAATAGCAACCCGGCTTCGCACAGGTGTATTAAACATATAAACCTTCCTCTTGAAACACTCTATGTATTAAAAAAAACAGCATCACAATCCTTTGCGTAGTTTTAAAGATATAAGCATATATGGGGACAGACAGCGGGAAGCGACTTTGTTTTATACTATGTAGTGATACACCTGTGCGAAACAGGGGCGGGTCGCTAGTCAAACATAAACATGGCCACAGCCAGTGCAGCGGCCACAACCGGTACACCAATGTACTTTATGGGTACACCTGCGGCTGACAATACATTATTTCTTTACCACTCGCCGCCCGCGCGCCCCACCCCCGCTACTACACTCATAGCGGCGAGGTCGTGGCGGAGCGGTAAGATAAAAGGATTACAGAAGCAAATTACTCTTTTAAACATTTTTTGAGGAATATTTTAACACAATAGCTAAGATAAGACGATTATAGGAACAAATCAGTCATTTTAAATTATTTCGTAGAATGTTTGAAAACAATAGCTAAGATAATAGGGTTGGTTACAGGAGCAAACCAGTCAATTTAAATCATTTTTGTAGAATGTTTGAATATTAAAGATAAGATAAAAGGATCAAAGGAGTAAATCAGTCCGGTTAAACCTTTTTTTGTATAATATATCAGCATAATAGCTAAGATAAAAGATTTAGGTGTAAGAGCAAATTCAGTCATTTTAAGAGCGCTATTACAATAATCTCGAACTCGGATTTTACGCGGCGCGGCGGCTCGGCAGCAGTTACAAGTTCGCGACACTATGCAGCTGCAGGGACTGATCAATTTTGATACTTTTTTACTATTTAATTGTTAGTTACAAAGTGCGATAATAATGATAATTCAGTAATATTGTTTGTATTTATAATTTTTAAAAAACGATATTACTACTGTAATTTTGATTTTATTATACAGAAATTTTTATTTGCAACAAAAATAAGAGGTACGATACATAAACAACGACAAAACAAATGATAAAACACAAAAAAAAACAACAGTATTATGTAAATGAAGCATAAAATATCCTACACTTTGTAGTTATTTTGATTTTACAAAAAAACTAACAAATAAGGAAAATATTTGTCATATTAAAAAAAGTTAATCATAACAAAACGGAGCGACGGTTTCCTGTAATTTTATTATCTATCTATTTTAGCCTTTTTATTTCTTTAAAATATCAGTGCAGCGTGCATTCTCAGCAACACCTTTTCATGGACATGGTGTATACCTTTGTTGAATTCTATTCGCATGGTTTATGTCTTAACGCTTACCAGAGATGCTCTCATTTTGCTTTCAACAAATTCTAAATACCTGCCACTATCAATAAATGCTCACCAAGTTGTTGTGTTTTCATACTCATGCCTACTCTGTATTGATAACAACTAGTTACAAGTGATTAGTACATATTAACATATTTAGCAAGCATTATTCACTTTTACCAGTATTTAAGTAGTGAAGGATTTCATGCCATAAAACTATTTAAACGTCTTTAAAGCTATTATGAAATCAACATTTAAGACCAAATAATTTATATTATCACTAACTTGTTGTAACCGATATTTTATTTCATATACTTGCTTTCATTTTAATAAAGGACAACTGACAAGCTCTCTACATTTTTGGATCAAAGGGTCAAATAGGCGGAATACAAATATTGTTAGTTGTTTTATTATTGAATACTATTTAATTTCAATTTATTTGTTACTCCATGTTTTATTAAATAATAATGTTACCTACCTACCTACTGAAAAATATTTTTTTATCATTGATACTATTTCTAAGTTTTTAAATAAAACCTAACAACCTTCCAAAATATTACTGATTAAGTGAAACAACATTTGGAAAGGCCAAGTATTATATTTTGTTTGGTACTTATATATTTTTAGAATCGGAATTTGTATTTTGGTCAGCATTTAAAATATGCCCATTTGTTTTCATAATAATCAAAATTTCATTATTTTCATTACAAAAAGAAATAAATCATTTGAAATGGTGACTATGTTTTTTCAAGCTTTGCTATTTTTTACTAGCATACAAAAATATACCTGAGGTCATAAATTTGACTTTTTTAATGTCATGGTCAAAAACACGAGCTTTATTTTAAAATTCAATAAATGTTTGAAAAATATAATTATTTGAAATTGCACGCTATTTCGAATAGGTACCGACCGTGAACAATTTCGAGTTATACACAAACATTTAGTTTAACTCTATGGACTTTGTGATCCGAAATACAGATCCTGAAATAAATTTATTATTCTATATTCTAGTAAAAAAAAACATTGCTTATCCAAAATTTATCAAGATTTATATGATAAAAATATGCTCACGTATAATATTTAAAATTAATGCATATCTACTCGAAATACCTACACAACGTACCATCTAACAGTTAATATAAATAATTATCTATGTCACCAATTTAAGAAATAAGATGTCTGCTTTCAACCCCACAAAATAGTTAAATTTCACCTATACGAATAGTTACAAAAAGCCTACCATAGAACAGTTGTATTAGATAATTATATCACCAAACAAAATAAAAATACGCTGTCGGCTTTCAACCACACAAAATAGTCAAATATTATTTGAATAGTTACTAAAAAAAACTACTCACATAATCAATAATAGTTGGGAGCACTATACAGTTCACACACTAATCGCACTATGTTTGGGTTGACGCTCAAAAACGCAAAGAGGTCCGACCTCGACGAGCGCTCGCACGGTACTGATTAGAAAAGGCCAAAATATTGCATTTTAAAGTATTTTTGGCAGGTATAAATTCCTCCATTCAAAATCTTTCATAATAATAATGTAAAAATAAGATAAGTAGAGTTATATCGGAACGGTTCTAGTTTCCGAATTAGATTCTTTTGTAAATAATACAAACATACGAAGGATTATTTTACATATTACAATGTGTTTTAATTTTTCAATAGCGCTGTGCTTTGCTTGTGCTTAATAAACGGGTTTCACAAATTCTTTTTACGAGTTTCACGAAATACTTGCTTTAAAATTTTTAAAATTTAGATGAACACAGAAAAAAAATAAAGGATTCCTTAGTTAGAAATCTCTTCAATAGGAATCAATTTTTAATTTTTCAATATCGTAAATATTTTTTTTAGTTTCTCGGAAATATGATGCAAACATTAAAATATCAATTAATCAAAAACTGGTGTAATCTGTGATATCGCTCTTAAACTTTTTTTTGCTGAATGTTTCAACATAACAAGTATAATCGTTTTAAAAATGAGAAACCCCCCCTGCCCATGACTATTTTAAATATAATTGGGTTACGAATATTTTTAAGTAACCTAATTATGCTCATCATAGTTTTGGGTGTATTCTTTAAGATTAAATTCATCTTAAAATGTACCAATTTAATTATTCAGTTTAAATAGTAATCTATAGATGAAATTAACTTTTTATGATATTCTGTCATGCACTGTGTCAGCCTTTTTAATAGTCCACTGCAGGACTTACCCACTAAGGGTGAAAGGGTTTATGAAATTCTAATTGTATGTATAATTTTTCGGAGAAACTAGCGAGTTCAGGAACACAGTTTAAACTAGTTCGGAATTCGATAAATTACATTTAAATCTTATGCACGAATTAAGATTTTTGAAATTTGTTTTTTTTAACTATCAACTTCAACTCTCAATTTCATATGATAGCTGAAGTACATGAAATAAACATGCAACCCGTATTTACGCTATCGAAAACTTCACACCAGTTCTCCAAACATTAAATATAAAATACTAGTAGCGAATTTGAATTTGTTTCATTTGTGAGTTAACAATTCACTATCTGCACATGCGAAAACATTAAAGTAATATGTATACCTAATTAGTGGTACGTTTTCGCAACACATCTCTTTATTTTTTCCAATTTGATTCATACTCAGTAATCTTGTTAGGATTTTGATAACAAACTATCTTACCAATTAATATCAAAGACCGTTCATAAATAGTGCTAGACAAATCTGACAATATAATTGCTAGTGTTTAATTTTCATAAGCTAGGTATATCACGACTCGCTTTAGATAGATTTTGTTCATACTCGCAAATCTTGTTATTTAAGTACTAAACAATCTTGTCAAAGATTATCGAAATTGGCTGATAAATAGCGCTATAGTAAATTTTCTTCCTCTTTGAAACACCCCTCCAATCAAAACCTACCGGCGACCAAGAAACATTTTTGTTAAGACCCTATGTACCAAGTTTCGTCTCGATTTGTTGTAAAATGCGACCTGTTGACATCGTCAACATCCGGACAGACCAAATCAAAATCGTCGTGTTGCTTCGTTTCGTACAATTAAATCTTCCGTTCAGTAATTTAGAAGTGATGCGGTAATAAACAATATTATACACAATACACACATACCTATAACCTAAACAAGATACATACGCGCGAAGAACATAAGTCTTCTTGCAGCCGGCGGATAAAAACGTAGTTAAAAGGATTTAAAACAAATCAGTGATAAAAAAATCGGCCAAGTGCGAGTCGGACTCGCGCAAGAAGGGTTCCGTACCGTATGGGAGCCCCATTCCTCTTGCCGTTAGTAAAAGCGAGCAAAAAAACTCCTAAAAATCACGTTTGTTGTATGGGAGCCCCCCTTAAATATTTATTTTATTCTGTTTTTAGTATTTGTTGTTATAGCGGCAACAGAAATACATAATCTGTGAAAATTTCAGCTGCCTAGCTATCATGGTTCATGAGATACAGCCCGGTGATAGACAGACAGACAGACGGACATCGAAGTCTTAGTAATAGGGTCCCGTTTTCACCCTTTGGGTACGGAACCCTAAAAATGAAATGATTTATTGCTTTTAACCGTGATATAACCCTTAAACTTTTTTAGTAGAGATATGTATAGCTAATATAAAAGGATTATGGGAGAAACCAGTAATTTCAAAACCATTTCTTTGTACTTGTCGGTACATATTTATAAGACAAAAGGCAGCTAAGACAAAAGAGGTTTAGAGCAAATCGGACATTTTACACTTTTTCAAAGAATATTTAAATAATACAACAAAACCTCAGATAAGGAGATTATTGGAGCAAACCAGTTCATTTTTTATGGAATGTTGGAACATACAAGACAATAGAAGCTAAAACAAAAGGATTTGGAGAATATCATAATTCATTCAAACTTTTTTGTAGAATGTTTCAAGATAAAAGGATTAAAGGAGCAAACCAGTCATTTCAAATCACTGTTGTAAAAGGTTTAGAAACCTTTTTAAATAAAAATATACACTACAATGAAAGCATTAGAATTAGGTCATTAGGTAAAATGATTAATACTTATTAGATAACAATTTTATTAAGCGATTTTAAACGGTTGGTTTGGTAGAATTCTTGGGTATGATAGTTAAAACAAAAGTATTTGGAGCAAATTATTTAATTTAAATCTTTTTTGTTGGATGAGTGAGAATATTTCAACATAAAATCTTGTAATGAGTAAATGATTAGGAGCAATCTATATATCTAGGTAGGTAGGTATATATTATAAATATGTATTTAAAGGCAAAAGTCAGTTCAGGTGTCAACGCACAGGTCAAAACCTTAAGCCTAGAAACTAATTAAGTTCGTATAGGCCGGGTGGCTAGCCCTGGTGTTATAGTTTTTAGGTCGCCTGAAGGCCTCTGACATGGATAATAATAGCCTAGAAACTTAAAATTTCGTATTTCTTTTACATATAATGTAGGCAGGCATCCACTAAGGAAGGATTTTTGGAAATTTGACTTTTGAAGGGGTAAAACGGGTCTTTTTCGATTGCATGAAACTTTTTATTGCCTGGACTAATTGATATGAAACTAAGAAAAATATTCTTAATATACATGATATTTAGGAAAAAATGGTAAATTAGATAATGTACTATTGTGCACACCGAGAAATAAACAGTTATAGGAAACAAAGATACAAAAACAGTAACACCAAGCCACAGTTCAATGTATGTAACTAATAATTAAATAATAGAAAAAGTATCAAGATTGTTCAGCTGCACAGCGCTGCGCGCCGTGGCCATAAAACTCCGGTCGAGTCGCCGCCCGCGCTGTGCGTAAAACCTAATTTTGAGATAAGCAATACAATTTTGTAATAACCCTCTTAATAGTAATCTAGCAAAGATTTTTTCTGGTGGTTGAGAGTAGAGAGACGCCTCGGTATGAATTACAATCAGCACAGTCTTCTTTATACAGAGAACATAATGACAGATTTCTGAAAGCTGGACCAGGTAGGTACTCATTGTCCGAATTTCCGAAATGTCGGAAAACAATTTCTCAAGGTGGCATACAGCTCTTCTTTTCCGTGCTTAATCAGTCCTCCTGGGAAATCACGCCTACAGCTTTTTAGGGTTCCGTAACCAAAGGGTAAATACGGGACCGTATTACTAAGACTTCGCTGTCCGTCCGTCTGTCTGTCACCAGGCTGTATCTCATGAACCGTGATTTATTTATTTGATAGCTAGATTAGACAGCTGAAATTTTCACAGATGATGTACGAGTTATATCTGTTGCCGCTATAACAACAAATACTAAAAACAAAAAAAAAATAGGGGCTCCCACCCATTCAACAAACATGAATTTTTTGCCGCTTTTCGCTCGATAACGGTGACAGGTAAATAATTAATGATTAAATTAAAATAAATATTTAAGGGGGGCTCCAAGGCAAGAAAAATGTTTTTTCGATATTATATGTAATATTGGCAATAAGAAGATGCTTGAAATATTCACAGAATATTAAGTTGTATATTCCTTTCAAAAATAAAAAATTAAGTTTAAATAAAATATATTAAGGGGGGCTTCCAAATGGTACGGAATCCCTCGTGCGCGAGTCTAAGTTGCGCTTAGCCGATTATTTTGTTCTGCTGTGCATTAATGGCTTTAATAACCTCTGCTAGTGGTTCGTCGAATTCTGCTTTTGGAGGACGATTGGGCAAAGAGTTTAAAAACTCCAAATCAGCTGTTCGATCCATTTTTTTTTTATAGGCGAGCAGTGTATACTGATGTGCCTATATCAAGCAGAGTCGAATAAAATTAGTATTTATCTGTCAAGGTTTTTTTTCCCTTCTTTATCCAAAGGTCCAGTCTATTCTTAAATGTGTTTATAGTTCTTGCTGAGATTACATCCTCAGGCAACCTATTCCAATTGTAGACAGTGTTGGTTTGTGATGGTGTAGGCAGTAAGAGGAATTAGCATTAGGAGGCATTGTTATCTCAGTGCCTCTGTTTCCGTTACAATGAGCCGTCGGGTGACTTTAAGGGTACGCATTTTCTAAGAGTTGAAGTTCCAGACCTAAAAAGAGACCATCTCAAAGATAAACCGCCGTCCAACACTACCTAATGATAGAGCATTTTTGTGAAAGTATCTAAGTCCATTTTACCTTCATGGGTGGTCCGTTCTACCTTCACCATGAAGGCAAAACGGACATATGGAAGGTATTAGAAATAGGGTAGTTGACTAGTATTTAATTAATTAAAAGTATTAAGATTACTGAATTCTGCAATTAATAATGATTTGTAAACTGGAAAAAAAACTAAAATTGGCTAGTCCAGTTTAGAGATAAAGATTAAGATATTAAGATTAGAGATAAAGATTTTGGTAGGGATTAATAGGGGATGCTTTGTCCCTTTCCCACAAAGCATAACATAGTATGGCGAATGTATGACACTTACGGATATTATCGTGACGTCATATTCTGCTATAGTGCTCTCTTTGTCTAGCAACAAAATAAAATGCTTGTAACTTGTTTATTTCTAAGTTGATTTTATTCTTGTTCTCGTTAATTGTCTCTGTTTATTGTTAGCTGTTACAAGAGAACATAAAAAAAGTCAGCTTGCCTTTTATTTAATATTTTCATTGTGTATAACTTTATTAAAAACGTGATTTGTACGTTGAATAGAAAAAAAACAGTACTGATTATTTTAAACTTTCAAGTTTAATAACATTAATAGTTTCGTTTCTATACCTATTTATAATTAAATGGTCCGTTTTGCCTTCTGTTCCTCTACAATTATACATAAATGGAGTCCTCCCTCACATGTAGCCACTGTCCTAGGACATTCACCGATAACATTGGGTACATCAGCCATGTGAGGACTCATCAGTAACCATACCCAGATACTCATCATCATCATCTAATCGGTATTGGTCATGACAATAATACCTAAATAATTATTCCAATTGCTATGGCCAATTAAGATTTGTTTATCATTAAAATTGATTAACTTTTATTGTAATCACCTACTTATTTGTCATACATTTTGTTTTGAATCAGTTGTAGAATCATTAGTGATAATGGTGATGTAATTTATTTTGGACATATTGAATTGAATTCTAATT
Organism: Hypomecis atomaria; assembly: GCA_964007245.1. NCBI lineage: Eukaryota > Metazoa > Arthropoda > Insecta > Lepidoptera > Geometridae > Hypomecis > Hypomecis atomaria. The sequence goes on from OZ023306.1 coordinate 5,114,210, forward strand.
TAATTCCGGTGCAATTAGGAAATATTATTCAGCTTATTAGGTACACTAGGAAACACTCCGAAATTCCCGGAATAAATTAATTGCGTATTTGGTAGATAAATAATTTAAAAAAATGTGTAACAGAGGCTGTCAGTCAGGCTTATGCGGCGGTGCTTAACTGACAGGCCTTGATACTTGTTTCAGGTAATTTGCTGTGGTTTAACTTGTTAAATTATTCTTCTACCTGTATACCAATTTTCAGCTTTTAAAAGTAGTTGTCAGATACTCATTTTTAAAAAAAATTAAACGGGTATCCCCACCAAACGCTAAGCATCCCAGCTGACTGACTCCGGGGTATTATTGTACCATGGTACATGGTACAAGGTAACACCAAAGATTCAGCGTTTAGAAAGTAGTTGCATTTTTTGCGCTTACCTCCCGGACTATTGGCTTCGGTCCCCCGACTGCCCATGGTCTCCACTGCAATGGGCACAAAGTCGTAAAGCGCTTCCATTGCCGCATACTTCACCCGCTTTCTACCTGCAGCTCCTCCGCTGCAGCTGACTGGCAAAAAAAAAAAAAAAAAATTCTTGACAAAAACAATAGTGTGTTATACTAAGCGCCGCACAAATCGGCGGATGAGAAGTTAGCCGCAGATGACCTTTCGCCGTGATTCGCTAATTATTGCGTATGTGTGCACAATGCGTAGGGAGCGCGCGGGAGGCATGAGGTTGGCGGGCGGGTGTGCCCCGGCGCCTCGTCTCTCTGGTTCCCGCGCATACCTATATTTGGGCTTTTGCGCATAACTTCCCATCCGCCGATTTGTGTGGCGCTTAGCATAAGTAGCTTAGAAAGGAATCGAAGGTTATAAATAATTTAATATAGAATTACCCGCTACTATGATTATCTCTTTGACTATTTGACAGTAAATAACCTTAGGATTAGCTTGAGCTTCGGATTACTAGTCTTAGAAATCCGTGCTCCCCTCAAAAATTACAAAAAGTTTGTTTTATTTAATGATACTCGTAACATAATTTGTTTGACGAATCTAAAATAGTTTTAAGTATCAGATCATTGTCTCCAAATTTGATTATGGATACAGTAATCAGAATCGTTTATTGCAACACTATGTACAATGTTCTTACAAATGAAATAGTTCAAATAGTGGACCCATAACGGGCGTGCAATATTATAAGATGTTGTATCTTGACTAGAAGTACGTAGTATTATTATATATTCTTTGCTAGAAGTAAGTACTTAGATTTCAATTACACAAATTCGTTTATGAAATAAATTAAACATAAAATAATAATCAAATTACTATTCAAGCTAACCAAGGACATTAGTATTGTATCTATTCTACATTAGGTACAAATCTACTTTACTACAAACTAATCGAATAAAAAAACAAAGATTAAAAGTGGATAGTTCGACCCAGGTGCGTGGCGGCAACAGTGCTAACGCAAGTAGCGTCCCATACTGAGCACTTCGCTGTTTCTCCACGGCACCAAAGTCAAACCATTTCCCCATCTTCGTCAAACCATCCAGTCTTTTCCCGTCGGTGTGTTAAGACCCGGTTCCAGCACGCAGGAGACATTGGCCGATGTATAAATGCTCTACGAACTATGTCCTTTGATTCGTCATTGAGGGCATGATGTTGCAAATCTACCCGTGCAACGACGACAACTCAGAGCATGATGGCAAACGGCTTCCACCATGGAACCGCATTTAAATTATTGAAGTGAAACTTCTAATGCGACTTCCAACAAGGTTACGTCAAACGTTTAACGCTACCACGGAGGGGGTATGAAAGCACTGTTGCATCGAAGTTTCACTTCTTCCGCGCGGAGGGACTCCACCGTTTAACTCCGCCGTTGCCGGTCCCAAGCCCGGATGAAAAAGGAGGAGGGTTGGACAGGAGAGACCATACCTGCCGTCAAAGGTCAACGCCGAGTCTCAGGCGGCGGCAAATAACCTGATCCTACCACGGCCACCCAGCGCACGTGAAGCGGTAACCAGCTGCCGTGAGGGCTAAATACCTTCAGCAATGCTGATACGGAAGGACGTGGGAACCCACCGTAATTATTTTCCCAAGAAAACCCCACCCACCATGAATAAAGGCGATTTACAACTTTAATGGATGCGTTAAACTGACACTCAATAGAAGAGCTTAAAGAGAAGCTTTTGGGAGGTGGTGGTCACGACCCTCAGACATGAGGATTTCGACTCAAGGAGGAGGAAATTAAGTTACAATAAGATTAAATTATACCTACCTTTGAATTCTTCTTGCGGTCAATGTTGGCTGAACTTTTATTTTATATTTTGTTGAATGAGGGGACGTAGATTATCGCTCCGGGTATTAAAAAACAGAAATGTGAGCTACAATATCCTGGTTAATTTACTACTTTTTACCAGTATTTGCCTACTCGGGGATTTGTAGTGGCAAGTTGCAGTTTACCTAATTAAAAATTCTGTAGGGCTCGGCTCACGAATTGCTCTGGGGGTTTCCTAATTACAAAACCCGGAGCGGTACTTGGCTGAAATAAACTGGCTTTTGTTATTGACAAGTGCGTGTCAGACTCGCTAATCCGGCACTGCTTATCGCCATCACCAAAGAAATGTTTCCTTTCTGTGATGTGAATGATGTGATGAAATGTACGAAAACGTCGATGGCGGCGTTTTTGGCTGTGGTGACACTCTTATATTCTTATATGTGCTGTCACTACAGGCCGACCGTTTAACTCGCGTATCGCCTGCGGGTAAGAAGGGAGCGGGGCGAGATGTTACCGGGTAGGAGAGGGGTACGCGGAGCAGAGAGCTCCCGTCTCACCCCTCTCACCCACTCGGTAACATCTCCCCCGCTCCCTTCTTACAGGCGATACGCGAGTTAAGCGGTCGGCTTATAGTTATGTATGTTTTCCAGGGATAGCGGTGATCGTCATAATTATATCATAATGATTTCACTAGAACGTCTACGCAAAAAAAAAAAAAAAATTGAGAACCTCTTACACACGGTCTCTGACCCCAAACTAAGCAATGCTTGTGATATGGCTGCCAGATACTGATATACTACATAGACATATTTTTAAATACATACTTATATAGATAGTACCTAAATAACACCCAGACACAGAGCAAACACCTATGTTCATCACACAAATGTTTGCCCTGGGTGGGGATCGAACCCACGCCTCTTTGATCCAGAAGTCAGGGTCACTGACCACTGAGCCACCGAGGCAGTCCTATTAGTAGTATTCTAGACTGAGAGCAGTAATTAACACCATAGTTTCTAATGACCCAACTAGTTGTGCATACGCAGTTGGTCCATGAGGAACACCTCCTCTAAAGTAATAGACTTGTAACTTGAGTAGTTACGGCTCTTTCGTGGTTTCGTTACACGGACGCTATAACATGACGACACCATTATCATAGGAAAGCTGAGGGCTAAGTTAGAGTTTTTCGAATTACTTTTACGTCGCGTTAACCGAGCGCGTCGAGCACACACGCGAGCACATTGACACATACGCTTGAGTTAGCCAATCACTGACGTTGCCGCGCTTGTGTTGGATCGGTTTGGCGTTCGTTACATTATCGTAAAAAAATACTCACACTTAGCTAGTCAGTTTTCTGTACGTGACACAAGATGGCGCTGTGCAATTTCCATATAGAATTTACATCAAACGTTAACGCGATCGAGTTCTAGCAAGAAACTCCAACTTAGCCCTCAGATCTTTAGAACCTCTCCAGAAATGACGATTTGCACGTTTTACACGCGATCAATGAGTCCCGCGCGTGGATCTAGACGGAAGTATTAGCCCGAGAAGCAAGCGCAAAAAATTTAAGTACTTTCTAAAAGATGATTTTTTTTAAATTAGAATAGGGCTACATTTGTCCAGCAACTCGCCTGATGGAAAGCGTTGAAGCCGAAGATGGAGTAGGTAGACCTAGAATACACTCTTGACTTGAAGATATCCAAATTGTAATTGTCAGGAACCCCGGGGTATTGTTGTACACCACCATGATAACGTAATACCTAATATTCAGCATTTAGAAAGTATTAGAATTATTTGCGCTGTAAGAGTCATCTAGAAAGATTCTAAAATCTAGAAGGAAGAATGGAGACCGTATAATATGGCACAAACGCGATTAATCTAGCCGCAGACGTTCGTTTTCTAAATCAGGTTTTTTCCCAAAAAAAAAAAAAAAAATGTGTAGCTTGCAGGACATTTCGTATATAGGTATCAGAGCATTCAGGAAATAGTAAGAAACACAATAAACGTTAACTTACACTTTATTTGCAACATACAAGGAACACAATCAATAGAGGAACTTTTGTAAATATAACTTATCTAAAACTATCTTACACGATTTCATACAAAAAGTTTTATCACATAAAATTATCATTTCAGATAATTAATTCATGATCTCAACTTTTAAAAAGCCTAGGGCTTTTGCCACACTGGGTAGACATTCCCTCGCGGATGGGACAGTATGGAACGCCATTAAATAAAAGTAGTTTCCCAGAATCTTTGGAAATTATTGCTTCAACAAAGTAGTAAGTTCCAATGGGAGAAGATATGGAATCTAATTATTTTTCAAAGGATTGCGAGTAAGATGGCCAATCGGGGTTTGATTTGAAACGGGCGATGGACGAAAGTCGCGAACTGGAGTGACACTGCTCGAAATTGTTATAAAGGTTTAGGCGCGGAATGACCAACTCTAACAATAGCATATGGTTCTAAGAATGCGAAATTCTATGAATGCCCAATTCTCACAATGGCTAATTCTAAGAAAGACTATGACCGCCATATTTCTAGTATTTACTCGAGTTAAGGGACATCGGAGCAATATCCTTTTCTGGGTTTCGGGACCTGAAAAAATAAATTTACTTATAGGTACGCTGTATTTTTGACCGACGAAACGGAGGAGGTACTCAATTTGACGCGTAATTATTATTTTCCGACAAAATGGAAGAGGTACTCAATTTGACGCGTTTTTTTTTATACCGACAAAACGGAAGAGTTACGCAATGGGGATGACAACTGTCAAAGTGGCGCTGCATACGATTGTTCCAAAGAATCTGTCAAATTGTATAGCATTATTTAGAAATTGATCACAAATATCCTATAATGTGTATAATATAAAGTGTTGTGCAATTGGTTGTAAAAACGTAGAAATTCACAAATTCCTAATAAATCCTAGTATAAGAAAAAAGTGGATAGCTGCCGTAAGGATTAAAAACTTTGAGCCTACTAGAACGACGTGGTTTTGTCGAGATCATTTTTATGAAAATGGTTATCAAACTTTAAGTGTGACTACAGGTGAGTGTTATAAACCTCTTAAATAGGTATTTTGATTAAGATAGTCTGTATATACTAGATACATAACATTACCTACACAACCTAACCTAACCTGGAAAAAACATCCCTCTTTATCTTCGAAATTTAAAAGAACTATTACTTAAATAGCGTCAGCAATTGTAAATTTAATCCTGAATTAGTCTAGTGCAATACTTTTTACATAAATACAATGATTAGTTACACAATTGAAATATTGATTAAATATACATGACGGGGCGATCAACAAACGTGTATTATTGTCTCGATAACCTCCTTGATCATAGTGCTAGTTATTGAAATATGAACACCAGCGAATTTCCGATATCAACTTTATTCTGCTTACAGAGTAGTTCTTCGAAAATTACAGCAATTGTCTTCGAATCAAACAATTGAACACCCCGATGATTTTCCAACATCTTCTTGTATTTTCGTTAAAACCAAAAAGTGACTCAAGCCACGCCTTTTTCCGCCAATGTGTACGTCAGTGTGACGTGGGCACGACATTGAAGTTGACAGAAAAGTCATCTGTCAAATGCACCTCGATATATAATCTGTCTGTGTATTGCCAGAAATTAATTAAAGCAAATCAGCACAAGAGGCTGCTCTCCGACATACATATTATTGACTAATTTAAATACTCAATTATAATATTATTTGTTTTTACATTGTAAACGTATTGATGTCAAGGGTCTAAGTTGGCCTAGGTAAACAAAAACAGCGGGGCAATTCTGTTAGCCTATCTCTTTACTGAAGTGATACGTTCTTGAACCTCTCTCGTTTTTCTGACAGTTCCAAAAGCACAAAACTGTCAAAAAAACGAGATAGGTTCAAAAACGTGTCACCTTAGTGATGAGATCGGTTGACAGAATTGCCCCGCAGCTCATAATGGAATTTTATTAAAGATTCTTACCTTTCCACTAAATCAGATTTTCTTCCTTTTACAGACGCCCCTCTTTTCTTTCACTCAGCTTTAAGTTCAAGCACGCTCCAAGTAGAATACATTTTCGCGTCCATGTTTTCAAATAAACTAGAAAGAAATCCTCCACAAAGAGTTTTTTCTTTTGTTTACACGCTCCTAAAATGTAAAACTGGTGCCGTTGGGAACAACCGTACGCAGCGCCATCGCCATCTGAGATTAGCTTTAACTTGCCAACCCCATTCGATGCTTATATTTTTTAAATTTTTTTCCACTCATAACTTTTTACATAGTGTAATTGAAAATTCTTTTTTTATTGGAAAGAGTATACTTTGATGTTGGTCCCATTATAATTTTTATCGAAATCGGCTGAGCCATTTTTGATAAATCAACAATAATGTGAAAAATGCTTCAACGATCCGTGCGATCTATTCGCGAATTCTGTACACGATTGAAGTCGGTTATGCCATATTTTTCAAAAACTAATTATAGCCCAGCGGATTAACAAGTTGAAATGGAAGTAGATAGGACACATAGTTAGTAGATGGATGCCGATGGGGCGGTAAATTTCCCGATTAGAGCCCAAGTTCCGGCAGTCAATATAATATGAAGAAATTATAGGGTAAGATCTTATAGTCAACAAGGGCAGAACAGATATTATCCTTATCATCTACTAAGCCAGAACAGGAACTAGCCTTATCATCATCTAGGCCAGAACAGAAACTAACCTTATAATCAATTAGGCCACTACAGAAACTAACATTATCATCAACTAGGCCAGAACAAAAACTAACCTTATAACCAATTAGGCCAGAACAGAAACTAACATTATCATCAACTAGGCCAGAACAGAAACTAACCTTATCATCAACTAGGCCAGAACAGAAACTAGACTTATCATCAACTAGGCCAGAACATAAAATATCGTTCTTATCAACTAGGGCAGAACAGAAACTAACCTTATTTCAACTAGGGTAGTACAGGATCTAATCTTGTAACCAACTAGGTCAGAACAGAAATTAACCTTATCTTCAACTAGGCCAGAAAAGAATCTAACCTTCTTACCAACTAGGGTAGAACAGAAACCAACCTTATTATCAAGTAGGGCAGAACAGAAACTACCTTAACATCACCTAGGCCAGAACAGGGACTAAGCTTATCATCAACTAGGTCAGAACAGGAACTAATCTTATCATGAACTATGCCAGAACAGAAACTAACCTTATCATCAACTAGGCCTCAACAGGAAGTAACTTTATCATCCTGCGCGGCCTGCAGTTCCATGACGTGGTCCTGTAAGTCTATACTGAGCTCCTGTATGGGCACGGCTCGTGTGCGCCAGAAAACGTTTTGGTGTTTGGACGTGCGGTTACGGCGCTTGTGAGCTTTCAGGTGCACCTGTAACGAGTAAGAATAGTATGTATATTAGAGACATATATAAGTCTTTGGCAGCCCTATCAGTACTACAATCTTTGTTTAGTTTGGGATCTGAATCCGTGTGTAAGATGTCCCTAATAAATTGCGATGACCAACTTTTACTATGGGGCAATAATCATAATCAATTTATTGATAACATTTTGTTACAAATCATTAAACATAATAAATATTAATAATAGTAACTTGAATAATAATAACAATCTAGAAATAAATAACTATTCTTATTACAACCGTAAAATACAACCAGTTAAAATTATAATTCATTATTTAATTTCTACAAATACAATACATAGCAACCCCATATTAGATCATAAAATGTACCAAAATTATTGTCTGTTAACCGTTAACCGATGTCAGTATTTGGATAGGTGACCGCGGGCGGCATTTTTCAACTGAGCGCTATAGTGGCTCGGATGACACTTTAAATTGTAGGTGCCGGTTATTTTAACTGTTTAGCCATGGCAGAGGCCTTTAGTGGCCTAAAAACTTTGGCACCAGGCCTATAAGAACTTACTTTTTAGGGTTCGGTACCCAAAGGTTAAAAGCGGGACCCTATTACTAAGACTCCGATGTCATCGTCTGTCCGTCTGACTGTCTGTCACCAGGCTGTATCTCATGAACCGTGATAAACAGCTGAAATTTTCACAGATGATGGCAACAGAAACTGCCGCTATAACAACAAATACTAAAAATAGAATAAAATTAATATAGGGGGGCTCCCATACAACAAACGTGATTTTTGCCCGCTATCAATAACGGCGAGAGGAATGGGGCTAATGGGTATCCAACACGGTACGGAATCCTTGGAGCGCGAGTTCTACTCGCACTTGGCCGATTATTTATTGTCTGTTACACAAAAGTTCGCTGTTACATACTACTACCCGTTCGGATAAAGAAGCGATTCTAAGATGGCGGCACTTCTCAAACCTTCTCGCTTGCACACTATTGCCATGTATAGATCATACAAAAAACCACGAACACACAAACACATACACACACACACACACACTCCGAAAACATACTTACGTTGTTATCAAATTGTAAATAAAAAAAAACTTTAAGAACTTTGGCTTTCATTTCATTTATTTTTTCTCAACTATGTACATTATAACTATTCTAAATTTTATTGTCTATAATGTGTAACTGGCGTAATTTTTATAAATTGGGTACTGTTATATAGGTAGCTACTTAAATAGATATAGCGGCGGCTGAGCCCGCTCATAAGTAGCTGTCAACTACTTAAGGAAATAAACCAGTGTGCTATAAACCGTCGTCTCACTCTCACCTATCTAACAGTGGCGACGAGGTTATTTGCTTTTACCCGCGTTTAGAAAAATGTTCGGCGGAACGCTGGGAGCCTTCACTACTTTTGACCATAATTACCAGGATTGGAAAATATACAAAAGTAGATTGACTCAGTGGTTCATTGCCAATGAAATCAATGAAACTACGGATAAAGCGGGAGTGAGAAGAAAAGCGGTATTGTTGAGCGCACTCAATGAGAGCACATTTCAGCTAGCGTGCAAAACGTCACATGTATCAATACACCGCGCGGCCTATTTAATTATACGCGCCTTGTATTCGGGTTGGCGAGTGCGCCGGCCATATTTCAACGCGTTATCGACTCGATTGTAGGTGACATTCCAGGAGTACTTGGGTTCCTTGACGATATATTGATAACTGGGAGTCCAACGGAACATACGAGTAGGTTACATGAAGTTTTGCGTCGTCTAGAAGAAGCTGGTCTGACCTTGCGCAAGGATAAGTGTTCGTTCTATCAGAACGAAGTTTCTTATCTCGGGTACATTATCGATAAGAATGGTGTGAGAAAGAACCCTAAAAAAGTTGAAGCAATATTGTATGCACCTATGCCGAAAAATGTGAATGAGTTACAATCATTTTTAGGTCTTGTAAATTACTACAGGGCATTCGTACCAAATGCAGCCACAATTCTAAGCCCGTTACATACCCTGTTGCAAAAGGGCGCTAAATGGGTTTGGACTACCGAACAAATCGAGGCGTTTACTACAATTAAAAAATGCTTGGCGTCAGATAATACGCTGGCACATTTCGTTAGTAATGCTAAGTTGATCTTAACGGTTGACGCGTCCAAATACGGTTTAGCAGCAATTCTGTCCCAAATAAGTACTGATGGAATAGAACAGCCAGTGTCTTATGCATCGCGTTCGCTAAATTCGGCAGAGAAAAATTATTCACAAATACAGAAAGAGGCCACGGCAATTATTTTTGGCGTAAGAAAATTCCATCAATACTTATATGGGAGGGCAGAACCATTTATTTTACGCACAGATCACAAACCCTTAACTTCAATATTTGGTAACAAGCGTGGTATTCCCGAAGTAGCGGCGAACCGTTTACAGCGTTACGCAATTTTTTTAAGCTCGTACAACTATTCGATCGAGTTTATAAGAAGCGGGGCAAATACAGCTGATTTCTTATCGCGCGCGGTAGCGTCGGGCCCGAGTCCGAGCGGGCGCGGCGCGGGGCAGGTCGGGCGGCCGGAGGTTGCCGCTTACGTTAATTTCGCTATTGAAGGAAGTTTGCCTCTAACTCTAAAACAGTTACAAGAGGAGACCGCTAATGACGTGGTTTTAAAGAGCGTGTCTGAAAAAACCTTACAAGGCTGGCCAAATAAAATAGCCGACCCAATATTGAAACCATATTTTTTATGCCGCAACGAAATTTAAGTAGAAAATGGAGTATTAATGAGGGGTCATAAAGTAGTAATTCCGGAAAAATACAGGGAGAAAATATTAAATGAGTTACATAGTTCGCATTTCGGAATAGTTAAAATGAAAGCGGAAGCTCGCGCTAGGGTTTGGTTTCCCGGCATAGATGCTGCCTTAGAAAGGTTAGCAGCCGATTGCAAGATTTGTACTCAATTACGTCCGTCGCCGCCCCGCGTTCAGCTCGCACCGTGGCCACACCCACCTTCAGCTTTCTATAGAATAAATTAGGGATGTAACGATTCCGATACCGATACCGATATATCGGCCGATTAATCGGCAGGACCGATATATCAGAACCGATTATATACAGCTGATATCAAGAGTTTGGGAAACGCGCGAAACGAAAAACGCACGCGTTGTGTATCATACAAAATGATTTGCGTAACAGATATCTGCTAATGCGAAAAGTAAACTTTAATTGTTGACTGTATTTTACTTTTGTATTGGTTTACTTTACCACATTGTGTAACAATTACTTTCTTAATTAGCGCTTTGAATGCTTGATAATATTCTTGATTATTTATTTATTTCATATAAATAATTTTTTTCTGAATTTTGATTTGACATTTTGGTTTTCAATATTTTCAAGGTCAAGACTCTGATAAATGATGGTACCTACTTGGTAGCTTCTTTGCATAATTAAAAAAATTATTCATTATGTATTTGTTCCTTTTTTATATTTCTACTAAGCGATATCGGTATCGGTATCGATATCGCCGATTATTTACTACAATAATCGGTATCGGTATCGTATCGGAAAAATTATGTATCGTTGCATCCCTAGAATAAATATAGATTTTCTCGGACCGATTCATAATAAAATGTTTCTCATTATTGTGGACGCCTATTCTAAGTGGGTCGAGTGTTATGTTATGAACAATGATATCACAACAAAGGCGGTCATAACGAAACTATGCGATTTCATGTCCCGATTCGGCGTCCCAAAAATCGTGGTAAGTGATAACGGTACATCCCTGACATCACGGAAGTTCAAAGAGTTCTGTGAGTTAAATCATATCACTCACTTACTCTCACCCGTTTTTCATCCAATGAGCAATGGCCAAGCCGAATCTTATGTAAAAATCGTAAAAAGGGGCATCAAGTAATTTATTTTATCAGGTGGTAAAGTGAATGATATACAATGCCATCTTTCAAAGTTTTTATTCGATTATCGGAATTCCGTTAATACAACGGCCGAAACCTCTCCTGCTCAATTAGTGTTCGGCCATAAACTCCGTTCAAGGTTAGATTTGTTTATACCTACTGCTTCACCCTTATCATCGGAGTTATCTAAGCTCGTCGAACGGAAACAGTGCTCACAGGTTAGGAACTACGGCGGTAAACACGTTGATTACCAATTGAATGACAATGTGTATATTAAGCAATACACAAACAAAAATAGATTCAGTTGGTTGGAAGGAGTTATTGTCAAGAAAATAGGAAAAGTTTTGTGTAAAATTAAACTGTTAAATAGTAGTAAACAAGTAGTGCGACACAAAAATCAGATTTTTAAAAGTAAGTTAAGCATGCCGAGTACGGATGGCAACGAAAATATGGCCAACAGCTGGGACGTAACATTGCCTATAGGAGATGAAATTTCTCAGAGATCAGTCGAGTCTGCAGTGTTGACATCTCCGGCGATCCCCGAGTCGACATCCTCTGCTGGTTCACGGGACTGCCATATCACGACCACGGCAGGAGCAGAGAAGGCGATGTTATATAGGTAGCTACTTAAATAGATATAGCGGCGGCTGCGCCCGCTCATAAGTAGTTGACAGTTAAGGAAATAAACCAGTGTGCTATAAACCGTCGTCTCACTCTCACCTATCTAACAGGTACCTATAGGAAAGTCCATCGGCTCCTAAAATACAGTTGCTAACTATTTTAGGAGCCTTTGGGTAAATTATTCAGACTACTGTAAACATATGCCCAAATAGACAATTTTATATTATTTTGTCATCTATACTCACTCTTTAGTGTACCGTTAGCAAAGGAAAATACTCAATACTTATTACTCGACACCGAATACTACAGAATTAGACGACAAGAGACGTGTCAAGAGAAAAAGGAATAGAAGATTTTATAATTAATGTAGGAATGGACTGCAGCTCTTCAGAAAGAGGCACAGAAACAAAGCGAGGATAGCAGCGAAGATGCAGACTCTTGCAATAAAAATATGTCGGGAGTAGAACTATTCAATTTTGAATGTATTGAAAATATTTAATAGAATATGTAGTAATTTAACAAAAAAACATTCGCGCTTGTTTCATTGTTGCCAAAAACATGTTAAGATTGATCTCTTTAGATTGCAGAAATCATTTTATTAAACAAAAGAACGTAGGCAGGTGCACTAACAAAATAATATAATATGTAATAAGAATTCGCACAGCGGCATATATTAGTAAGTTATCAAAAAAACATTTACTATCGTTTATTTGTTACCAAATAGATTTTGTCTAGACTTATCTCTTTAGGTTGCCGAAATTATTATGCTAAACAAAAGAATGGACGCAGGTGCATTAACAAAAGATCTTGAACACCTGCACATGTTTTTTTGTTTTACTTTTTTTGACATCTTACACAAGGTCTCTGACCCCAAACTAAGCAAAGCTTGTGATATGGCTGCCAGAGACTGAAATACTACATATACATATTTTGAATATATACTTATATAGATAGTACCTAAATAACACCCAGACACAGAGCAAACACCTATGTTCATCACATAAATGCTTGCCCTGGGTGGGAATCGAACCCACGCCTTTTTGATCCAGAAGTCAGGGTCACTAACCACTGAGCTACCGAGGCAGTCACTTGACTGTGCTGTCGACTGCCGACATCTTAGCATTCTAAGAAATATTACATAATGAATAGGTATACATACTAGATAATGCTAATAGAATTTCTAAAAACGAATCTACAATCAATACTCGTGCCGTAGTATTGATGCTAGTCAGTAGTAATCAGTATTTCAAAACTAGTTCCAGATTTTATTTGCTGACTGTATTTCCTGGAATTGCAAGTACAAGCCGCCATTTTAGAATCGCTTCATTAACCGAACGAGTAGTACCTGATGTAATCAGCAGTGATTGAAATAAGCTGTTCTATACACTTATCCTAGCCTAGATTATAATTTTACCAATGGACGAGTTAACAAGGTTTACCTTTTTAAGATGCGTGTTAACCATGGAACGGAGATGGAAAAGCGCTGGACAAAGTGGGCAGCGGCGCTGCGGCGGCGTGTGCGCGCACAGAGAATGCTGGTTACGGCGGTTCTTGCTGATGAAGCCGCGACCACACACCTGGAGAAAACAAATATTCATGCTGGCGGGCTGCGTTGTCTGCGCGAGGTCTTTTCGTCCGACATAACTCAGTGTCTAAATGTTCAACCCCACTTTACATGTACGGGAGCTACCCCTTAAATACACCATTGTAAAAATGTTACTTGTTTTAAATTGAGACCTATACTAAAACTATCACCTAATCCTAAATTAAAGTGAAACTTTTATTACATTGCCTCAAACTTCGTCCATGTATTGCATGTCGCGTGACGGTCGGCCGCGGAGTGGGGTAAAGTGAAAGGCGCTCGACAGAGCAGCCGAGGCCAATATGGCGGCGCCTATGGTTCGCATCAGCTGACCGTGTAGTGTATACACTATTACGCATTTGTGCCAGAAAGTTTTACTTTTACCGTGGTTTCATGAAACCACACAAAAATTTTTTTGATGCTTTCAGGGTTCGTTGGTAAAATGAGGAACCCTAAAACGTAATCGCACGTTTACTATACTAAAGCCAAACTCGATGTGAAATAAATGTAAACAAACAAAAAAATGTCAATTTTAGGGTTGTCACTTCAAGACAGTGTTACGGATATCAGAATTTCTATAGTTTGTCATATAAATCGTCCAGACTTTTCGTAATTTCAATCGAAAAGTCATATTTACTATATTTATAGATCAATAGCAATAACAAATTGCCAAGAAGTGAGTTTTAAAAGAAATCAGAATATTCAGTAATTACTTACATTGAAATTTGCATCAACCCTAGCTATTTTTTCGTTTGAGTGCAGAAATCTCAAACAATTGGGAATTTTTTGTTCAATGTTGAAGTCGGTTAATAGTTTGGGTTATAGTACCTAGTAATGTTTTAATAGTTTATGTAAGTACCTACCTACTTACATGCCAGTACGGAAGCCTTGGAGTGCGAGCTTAACTAGTTTTTTATAATACAAAATCGCGTTAAATATAATCGAGATGCATATAGTCGATACGATTCGGCGCTCTTGTGTAAGAGCCTTTAGATCCCTCTCTCATCTTTAGATCCCTCTCTCATTATAAACTTCAATAAAGCGAGTGAAGCCACGGGCAGAAGCGTGAACAATTGAGCATTAGAAAAAAAAGTTCTCTACCCCTGATGTTAGTGGTTGCTAGACAACGCTTTGTTGGTAAACATTTCACATCGAATTTGGCGGAAGTATAGTTACAAATCCACACGTTCATTTGTCACTACGGCGTACTGCGACTGACTACTGACTAGCATAACGATCTCCGAGGCGCGTAGGTATGATTCGTGTTCCGAGTTCCGACCGTTTGTTTGAAGACGGAATACTGTTACATAATATATCATTACACCGTAAGTGAATCTTGATAACGTGTAGTCGCTGAAATTAGCAACAAACACATATTCAAAAACAATATCGAAGAACGAAGAATGCACTTAAAAGTAACATTACGTGCTAATATAGAAACGCCTACTGAAACTGTTGAACGAAGCATTTGTGTGAGCTAATTTTACTACTAACGCCATCTATATCTTCTTCGGTAAACTATTCACGGTGAGAGTAATAAGCTGAATTTAAAACGCACGGTCAGTCTTTGGATGTGTGACCGCGGGTGGCAATTACAAATTGAGCGTTATCATAGTTCGGATGACATGTTAAATTGCAGGCCCCGGTTACATTAACCGAGTGGCCATGTCAGAGGCCTTCAGACGGCTCAAAACTCTGCCACCAGGCTATCCACTCGGCCTATTTGAACTTACTCAAAACAAAATGCCAAGTCGATGAGGTCGAATCAAGCATCTTGGCGGCTGTGATGTTAGCTACTATCTGCGGATAACCCAATCCTGTTGTGTTGTTGTTCCAATTCTGTTGTTTGTTGTGATAACCCAATGCTGTTAAGTGTTAAGTGAGCTTTAGTCAGGATTGTATAGAACAAAAGTCGTTAGTTTTGATGTACAGAATAAGCCCCTAAAAGGATGCTAATTGATTAGGAATAACCCTGTAAAGCCCTAGTTAAACTGACTTTTCTCCATCAAACCTTAAAGTAGTGAAAAAAATACACAACATTCTCAGAACTACGAGTATACGGTGGGGGATTCAATTACTCAAAACTTAATTCAAAAACTTCGCTCAATAGAAAATAAATGCGGAGATACCGTTTTTTTAGAACCAATTCATTGGGCAATTTGCTAAGCGTTTATATTTTTTTTTAACTTGTTATTTATGTACATGAATAGAACTACATATAGCTCTCATCTATAAAATTAGCAAAAAGTGGTGATACCAATTTTATATTGATTTTTGAATGCAAAAATCCGCTGAAACCGTGGGTCGCCCGCATACTCGGCCACGGAATATAACAAACCTCACATGAGTCACTCACATGAAAAATTACACTGATACTATGGCGCCTTAATTATTCGTCTCGGCAACGGGCAAACATGTTTTACTGCTACTACTGCTTTGAAAACAATGTTATTCTGTTTGCAAACACGAAAACAAGGCGCAGGGGACCCGGTTTTTATAATACACAACACATTCGACGATAAATTTATACTGTACCAGCCTTTTTTAAAAGTCCACTGCAGTACGTAGGCCTATCCACGAATGGTGATTAGGCCATGTCCGCCACGCTGGCTCAGTACGGGTTGATGAATCCATATACGCCATCGAATTTCTTCTACGGACGTATGCAGGTTGCTTCACGATGTTTTCCTTCACCGAAAACCCAGTGGTGTGAAATTCCATACACAGGTTTCAAAGAAACATATTAGTACGGGACCGGAATTCGAGCCCTCGACTTCAAGAATGGCAGGCCAACCTTACAACCACTAAACCACCATCCATCCATCCATCAATAAGAAGTCCACTACTGGACAAAGGCCTCCCCTATGGATCTCCAATAAGACCGGTTGGAAGCGGCATACATCCAGCGCGATCCTGCGGTCCTGATGAAGTTATCCGTCCACCTTGTGGGTGGACTAGACCACCACGGCTTAATAAATATAAATGTATACCTCGCAAGTATAAGGCCGCTCGTTATTATGCAGCCTTTGATGCCAGAGCAGCGAGCGCTCATCAACGAAGTCTTTCCCACACGTGGAACACACGGAACGTTTGCTTTTGTCGAGCTTGTCTGCTTTGTTCGCGGTTGGTTTGCTACTGGATTCTTCTGGTTTCGATCTGTAATATACAAAACACATTAGGTTAGTTCGTACTAGCCGTTGTGGTCTAGTGGTCGTAACGCTGGCCTGTCATTTTTGAGCTCGTGGGTTCAATCCTGGTCCCGTACCAATGAGTTTCTTTGGAACTTATGTACGGAATTTCACACCACTGGCTTTTCGGTGAAGGAAAACATCGTGAGGCAACCTACATACGTCCGTAGAAGAAATTTGATGGCGTATGTGAATCCACCAACCCGCACTGGGTCAGCGTGGTGGTTATGGCCCAATCACCCTTCGTGGGTAGGCCTTCGTCCTGTAGTGGACTATTAAAAATGCTGGTACAGTACAGTAGTTCGTACAAGTCGAGTGGCTAGCCCTGGTGTCAGAGTTTTTAAGCTGCCTGAAGGCCTCTGACATGGCTAAACGGTAAAACAACCGGCGGCCGTATTGTGTACGCGTTCTGACGTTCAGTTTCGCTTTTCCTTCCGCTCGCTCTCGTGGCACGAGTAACTGGCGCGAGCAGGAGAAAAAACGAAGCCGAACGTCAGAACTCGTACACAATACGGCTCCAGAGCCGTATTAACGTGTCATCCGAGCTACGGTAGTGCTCAGTTGTAAATGCCACGCGCGGTCAAACAACCTAAGAGACAGACCGAGCCGAACGTTGCTTAACTTCGGTGATCGTTGACAAACATCTAGTCAAAGGTTATTAAGTATAGAACTCAGAAGAATTACAAGTACTAGAAGTATTGCTAAATTTTACTCAAATAAAAATTATGTTACAGCTGTCTTGCTCTTATTCATATATGGTTATACAGCATACGCGAGAGCGAGTGGAACAAAAAAAAACGCAATGTCTGTCGCATACGTCAAAATCACCAGTTGGAATGTCAAAATGGTTAAAATTTGGTTACAATTGGTCATTAGTCTTTATCGGAAATTTGAGCCGTCTAGTTTCAGTAAGAAGGTTCAAGTCTCTGATCATTTTACCTTCCGACTTTTTACCTTTTTGTATTTGGACAGCCGAGATAGCTCAATGCTAGTTTGTGAAACCCTTCTAAATTACGTAAGTTCGGGTGTATGTGTCGCGTAACGCGAATCGCCATGTAAAACTGGGTAAGTTTCATACTAGATCAATCAATGTTAATAATGTGGCAACATTGTGTTTTCTGGTATAAAGATTGAATTTGTATATGGTCACCCTTTTCATGCAGAAATGGCGGTAGTCAAAGACGAGACGCAGCAGTGAACACACCTCGACAATTGTGTTGGTAAGGGACCAGGCAGGAATCGGTACTTGGCCGGCACTGGATCCTCGGTGAGTGTTCTGATTATAACTTACTGCTGACTGTATAAGCTATGTGATGTGAGGGTCGATAATAATGTCTAGATCCTCGCGACTGAATCCAATAAACGCTAGTACTTAATACCTTTGGTAATGTTTTAAACTTGGAGCGTACAAATTGGAGGGTAATAGTTTCGGCTAACCCAGAGGTGTGCTGTACAAGCACACTGGCAGCGGTAGACCAATGTTGGAGCAACCATGGCAGGACTATGGGGATGGAGGAGGTCCTCGTGGGGCAAAACCCCATGTCCGGTTGGTGCCAGAGTAGGGGCTACGATCCCTCAGTGAGGTTACTGGGAAGACCAGTCTCACATGGAAGCGTTGGCACCAGGACACAGACAGACTGTGTTCATACCGGAGCTGGTCGACCGCAAGCCGCTGTGTAAGCCGCTGAGACTTACACCCTAGGAATGTATTTGGCAAAGCCATAGTTATGCGGGATCATTACTGCATCCCGCCGAGTTCGTATTTGGCAAAGCCATAGTTATGCGGGATCATTACTGCATCCCGCCGAGTCTGTATTTGGCAAAGCCATAGTTAGGCGGGATCATTACTGCATCCCGCCGAGTTACGATAAGCGAAGCAGAATATTACTTAAATGAATTTATTACCTTTTGTCACCCTAATTCTGTACATTATGTATATCTAGGCATTTATTACACGGGTATGGAAGGGGCGACAGTATGTGCATCTTTTTCTTACACTTTTAAAATCATATTTAAAATGGGCAAAAGTGATGTATATCTCTTGCTATTTTAGTACTGTTTCTATTACTTTAGTTCTTATTCTATGGTATAGGAACCATGTTTATCTGCTTACCTTGTACTCATCCGAAAGGGGGTGATTAATACCATCATTACGAACAACTTTTACTACGGGGCCAACGCGAAATACGAGAAAAAAATCAGCTGTTCCAAAATTGCAACTCGCAGTCGACAAAATGTATGAAACAGCTGATTTTTTTTCTCGAATTGTCCCCATTGTAAAAGTTCACAACGCTCAGAATCATCTCTTTTCGGTCAGGTATACCAAGCGCCACACAAATCGGCGGATGAGAAGTTAGCCGCAGATGACACTTCGCCGCGATTCGCTAATTATTGCGCATGTGTACACAATGCCGACGCCGCGTGGCGTAGTGTTGAGCACGGGCGTAGAGAGCGCGCGGGAGGCATGAGGTCGGCGGGCGGGTGTGCCCTGGCGTCTCGTTTCTCTGACTCCTGCGCATACCTATATTTCGGCTTTTGCGCAGCGTTCTGCGCATAACTTTCCATCCGCCGATTTGTGTGGCGCTTAGTATAGAATACATCGGATTTAGATTCAGATTCTTTATTTGTCAGAACATGGTAAGTACACTTCATACAGAATAGCATACAAGTTGGAATTATTACATATCTAAAGTCGCTCATGTCCTTGCCGAGTGTGGCGTACAAATATAAAAAATAACGAATGAAATAAATAAAAGATAAGTAGTGATCGAAAGTTTTACAAAAAAAAATACCAACTAAATTAGATTGTCAAAGTCAAAGTTATTTATTTGCTAGAACATATGTATGCACAGAGTAGGTACAGGTCTTAAAATATGAAACGTTTCACTATTATTCTATCCGTGTTGGACATGCAAATAATATATGTACCTATATTGTCGTAATAATAATTGTAGAATTTAATTTATGTCACGAATCGATTTTAAAAAACCCTGTATAATTATGTCATTGATACACATTACCCTTGTTTCCTGCTCCAATAGTCCTCATGTTTCTTGATATGTTTCTCGAAGCTGTTCTCCCAGCGGTACATGCGGCCGCAGTAGTAGCACGTGTACCGCCTCACATGTTTCTCCTTCATATGTTCCTCTAGACTGGCCTCGTCTGTGAGCATCGCGCCGCACACTTCGCATACGTTAGCGTGTTCAGACTGTTGTAGCTGAAAATTATAATAAATGTTAGGGGACATCTTACACACGGTCTCTGACCTCAAACTAAGCCATGATATTAACATCCAGAGACAAAGCACCTATATGCCGAATCAAACAACTTGGCCGCTGAGATGTTATCTACAACCTATGGATAACACATAGTGAAGTATATAACTAGACAAGGGCGCTAAATAAAAGTAATTACAAAAGTAAGAGGGCGAGATTTGCAATTACGAAAGTGTGAACAGTAGAAACTAATTCTATCTTTTGTCTCTGTTTGCGTATACGTTTTAACTCATTGGTGCGGGACCGGGGTTTGAACCCATGACCTCACGATTGTAAGGCGGGTGTCACTACCACTAGACCACCACGGCTTAAAATTAAATTGTATACTTATATCAATTCGAGCGAACTATTGGAATTTTGTACACGGTTTTGCCATTTTTTGCGCAAAATAATATTTATTTGTTAGCCTAGTAAGTAATATAGCAATTCATTTACCTGTTCAGAATCCTTCGCTTCTTTCTTATGTAGCTTCATATGCGCCATGAGCGTGCTCGCTTTTTTATAAACCATGTTACATATGGTGCACTGATATTTGTTTGAGTGCATCTTCAAATGTTTCTCGTACTCTTCTTTTTGTTCCGTAACTAGCTTGCAAATCTACAATTTGGATAATGTAAATATAGTTATCAAATATTAATTACAGGTAAATAGACGTACTAATTAGAATACAGAAATGCATCTCTTCCAATCAGTCCTATGTGCAGCAATGGACATCTTATACATCAACTGAAATGATAATGACGAATTTGGAATTTCGGATGATGACCTTGCTATAAAATATGCTATAAATAGTACAAAAATGTTTCAATTAGATTTCAGTAATTTGAGAAGATTTTGATCAGTGGAATTGTTTATTTTTCTTTTTTAATTTTAGTAAGCACTTTAGGGGGGGTGGAGGGCTTCATCCTTTGCTATTTTTGATGACATGGGGGTGGGGGTCTAGATGGTGATTATGTCAGCAATAGTTATTTATTTCTTTACGCATACATATGCGTAAAGAAATAAAACATTGTTGGACAGAGTACTTTAACACACATGTGTTAAAGTACTCTATCCAAAAATCTGTACTTTTTTATTTCTATAAAAATCTAAATCTGCTGCTCAAGAATCAATAAAAAAAAAAAGAAAAATGCTGACAGGTACCAATGTTTACGTAAGAATGAGAGGGAGGGGTAAGCTTTGCTTACTCTTACTAACAAGGGGGAGGAGGGTTAAACAATATAATAGTACATTATGATATAAGTGCGGTAAGTTTACAGCAATTAATAACAGCCGAGGCGATATTGCTAGCCCTCGCCTACGGCTCGGGCTATAAGGAAGCAGAGGCTGTAATTTTCAAAGCGCACGTATGTCATACGATTTTATAACATATTTGCGAGGAAATTAATAAAACTCTGACTTTGAGTGAAAGTCGTGTCGTGTGCGAAATCAGTCGAAGCATCGTGCGTTTTACATTACATTATCGCACAAGTGCCGTAATGTCTCTCACACTTGAGTGAAAGTAGGAGAAACGAGACCACATAGTTCTGCAGTCGGTGGGGGCGTGCGTTTTACATTACAATAAAGCACAAGTGCGTAATGAAATACATTACGATATTGAAATTGGTGTAATTACAGCCACTTTACGAGCAAATATGTTATAAATTTGCTTACGTAATACTTGGGCCCCATACAGAAAAGTACAGCAAGCAAGAGTTTCTGGACATGAGTCTGTTAAATCTTATGGATAACTAATTAATATCTAGATATAAAGCCTGATTACAGAGGCGCCAGCGTAAATTTAATAGCAACGTAAAAAGTGTTCTCTCTATCGAATGCCTAAAGTGAAAAAGAAACAGAACTATACTATTTAGCTAATATAATTACGATGGCGCCTCTGTAATCGGGCTTATTGTTTCCTTCTTAAATTGCGACGCCCTTAAGGTAGGGTTGCAAACCGTCCGGTTTTCCCTGGATTTGTCCTAGTTTAGAGGGGATCCAGGGAGCGTCTGGGCGGGATTTCACATGTGGTCCGGGTTCCGATTAGCAAAAGTTAAAACACAGTTAAAAAATAAAAATCTGTTAATCTGTTGACATGTGCGGGTTCTGGACTCTACGATCCGGGGTTTTCATGTGACTTATCCTGGTTGCCGAATTGTAGAGATGGCAACCCTACCTTAAGGGATCAATGACATTATGTTAGGACTCTAATTTGTAAGAACTTTTTTGTATCCATGCATTGTGCAAGAAACAAATATAAATAATATTATTTATGTCTATACCTTGCAGTAGAAAAGGTCAATATTATGCACAGTTTTCATATGCTCCTTCAATTTGGCCACAAACCTATACTTTATAGGACATTGACTGCACGTGTTATACACCATGGGATCTCGCTTTTTCCTGACCTTCTTCTCATTAATAATCATCACCATATCCTCATCTTCTGATGAATGTATTGAATGAGAATTATCATTGTCATCAACTGATGGTGTCCCTTCTTTTTCTACTACAATAATGATATTATCCTCGTTGTTTTTCTCATCGTCAACTTCAGTTTCATCTACTTCACTTTGAAATTCAGTTTTGCTATCATCAGCTATATCATCATTGTCGTATAGACTATTATTGTCAAGCATATTGTTTACGTCATCTATTGCATTTGTGCTGACGTTTTGTGTAATAATGTTAGTGTTACTGACACGTTTCAGATCATTACTGACTTGATCTGAATATTTATTGGATATACTGAGATTGTTTGGACCAGTTTTGTCAGTCGTGATACCAATACCATCTAAATTAAAGTCGAAAATGCCTGTCGTAGGTGTATACTCAGGTAAAGGTATAAATAGTACCTTTTCTGCATCATCATTAGTGATATCAATGTTGTTTATGTTGTTTAATAGTTCTTGGGAGTAGAATGTTATAAGTTCCAAGCTGCGTTTAGCCTGGAGATGGAACTTGTAAGCGTGTGAGGCAGATCTGAAGCAGTCTGTGCAGACGTTGTAGTTTTCAGATTTATTGAGCTGAAAATTTAAAAGAATTTTACATAAATAGGACTTTACAGTAAGTATAGTCGGAATCAAACTTTTACACAGCTGTTAAGTGAGGTTTAGTCAGAATTAGGTTGTGCCAACCAGATTCAGCCTATACTTAGAAAAAACTATACATTTAATACATTTTTACAGAAATTTCATATTATTTTTGGGATAGCTGTTTTTAAACTATGGTGGGTAGATTGTAGGTACTGTTTTAAACTAAGGTATAACCCATCCGCCGATTTGTGTGGCGCTTAGTATAACCCATAACTTTACGGTATTATATACTCTTTAGAATCAATTTTCATAGGAATTTATGACTGTCGATAGGGTGGGGACGCCACCATCGCAATAATTTAGTTGTAATACCGGTCGAAGAAGGTATCACGATTATTTCTATAATTTTCAAAATAATACTTTGTCTCACCTCAACCTGGCATAGCGCCTCCAAAGCATCAGCAATGCAGTACTCCGTCTCCTCTTTACAAATCAACGTAAAAATGTTCTCAAAAGAAGTATTTTCCAGAGGGACTAAGCATATTAGACATAATTCGTTGAGTCGGTTATTAGCAATGAGTTTCACAAGATTCTGTGCATCCACGGGTTCAACCATTTTCATTGCCTTCAGATTCTTCAGAATAGCTGGTCCTGTTGGCGTAGTAAAGCAGGAAAATCATTTTATTTGATAATTTATTTGAAATAATGTCTAAAATTATTTTGATTTTGTACCTGAATGAAAATGATGCGTTCAATTTTTTATTGAATGAAAAAGGACACGATCACGAATTTCTGAATTTTTACGCCGCCATTAATCAGTGTTGCCATTCATTTTCTGATCATTTTACCTATTAATGTTGTTATAATTAGTATTTTTATGTGGAATTAAAAACGAATTTAAACATCTATGGGGCGTTTGCTCTGAGACCTAAGAAGGTTGATCAGCCTCACATCTAAATATTTAGAACTAAGTTGTTAGTAAGTATGTGCTGCATCAACCCGTTTGCAAAACTATTAATAAAATAAAACAAAAAACTTATCGGTTGGATTGATCGTTAAAAATGACCAATTGAGCCCAGCTATGCATTAAAACCTGAGAAATTATTTTACTTAAAAACTGATGCGCTAAATTGTGGTGTCTGAATTTCAAATGGTATCACTATACGCCTGGTGAAAAAAATTCCATGCTCTAATCAACGTCAAAAATCAGGTGTGTTTTGAGATTTAAATGTCATTGTCAGAATTGTCAGAATTATCAAACAAATCCGGAATTCGCCTAGGATTTTGCTTGTTTTATTTTTACTGTTTAATACAATTAATTACTGTTCAATGCTCCTTGAATCACAAACATTGTGCATTATGATGTGATTACTCCCTCGAAGTATAAAAATAGCACCTACACTACGCTGTTACCACATTAATATGGACTTCCAGAGCGCTCACCGCTGAGATCAATTCAATGTAATTAGATGCTAATTACAATATTATCAACTGAAAATACAGGGGTATTGTGAGTTGTAACGCGTATCAGAGTATCAGGCTTCAATAGCGTTACTTTTGCGGTGGAATGCATAACACACGAGAAATGAAGCCTCGCGCAAGTTGAACGGAAGTTTTATGAAACAATTTTAATGTGGTTGCGATTGTAGGAACAAACATCAGTAAGTTAGCATTTATTCGTATTGGAACCTTTAGTAATATAGTTGCTGAGTTATCCTGATAAAACTGTACAAGTAAACTATTGTCATAAAAGTGTTCAATTTCTTTTCTCATTGCTTCAGCTATTTGGATAAATGAGAGCCGAAATAATATCCAATTCAAATGATGAAAGATTTTTTACAAAGAACTAAGTGTATGTTTTGAAAGATTATATTAAACATAATAATTATGTCATAGCCACAAAATCTGTACCCACTATCATTTTAATATTTATGAAAAAAAACAATTTGTAAAATAAAAATTGAACATACTTTTGTTCCACACGAATTATCGATTGTATTATGAATGGGCTCAAGTGTTTACTATAGTGAAAAGCAGAACAGTAATTCTGACATAAATAAAATTTTTCTAAATGTCATAGAAATCTCGCTCTTGGTAAAAAAAAGTTATTGCTCATACCAAATCAAACGTTTGTCAATGTGATTCAGTTCTGCATTAATAAATAAAAAGTAAAAGTATTAAAATAGACGATGCAAGTTAAACTAACAATAAAACCTTTTTTAGTTTCAGATATTGCATCACAACTTTAAGAATGGACACCAACATATCCCTCCAAGATACTACTGAAGACATACTCGTCAAAGAGGAATTCAATCCCCACATAGAAGAAAACATAGACGTCAAAACTGAAACGGAATACATTGAAAATGCAGATAAACCTGATTCATACGATATTGATATCACAGATAATAACTACACAAATGTCGAATTGCAAATTAAAAATGAGTTGTCTATAAACATACAGCCAGAAGATTCTCAAAGCAGTGCTGAAGTAAACAACATAAAGAATGAAGTTGAAACTGAGACAATTTTGCCGAGTAGTCCTAATTACAATGCGATGAAATTCGAAATGCCAGTAGCAGACACCAGTGAGGCGACGTATGATTATCCACATTATGATGATAGTATGGACAGCAGCGAGGCGACAGCTCTGAGTCAAGTTGAGGTGTGTTTGAGTGATGGTGTTAGTATCAAGTCTGAGAATGCTTATGAGGTGAGTATTGCATAGTAAGTGACATGTGAACACAAAAACAAAAGAGTACTGATCTTGAAAGGCAAAAAACTTGGAAGGCATAAGGATTTTTTTATTCATCGTAAGACTATGTTTAAGCACCAACTGGCCTAATGGAAAGCGATATTGTGGCCAAATATGGAGTATGTAGAAACAGAAGATAGGTATCTTCTGTGCAACTTAACTTTGTAAAAAAAAAAGTAGTAAGTTCGTATAGGCTGGGTGTCAGAGTTTTTAGGCCGCCTGAAGGCCTGTGACTTGGCTAAACGGTTAAATTAACCGGGACCTACAATTTAACGTGTCATCCAAGCCACGGTAGCGCTCATTTGGAAAATGCCACCCGCAGTCACCCATCAAAATACTGATCGTGCGGAACATTGCTCATTAAAAAGATATTCAAATCAAAATTATGTCTATTGATATAAACAGGGCCGGTTCTATCATATGGCTCTTTGGGCTTCAGCCCAGGGCCACGTGGATTCCAGGGCCCCCAGTTAAGTTAAAGCAAAGTCAAAGGTATACAATAGTGTGAAAAAATCTATATTATAATGAATTAAACAGATTGTAAGGTTTGCAGCCCTGTGAATCCTGTGATTTATCAAACCCATTCAATTCATTGGATTCAATTCATTGGATATTACTTTGAACTGATAGTTGAAATGTTTGACAACCATAATACAATCATTTGGTCTTGATCATGCTCCACTGTTTCACTCTCAGACTCTGTCTCTTTTTATCTTACTATCCTTACTTTGAGTAATTAGTTGGGCCCATAGTATTAGCCCATGAGCCCCTAGCCTAGACTTACAGTACAGCCCTGGAATTCAAAATCTTACCCTAGTATTTGTCATGCTCTATCTGTTTTCTTTTTTGTAGATCCCACACTGGGGTACAGGCTCTTAGCAAGTTATTATTCATTACATGTCACACATTATGCCGGCTCCACATTAGTGCCGTGAAGCTACATGAACAGGCGTGAATGATAATGTGGACGGAGTTCGCGGGGTTACGTACATGTATTCAGGGCCCCACTGTTGCTAGATTGGGGGGGACTCCTCCCAAATTTGGGGGTTTTTATGCTCATGAGGAAAAACATCGATAGGAGGAAATTTCGGAGGGAAATAATTGTTTGTTCAGGAGAACTGGGGAATATTAAAAGTATTTAACAAAATTATAATTAGACGTGAAATTGAATGAACGATTTTAATTCCTTCTCTTTTACTCATCCTTCTTATCAAAAAAGAGATAGAAAAACAAGCTGAGAGACCGAATCATATAAATCGGCGGATGTAAAGTTAGCTACAAGCTGCGCAATATCGAATAAACGCACAACTTGAGCTTCATTGAGAATTGAACTAAAACAGTCATATGGTAATACTGCCATGCGCGTATTAGTTAATCAGTTTACTTTTGACTACAAAAGCGTACAGGCATGTGCTGTGCAGTCCATGCGCACGCGTTAAAATGGAGTCGCGCATGAACGCTAGATTAACGAAAGTGAAATGTTCTTTTTGACCGACGAACCAAACCGGAGGAGGTTCTCAATTCGACGCGTATATTTTTTTATGTGTAACCACGCATAACTTTTCTCGTAGTAGTCCGATTTCAATAATTGTTTTTTTATTGGAAAAAGTATACTTCGAAATTGGTCCCATTAAATTTTTACTGAAATCGGCTGAGGCATTTTTGAAAAATCAACAATAATGTGAAAAATGAACCATCGATTCGTGCAAAATATTCGCGAATTCTGTACACGGGTCGGTCATGCTATTTTTTGCGAAAAATAATTAAAGAATTACATGCTGAAAATGCACTGTGGGATGCAAAAAACACACGTCCGTTTCACGGCGAGTCTCACGAACGACATCTCGTAAATGTGGATGGCACGACTTGTGGCGCGAATTCGCGGCACTAATCTGGAGCCGGCTTTACACATTATGTACATATTTTTAACAAATTATTAGGTACTATTTCTAACACTTTACGAAGGTAAAAGGCTACCAAATAACCGTACTCTACTGTTAACTGTCACTTTACCATAAGGCACAGCATGATGCATGGTTAATTTATTGCTTTCGACCATGGAACCAATATTTCTAGATGATGGACATATTCTAGGATATCATTAGATGACTAGACTCATCTTCACTGAAATCTTTTATGAATGTAATCAACTCTGAAAATGTGAAAAAAAAACAGCTATTCCATACATTTTGTCAAAGGTCTTTGAACATTTTTAATGAAACGGATTTTTTTGATTCTATTTTATTTGTAGTTTGATGTACATTAAAAAAAAAACCAGTCATAATGGATAAGTGCAATAATGTCCTAGAATATGTCCTTTGTTTGTTTGTTTGTTTGCCTGTTGTGTTTATATTTCTTTTTTTGCCAAGTTACAAACCTCTGAAATAGAGTTTTTCATCTGACTCCAATATTTTCTATTACAGGATACCTCAAAAGACTTCCCAAGAATCATCAAAAATGAATCAGAACTAACAGTTACAGAAACACATCTAATCTCCAATAAATTCATCAATACAACTTCTACCATCACCAGCACTCATGGAGGCATCATTGGCTCTCAAACAACCAAGACCTTGATCATGGAAATACACCCCATGAATCTAGAGAACCAGAATTTGAAGATGGGCAACCCTGAAGAAATCCTTCCTACCAGCAACGAAACCTACGAGACAGACGAACCTTTTCAACTAAACTCCATCACTGGCAACATCCTATCCTTAGAACAGGAAGCTTACGGCTTGCTAAAGAAGAAGAAGACAACACCCATAATGGAAATGGCCTGTCCCAAGTGCCCTAAAGTTTTCTATCAGAAATTCACTCTCAACAGACATCTAAAAGTTCATACGTCGATTGAAAACAGAGCAAACGGAGTTCTCAAAGGTTTGAAAACGAGGTTAGAGAAAAAGAAGGTTAAAGAAGAAGAAGTTGTAAAGACGGAGCCAGTAAAGAAGGAAGAAAAAGGTGGGTATCATTGTACTTGCGGCAAAAGTTTCCAACGGCGAAGTCGAATGGAGACCTGCCTGAGATCGCACACTGATTATGCCGACTCCAGTTCATACGACTGCGCGACTTGCGATAAAAAATTCAAATCAAAGGAGCTGTTAATATACCACCGACAACGGCAACACCGTAAAAAGTTTCCGTGCAAATTCTGCCCGACCGACTACCACTCGCAAAAAGCACTCTTCAAACATTTACGAATACATCAGAAAGTCCAACTGACCGAATACAAAATAATGGCAGAAGGAAATCAGGATCTCCAGTGTCTGTTATGCGAAAAAACCTACAACAAGCTATCGGACTTGAAGTCCCACGTCATGGAAGACCACACCGAACCGTACAAATGTCCGCATTGTACAGAAATGTTTCCGAAAATAAACGATTTCGCCATTCACATAAAGAAAACGCACCCTGATGTCGGCGACCAATCAGTTTTGGACGTCCTCGAAGCATTTTCGAAGCTCGTGAAAGCGTGGAAGTGTGAAAATTGTGGCAAGCAGTTCCACAAAGCGGATAAACTGGCTTTACACCAAGTAGAAGAGCATACGCCAGATATGAAAAACGAGCAACATTTTCAGTGCGGAGACTGCCAACGAGTCTTCATCAGCAAATGCGGGTTAAACTCGCACATGAGGATGCACCACAGAACGGAGAGTGCGGAAGAACCGGAGCCAGAAGAAGTAGGCGTCTTATGCTTGGAGTGTCGAAAAGTTTGCCCAGACATGAACGCTCTAACATCGCACATGCGTCTACACTCAATGGACAGGAAGTATCCCTGCAAATACTGCGATTTTCGCTTCGCTACGCCGCAAAAGCGAAAAAAGCACTCGGAAGTACACACGGGCGATATGAAATACGTCTGCTTCATATGCGAATACACGTGCAGCTCAGAGAACCGGCTCAAACAGCACAAAATGTCCATCAAACATGCCAACATGAAAGAGTATTTACTAACAGGAAAACCGTTCATAGAAGAGGAACAATCGACGTCCAAAACGGAAAAGATAAAAGACACGTTGAGGAAAAAAGAGTGGGGGGTTAAAAAGAAAAAGAAAGAGAAGAGAGACAAGGAGGGCGATATTGCCTGCGATATTTGCGGGGAAAAGTTCGCCGATGAAACAGAAATGTTAGAACATAAGCAAACGCACCCTTTTATAGAGTTCCCTAATGATGATAAACCTAGTAGAATATTTTTCAAATGAGCATTATCTTGCCGGTTTGTTTTAAGATTTTGCGGAAAGTAATGAACCAGTGCCTGACATTATGACACCAGCTTATTGCCTTCCAATCATAATACAAGGTTGTTTTACTGGTAACTAACATACGCACAACTTTTCAAAGGCGACTTTTGTATGTCAAAATAAACAACTATTACTATGGAACCAATCTTGAAATCGTGAAAGAAAAACAACTTTTCCATAGGAAAAATTAATAGAGCTTGGACAAAATGTATGGAATAACTGATTTTTTTACGGTTTCGGAGTAAGTACCGTAGTAAAAGTTGTTCATCTAAGGCTATGCGTAAGTTATCAGTAACTTAGTATATGTGTGAATATTACTATATGTAAAAGGTATCAAAACTATATGGTTCCCGATGTTTTGTTATTTACGTCACGTAAAATATATTTCGTGTAAATAAGTAAAGTAACGCAACGCGCGGGCGCGTTTATTGGTGATAGAATATAACTTGGAAATATTTCGAATATTACAAAAATATATTAGTACAGGAAAAATAGATGTTTATTTGATCCACTTTTCACAAAATTTCAACTAAAAATAATACGATTTATGGCCACTTCATTAAATGGGCCATAAATCGTAAACGGTACGTTTTACAAAAAAGTTTACTGGAAACAAAAGATGCGAAATTTTATTCGCTACAATAATGATCTTAATGACTTTTGCCTTTGAGTGCATAATTTCCGAGATATCGGCCCAAAAAGTTTTTTCGAGATGACGCTTGAAGCTCCACCTGGATCTGTCAGCATTTTGTAATTTTATGCTCAGTAAGTGACCCTAAACCTTAATAAAAAAAAATTGGTTCGGAAATTTACTGTTTACGATTTAAGGCTCATTTAATGAATGAATCAAATTTCATTAAATGGGCCATAAATCGTAAACGACAAGTTTTACAAAAAAGTTTACTGGAAACAAAAGATGCTAAATTTTATTCTCTACAATAATAGTCTCCGTGATTTTTGCCCTAAAGTGCAAAGTTTCCAAGATATCGGCCAAAAACGTTTTTTCAAGATGGCGCTTGAAGCTCCACATGGATCTGTCAGCATTTTGTGATTTTATGCTCAGTAATTGATCACAGTGATCAAAGTGATCATAAACATTTAAAAAAAAATTGGATGGGAAATTTAGTGCAAAGTTAAATTCTTTTTTACCTGTACTATATGTATGGGCCTAAACTATGAATGGAAGCGTATATTTTTTGTATACTAACTTATAATTTTGGAAACAATCTGACTAGGTATTTTATTATTGTACTTATTTTCTTTTTTATTCTCTTTTGCATTTATAAGAAGAGTTCTTTATTGTTTTCTGATATAATTTTTTGGTCACACTACCGATCAAATCATTTAAAGCTAGCGCGTATACGTGCTTTATGCTTAATTCGCAACGTCACATAGTGTAGATGTTATGTTCAGTCTTTTACAAGCTTACGCTCAGTGTTTAATGCAATCTGTATTCATCTATAATAAGGTATAATACGAATCAAATTTTTGGCGGGTGTGAAGTTACAGCGGATTCAGATTAGCAATTTTTTCTGCCTGTATACCTCAGAAGAATTACAAGTAATAGAATTGCTAAATTTTACTCAAAAAAACTACGTTACAGCTGTCTTCATATCTGGTTATACAGCATACGCGAGAGCGAGTGCAACAAAAAAAACGCAATCTCTGTCGCATACGTCAAAATCACCAGTTGGAATGTCAAAATGGTTAAAATTTGGTTACACTTGGTAATTTGTCTTTTTCGGAAATTCGAACTATCTACTTCCAGTAAGAAGGTTCAAATCTCTGATCAGTTTACCTTCCTACTTTTCACCTTTACGAATTTGGACAGCCGAGATAGCTCAATGCTAGTTTGTGAAACCCTTCGAAATTACGTAAGTTCGGGTGTATGTGCATCTTTTTCTAACACCTTTTAAAGTTCATATTTAAAACGGGACAAAGTGATATACATCATATGCTATTTTAGTAGTTTCTATTACTTTAGTTCTTATTGTGTAGGTATACGATCGAAAAAAAGGTTCAAAAAAGCCGGAATCGCGTAAACGGCCATATTTCGGCGTGTTGTTCTATCCGGTAGTGGTGTCGTGTCAGTATATATAGACATGAATTCTCTCGGGCTCGCGCTTATAAGATCTTATAGGCCCCACTGACCATCACGCCAAATGGATAACATCCAAATGAATGTGGCTAATGTTGCCAATTTAGTGTATTTAAGTTTAGACTTCATTTTTCACAGAAACATTGTTTGAAGATATAGGTAACCATAAGTACAATGTACATAGAGATAAATCCACAGATGATTTAGTTTGAAGGTAATCAGACAAGTTGCTAAACTATTTTTAAAACTAAAACGCTCGCTGTACCAGTGAAGTCGCCATTTCCAACGACGAAGTCGCAAACTTGTAACATCGAATGGATGTCATCCATTTGGCGTGATGGTCAGTGGGACCTATAATGGTGTCGTGTCAGTATAAAACATGGATTCTCTCGGGCTCTAATCTAAGATCATATAAGTATATGATCTTAGATTAGAAGCGCGTCAACGCTTGTATGACACGCGCGTGTGCCAAAGACGCGCCTATACGCGCCTACGTCCAATTCACAGCCGCCAACTATGTTGATTCGGCCCATACTTACCTTTAATTTTTTCAAAGGTGGGCACCGCTCACCATCCTCTAGGTATATACTAAGCGCCACACAAGTCGACGGTTGGGAAGTTATGCGCAAAAGCCGAAATATAGGTATGCGCGGGAGCCTGTGAGACGTCGAGGCACACCCGCCCGCCAACCTCATACCTCTCGCGCGCTCGTGCCCGTGCTCAACACTACGCCACGCGGCGTTGGCATTGTGCACATATGCGCAACAATTAACGAATCACGGCGAAGTGTTATCTGAGGCTAACTTCTCATTTGCAGACTTGTGTGGCGCTTAGTATACATGAAAATATGTATAATAAATAGTAAATATGTACCTGTTAATTCCAGTGATACAAAACTGCATTTTTATTTTGTAATTATTTGGGCAGCTTGTGATAATTCGTCCTAAATCCGCGTACTTTTTAGTAGCGGTTGTTTATTTTGTATTTGTTTTTCCAAATTGAAAGGTTGTTTTAATATGCACAATAATTGGCTCAATGGTTTTTGTTAACCTGTGTTGGTACTAGTCTAGCTAGATGTTTAACTAATTTGTAAGGTATAGATTCGTATAGCGAAATTAGCAGATGTCAAATATTATTTGATTAAAAAATATTTGCACTTATTTGTGTTTATTTTTGTGTATGTACCTGACCTCATTAATAAGCCTGGGCCTTGTTAATAATATCCAAGTAGCCCAACGAGCTATGGAGAGGCCTACGCTCGGAATCTCTTTGCGGGATCAAATCAGGAAAGAGGAGACCCCTAGAAGAACTAAAGTTCCCCACACAGCTCAGCGGATTGGCAAGTTGAAGTGGCAGTGGGCGCGGCGCATAGCTCGGAGGACTGACGACCGGTGGAGTCGAAAGATTCTCGAGTGGAGACCGCGTACCTGCAAACGCAGCGTAGGATGTCCACTTACGAGGTGGACAGATGATCTCATCTAGACAACAGGATCACGCTCGATGCAAGCCGCTTCCAACTGGCCTTATTGGAGATCCATTGAGGAGGCCTATGTCAGCAGTGGACGTCATATGGCTGATGGATGGATGGACCAGACCTCAGCTGGAAGTGAGCCATGGATGTACTCTACTGTAGTAAAAAAAAGTTAAGTATTAATTTTTCAATAAAACCAACATTCCCTAGTATTGTATTCCATTAGTAATAGCATATATGGATAGTAGAAATGGGTAGTGCACCTATCCCCAGAGATAGCTCGGTAGGGATAAGTGCACTACAAAAATGGTTAGTGCACTTATCCCTAGGGATAACTCGATAGAGATAAGTGTACCAGCCGATAAAAGCAGCTCTCAGGTTTTCCACTGCCTCCTAAAAATGGGGAGGTGTCAGTCAAACTCATCAGTTTCTTTTATTTCAATGTTGGGTACATGATTTCTCCATTGTTTGTAGACTGTTTCGGAAGTTAATCATCAGAGAAAAATCTGTGAGAATTTACTTAATTATTCAGTACTTCTGGAGTAGGTAATTCCAGAAAATTGATGAAAATGGCAGCGCCTACTGAAATCAAATAGCACGCTCAGCCTGTTCCATCCATCAGCCTATACGACGTCCATGCACTGCTGCGTTTATCCCCCGTGGCTCTACCACTGCTGGACATTGAGGCCATGGATGTCCAAAAAGACCGGTTGGAAGCTGTTTACATCCAGCGCGACTCTGTGGTCTTAATGAGGTCATCGCTCCACCTCTAATGTAGTGATTAATTCCTCTATGGCTCCACCTTGTGGGTGGATGTCTTACGCTGCGTATGCCGGTACGTGATCTCTGCTTGAGAACTTTTCAACCCCATCGGTCACCAGTCCTCCATGCTATTTACTCGTACTATGTAAGGGACAGTTAGTTATTTGTAATAGTAAAATGCAGCGCTAGTACTAAATATCTTATGAAATATAAATTACGCGTCGAATTGTTTGTCCGCGATAGACTCCTGAACTACTTAACCGATTTTAACCTTTTGCACACTATGTGCAGTTTGATACAACTTGAGAGTTTGAGAGATTAGGTTTCGAATTTGTTTATTTTACTTAAAAACACTGCGTTACTACAACCAGAGAGAAAGCGCTGTTGTCGCTTGAGACCATTCTCAACCACAAAAATGTATGGAAAACACACGAGATACGAGATAGAAAATCTTGACATTTGACCCTAGTCTGTCAAATCTGTCAGGAATTTGATTTAACAAAAATTTGACACTATCGTGAGAAAAATATGGCAACTAGCCTCAGAATAAGGAAAAACAGTAGAAGTGACATAAAGTAAAAAAGTTGTGGTGCATGATTCCACAAACATGGCGTCGAAAATCCATAGAAACTGCTATGTAATCTAGACACGAATGACACTTGGACTGCTGATCAAATGTCAAATACTTGTTGTTGGCCGTGACAAAACATGGCGCCTGGCCGCATTGTTGTAATTTTAGGCAATGATAAAACTACTATTGTTTTTTTTTTACGTACGGTTACACTCTTTGAGTTAAAAAGAGACGCCGATATATTTATAAGTACCTATTTTAATGCCGAGTCCACTCTTTTTTCTTATTGTCTATGCAACTAGCCAATGAATCGAGATCATCGATATACCTATTTGTCATGTTTCTTTATTACTCATGCCATATTAAATTAATGCATCTCCTTCGGATTTTCTCGATCGACCACGTGATCCCTCTGGTTGTAACAGCTCTGTTTTAAAATCTGTCCGCACCGGGGCGAAACCGGGGATTGTCAGCTAGTAGTTTAAATAAAACACAGTGATAACTTAAAATCGCATTTACTATCACATACCATGACAAACACATCTGCTACCCGCCACAATCCAACCTTATAATATATAATAACACAAAGCATACTAAAATACATAAGTGTATGTATTGAATTACTTTAGGTACTGTTTTGATCTGAACAACACTAAAACCATAATTGTGATAAAGTAAAAACATCCAATATTCCATTGTCCCTTAATTTACCGATAAATAACTTTCGTATTGATCTATACGGTTAAAATAAATCGATATCATAATTTTATAACATCCCAAAGCCTTAGGTACATTTTTACAGTA
The DNA here is from genome assembly GCA_964007245.1 of Hypomecis atomaria. Lineage (NCBI taxonomy): Eukaryota > Metazoa > Arthropoda > Insecta > Lepidoptera > Geometridae > Hypomecis > Hypomecis atomaria. Next base: position 5,150,117 of record OZ023306.1, read on the forward strand.
GCTGTATTTTTAAACATACATTTCCAAATTAAGGGTTAACATCGACGAAAGATGAAAAATGGGACACAAACTCTTTGTGTTTTAAATTACGTACATGACATACATATTACAAAGGTATATTTGTATAGTGAAATACAATAATATACTCGAACCGCGCAAAAAAAAAAACAAGATAAAAATGGCGTCTTTTATTACTCAAAAGGTTGGCAAATAACCATTGACGTAACTAGATTTTCTTTATCTGGGCACTTTTTCTGGATTGGGCACTGCCCACCAATAAGTTGTTGAAAAGTAGGTACATACTACCTACCTTTTCCACAACAGATATACGAATAAAAACGCCATTTTTATTTCAATTTTTTTCTAATTTGCGGATATAAATAGGTTACTAATTAAACACTAGGATTTATTAAAATTCTACAATGCTACCACAAAAATAGTAAATAGCAAGTTGTGACTGTCTAAATATTGCTGTCTTTGTCTAATAGATGGCAGTTAAGAACATACAAACGAATACAGAACGTATGTTTTAGTTATTCAAGACCCTTAGAGGGTTAATTAAACACATAAGTATATTTAAAGTGATTCTGATGTTCTGTTTTACAATTTGTAAATCAACTTGTCTCTTTCTATTTCGATGCGCAAGACAAGGACAGCAACAACACTAGAGATGTTACATTTGCTTCAAAAATTAGAAAAAAAATCCATTAGGATACTATTTTTGTAGTAACACTACCAGACATCTATTATACTGACTTACAATTCACTAAGATGTAAAAATGCAATCCTTACTGTAAGGAGATAGAGTCGAGTTTGGTCCGACACGTTATCACAAGCTTTATAAATACTTTCTTTGTGACTTCGCCAATCATTATACCATTTTTTATCCATTCTTTTAAAGTGCCGAGACCAAACAAAGTCATGATTATGTTACACGATTTTCAGACTTATTCTTAAGCCAATAAAATTCAAGTTCAAAATAATTTGTAATTTACGTCATAAAGGAGATTTTGCAAATATGCATAGAAATTGGGCCACTAAAGGGTACAGTATTTCATAATTTGCTTTGTTTCTTTCGGAAAATGATTTTCCCGTTATTTTTTACATTAACAGTGTCCATTAAAAGTAATTTCGTTTATTCAGGTATTAAGGTTACATGTGACCAAAATGACAGTAATTCAATGACTGAACAAAAATCAAATTGGAAAATGTGAAATTACTCATAAATTAAGCATTTGATGCGGTTGTTTTACTCTGCGTATTTATTTATCATAGTTTAGCGGATTTTTTGAGCTACTGTACCTAGTCTGAGCCCATTTTGCATTATCTCCTTAGCGAAAAAATTGGATGAATTTTGTGTAATCGCATAACGTTGCCCTATAAAACCCGATTTCGATATTTAAAACGAAAAATAGCCTAAAGGACCAAGCCGCATTAAAAACAGTTGCCGATTCTAGAACATTTTAATTTCTGGAATAAGTTGGAACGTTTTTTTTTTCAGTTAGTCGGAAGATTCACAAAATCAGAACTTTATAAAACGTAGTTAAAGATGTAGCTAAATGTAAAACTTTAGATTCAAAGCTGAAAGATTTTTTCAGGGTGTTTATTGCCTACCCCAGAAAAATAAAAAGAATGGACTTTTTATTTTCGTTGGCAAATAACTTCCAAGGGTTTTAAGATAGCTACACCCATGTTAGTGCCCTAACGCTTTTCGTACCAATTCTATACAGTCAGAAATTGTTGAATCACCAATAATTGAATTTTCCAGAATTCAAAATAGGCTAAAATCGGCCGTTCACACGACACACCGCCCAAATAAAGATAATTTTTAAATTTATTTCCTTATTTATCTTTTATAAAGTGAAGCCGATGCTCCAAAGTTGGGTTTAGATGTCACTAAAATCGACTGTTCCAGAAATTATTATAGCCTAGATGACATATAGAACCGAATGTTCCAGAAATCAATTTAGCCAAGACGACATATAAAACTGACTGTTACAGAAATGAATATAGCCTAAGACGACATAAAACCGACTGTTCCAGAATTCAAAATAGCCTAAAACCGGATGTCTGAAAACGAACTTACTAAAAAAAGATGTTACTATCTTTAAAACGTGAAGCTGATGCTCCAAGGCTGGGCCATGCTGGCTCCGGGTTTCCTGACGACCAGCACGTCGTTGCCCTTGTGTAGGGTCATCTGTAGAGATGTCTGTTTGTCCCCCTGGATGAGTTTGGCGGTTTTGGGCGGGGTCTTGATGCCGGCGATGACGATACGCTCTACCCACGAACGGGTCGGATATGAAGCGTTATCATTTATGAACCTGTGAAAGAAAGTTGAAATGTAAATAAATGAATCGTCCTTTATTTTCAACTAGCTGACCCGGCGAACTTCGTATCACGCTATATCTATATAAATTACTAGCTGGCCCGCCCCGGCTTCGCCCGGGTACGATTGGTTAAAAAAGACAGATTTTATGAGTATTGTGCCTATTTACCTACCACGTAAAGTAGATATGTCACTCACATGAACACAGTTATTTTAGCGCGTTTTCATATTACAGTATCATATAAGCAAATATTTTCTCCTCAGAACACCCACTGCTTAACATATATTCTATCAACGTAATTTAGTTGATGTTCTAATATACACTTGATTTTGACATTTTCTTCATTCGAGTACTTTGTAAAATATTAGCCATCAGTTCGACTTCTAGGAATTGTGTGCCTGCCTGCGGGCCTGCAGCTACACAGTCAAATTAAATAATGCTGAATATGTGTTGAAAGAAGGATGTCGACAGCTCATACATACGAATACCTGTTGTGTACGAATACACTCAGTTTCTCCCAAGCTCATTTATAAAAATTTTATCTTCACCAGAGTAATTTATGACGCTTCTAAAACTGTTCTGATATGTACAAGTTTGTTTAAAATGAAGTTAAAATAAGAAAAACCGAAAACAATTTTCAAGCTATAAATACCTACTTTGATTTATAGAATTATAGACCATAGCAGTGCTGCCAACTCCTTTTGGCAAAAATTCGCTATCAGCACGTCAAAAACGCGCCAGAAGCGCTAAATGGTAACTACGACGACTGGTACTACGAAAAAATGAATGATAATGAATTTCGGTATTCATCCACTTCATTGGCAATAGTATAAGAACTACAACTTGCTGCTATTCGAACTTCGGCCGCAGCCTGCGGATGCAGGTCGCGATTGCAGGTAACACACATCTGAAATGCAGCCACTGCCTGCTTCCGCAGTCGAGAGTGATTCCGAGGTTGGCTACACGTGCTGCGACAGGCAGCACGTCGGACTTGCCTAAACAGGTGAACAACACTCGCAGCTGAGGCTCGGTAGCACGTGCTGCCGGAGCCGCAATCGGAATCTTTTTTGCAGAAATTCATACTACTACAGATAACCAGAGCCCTTACTCGTAGTCCAGGCTTTGCGAAGTTTACTCAAACTTTCGCGTTCGCGTGTGGATCCATAGATTTTGGTTAGTTCTTCCTCGTTTCTGCTAGGGGCGCTGTACAAAAATGTATAGGGCCATACCGAAACAGCTGTAGTTTCAATTTACGTGTAAACCTGAATTAACCCCTCAGTTGTGCAGCCACAGCCGGCTTCGTGCATCTGCTGCAAGTGCTGTTTGTAGCTGTTGCCTGCTGCCGAGATTCGAATAGCACCTTTAAGGATTATTACGAGTAATATCAAAATAATCAAGAATATCTCGGATAATTTCAACTGCAGCTTTTTGTTAGTAGTAAAGTGAGTGAAACCTAAAAATATAAGTATTCTTTCTTTTTGATAATCTTTTAGTATATAAAAATGTATATTTCTATAAAATAATTATGTAAAAAGACACCTCAGTTCGTAAAATTACTAGTTGAAACACTTAAAACGTTAAGGAAGGAGCATGTACCAACTGTTGAAAAAGAAAATAATTATATCAACCCCTCCAAAAAATTGCTAAGTCGGAATACCGAAAACGAAATCTGCCAATACTGAATACATCATCTGATCGACTGAATTTGACATTTCCTTTTTTTTTGACAGCAACAGTAATAAAATAGTGATTTTTTTTAAATAATGTGCCCATTTTTGGACAGGCTAAAGCCTTTAAGGTCATATCGCCACTTCTTATGTATGTAATCTATAATGTTAAAACAATAAAAAATCATTGTAATTTTTCTGGTGGTCTAATATTAATTTTAATTAGTGATATGAAAACAGCAAAAAATCACTAAATTTTTGAAGCACATATCATTATTATAAATGATGTTTTGTTTTCTACCTACTTGCAAAAAAAAAAAAAAAAACTACAGGTCCATTCGCTGCATCCTTCTTTATAATTCAAGCTGTAAACTGTTAGCTGTTTATATTTCAAACATTTGACAGAAGTGACACACTTATTTTTGGTTGCTAGGGTAACAATAAGCATAGACCATGATAGTTAAATATCACATACTTTTTACATATTCTCATTACATAATATTTAAATTATTAGGTAATTTTTTTACACCTTGAGTTACGTTATTGAAGTTTTAGCAAGGATCCCTAATTTTTTCGAAAATGTAATATAGCCTATGACATCCGGGGATTGTGTAGCTTCCCAACAGTCAAAGAATTTTTCAAATCGGTTCAGTAGTTTCGGAGCCTATTCAATGCAAACAAACAAACAATCAAATCTTTCCTCTTTATAATATTGGTATAGATAGCCTATGTGTTATTCTGATGTATAAGCATTACTATTGCAAATTTTCATCTCAATCCGTTCAGTAGTTTTTACGTTAAAGAGGAACAAACATCCATCCATAAAAACTTTCGTTTAAAAATTACAAAAACGCGTCACGGCAAAGAAATCACGTTTGTTGTAAGGAAGTATTTCCCCGTAAATATTTATTTTATTTTATTCTGTAGTAGCAGCAACAGAAATGCATTAAATGTGAAAATGTCAACTATATAGCTATCACGGTTCTTGATTCAGCCTGATGACAGACAGAGAGAAGGAAACCCGAAGTCTTAGTAATAGTATCCCGTTTTTACCCTTTGTGTACGGAACCCTAAAAAGTGATATAAAATATACTCACTTGTAGGTAAGTAGTCCGGGTTCGTACGCTAACTTGGCGTAGATATATTTGTTCTTTTTGTAGTCATATGACTCTCCGTCGTCGATGTACACCGTGCCTTCTGCGGTATTCTGTAAGTAATAATTAAATTAAAATCTTATTATATTATAATATTTTTGTTTTTAATATCAATTCTGTGTTAAACTGTGCTGAATACAAGCCTTTTCTACAGGGTTATTCAGAACTGGTGTGCTAAGCCGAAAGGAGGTGGTTCAGACCACCAATATGATCAACTTTTACTGAAGGCCCAACTCGGAATTCAAGAAACTAAATCAGCTGTTTCATACATTTTGGTCGATTACGAGTTGCAATTTTCAGCTTATTTTTTGTCTCGAATTCCGGGCCCCATAGTTGTTCATAATTGATTAATATGACTGTGAAATTGATTTCTATTTTAAGTGTAATTGGCGTCATTAGCCGTACTTATTATATATCAAAAATAAAATAAAATAAATAAATAAATAAATAATGATGGTCTTAATAACCCCTTTCAGCTTAGTACAAGGCAAGCAGATACAATGAATATTAAAATAATACATTTATTTGATCAACAAAATGAAGTTACACAACAATAAGTCCTCTTGTGATAAATTAAAAACCTGTGTTATTTATAGGCAGCTTCTTCTTTTACGCTGACTGAGTTGACAAAATGTTAGTAAATAATAATGGTGTGTGTTTTTGTGTGTGTGTGTGTGTGTGTGTGTGTGTGCCTTCCCGCTAAAGCACGACGTGGGTATCTTCAAATCCTTAGGTCAAATAATCTTTAGGTAAGCTTGCGACACCCTAGACCGTATATCTGCTTAACATCAGGCAGTGTGTAGTCAAACGCAAACCTAAACATAATAAAAAAAATGTGTGTGTGTGTAAAACTACGATACACGAGATGATTGAGAGAGTCAAGGTTTGCAACGTTACTCGTGTGTGTGTGTGTGAGTGTGTGTGAGTGTGTATGAGGGTGTGTGTGTGTATGTGTGTGAGGGTGTATGCGTGTGTGTGTATATAAGTGTATACTCACGTTTTCGTCGAGTGCAACAACGAGAGTGTAAGGGTCGTCAGCCATTAACGAAGAGGAGCGTCGGATCCGTTCCTTGCGCGGCAGGATGCTGCCGCCTCGCTGGTACACGGGGATCTGGCGACAAGATTAGTACATTACATTATGCAACAAGGGCACTAAGTCGTGTTGAGGGCGATATATTGGACCATGAGCGTAGCGAACGACTCTAGAGTTACATGACTCCCGAGCGTAGCGAATATGACATTTAATTGGTAGCCATTGGTACCATTGGTATGAAAATACATTTGAGATGGTTTTATTAGGTCAGCGCACAAAAATCTATATTTTTGGGTTTTTTGGGATTTACAGATGAAATGCTTGTAAGTTGTAAGTATACGAAACCCAATTAGCGGCCATGCATGAGTAATGTTTACGACGTAAATACCTCAGACCAAATAAAATAATCGGCCATCATAAATCTGTATGGGAGCCCCCCTTAAATATTTATTTTATTTTAATTTTATTATTTATTTTTGAAGTGAATATAAAACTAAATATTCTGTGAAAATTTCAAGCATCTGCCTGTTATCGTTATTAAAATAGAGCGAAAAACGTCTAAAAAATCAGGTTTGTAGTTTGGGAGCCCCCCTTAAATATTTATTTTATTTTTAGTATTTGTTGTTATAGCGGCAACAGAAATACATCATCTGTGAAAATTTCAACGTTCTAGCTATCACGGTTCATGAGATACAGCACGGTGACAGACGGACAGACAGACAGACGGACATCGAAGTCTTAGTAATAGGGTCCCGTTTTTACCCTTTGGGTACGGAACCCTAAAAATCAAGACGGAACGTCGCGTCGTGAACAGACAAGTGAGGCCGGTTTTTTTTATACATGGGTGAGTGAGTGCGTCGGTGTTGCGCCGCCATAGTTCGACTGACGAGCTAAGGCATAGTTTCTTTGTACGTGTACATGTGCGTGTTGTGTCTGTACACGGCGAGGCATAGTTTTGCCGGCCTCACTTGTTTGTTCAGAATATTGTGTCTCGATTTTTTTATTTGGTTCATTGGTTTTATCATTGCATCAACTGATTTTCACCTTAGTTTTTAGTTGTTGCACTTTGGTTTATAAATTGATCAGTTTTAAATCAGGATTTGTAGATTTAAAACAGTGATCTTGGATTACTCCATTTCAAATTGTTTGCAAAATTTGAAGTAGGCATGCATGGTTCGAACTGCGACATTGTTTGAAATGTCACTTCAGGCCAAGTTAGGTACGTCGTCAATTATAATTTACACAGAGCTAATACAGCCACAGAGATAGCGCTGTTGTCGATTGAAGCATTTCTTAACCACAAAAATGTATGAAAAATCTTGACCAGAGCTAAACTGTCAAATATGAATTGACATTATCGGGAGAACAGCCACTGAATCGAGATATTTTTCATGTCTCTATCTAACTCATGTCATATTATATCAATGCATTTCCTACAGATTTTCTCGATCGACTACATTATCCCTCTAGTTGTAAAAGCTCTGTGGTAATTTGCATGCATTGTAGGGGAGTCTTTTATTGTACTGAGCCTATAAAGAATACGCTTTTTCATACCCAACAAGATAAAAATATACCCTATATTTTTATGTCTACGTTACAGCTGTCTTATTCATATCTGGTTACAAAGCATACGCGAGTGAGTGGAACAAAAAAAACACGCATTGTCTGTCGGCATACGTCAAAATCACAAGTTCGAATGTCATAATTGGTGAAATTTGGTTATTCTTTGTCTTTTGCGATATGATCGGAAAGGAGATATTGCAAATAGGGCTAAGACTAGGTACAGTAGCTCAAAAAATCCGATAAACTATGATAAATAAATGCGCAGAGTAAAACAACCGCATTAAATGCTTAATTTATGAGTACTTTCACATTTTCCAATTTGATTTTTGCTCAGTTATTGAATTACTGCCATTTTGGTCACACATAACCTTTTTGATATAACCTACATAGAATTAATAGCCTACATGTAAAAAATGCACTGAAGAGTTTAGTGTTGTCAGCAAAACTTTTCAGACATTAATGATACAACAAATTGATACGTTTATAGGAACTTTATACTTCGATCAAGACTTTATACGTTTCCTTTGTTTTATTTTGGCGTGTTTTTTCAGGTCCAATAAAGTTTATGTACCTATGATACTTCAATGTTTCAGGCTTGAACATTTTTTATTTTTGAAACTTCCTAGGGGCGTTCTGGAAAAATCATGTCGCTGCATTGTATTAGTTTGTTCAACCTGTGTTTCTATCAGTAATAATTAGTGATAAATTGTGGTGTTTCGTTAATTATGGGTGAGTTACGTGCCTGAAGATAGACAAGTGCTTTATTGTGGTGTTTCGTGTGGTTCCGTAGTTTTACCAAAACTCCATAGACGCCACTAGTAAGAGAGTAGAGACGTCTCCACAGTAGTCCACAGCTATTATGAGGTATTACTTTGACTTGACCGTGACATTTTAGAATTATGACTACGACTATTTTGATAAAATATCAATTCAGTTTCATTTTCAATTCAAGTCTGTGGCCTCTGTGAAGGTGTTTCACAGTATCATCAATGTCTTGAAAAATATTAAAACCTTATACTTGACACTGGCAAATGCATAAACCATGTGACGCTAACATGTAAAAGAAGAAGAATTAAACATTTATTTTTATGTTTTTGAGAAAACTGTGATTTAGTTCGTATTTAAACATATTTATTTTTAAAGTACAGGTAAGTTTTATTCACACAAATAAGTATAATTTTATATTAAGTCACACTGGGAAATAATGAAATCACATCTGGGCTTCTCAAGGTGGGTCGCTATAACGTCGGCGCTTAAATTAATTTCATTGAGCTAACATGACCGACGATAAATATTAATTTATGAGATGCTCTGCGAATGCATCCTGCCATGAGGCTTAGCTTAAAATGTTGCTTGTTTCATATTGATGACAATGATGTCAAAACTCTGTCACCATCGACTGCCATGGCTTCTATGATGGACTATCTAGAGAAACCGCAGAAAACGCTGTTTGAAATAAGCCGATCTCAATCAGATTTTCTTCAAATCTATGTCGTTGATGTTGATCATATGCCTATTTGATTATCAGGACGACTCCACCTATGTATATTTACATAGCTAATCATAATTTAATCGATTATCATCTCTCTTAATTGCAGGGTATAATTGTTGCGATGTATCTACGAAATAGGTACGAATTGTCGGTTGTTTTGGCCATGCTATAAATGTTGTAAGTACCTACTTAATTTTCAGGTTGGCCTACACGATCTGTACCTACCACACTATTTTTGGAATTTGGAATTTTAGCAAGAAACGAAGAGAAATTGGCTACATCATCAAGAATCAACAATAGGACTTTAACAGTTCTCCAACATACATCTATATCTGTGGTCATAATATCTTTGTGGCTACCTTGCGTATGAACATCATAATTATGCTGGGTTATGATAGCTATAATTAAGCTAATAAACAAATCAATGGTTCCACATATTTTGTCGACAGTCAATATAAATAATATGCAATAGCTGTTATATTTAACTCAATATTTCAGTTGAACCCGTAGTAAAAGTAATTCAAAATGATGAATGTACATGTAAAATGATTTGAACTGGACGTTTAGTTTATCTTTTGTGTGTTACTCTGCAAAGTACACGCACTATCAGACATACATATGTTGATAATAATGAACATTTTTTTATTATGGGACCAACAGCAATCTTCAGTTGTTCATAATAACGTAGGTACCACATATAGGTGGTTTCAGTATTATTAGATCTCTGAGAGATACACTGTATATGTATGTTAGATACATACATATACACTTTCATGTATCTGTTATTTTTAGAAGTATACTGCTGAACATAGGCTAGGCCTACGAGTCATATCCACTGCGCTGGCCCTCAGGAGGATTAAGTTGTAACTTGGTGAAGTCGCGGGTCACCGAGAAAGTCGAAGGCAAACGTTGAAGAGGTTTGTCTTTATTTTCCTGTTTATCGTAAATAATCAAGAATATTTTGTCGTTATATTCATTTTGTGAAACCATTATTATAAGTGTAAGTTGTTTATATTATCTTAAAAGTAACCAATATTTCTGTATAAATGGATCTAAACAGCTGTGAATTATTTCAAAGTAACTTGCCCCGCATTCACATTGCTGTATTCTTAAAATGGTGTATGAAGATCACGTAGCACATAGAAACCTCTTTAGTAATCAAACTCACGGGACAAGTTAGATCGATAGATTTAAAAAAAAGGAGAATGAAGGATGAATACTTTTTGGCGGGAAAGCGGAAAAAGGCAGGAGAAACTAAGGAGGATCAATGATGTGAAAATGAAGCGAGGAATAGAAAGAGAGGTTGTTTGTAACCATATATTACTAAAATCGGAGACTACTGAACAAAACATTTTGACTACGAGGTGTTTAAATCCGGTAATAGTTAACAATAAAAAATCATCCAACGAATTGCAATGAAACGTGTGCTTTTTGTTGTTATAAGAATCCAGGGTAATATAGAAATCGGTTCTAAACAGGCTTTCAGCCTATTTTTATTATTTGTGATATTTTATTAATGTTTCAAGTCGAGTATGGCTGCGTGGTTTTAGGCGGGAACGCGGAAAAATCATGTCGCCGCATTTTATTATTTTTGAAATAAGTTTCTATCGGTGATAATTAGTTTGCCAATGCTTTACTGAGGTCTAACTTGACCGCGACTTTTTCGGACTATGACGTGACTTAGACTTTAACTATTTTGATAAAGTACAAAATAAGGTTCTATACGTAAAGGTAACACTAGCAAATGCATAAACCATGCGACACCAAAATATAAAAGAAGACGTTTATGGCCGTCTTATTTTTAAACAATGTCAATGTAATTTTCAATCCGAATACACGAAATTACTTTTAATGGACACTGTTATTGTAAAAAATAACGGGAAAATAATTATCCGAAAGAAACGAAGCAAATTATGAAGTACTGTACCCTTTGGTGGCCCAATTTCTATATATTTTTGCAATATCTCCTTTGAACCCTCTAGTTCCAGTTAGAAGGTTCAAATCTCTGATCATTTTACCTTCCTACTTTTTACCTTTTTGAATTTGGACACCCGAGATAGCTCAATGCTAGTTTGTGAAACCCTTCAAAATTACTTAAGGTGACGCATTGATAAACTATAATGTTTCAAAAATTGAGTACCGCGCCCCTTCACTCGGACAAATTTTACTCGATCGCGCTCGACAGGATCGCGCCAGAGCGGCGGGCGGCAGTGAGTTTTTAATTAATTACTCATAATGTACACATTAAAAAACATAACTTCTCGGTCTATAAAATAGAAAAATGACCAGGCTATTTTATTCGTAAAAAATAATGGGATGTTGTCGCTGATAATTTTTAGCATTCGAATTATTAAACTTTTTTTTGGTGAAAAATATGTAAGTTTTTTTTTTTTAATAAAGCCGTTTACTTTTCAAAATTTTGTCTGGTTCATAAAATTTTTCAAGATGTTTCCTTATATATGATATTTTTTAAATTTGAATCAAAATCTTTCGTCCCCTCACATCGCGCATTCAAAAGTACTCGTTTTCGTGAATATCGGCCCGATGCCTGCTCTTAAGTTCGGGTGTATGTGCATCTTTTATCTAACACCTTTTGAATTTCATTTTTAAAATGGGACAATCTCTGGCTATTTTAGTACGGTTTCTATTGCTTTAGTCCTTATTCTGAGCTTAAGTTCTTATTCTGAGGTATGATCTTACCTTGGAAATAGTGACTTCCTGGTTGAAGTATCCGTTTCCGGGATGCGCCCGGTACGTGTCGACGTCGTACCAGCGAGCAGAAGCTCCGCCAGGTAAATAGACTCGGACTGACGTCACACCCGGTTCCACTACGGGACGTACCAGCAATTTGTCGCCTTGGGATGACAAAAAATAATCGATTAGGATCTAGTTCGATGATTGGTTTAGTTACCTGTTAATCCAAGAAAAAATAAAACAGTTTTTTTTAGAAGCAAAAACAATATGGCGTCCAACAAAAACTAAAAACAAAAAAAAAGTGTAAGTAACACCTGTGCTATAAAAAAAAACAGAATTGGTACGTAAATAAACTTCGATAACGACATTCAATAAATTGCCCAATAAAGAGAAGGAAATATAAAATATAAAACACATTGGTTGTCAGTAAAGTCGGTTTACGGAGGATAATTTTACCAGATAACGTCAAAAGAAAACTTTGTTGAATCAACTACTGAAACAAGCTAAACGCTTAGGCTGATCATAGATCTCTATAGCTTATATACCTTATGCATTATGTTATATCTTAAAATATTATACTTAATGTCAAAACTGTACTACATATTTCTTATTCAATTTCTTCTTATTTTCTAATTCTAATGTTCAAAATAAAAGCAAAAACCTAAATAAATATGTACACAACAAAAATTGTTCCTTGAGTAGGAACTAGTTTCCAAAACACGGGTTCCCTACACCCAGTTTGGCAGCTAGTGCCTCCGAAAACTTGATGTGCTTTCGTAAATAAATACTTTTTGAATTTTGAATTTGAATTCGCTCTCGCTTGCAAGCTTGGCTCATACCTAGATTCTAGTTAATGTAGTCATTGAACCTTTTTTTTCAAAGTCAAATCGTTTATTGCAACTTATGAAATTTACATGCGGTTCTTAATTAACATGTTTTGTATAGTTATACATATGACCCTGATAAGGGTATGGCAATTTTATTATTCGTATGATTCGTATTGGAACGATTTATTATTTTGTTTTCTAGATTATCGTTAAAAATATGGATAATAGAATAATTCTATAGCCATGGAATGCGGGCTGGAACTATGCATTGCTAAGTTGGACTTTGATCCCACGAGTTTATGTCTGTATTGTGATCTAATTTTGAGCGATTTATCAGACGCTTTGTTAAAATAGTCAGGGTGCTTTTTGACAAATTTACAATATTTCGAATATATAGATAGACACCAGGGACATGATTTCAAGTTTTATAAAATACGGTTTATGGAAGTTCTTTTTGGTAATGTCGGGAATTTTACGAATCCATTTTTTCTGTGTTATAAATATTTCTTGTGCGTTTACACTATTATCTTATTGTAGTGTTTATAGCGTAGTTTCACAAAGTATTTCTTAGCGATTATAGGCCGCGCCACACAAGTTGGCGGTTGTGAAGTTAACTACAAGTTGCGCAATAGCCAATCAACGCGCGGCTTTATGTGAGCTTCAGTCAGGATTGGATATTGCGCAGCTTGTAGCTAACTTCACATCCGCCAACTTGTGTGACGCGGCCTATACCTAAGTTAAGTATCGTTGGCACGACCAGTCTTGAGATTGGTCACCGTCCAAGCCATGGCAGCACTCAAATGTAAATACCACCCACATTTGAGTGCTGCCATGGCTTGGATGTAACGTTAAATTCTGAGCCACGATGGTTATAACCATTTGACCATCTCAAAACCATTCAGACGTTTTAGAAACTCTGACACCAGGGTTAGCCACCCATCTTACATGAATTTTAACTATTCACACATTTAATCTTTGATTAAATATTGAAGGAATGATAAATCCATGTCCAAAATTAACTAAAAATAATTTTCTAGAAAAACTACATTATTCAAGTTTTATTAGTTCAAATATCGGAGACGACAAATAAAATACGCAATGAATTTGTAACAAAGCTTACCGAGTAAATATTGGTCATCGATGGCATAAGTTTCCTCTTCTTTGGGATACTCCTGGAATATGGGCCTCATGACGGGAAGGCCGTCGATCGAGTGCTCGTAGAATAAGGTGTACCTGAATAAAGGAAAATTAAATATGAAATTACAATTATACGCTTGGTTCCAAAGTACTATTGAGCAGTAAATTAGAAACACTAATAAACTCAAGTATGTTGAATAGTTCATTTGTCAATTGTGAGGCTTGTGTTGGCTAAAAGGAAGGATGGAGGCCAACCAAAAGTAAGTGCTTGCTTGAGAAAAATGCTTAAGTCCTTCGAGCAAATATGTAGATATTTGTGGCTCTGTAGAGAGCCACAGTCCCTAAGTGAAAGTAGTAAAAAAAAGTCCGAGCGCTGTCCTACATACCGACTTAGATATTTACATTAAATAATTTACAATGACCCGTTTTCCGAAACTCGACGTTATGTCACCTGATTAGTGCTTGTAACCGAGAACTTTGGCATCGCGCGGCGTTGTAATCGGCTTGCAATCGCCTTACGACTAACTAAAAAGCCTGCCACGTAGCTTGGGCAGAGTTTTGGCTCGGACACTTTTTTTGCACGATCGTGACTCTATAGATATTTGCTCGAAGGTCCTACAATAACCTGAGAATCATGACTGCCTCGGTGGCTCAGTGGTTAGTGACCCTGACTTCTGGATCAATGAGGCGTGGGTTCGATCCCCACCCAGGGTAAACATTTATGTGATGAACATAGGTGTTTGCTCTGTGTCTGGGTGTTGTTTACGTACTATCTATTTAAGTATGTATTTAAAAATATGTCTATGTAGTAGATCAGTCTCTGGCAGCCATATAACAAGCTTTGCTTAATTTGGGGTCAGAGAGACCGTGTGTAAGATGTCCCCTAATATATATTTTTTTATTTATAATATATGACCTTCTAATGGTCATGGTGTATAGTGGCTATGAGAACTTACCAGAAGTCCATAAGCGCGTATCTGCGTCGTAGAGCGTCCCTCAAGAGGGCCGTGGTCTGGGGCTCATACAGCCACGGCTCGCGACGCTTGGTTTCTATGTGAGAGTGCGCGCGGAAGAAGGCTTGGAAAGCGCCCGCCTGGAGACAATGAGCTTTATTTTAATAGAAATAGAGATTATAATCTTACAGGTGCTTAGCTAAAGCTATAGTCAAGTTATATCTAGCCCCGCTCATCGCGTAATGTCGGTTGGGTTAGATAAGAAAGACTAAAATATATTGTATTAATTTATTTTCTTCTTTTAATACAGAAATTTTTATTTGCAACTAAAATAAGTGGTACAATACATAAACAACGACAAAACAAACGATAAAACACAAAAAAACAACAGTATTTTACCTAGTATTCCTGTCACAAAACTGGTCCCAACTCAGCGTAATGCTGGTTGCGCTTACGAGCAACCAGCGCTGATATTGTTGGAACCATCAAGTGACATTACGCCCGATAAAAATGCGCGGACAGAAAAAAAAAATAACAAACAGAACAAAGATACAAGTCTAAACAATGAACAAATGACAAATTATACATAATAAGATATACTTTTAATTTCTACAAGAACTCTTTCTCTTTTGTCCTTCTAGGGGTAACGCGTCGCCAACTAGCGAGCGGAATGAAATACGAATACTAACGTCACGCTTAACCAATAAATTATAGGCCGAATCAAACAACTTGGCTGCTGTGATGTTAGCTACAAGCTGCGGATACCCCAATCTTGACTGAAGCTCACTTAACAGCTGCGCGAGGATTGGGTTAACCGCAGTTTGTGGGTATTGCACAACACATATCTTTATACACTGGTCTGAATCAAAATTTCTACAGTAGCTCAAGCACGAACTTCCAGCGCTTTCGTATCGTTAACGTATCGAGGGCTCGATACGATTCCGGACGATGACGATAGCCGGCAGCACGAAGCGGTATCGACGGACATTCGAGTGCTCGATACGATTCCGTTAGTGACGTCATCCTATCGTAAGCAAGGAGGTGCGTGTTTCGTTCAAAAACAAAATCAGATATTACCGGTTTTGTTATATTGGACATAGAAATGTATTTATCATGAATTAAAATCAATTTTTATACGAATAAAATTCATAAAACATACACAAAAAAGAATGCTTACTCTACTCCTAAAAAGTCGAATTTATTTAAACCAAGTGTTTGTATTAACGTTGGCTTTGACGGTTTTTGAACGAAGTGATTCCATTGGCACTTGACGCCAAACTAAATATTGAGGTCAAGTTTGTTTACAATACGACGTACGAAGACTTAAAATTATTTTTTTAAATGATTCCTGTCGCATTCAATAATATTATAATTGAGGAACTAGCCATATTCCGTACATAATGATAGTGAAAGTTTGTTGGAAAGTAAGTTTTAAAGGTTTTACTTAAATCTTTTGTTATGTGCTGTTTTGTATTTTCGTGATGTGAAGTGGAAACTAATTAGATCCATTCTTTCAGAAATGGATATTTGTCGAAGCCTCGTGGTGGCCCACGAAGTCGACGTTTTGCGCAACCAAATGGAAAAAGCTTGCTAATAAATAGTGATGGCACAGGAGACCATAAGTCGGAGGAGAAATGGTGCAAGGTATGTTGTCTCAATTGCATTTTTTGCTGTTTGGGGCACTTGACATACCGCCTCTACCCTTTCGGTACTTCATACTTTTATAATTTGCTTGGCTAAGGTCCATGAAAATAGGGTTATGCAGATAATTGGAGTGAAAGCAGCAATGGGTAAAGTGATAGAAGAAGCTTGGTTAAACGGGTTAGAATGGTGTGCATTTAGTAAATACAGATGTATAACAGCTAGTTTAATAACTTGTTTATTATTATTCCAGGGCATGCTGTCTGTGGTAGAAGAAAAGCCTGTCAAAGCAACAGGAAGCTCTCAAGAACTTGTACCATATGAGCCAGTTAGTAGTAACATCCAGCCAGTAGTTGCATCCAATTTTTATGTAAAAGGTACTTATCACAGTTGATTTTTCAATTATTCTTATTATGATATATCACACTATGTTCAAATAATGACATTAAACAAGTCTCAGCTCACCAAAGGATCTGTCATTTCAATCTAAATGGTGATTATCATACATAAATTATATATTTTTTTTATTCCATATAGGTTTGCGTTTGACTACATACTGCCTGATGTTGAGCAGATATGCGGTCTAGGATGTAGCACGCTTACCTAGAAGATACCTATTTACTCGGGATTTGAAGACACCCGCGTCGTACTTTAGCGGGAAGACAGACCCAGGCAAAGCGTTCCACATTCTCCTAGGGGATTAATATAGGTATTTGCCCTGTGTCTGGACATAATCATCTATAAGGACAAGTATGTATTTCAAAATATAATGATTATAATTATGTACCTACTATTTCAATTTCTAGGAGGCTTTGTTCATATTACAAGTTTAGATTACACAGAGGCCATGTGAATGATGTCTCTGATGTATTTCTTATTCATTTGGGCCTTTTTCAGATTCGAATACTCCAGGAACGAGCACTCCGCCTCCACCACCGGTCACCTTTAAAAGAGGAGGTTCCTCTTTTATCCCCAGAAGCTACAAGAAAGAGTACGACGGAGAGATATAGAGCTCCAATTGCAAGGTGCATGGATGGAATATTGAAATAGGCTATAAATATTTTTGTATGGTTTATGGAAAAGTCTTATATTTATCTATAAACATTAAAATAAATCTTCTTGTTGAATTTAAATAAAAACTTTTTATTTATGTGTCTAGTCTGTTATTTCTATCCACTAATATATTTTTCAAAGCTCTTCCTCTAATAAGGTCATCTCCTGTATTATTGTCAAAAATATCATCTTCAGAAAATAATGACTGTTGAGGTACCACATATGAGGTAAACATAATGAACACGAACCTAGAAAAAACAACGAAAATAACTGTTTTTCTAGGTTCATGACAATAATCAACTTTATGATACCAATCAGGAATTTGAGAAAATATCAGGTTCTAGACAAAAACAGTCTGGAATTCCATGTTGGTCCCATAATGAAAGTTGCTCATTAAAATTAACCTCATGTGTGTTCACAGAATTACCCACTATCTACACCTTTCTTAAACATGTTGTATAATAAAGAATTATGTGAAAATACTAGTGGTATTTGCATTTTTAGCATTCCGTTGATTTTACTAATATCCGAAAGTATCTAAAACTACTCAATATTGTAAAATAAGAGCGTAAAAAAAACAATTTTATACAACTCGATACTTACTCGATACCAACTCACCGACAAATTCTAAGTGAGACAACTTCCGATAGCCAGCCTTCGAAATCCTCGATACGATACGTCAAAATGCGGTTCGTGCTCGCAATTTTGTTTACAAGTATTACGTTTCACGAGCTTCTCGATACCAACTCGATACGTTACCGATACGAAAGTTTATTTATTTAGTTCGTGCTTCGAAATTTAGTTCCTTTTCCGTACGATAGGGGCGCTGTTCATTTTTCATACATTTCTTTCTCGATAACGATACGAATATTTTTTCGCAAGGAGTTCGTGCTCGAGCTACAGTTCTATCTACCCCGGTAGTCTATCACTACTGACCTGGTATTGTAAGTCCCGGTTGTTTTAACCGTTTAGCCATGTCAGAGGCCTTCAGGCGGCCTAAAAACTCTGACACCAGGTCTAGCCAGGTGTTTGACATTTAACTTGAAATTTTGTGAATTTACAAATTATTTCTTATATTTAATAGCGAGAATGCCTAGGCCCCAAGATACGGGTGCTTTATTGTACCCAGTTTGGGGAATAGTGACTCTGTAACCATTGCATAATTTGTAACCTATGACAATAAATAATTTTGAATTTGATTTTTTTTATTGAATTTGAAGCCCCCTACATCGGGAGATATACACACTGTACTACTGTATCAGCCTTTTTTTAATAATCCACTGCAGGACTAGGCCTACGCAGGGTGGTTGGGCCATATTAACCACGCTGGCCCAGTGCGGGTTGATGGATTCACATACGCCATCGAATTTCGTCTACGGACGTATGCAGGTTGCCTCACTATGTTTTCCTTCACCGAAAACCCAGTGGTGTTGAATTCCGAAGAACTCATTGGTACGGGACCGGGATTTGAACCTACGACCTCACGATTGTAAGGCGATTATCACTACCACTAGACCACCACGGCTCTATAAATACACACTATAACCTGGTATAACACTGTCCTATCTACCCTGGTTGTGGTTGTCTTTTAGTACCACTTGTTTAGTTTGTTTTGTTGTTTTGTAGAAGTGAAGTAGAGTTTCTGACGGTTTCAGGAACTTTTATGAAATTTACTTTATACTACACCTGCTCGGAAAGTACCTTGATACTTTATCAAATTTACGGTAGAAAGTACGTCATTGCATATCGAACAAATATGCGGGGAGAAAACGCATCTGAGCGGGAGAGAAAAGTGTATGAAAATCCATTTCTTACGTGGTTTTTCTTTTTTAATTTTGGGTATGACTATGCGCTGGTAACCTAAATATCAAAAGCCAAAAAGTTTTTACAGTGAGTTTTTATCTCCAAGTTCGCAAAATCACACTGGCCACTAGCTGTGTGTTGGATGGTGTCAAACAATTTGAAAAAAGAACATGTGAAAATTGCAGACGCCATTGGCGCCATTTTCAAGTGTTACATTAAGCTTCACTAACTGCAACAATTTCAATATAAATTTCAATTAGTAAAGATTTAGTTTTTTATTTTCCTCGTAGGTGTAGTATAAAGCACTATGTATCACTCGAGAGAAAGTGCGATTCCCGATCTCGGGTGTTTTAAAGCCCTCAAGTTCAAACGACACCCTCGACAGTAATCGGTCACTTTCTCCTCTCGGTGAACAATGTACTATTGTCAACACAATAGCGTCTATTATCTAATAGACGGTATAGACTGTCTCAATTAATCTAGAGAATTCGAGGTGACCTTGATTCTAGTACAAATAGACCAGCCGGCCTTCGGCCAGTGACAGTGTTTCATGTACCTTCGAAGCGAAATCATCTGAAGTGTTCAGTGTTAAAGTGCAGTGTTCAGTCGCTAGTGTGAGTGAATATCAGTGCAAGTGTGTACTGATCGTAGAACTATTAGTGTAGCACCACTGACCTGGTACCAGCGAGTCATGAGCTCGGCCTCAGGATACCGGAAGAAGCCCCCGA